>JAHXJL010000042.1:0-630986 GCA_019395255.1 Botrytis medusae
TTTTGCAATCTTTTGCTCTCAGGCTGACTATAAAGTTTGAGCATCTCCTGTCCAGTTCTTCCTACTCTTGAAGCCCTTAAGTATCCATCATCAGTTATCCTCTAGCGGCGGGAAAGCCCCGCCAGAGACAATCCACCCATTTGTGGTGAGTTCCTGGCACCTTTTTTTCTGCAAAAGTTTTTCTCAACAGAGCTTGTCTGGCTATTCGTCCATCACAACAGTCGAATCTTTTGCAAACATGTAGTGGTAATGTTAAGTTCATGTCATAACAAGTATCTAGGACAGATGGCCGGAGGTGGTTATGGCGTGTGACTCAAGCTCAACACAGCTTAGTTGATTGTAAATCAACTAGCATTCTCATGGGCTTAGCCCGCGGGGTTTCGAATCCCCCTCTGTTCAATTATTTTGCGCATCTCGCGAAGCGATTTTCTCTTTTTGGCAAATGTGGTAGGTGACAATCCTATCATGAGAACATCTCTCATACATTTTGTAGTATCGTCGAATACCTAGAAATGGATTAGTTGACAGGTCACTAAGCCCTTTTGGTGAAATGCCATTCTACGAGTGCTTGAAATTATGGACGAAAAGGTTGATGACGAGATAAGCACAAGTTTCATATTGCTGTCTCTTTCAACCATGAAACGGTGGATAGGAAACTCTGCAGCTACCATTTGTCTTTGGTCATCGATGTCGCCAAACATGAAGATTGTTTCTGCTATCGATCGTATCATTGTCAATTTTCACGAAGATGGCATATGCATAGTTGACGACAATTGAAACAACAGTGCTTATTTTGAAAACATCAAAGTCCTCAGACCCTTGAGTAATGATATCCAATGAAATAGCCCCCCCCAGTGGACGTGTGTATCTCTACCACTTGCTCAACTGCTAGTGTAATTCGTTACCACGCGTTGTTTGCTTTTCCAAACCATGTCAAGAGCTCTAGAGCACCCACGAACGTTTGATGACTTGGAGTCGCTGGGATGCAGAAAGTTCATATAAAGAGATCTTGAGAGCGGACGCTCTGATTACTACGATCATTTGTTGTGATGAACAATGTCACTTGGAGGGTCTTTACCAAGTGAATATCCCCAACAAATTCAACTACAATAGAACTAGTGGAGAATCAAACATACTTTTGAATGGAGCGGGGTAGCGAAATTCACTTACTTTTTTCATCACATTTTTGGGGACATCATCTACAAGCTAGGGCTTCCATTTAACACCAGAGCGTCCGTGGGGAGGAGTGTTTAATGTTACGGGACAGATATCTAGATTAACAGCGACTTCTGTACCTCTAATCAAGAACAAGAAACAAAATAATATTCACACCCACACTACCAAAACCTATCTCCTAACCAAATCACAGGAACTCGAACCCAAGATGTATACAACAAGTGAACAGACACCGCCCACAAAGGGTTTGTTACAAATTTGACCCATCCTTCAGCATACTTCGCCCCCATGAGCTAATTATAATTTTTAATCCTGCCACTCACCTCCCTCCACACAATCCTTTCAAAAGAATCCACCCTCAACATCCACCACATCCATCCGAGATCCTCAAACGAAAAGTTGAGTAGGTTGGAACCCAGTGATATAGATCAAATCCCACCCGAACGTACCAGAGAAATTCTATTGCATGTATGCAACAATTTTCCTCGAGGTCAATATCAAGATTCTCAGAAGAATCGTTCTTGATACCACTCAAATTCCCCATTCCCGTCGTATGTGCAGTGTGAACTTTTCCATATGCCACCTTCGGTAATTGACAATCCATATTATTTGTCGCATGAATATTTATTGGTACCAGCGGAGGCTATCGACCCGGGGCGTTAGATGACATAGATAAAATTATATGTACATCTCTAGTATTGTCAAAAGGTGTCAAGGGGAGCATTTGCATAAACGCAACGCGAGAACAAAGAATATACTTAATAGACTAGTGATAGAGTTCGATAATATACAACATGGACATAACGTAATAAACAAATGCATCCGAACTCTCAGATCTACAAATACACACACACACAAGTTCTACTCTTCATCCCCATCAACCTCAACATAACTTTTCTTCTTTGCCGCAGCTCTTCCACTTTGTCTAGCTGGCTTAGCTTTCGTGATCGGTTTCGCCAATTCATCATCAGCCGATAAATCAGGCATACTCAAATCATCATCCTCTTCCTCATCTTCATTCGAGACACTAGCACTAGGTGTCTGCACTTTCTTCGCATTTCTCTTTTTCGCTGGCGCTGGTGCTGGCTTCTTCTTACCAGGCGTACTCTTTTTAGATGAACCGGGCCCCGCCGCGAACCCATTAGCTTCTGATCTCTCATCTACTCTAGATTCCGTATTTTTGACCAAGTCTATCACTTCGTACACATCATTCAGACACTCTGCCTTCGCTAATCTTTCCTTAACCCCTTCATCAAAAGGCATCTTTTTCCTCTCGGTAATCTTCTTCCTCGCCTCGAAATTCGCGGGTGTGGGGTTCTTAAACATCTCATCTTCCTCTTTGGACCCTTCAGAGTTTTTCTTCTTGATTTCTCGCTTCTTTGGTCGCAACCATTCTTCCATACCTACTGGCCAATAAACACGATTATCTTTTCCTCCCATGCCAACTTCTTCTTCTGGTATTATCTCTTTGCTTGATTCCTCTTGTTCTTCGACCTCGTGACCAAATTCTTCAATCTCATCTGCGATCTGCTTCTTAGTCTTCTTCTTCTTAGGCTTCTTAGGTAAGACGCGATTGTCATCATCTCTTTCGTAGGGAACAATGTCATTGAATCTTTCATATCCCGGTAATTTGAATGTCCTCATGAGTTCAAACACAGCTTGCTCTTTATCTTTTGCTTCAATCATCAAGTCCATATCATTCGCGCAGGGTGGAAGTGTTGCAGGTCTAGGATTATGTTTTCGTCTTTGACGACCTGTAACGGCTTGAGGAGTCTGCTCGCTGTAATGCATTTTCTGCGTGATACCTTTCTTCGTCCATCCAGCTTTGATTCTAGGAAAGAGCTCCATGATGTCCTTGGTACCTTCACGAATTTGACTAGAATCGAACATTATGTTATGGTGGTGAAAATCGAGACATAGAGGAATGTTGAGCTCTTCACAGACTGGAAGGAGGTCGTGAACAGTCCATGATACATCATCGTTCTCCAAGACAAGTCGTTGTTTAATGGAAGGTGAAAGCTTAGCGTAATTTTCACGGAAGCGATCGAGGGTGGCGGCTTTGTCGCCAAATGTACCTCCCATATGTAAGATTAAGACTGCGTCTCTGTCGATTTGGTCTGGCAGTTTCAAGAGTCGGAACATTTCATCATGATACTCAAGGTCTCGGAATGCATTTGCAATAACCTCTGGACGGGGGGAACCCAATTGGGTGAACTTCAAACAATTTGTTAGCTTCTAGCTTTCGAGATGAATCGAACTCGACTTACTTGTCCAGGATGTGAGCTAACTCGATGTCCCAATTCAGCTACCACTTTCCCCACCTCCGCAAGAGCTTCGCTAGCAAAGGGGGCAAGGCTATAGCCATGCTCGGCATGACTAGCGAATGGAAACATTTCCGAACTTAGTCTCATGAATTTGATACCATATTTATCATTCCATCGTAGCATTTTCGGTAGGTCTCGAACATTTGCTAGGCACAATTCTTCGACGTATCGTTGTCCTCGCTCGATAGAAGCTGGCTTCGATTTATCCGGTCGATTCTTGGTTGCATGCTCAGGCTGTGAAGGATCTTTCAAAGGATGTCGATGTTCGACAATAGAAGCCATGCGACAGGTTCGAGATGTAAAAACAGGAGGATCTGAGGATCTGAGATAGGTGTTCAGACATGCCTAAATTTTAATGTCAGCATCTCGAATATAGGGTTGCGACAGGAAAACTTACATATCCTAATCTTCCTTTCCATGGCAGAGGTAGATAGTCACTATTAATAGGGGGCGGTCTTCTCGCCTCCAACTTTATAGCATCAGCATCCTCTGCCTGCCCTTCTTCGTCGCCGTCAGGATCCAGCCTCTTATCCCATTCGTCTTCGTCATCCTCCTTTTTGATTTTTTTCTCCGCAGCCTTTTTAGCTGCCTGTTCTGCTACAAATGCTTTTATCTCATCCGACCCTTTCTTTGCAGCTATTGAGCTTTTCGTCGGGGCCTTTTTCTGTTTCTTAGCAGGCGTGGGTACTGTAATATCATCACCAATATCTGATATAGGCGAATCGTTTTCCTCATTCTTGACAGGGATAGTCACACCATTTCCATTTGCGGGAGTTATGGGTACCTCGATTTTCTTGAGATCAAAGGACTCCCCAGGCTCGTCAGCATCTGGGCTTGCACGAAGGGCTGTCTTGCTATCTACAATATCCGCATTGTGCTCAGGATTAGTGTCAGGTTTGCCCCTGCGCGAAGATTGCCGCGAAGGTCTGGCAGGTGGTTTAATAGAAGTAGACTGAGTCGAGGGAAGAATTGCAGTTGAGGCGCCATCAGTTATGGGAGCCGCCGCAGCTGTTGATCTCTTTCGTTTGGGTGCCATTTTTAGGCCTCTGAAATGAAAATTGCTTTGACGACAGGGGGAAATTTTGCGTACACTGCCAATGCTAGCAATGTGAGGTGACAGCTGCTTAAGATATCTGCCGGAGCGCAAGTGAAATGAGAGAGAAGTGAACATTCAATGTTGAGGTTCAAAATTAAAAACGATAGTTGAAAGGAAATTGATTACCTACGTCGAAAAGATACACACACATTCATTGGTAGCTTACCTCTTTCGCGTTTATGGAATGAATTGGATACGCCATGCGCTTAATCGATGGTTTATAGCTTTTAGCATTCTCCATGGTTGTAGCTATCTGAATGAGACATATCGGATCGAAGCTAAATAGCCATGACGTTGACGATTTTTTAGTTCTCATGTCACATGACGAACACTATCCCTTTACACAAACTGGACTTGATTAAGGTCGAATACATCTTGCGTGTCAGAAAACTTTATATAGCCATCACATAATAATGCAAATCACTGCCCAATAGATCTCAAGCTTTGGATCATCTATGAATTTGTATGATCACATTTTCAATTCTTGTGTGCAGGATAGTCAACTGAAAATCAATAAATTGGTCGATTTTCGCGCTAGATTTACCCCCAGAATCTTGCTACAGCCCATAAATCTTGGCTAAGGTATTAGACCTGGCTCAAGAACAAAACATCTTCTTATAGAAGATCGTATTACTAATTATCAATGACCCTTCATTATGTGTTCAAAGAGAAGAAAGAGATGTATCCATCAGTACATGTATCGCGAAGAATAACCACACGATTAGACCACTGTGCCACGCTCACGGCCAGCAGCTTCCTTCTCATCATGAAGACCATGATGTTGAACTTGTCGTACATCACTGATACCATCACGATGATGAGCGTTTTCTGCAGCAACCACACCGTCGTTATGATGGGTGCGCTTCTCACTAGGGACGCCACCAACACCACCGATCGGGGCTGCGACCTTGACTGCACCTGCTTCTATATCCGCCGCTAATTTGTCTAATCTGGAGCCCTTGGGAAGTTTTTGCCATGGATGGAGACCACTGTATTGTGATTGAAGAGTCAGTATCACTGTTCAAGAAACATTTTGAAAAGAAGTGGAAGTAAAGACTGCATTGGAACACAGAGAGAACATACCTATTGAAAACTTCATCCATCTCCTCGAGTGTCTTGCCTTTAGTCTCGGGAGCTGTAAGGAAAATGTGGATGAAAGCAAGTGCGTTGAACGTGGCGAAGATCATGTACATCTTCCAGTTGATATTCTTCAACAATGGTGGGACAGCAAAAGCAAGAACACAGTTCCAGAACCAATTTGCCGAAGTTGCGAGAGAAACAGCCTTCGCACGAATCTTATTTGGGAAGATTTCGGCTGGGTAGGTCCATGATGAAGGACCCCAGGTTGTTGCAAATGCGCAAACAAATAGATATGTCATAGCGACTATGGCAGATGATACACCCTTCTTGTCGTGAACAACCCATGTCAGATTCTTGTTCTGTTCAGTTTGAGTCTTCGATGTGTTGTTGGGTTCACCGTAGCCTGCTTGAAGTCCACCAGCAATAAAAAGGAAGCTCATCATGAGGAAAGAACCGATGAGCATAGCTGGGCGGCGTCCGAAACGATCGAGATAGACGATAGCAGGTAAAGTCAACAACACATTGAGTATGTATTGAATCGAGGCGGTAATAAGTGGGTTAGCAATGTTTGCACCTTGCATGATGTCTAAAAAAAACCATTAGTGACATACCCTACCACAGCCGAGAAAAAATACATACAAACGACGTAGTACATCATGATATTCATGCCACAGAGTTGAGACCACATCTGAATGGACATTCCTAGGACAACACGCTTGATCATACGTGGAGCCACAAGTTGCTTGTAAGAGCTGATAGCTTCTTCACGTTCGAATCGGAGTGCCTCCTCAATTTCTTGATATTCTGCGAGAACCTTCGGGTGGTTTACATCACCGCCACCATGGAGGTCTGCAATAACCTTGATGGCCTCCTCCCATCTATCTTTGGAGGCCAACCATCTAGGAGATCGTGGTAAGAAGAACATACCGAAGAACAAGATAACTGCTGGGACAATTTGTACACCCCAGGGGATTCGGAAAGCAGAAGTGGGTTGGTCCTGTGGAAAATTGTTGGTCAGTGTGCTAGCTCCTACAATAATTGCATCGTACTTACTGGATTGTCCGCACCACCTCCAATTGTTGAAGCACCGTATTGGATGAAGTACTGAATAAGAATGCCCCATGTAATTGCCCATTGTTGAAGAGAGACAACTCGGCCTCTGATTTCCTTTGGAGCAATCTCTGATTGGTAGACAGGACAGATTGCGGAAGCAATGCCAACACAAATGCCAGCAATGACTCGGCCGACAACCAGCATAGCTATATTGATTGAAGCACACTGAATACTATAGAAAGCATGAGTTATGTTCGAATAATTAGAGGTCGGAACTTACATTGCGCCAACGATCCAAAAAATAGACGCGATTTGAATGCTAGCTCGTCTAGACCATCTATCGGCAATGAAAGAGGAAGCTAAAGCACCGATGAGAGACCCAGCAGGCATAGCACAGGTTATTCCACCTTGACCGTAAGATTGAGGATTGTGGAAGTATCTGACATATGCTTGAGTTCCAAGAACACCAGACATACTCGAGATATCGAAGCCAAAAAGGCCACCGCCTATATTTGTTACTCGTTGTTGCATTGGTTGTGGGGAGAATTACTTACCTATTGCGGCGAAGGCGCAAATAACGTAGACATTAGTAGTGTACCACATTATGATCGAGTGAACGACTTCTCGATGATATTAGTTCTGAAAGTATAAGGTTGCAAAGGATGTCAAACTTGAGGAGATATGTCTAGGTTGTTGTAAGTTGAATCGTTGAAACTAGACCGTTGAAATCTTAAGTAGCAATGAACCGAGCTACTTACGGCGGGGTAATAAGTAATATGTTTTCGTTAATCAGCCCACTGCCTCATTCACCAAATAATCTCCTTTTCCACACGTGCTGTATCTAATTCTTAAGTTGAAGTTGCGGTAATTTGGTGAATGAGAGACCCATGCTCCTAGAAAAATCGCTAATTCGTTGGAAGACAGTACTAATAAAGTGTGAGTAGACTTGATTCGCTCTAATTGTGAAACTATTCAAGGCAAAGTGCATGATCTATCTGCATTCACCCATACCCCGAGAGATTCAAAAACATTCATAGGTCCCTTGAGGAAAATCTGGGGTAAATTATCCGTCGAAGGATTAAATCCCCGTAGCCTTGCGGTACCCGCTTGGCATGCCCACCTTTGCAAAAACACGAGAACTACCTAAGTACACAATGCATCTTATGCGAGTCGTATAGCAAATTTAACTCAAAAGGTTCATTCTTGAAGTCATGGGTAGGACGACTCAAAGCATTGAATGCCCACATCATGTTTTTCAGATCGAGCCTATAGCAAACTAGACAATCATTAGTTAAACAACCCCATTGCGTCATTAAGAATCTCTTCTAGTCACTACCTGTTTTTTCGAGCGCCGAAGACGCACCGTTGTGGCTTAAGCCACTGTTGAATCCTGCAACAGAAACGCGGGCTGCGTATAGTAGTCTATGAATATCACAATGTATGTGACACAAGTGAATGGGCTATTTCGAGCACGCTTCAAGAAACATTCTTTATTAAACCATTGATCAGACCACACGTGGTGTAACTTAATGCTTGTCCCAATCCTCATGACCCATGAAGAACCCGCCAACTTGTTCCAAGGCTTGGCTTGGCACTGAATGTTGTTGCGGGGTTAACAATAAATGGCACGCATCAGGAATCAGACTTGATTGATCTGCTATTGACCAATTGTTCACAGTAAATTCACTTAGCAACCAAACAACTCAGCAGAAACAGCGAATTGTCTATCAAAAAATTGCATACACGGAGGAGCTGAAAAAAGCCACTGTTATATATGAATACCCGATGTCCTACTACGTATAGTGATCTGAACCATTTTTTTGGAACCGGATGCTCGGGTCAAAGTCAAATTTATTCTGCCTGTGAAAAACACTTGCCAAAATTGCTTAGACATGACCCCGAGATGGTTTTGAAGGCTAGAATTGATGGGTCACGTCGTACACATAAGGCTGAAGCACGTGGGCATTTTAAGGTCGAGGTGACAGTTCCTCAACTATGTTTTTGGGTTCCTTCCACGCGAGCGCAACATATCTATCATGAACCTATTTAGCTTATAAACCTGAAATATTGGAGGTAAAGACTGACTTTGTGTGGCTTCCACGTGCTGCTACTTCGCCCTTACTATTCGTAAACTGGATGGAAGTATACGCTAAGGTCTTTCCAACTATTTTTATGTTAGAGAAATAATATCCAATAAAAAGATGATGAGACGATACTTACATTTATCGCAAGTTACCACCGCTTTCAGCACATCTCCAACCTTACCGCCAGAGTTGAGGTATGTAACTTCAGTTGGGTTAGATATGAAATTGCAATTGGGTTGCATAACGCTTACCATTCAAATCAGTAGAAACTCCCGTGGCATAAAGACCTCTCGAGGCAACAGCCAGTGAGCCACCTAGGTCTACCATACTGGCAATTGTGCCTCCATGAATAATATTCAAACGATTCTAAGACAAGACTGTTGAACTAGTTGCTCATATAAGATTTGGAAAAAAGTTCCTTACTGTATGCTCCTTTTTGATATCGAGCTCAAAGTTTACACGTCCTGGCTCGGCTCCTGTGACTCTAAGCTTTTCAAAGTCAATGGAAATAGTTCGCAGCAAAATACACAGCAGATACTCTTCCTACATTTTCACCAAAGAGTCTATAGCCAAGTGTCAGTCGATATCTTTATAAAAAAAATTGTCGCCATAATAGCAGTAAAAATGTTCCAGATTCATCTAGTCCAGAGAAGGTACTACCTCGCTGTTACATGACGTAAGAAGCCCATAGGCCCGAATGAACGGCAAGTTATAGCGACTAGATTGATTTCAGATACTCGCTAAGAGCCTCACGCTCGAAAGAAAAGCCGGCTAAACACTTGCGACGACAGATCGGCGCTGTATTTTACAAAATGACACCCAGAACACATGGAAAACAGTACCTCGGCTCAAGTCCTGAGGATTCTTGAAAAGACTTCAGAACCTATTGGGTGAAGGTAATGATGTTAGCATCGACATATTTTGGTGGCCTGCCGATAACTCACTGATCTCACAAATCTTAGAGCAGCCATGTTGTAGAAGTAATAGTATGGTGAAGCTGGATAGATTGTCGATATAAGAATGTGTTGTAGTTACATAAATGTCGGTAATTCTGTATAAAGACACCGCGATTGGCTGAACAGGGAATAATACCCTTGTCTGATTAACAGGCCGCAATAAGGCCGCCCGCTGTTTAAAGTTACTGGGGCCGCATCGGCCGGCGAAGAGCATCAGGTAGGCAGGAAGTAATTCTAAGATGGATTTAACTTATACATAACTAGGTACTCTGCGGGTGTTGTTAAGCATCAAATCGATCGAAATAATCAAGTGATTTCATATCTTAAGAACGTGCGATCGTGCTCTTCTACCAATAGTAATGCACATCCGGCTGAAATCGGTGTCATCAATGCTGTTTGAACTCTCATTATGACTCTTCATTCTGATGGATATGGCATGGGTGAAAGATGTGCGGTTATGGTCGTGGTCTTGAGTAGTCTTAATAGCTGTAGAATTTCTAGTGGTTTTTACCACGGCCCCGCTACCTTGTTATGTATTTCAAATCCGATCAGTTCTAATCGGAATGGAGGAACAGGTCTAAAACATAAAGCTCACATATTATAATTCTGGTGTCAACATATTGTCTATTTGTATCTTGAAACTCGATAGTCTAGTCTCGACAGTAGCCATATGGAGCAATACATAAAACTGACCTGCCTTACATTATAATCATTTTCTTAACATCCCATTTTATATCATCCAAAACAAGCTTCTTCTGGATTATTCCAATATCCGGTATACTCGCCGTTGCTACTAATTGATACACAGGCATCTCAGTATTCTCCTTCAAGCTACCGCCTCCTAGTTCCTCACCGCGCTCCAGCCTTTGCAAAATTAATGGGTCTCTTTCTCTTCCAACTACAACTACCAAGTCTCCCTTCCTCACACTCGTTCCACCAATTACGTACCATCCCTCACTATCTCTTGAAACCTCCAACGGTAAAACCCCAAACCCATCCTTATATTGGCTTAACCTCAAAATTTTCTTCTTCGGCTCACTCTGTCTATCACCCAGCTTGTTGGAGTACTCTCCATTTCTTTATATTATTCCAACCAACCCTTCAATCTCACCAAGAACGTGTCCATACACCACTAATCTACCTCTACCAACGAAAAATTCATTCATGTTCTGAGGAAATGTTGAAGACTCTAAATTCCATTGCATACTTTCTGGCTCACCCGGTCCCGGCAACGGAGATGAGAAATATGGAATCCAAAACGGCCAATATTTGTCTTTGTGGGCTTTGCATGCGTATTAATCATTCTCAGAGCTCTTAAACCTCCATCTTCTCTTGGGACATATCGCGTAGTATCGGTACACAATTTTCTTAACGACTGCCTGCGATTGAATTGTGGAAGCCGTAGTGTTGGCCGTTTTCTATTCCACGATGTCCAAAAAGGCATTTTGTACATAATACTGGCGTCTATTGACATTCCCAAAACACTATACACCTGATCCATTGGCAACGTAGACTTTTTGCCTCGAAACCTAGCGAGAAGTCCTCCTAAATTGAGTTCATTCTCCCTGCAAGCTTAAACTCAAGATTGGTACCAGGAACGACATACATTGACTTCAAAGCAGTCCGGTATGTCTGCATGGACAAACTTAGCTGGTAGCTACGTGGTATGACGTCTGATTTATTAAGATACCGGGCAGGAATTCGGTTCTCGATTTAGGGAAAGTTGTGAATGATGAAAACAAGATCGAGAATATTCGTTACATCGTGGTAGTCTACAAGAATTTTTCGATTGGAAGATAACACCATTTCTTGGACTATCCACGATCGTGTGAAGTATGGTCGAGCGAGTATATTCTGCACTGCTTTCCAGCCAGAGCGTCCCCCGGCCCACTCCTGCAGCCATACTTGAGAATCAGCTAAAGGTTCATTTTCAGCTACTGACTGGGCCTTTCATTGCAATTATCTTTTTTTCGTCCTGAAGTGAGAGGTAATCTTGGCTGCAGCAGGTAGATCGACCAATTTGTCGTCTTCACCAAGCCAGACGAGCACACGAGTAGCATTCATGTAGATTAGATGCATGATTCGTAGTTGCTGATCTTTTTCAAATGGATCGTTCTGATCGAGGCAGATGGCATTAATCTACAATGAGGGGGATTTGGAATTATTATGAAGGACGGAAGTGCGGAGTGAAGGCTAGGTGTGATACTGAAAGGTTGGCCATTCAATTTTATTGGTCTGTGGTATTCATTAGTTGAGACTTTGGTCATGATTACGCCCTTTGTCAATTTCCAGGAAGCATGGACGAATGATACCATATCTACATTTCGACTCATGAAACATGTATGGCCCCTCCTTACATACTTGGATATCTAAGCATTGTGTTCACCTTGAAGTGTTTCAAGTTTGGAAACAAGGGATTCTTGATTTATTATACAGGTCTGTTTCTTTACATATTCCTACTCGGTACCAGTCATCCGACTCACTGGTACCATTCAGCACTTGCCAAGCACTATGCCAACTCCGAGTACATGAATACCCCACCAGGAAATGCAAATGATGAGCAAAAAGACAAAAATATAACAAAATAGACACCAACATACACGGCATCATTCTCATCAGTTTCGCCCCACGCATATAATAGAGCTTCATACTCAGGCACATTTGGGTAGAGCGGAGGGAGATCCCCATAGATTGTCAACGAGTCAAATTTGACATGTTGCATTTCCATTTCAATCAGATCGTCCCCGTTTCCAGCTTTGATACTAACTAATCGAATGTATCCTTTGCGCAGAATTCCATACTGATACGATGCCGATCAATCTTCTGATTTGTGGGTAGCATTCTTAATATATACGGATTTGAGGGGATCAACTAGAATCCAATCTATTGTTTCAGATACAAGTGTAAGGCATAGCATAAAGATAAGCAGGGAACTATAATAACCTTTTTAAAATCGTGCCCGAGATAGGAATGAAGAAGGGAATTTCGTGTGAGCTTGTCTGACAAGAACCTGAAGACGAGTTTTGTTTTGACAAGAGCTTGAAAATTGAGATGTACTCTTCTATACCTCTTAAGGGCAGAGACAGAGAACATATTGTTGGGCCCTTTCCTTCTTAAAATGTCTGAAGGAGGTGTGGTTATCTTATCTTTAGTATTTCCTTGAGTGTAAGCAACGTAGCAACGGCCATCTCGAAACCATGTGATCACGTGATGCGCCCGCTCACATGTGCTAGAGGTTGGGACCAGCAAGAGACAGTGTGTATGAGGTTTTGGTAGATAGTGTGAGTGTATTCAAATTGATATTAAGCTGAAAGATAAGGAGAAAAGAAACGAAAGAAGAGTCCATATTCGATTCAAGCACTTTGAGTGCCCCTCCTCTTTAACCTCTTGTTACGTGGGTTTGACCCCGCAGACTGCAGGGTGTGTGTATTCATTGAGAGGCTGTCGGAACGCTTGAAGCTTGAGTTTGGAGTCTGGAAATTGAAAAAGAATGTTATCGTGCAGTGTGAGAGTGCAAGTCGCCTACATTCATCCATCTAGGTAGGTAGTCAATAGTAGTGCTTCACCGTAATTCGTTCGCTGGAGAAGACAAAGATATAGTCCAAGCTCAAAATTCTCCACCACCAGGCTACTTACTACTTGCAAGGCTGCAGAACTTCTTGAATTTCCCACCAGCAATGACGAATTCATAATCTCTGCGGACGATAGAAAATAACCATTTCAATATGTCTGTCTCAACTCTTGCTTCATTCGAGTACCTGGAGAGATTGCCAGGTACAACTTTCAGGCGGTTGTATCAGCAACCGTCTACCTCTTTGGCCATTTTCAGGCGCATGCTGCCTCATCTTGCCAAAACCTTCGTGATGGCACTACTCTATATGCCCAAGCCTTTGCCACTCACAGCTCTGGATCAATGGGTACAACCTAAGAGCAAGAAGTCTGTATCCCGACTTGAAATGAATGTCACATGCTAAAGTTTTTCAGACAAAAAGACCAAGCCCTATCTCTACTATCGCGACTGCATATTGTCGATATTACTGCGCTGAGCCGAGAAGATCCTCAAACTGTAGCTTTGACTAAGAATTTTGGTGCCTCTCTACGACTGGCACTTACAGGTGGAGGAAATCATCAATCTTTCGGAGTTCCTTCGTCGGATCATGTTGCGCCACATGTTGATATCGATTTTTTGGATACACATGCTCGAATGCAATGGGAAGGGATTCTACATTATATGGTCAACACTGTTACATCTGGATCAGGAAAAGATGGAAATGGGCCTGCAAATTCAGTAAAAGCACTACTTGATGCAGGAAAGTTGGTTACAAGAGGTCGAGGTATCGGTATTACTCAAGCTGGATTCTCATTTTTATTGCAAGAAGCCAATGCGCAAGTCTGGACGTTGCTCCTTCTGTGGATTGAAAATGCCGAAAGTATGGGAATGGATTCCGTCGATGTACTTTCTTTTCTATTCATGCTAGGCTCTCTCGAACTCGGGCGTGCATACAGCACCAAGACTCTCACAGACGCTCAAAAAGGGATGCTCGCCAATCTCATCGACTTGGGCTTAATCTACCTCCCCCCTTCAGCCCCTACTCAATTCTTCCCAACACGTCTAGCCACAACTCTCACTTCAGATGCCAGCGCACTCCGAACTGTGGCTGCAGGATTTGATGCCGCCTCAAAATCCGCCGCTAGCCAAAAGGGTTTCATAATAATCGAGACTAACTACCGACTATATGCTTACACAAACTCCCCCCTTCAAATTGCTGTCCTTTCACTCTTCACCAAACTCAACACTCGCTATCCCAACATGGTCAGTGGCCGCGTCTCTCGCGATTCCATCCGTACCGCTATAGCTCATGGCATTACATCCGACCAAATAATTACCTACCTATCCACTCATGCGCATCCTCAACTCGTTAAAGCTTCTTCCGCATCCCATGGCGGACCTGTTCTACCACCTACAGTCGTTGATCAAATTCGTCTTTGGCAATTAGAAAACGAGAGAATGAAAGCCGTACCAGGATTTTTGATGAAAGATTTTGAGACCCAGAAGGAATATGAAGGGTGTGCAAAATATGCTGAGGAAGTGGGGGTGTTGGTTTGGAAGAGCGATGCGAAGAGGATGTTCTTTGTCACGAGAGTGGAGCAATTAAGAGATTACTTCAAAGCGAAGAAAATAAGATAGGGGTAGGAAAGAAAGAGGAGAGTTTTCTAGGTGCTGCGGTATTCATTCAGATCAGCAGCCCTATTGCGTGCTAATGGATAACTGCTTGTTAAAGATCACGCAGCTTGATGGTACCTACACAAGGACGACAGAGTGGAACATATATGACGCGCTTTAGCAAGACGGCGCACTCCAATATTTCAATTTTCAATAGAGAACAAAAAATTGGCCAAAAGGGAAGGTATCACGATGGATCAGGATGGGATAGGGAATGGTGCATAGCGAGGCGTTTAAGGTATTTAGATAAAGTCATATAATTTCGGTGGATGGATATATACATATATCGTAGATGCCAAGAAAAGGTAGATAACATTCCTTTTCGAGGTATTCACAATCTTAATGTCGAAGGCCTTTTGAGGATCCTTCATAGACCAAAATACTCGACGTTCCAAACTGAGATATTCGCCGCCGTCATAACACAACGTCCCAGCAGTCCAAACCCCTTTCTGCTAACAATATTTTATTTCCTGCCATATCTTCTCCCTTCCTTGCCTTTCTTCCAAGGAGAAAGTAGACTCAAAACATACACGTCAGGATGTTATTATCTTTTCGTCTGATCTAGTTTCATTCATTCATTCATTCTTTCTCTCCTTCCCTACCCACCTACCTACCTACCTACTTACCTATCTACATAAATATCACAACATCAAAACAGCGAGAAGAAAGAAAAAAAAAAAAAGAAGAAGAAATAAAAGAACAGGAAAATAGTAAAAGAGAACATCCCACACAACTCGAACATCTCGGATAATTTCCATTCATGTATCTATTCTCTAAAGCTTTGCTGGCAGATAGGTAAGTAGGTAAGCAGGTAAGTAGGTAGGTAGGTAGATAGGTAGGTAGGTAGATCGGTAAACAACCATCTCAACAATCCCGTCCATATATACCTACCCACCCACCTACCTACCCATTCACGCACCCGACAGATATTCGAACAAGCTCCTCTCACATCTCCTACCATCACGCGATCCTCAGCCCAACTCATCATAAACACACGTAGTAGAAAAAAAGTATTCCAACCATCAATTTTACAATCATAATATTGTATTCTATCTATCTCCCTATCGCTAGCTCAAGTATCCGTCCCTCACTTTACATGTTTTCCAGCTATCCATCCTTCCATTCATCCATCCATTCATTAACAAACCAATTACCAATTACCAAAGAAAAGATATTTCGTTACTTCATTAAAACGTGCAAACTGCGTACGTATTCAGCACAAAAAGGAAAAGAGAAGAGAAAGAGGAAGAAAGTGCAAAAGCTGTACGTATCGGTATCCTAACTAATGTATCTTCAAACTAAAAAAGAAGACGAAGAGAGATGAAACGTAAAGTCGCAGCTGTAGATGTCATCGTCGCATGAACCATTTCCATGTCCAGTATCCCTCCCATAAATCCTTCTTCATGTCAGATACAGTCTAGATAGCCATGCCGTGAAAAAACTTCAAAAAGTAAATAAGAAAAAGTACAATTTCTGCCTGCGTGAAACTAACGAGCCCCGTCCAGCCAGCCATAAAATATTATGTGTCAACGCCATTCATTAATCTATCCCGGCTCAATTAACGCTCAAAAATGCGTGATATAAAGCAAAGGTATCTATTGTCAAAAGGTCGAAATTAAGTCAAGGTAGCCAACATGGCTCTAACCAATTTTGGTGGAGGAGCTGTGAAGAATAAGTGGGTTAGCTCTCATTCCCAAAAACAACCCATTCCGACATCAAGTGACCCACCTCATTCAGGCAAGACACCTAACGATAGGCATATTTAGGAACACTGATGCTCATCCTACCTTTTCGGTCCTTTTCGATCCTAACACCTCCCTCAGGCTCCACAATTCTTTCCCTTCTCACAATGGTCACATCTCTGCCATCGTGGATTTCGTCTTCATAAAGTACCAACTGGCTGTCGCTATGTCTGGCTCCTGAGCGGCGAAGACGCTCTGCGCGGCGCAACTCGCGGTTAGCCCGTCGATCTGCTTTGAGGGCTTCCTTCTCGGCTTTGAGGGCTACTTCCTCGAGCTCGAGAGCTTTAATTTCAGCTCGAATTGAGCGATTACCTTTATGATGACTATGAGAGTGTGATAAAGTCATTGCACCGATAGGCTCTGTGCGTTCAATTATTTCCCGCTTTTCGTAAAAGACGCTTTCTTCGTCTCGCGATCGAGGGCGTCCTTCCAGAATAACAGGGTCATTATGGTGATGAGTATGGTGGCTATGGTGGCTGTGATGAGAGTATGTGCTTCTTGCTGGAGATGGAGAGCGTTCGACAATCTTGGTGGATTCGTGGATCTCAACATGTTGTTGGGGAGGTGGTGGTGGTGCGTATATGACTGGTTGAGGTGGTGGCGCATATACGACTGATGCGGGAGGTGGTGCCCATTGAGCTGGAGGTGGATGTGCATAGTGGACTGACTCTGGTGGAGGAGGCGGATAGTGAACTGACTCTGGTGGAGGGGGCGGATAGTGAACTGACTCTGGAGGAGGCGGATAGTGTACGGATGGAGGAGGTGGAGGAGCGTGGTGTACAACTGATGGAGGAGGCGGAGGGACATGGTGTACAACCGATGGAGGAGGCGGAGGAGCGTGATGTACTACTGGTGGTGGAGGTGGTGGAATAGTGAAGACTTCTGTGCGTTCTTCGATCACAGTTCCAGCTTCTGATCGGCCACCTGACATTTCGAGTTCTGGAGCAATGAGATATGTTGTTAGAGTTGTCTCTACCTCGTTTATCTTTTTGACATTGGCTTCTTTGGAAGCATAGGGTTAGGGGCATTTTGATGCGGTGATGAAGAGTAAGTGAAAGATGAATACTCACTCTCAGCTGCTTTATATTCCTCACTCAACTTGATAACCTCATCAATATTTTCTCTTCCAAGTGCCTTTTGAATGATGATTGTGTCACCCTATATGTGTTAACGCGATTTGACTAACGGATCAATGTTGAAATGACTGACCTCTTCTTCGAAAGGATAATCTAAATCGATGATAGCTTTCTTGCTAACCAACCTAGCTGGCATTCTTGTCTTTCCCTTCTTAGGGAACTCACTTCTTACTGATATTGTAGTACCACTATCAGATGAGCTAACACTCTCGCTTCTAACGCTTCTTGTGGCGGTCGAACGGCTCTCCTTGCTATGACTTCTGTGGCTTCTTCTTTCATGGCTACCTCTTCTCTCGTGACTTCTTCTCCTTCGTCTGACGATTTCTCTTTCTCTAATTCTTTCGGGATAGGCTCTGAAGTCTTCATCACCATAGAAATCGGGTTCCGCGACCTTGATCTCATCGTAATCTCTCTCGGCATATCTTCTGGGTGGGGGTAGCCCTCTAGCTCTTGGTAGTGGGACAGGAGTCAAAGGTGGTGGTCTAACGTCTGGGCGTCTGGCCGGTGGACCATATTCATCCCTCAGCCTCTCCGCTTCTCTCTCATACCTAACCAAAGGCTTGCGGTCAAATGTATCCAGAGAACTCTGTCTTCTCAAAAATGCGGGTCTGCCACCGGCTCTTCGAGGAGGTGGAGAATCATCCCTTTCTCTCTCTCGCTCTCTTTCCATTGTAATAGTTGTAGATCTTTGTCGTCCTAGTTCTGGTTCTCGTTCTCGTTGAAGTCTGGGTGAATCGTAATAATCTCGTTCCTCATAATGTTCTCGCTCCTCTTCGTATCCTCGTGGCCCTCGACGTTCGTAAACATCATCGTAAGATCGTTCTCGCGCATGACCGCCACCACCTGTAGCTCTGAGAAATCGTGAATCTCGCTCTTCTCGCTCTGGTGCGAAACGGACTCGGTCGCGCTCCGAGGCGAACCGCTCACTGTCCCAACGGTTCCCCCCACCGCCACGGCTGCTTAGGGTTTCCGAGGAATTTCGATATGGATCACCCATTCTAGACATGATTTCTCGAATTTAATTTCGAAAAACAAAATCAGAAAGAATGGCGTGGAGATTTGGGGTTGTATCGTTAAAAGGTTGAAGAGTTCGAGAAGTTGTTGTTCAGCTGAGGGACGTTTTCTGCGAAACGATTCGGTTGATTGCGATGGTGAACTCGTACCCCGCTTAAGTGATCAAAAACGTGGTGGGTGTATGGTAACCCAACGAACAAGTATCAATGTCAATCAAGTCAAACCAAACCAAAAGACGTTGGCTTCCGGAGATGAAAAGTATAAAATTTTCACGATATGAAAATAAGGAGGCTGGAATATAATTATTATGTTAAGGTTCGAGAACTCATGATTAAAGTTCTTTTTTTAGGAAAAAAGGAGATGGTGGATAACTCTTTCGAGGATGTGGAATTCTGAGATTTGACTTTTTGGGGAGGATATGAAGGTTGGCAGTGAAAGGTTATGAGCAAAGCGTGCAAAGCAATGCAAAGTCAACACAAACAGGTTAAAGTGACGAAGACGTTCAAGGATCCAAGGATTTTGCAAGTTCAAGGATTCCAGGATTCACTCATGGTTGGACTTGTCGACTTCGTATTAAGCAATATCATTGGGTTGATGATATCTGGTATGTGCCGATGCACCTTTGCTGCCCAAGGAGATGATTACACGTGAAAGGTCTCTGAATGGCTGGAAAAGATTCTCTCTTTACCTACCTAGCCCTAGTCGGTGTCTGTATGTATGTACACTGTACATTGTACATTGTACATCGTATGTTGATGTATGTTTATGGAGTAAGAGTACAAACTTTTCCTTTCCCCGAGTAACTGTATACATCGTAGGCGTGCTTCGTTGTCTTGCGTTTGATCTATTGATTTACAGTGGTCAAGTATGTCTGTGTGTGTGGATGTATGTGTGTATACCTCGATATATAGGTAGGAAGCACTTATTGTCTGGAACAGTGTAGAATTGTACGATGTGTAGCTATTGGTGGCCTTTCTGGTCTATTCAATGTCTAATGAATGTATCTATCGATACTTCGAGTACGATGTACGATGTACGATGTACGATACATACGTGTATACACTAGGTAGATACTAGATATATACTAGATATATATTATAGCACTCCATACATACTCTCTCTTCCCCTTCCCCTTCCCCTTCCCCTTTGCATTGAAATTCCTTTTTTGTTTTCATTTCCCTTTTACACAGTAATTGTTCGCCAGCAGTGATCAAACAATATCCCCCACTACTATCATCCTTCCTAGGTCTTATCCGTGAAATGGGCTCCACAAGGCACCGGCCTTTACCCAAGGTGTTTCCTTACCGTCCGTTGTGAAAAGATTCTAGGGCCAGGTGACGTAGATGGCGATCAGATTAATTACTTTTAATCTTGTGCCCGAGTATCGATTATCGATACCGAGTAATCACCTGGTAATACGTACGAGCATGTACTGTGTAATACATCTGACATGATAGTTGTCCAGAATACTAGAGGCACGTATGTATTACAAACCATACCTGTCGAGTACCCAGGCTAGGGTAGGCATGAATTCTGCATTCTTGGGAAATGAATATATACTCCTCTGATAATATAAGTAGATACCTGAAGTGATGCCCAAACCTAGATTTCTAGCTACAGGTAATCTCTCTGAGATCGAATCTTCCTAGCAATCATTGAGGTGCGTCTAGGTAAGATTATCAGCGTTCGACTGCCATCACATGACTCGACTGGCTATCTGAAGTGCCATTTATTATACATGTGCACCTACAATCATTACAAGCGCACATCTAGGTATGGTATGATAGTCCTCCCTCCTCCTTCCTACAGCATTAGACTCGCACTTATGGCAACACTTCCACCCGGCCCGTCCCATCCCACTATTTATTAGTGTTGAACGAAGTAAATAACGCGAATGTTAGCTCTTCTTCTATTTGGACAATACTTCGAATACTACGGTTCGGATCTGAGAACTGAGAACAGAGAACATCACCATCCATCACCGTCTGCCTCAATGAGAGCCATCGGTGATTGAAGTCAATTGTCCTGTTTAATACCCCCGAAGAGTTCGATCAAAGGCCTCTGATCCTCTGGAATTCCACAAGGGAGATCTTAAAGGGGGCCCTTCCAATAGTGCTGGGGATTCTTTCTCGCGCAGAAAGTAGTTTTGCCAAAGCGACTAGCATTTTGTCATAGCAAGTTACTCGTGAAAGCTTTTTGCAACAGCATGCCATCGTTGATTCCATCCAGTTCTCATCAGCTGACCAGGGCAACACTTTACACCCTAAACCACACCTCGCAAAACGTCAAATCCATCAAATTCAATGATTTGATCCAAATGTGAGCTTCTACCCGAGGATGTTCCGATGGTGGAGTGATAAGACACTGTCTATCCATCCGTAAAAGAAATCGAGGCGGAATTGGATTACCTCAACAACACTTTTAAGAATTCGATTGTTTCGCTCGAATATAATATGACACAATCCCTTCCCTTCAAATATCATTTAAATAATTAGAAGCTGATGATTCATTTGAGCTGCTTGGACACACACACACACACACACACACATATATCTATTTCATTTGTAGTTGAGTTATGTTTTGAGTTATGTTTCATTTAAATACAAAAGCTTTCAAGGGATAATTGAGTGGTCAAATTCGGCCTACTTTTTCTCCTACGAATACACTGTATCTGTCATTCTTGATATTCTTCGAGGTACAAGCTTTGTGAATCTTATTCAAAACTGGATAATTCAACCAAAGAATCGAGGAGTGTATTGTTATATCGTAAATACTCAACAACTTCTGCATCATCTCGCCTCAAATCCGTCACAATGTTCCAACGGTTGCGCTTGTTCGAATTGCCTTCCTTAAGTCAACCAGCTTCGGAGTTGTATGTAGTTCCGTTTGTATATCGCAAGTTTTTCCGCCCTATAATCACCCGGAATAGCAAGGTTCGATATCCTTCACAGGGTGAATAAAGTAATCTTCAACCCCACCGGTTAAGTTGTCAATCCGATTATCATTGGCGAGTTTATCTCATGACGCAGGCGGGTGCTGGATCTTCCCCGCATGCAAAATACATCGTGGAGAAGCTTGGCCTTCAACCGGCAGCGGAACGAGATGTTCCGTCTGTAATTCGGAGTACACACCAATGCCATACGATTTATACTTCACAATAGGTTAGTTGTAGACAGTCTACTGCTGGGTTACAGGGAACCAAACTCAAAATACACGATCAGAAATTTCTTATATATACCCATTCTAGTCGATGGACATGGCTACTTTAATATCTTTATTCTCAGAAGAGCTCAGCAGGCCGTGGTCTTTTGAGTTCAGCGACATACGTTGTTCTTCTCTCGGTATTATCAATTAGTTCTTTATACCTTCGATACCAAAATCGTACGCTTCTTGACAAATTTTGCAAAGATGGCTTCGTTACGCTTGACTACTGTGCTTGCTATAGCATCTTTTCTCGCTTCCGTTCAAGGAGCACCATTAACCCAGGATACTCAGAAACACTGCTCAGCAACCTCCCACTGGCCAGGTTGGAATAAACTCCAATATGCTTTCGTCTTGTGAGAAACTCACCAAATAATAATGTAAGATACACATACTGATTACATTAGTGGGGACTCTTACACGACGACTGGCTTCGAGACGAATGGTACTCAGCCGACACCTACCAATCCACTTGGGAATCCTCCATATCCAGGTTAGAAGACTCTCAATTTGATCTGTCCAAGTAGCTCTAACTTTTGCTAGGCTATACTGCTACCAATGGTCAAAATTGGGTAGATTTCCTCACGGTTAAATACAACAAATCTACCGTGTTGACGTATAATTTGGCGTACGGAGGAGCCACCGTCAACTCCGATCTTGTAGCACCCTATAAACCAGAAGTTTCATCTGTTGCCAATCAAATCGAGAATCAGTTTTTTCCCACTTACGCAGGAAAGCCAGAGATAGCTCCATGGTCGTCTGGGAATGCCCTTTTCGCTATTTTCGACGGCATCAACGATGTTGGTAATTCGTATTTCCTTGGAGCTTCAGCAACTGCGAACCTCAACGAACGAATCATGGCAGTTTATCACGGTCTGGTAGATGAGCTCTACTATATTGGCGCTCGCAATTTTGCATTCCTGAATGTTCCACCTGTAGATAGAAGCCCATTGTCAATTTCCGGTGGTGCTGCAGCACAAGCCCAGGAAAAGCTTGACATTGCCGATTGGAACAACCGTCTCGCGACCCTTGCTCAAAGCCTTAAAAAAACCTTCACGGACGTCAATGTCTTCACGGTTGACGCTCATGCCCTTTTCACCAAAGTCTTAGATAATCCGAAGAGCTTTCCTCAGACATCTGTTTACCACAATACCACTGCTTATTGCGTCGCGTACGAGAAGTAAGCTATTCCCTTCATTGTCCGGTTGATTTTAATCTGCTAACCAAACTAATGCAGTGGTACCCCGACGCCAAATTATAGCGATCCATCTTGCTACATTCCTGTCAACGAGTATTTCTGGTTGAACTCATTGCATCCTACTTATCCTATGCATGACGTTCTGGCACAGGGGGTTGCGACAGTGTTGGAATCGGGTCCAAATGTTTGTTAGGAACTTCTTCATACGCATCATATCGAGCAGCTGCAATTCTTATTTAGCACTGTAATACGTACTACTCTACTTGATCATCGTCTTCATGCCTTCCCGTATAACGACGGCGAAAAGCTCTGTATCCTGACCTTTCCAATGTGTTTCTCTTAAACATGTCACTTCAATTTTACCTGCAAACCAATCTGGAAAAAGTAGTCTTCTTAGTTTCTCTTGCTTGTTAATCCTGTAAGTTTTGATCATTTTTCCTTCGCCGGTAACAGTAAGGCCACGCATGATGTTCGACGTCCTTGCGGTGAATTGTTCCCTCGATCGATCTGATTCAAGGGCTTCCGGGATCGACTATGATTTCTTGTACAACAACATCGAAATGAGACAAATGAACTTCCCTATCAACACTTCCTCGCCATCTCACACGAAATCTTCCGGAAATTCATCCCTAATTCGTATAGCTCATTTCAAGGCGTTTCTCAAGTCACGTGGATCGGGATTCCATGACCCAATTGGGTTTAGAAAATCTTATCTTAAGCTTATCGCACCCCTCTATCCACTTTTCCAAGCTTTCATATTTTGTTGGAACAGCTATCAAAGCCATCGGTCATGTAATCGGAAGAGTCAGGATTTGTCCAGCCATACGATAACCTCACGATACTCTTGAGAAATGTAATGAGAATACCACTTCAGAAAACCTACATGCGCCGGGCTGTCGTGTCTTGACCCGATTGATATACCAAGTCCCGCTCACGCACAGGTACCTGACATTCAGTGGAGATACTCGTAGAAGATATATATTTGAAGCTTTCAGTCCCCCTATTCCCTTTCTTTCTGTATACCACTTTCTGTTGTTTTTCTTTTTGTATAAGATATATTTTATTCTTGAGTTCCCCCCAAAGAATATCTATAGTTTCAATTGGATATCTGTCTGTTATTTTTCTTCCTCCAATTGACTTATGCAATTCGCTAGAATGGCTACCAATAGACTTCAATCCCTCGCACATCACCTCGCCGCAACTTCCCCTCCACCCCATCCATTCGATCCTCTTTCCAATGCAGAAATTGAGAAAGCAGTTCAGGTTATCCGAGCTGAAAAGGGATCCGTTCATTACAATGCCATCACATTATATGAACCCCGCAAAAAGGAGATGATGAAATGGCTTGAGACCCCAGAAATTGTTCCAAGACCAAAGAGAATCGCAGATGTGGTGGTTATTGCGCCAGGTGGTAAGGTGTACGATGGTTTGGTTGACCTGGCAGAAGGAAGAGTGTTGAAATGGGAACACATTGATGGTGTACAACCTTTGGTATGTTTTCGATCCATCCTGAGGAAACAAGAGCTAACAATAACTTCAGATTACCATGGAAGATCTCCAAACCGTTGAGCATGTTGTTCGAAAAGACCCCAAGGTAATTGAACAGTGTGTGTTGAGTGGTATTCCAGCGGAGGATATGCACAAAGTGTATTGCGATCGTAGGTCCCCTGTATTTTTCTTCGTTTACTCCCCTTATACTAAGCGATCACAGCATGGACCATTGGTTACGACCACCGATTTGGCAACAATGTTCGTCTACAACAAGCACTCATGTATTATCGACCTCACATGGACGATTCTCAATACTCTTTCCCCCTTGACTTCTGTCCTATTTTCGATGCCGAAAAACAAAAGATCATCCACATCGATATCCCTGACATTCGACGACCCGTTAACAAGGCAGCGCCAAACAATTATCATCCAGCGAGCATTGAAAAGGAAGGAGGTTACAGGAAAGACATAACTCCAATCAATATTACACAACCATCTGGCGTATCGTTCAAGGTCAACGGTCGAGAACTCAATTGGCAAAACTGGAACTTCCATGTCGGATTTAATTACAAGGAAGGAATTGTCCTCAACAATATCACATACAATGACAAGGGTACTGTCAGACCTGTATTTTACAGACTTTCTCTCGCTGAGATGGTTGTCCCTTATGGTAATCCCGAACATCCACATCAACGTAAACACGCGTTCGACCTTGGAGAATATGGAGGAGGATACATGACCAACAGTCTCTCTCTCGGCTGCGACTGCAAAGGTGCAATTCATTACATGGTACAGTTCTATCCATTCCAGCATAAGATATACCTTGCCATTTCTAACAATAGACGAACTAGGACGCTGCCTTTGTAAACCGTGCCGGTGAAAGCACCACGATCAAAAACGCCATCTGCATCCACGAAGAAGACGCCGGTATCCTCTTCAAGCATACCGATTTCCGCGACGAATCCGTCATTGTAACTCGCGGTCGTAAGCTTATCATCTCCCACATCTTCACCGCTGCCAACTACGAATACTGCGTCTACTGGATCTTTCACCAAGACGGTACCATCCAACTCGAAATCAAACTCACCGGTATCTTAAACACCTATTCCATGAACCCCGGCGAAGACACCAAGGGCTGGGGCACCGAAGTTTATCCCGGCGTCAACGCACACAATCATCAACATCTCTTCTGTCTGCGCATCGACTCCAACATCGACGGCCCCAACAACACCGTCTTCCAAGCCGACGCCATGCAAGGCGCGGGCGCCGTCGGCTCCACCGAAAACCCCTACGGAAACGCCTTCTACGCACACAAAACCGAATACAAAACCGTCAACGAATCCATCAGCGACTACGACGGCGTCACCTCGCGCACATGGGAAATGGCCAACCCCAACAAACTCAACCCTTACTCCCACAAACCCGTCTCCTACAAACTCGTCAGTCGCGAGGTCCCCAAACTCCTCCCTAAGGAAGGTTCACTCGTGTGGAAACGCGCCGGTTTTGCCCGTCACGCCGTACACGTCACACCTTATTCCGACGACCAGCTCCACCCAGCCGGACGCCACGTACCGCAGACATCTGGCGAGCCCAGCTCGGGCCTGCCCGAATGGATCGCGAATGGCGAGGCGTCGATCCAGAATACCGATATTGTGCTCTGGCACACATTTGGCATTACGCATTTCCCGAGTCCGGAGGATTTCCCCATCATGCCGGCGGAACCGATGACGTTGTTGTTGAGACCGCGCAATTTCTTTACCAAGAATCCCGCGTTGGATGTGCCGCCTAGTTATTGCAGTACGCCTAGTAGCGTGGCAGCCAGCAAAGATGGGGCGCCGACGAGCGTGTTGAATTTAACGGATGGGGAGAGTAGATTGGTGGATGGAAAGAAATGTTGTTGAGGGGGTGATTTCATATAAGTAAATGTGTTTTGAGCAGCGCTGTATTTGCAATTTAGGATTATTCGGCGTGTTGTATATAGTATTTATTGCATCTTGGGAGCTTTTGATTGAAAATGTTATCTACGTTATAAGTTACCCAAATTCTTTCCATGGCGTATACTCCTCTTCTTCAATATCGCTTGCTCTCCAATCATCTCTTCAGATATAGATATCAACCCTTAATTTTTATTTTATATTTTTTTTATGAATGAGCACCATAATCAAGACACCCAATATAAATAAACCCCGCACTCCCATCACCTACCAAAGAAAAGACGTCAACATTTCAATTCTCAGACTACAACTATAACTAGCACGATCAGGTTACGCATCTCAATATATCATGCGATAAAAGATGCATTTGAGAGAGACACCCTCCAAGTACCATCAAACTTTCTTTCAGAACATGCTAAACAACAAATCTTGTATCAGTGTATCAGTACGTAGGCATACAGCTAGGTAGTAAAGGGTTCCACTCATCAGCAGTCACTTACTAGTGAACAATCGACCCTCACTCTACGCATCATTAGCCGAACAATCAAGATGGGTGCGAAAGAAACTTTACATTTCCCTCATCCAACTCACAACTTAATTGTGAACTACAGGAACTCCACGCACCCATCAAGTTCAGACCAAAGAATAAGATTATTTCATTTGACTCAATAGATAGCGCTAAGCACTCGATATCAAATTCCTTGGTTATTACATGATTATATTATAATCCAACCTAATCCAACCTAAAATCCTCAACTCATTCATATTTATATAATCTCTAGATCGGATGAATTAGGTAACGTCATGTGGTTCAAGATTAAATTCTTATTTTATATAATCTGATGATACAATACAATACAATACACTACAACATAATCCGACTAACGATCCATCTAATCAGGATCTACGAAGCTTGGCTCAGCAACCATCACAACAGATTCCATTCTCAATCTCCAAGTCAATATCCCAGATAAACAACTAATTCCGCCCTAGACTCCTTTTCCCCAATACTATTTTTCACTTTTTTCTTATGCGAGTAGAAGTAATATGTTTCATTAGTGGCGGTTAGTCCCTATTCTCCAGCTTCGAGATAGATTTTTTCTTTGGCTGGCGGGCTTGCAAGCGAGGATTCGAGCATTGCAGTTTAACAGGCAAATTGACTAGGCATCCTTTTGCCACGAAGATGCTCAAGCTCGCTTTTGGTCAGTGCTAATAATTGGCTGGTATGTGGATTTTTTAGAATACTGCTTCCAGTCACTCTTCGTGGGGAAGATTCACGCACCAATCCATTGCTGAGACAATGTTTCAAAGTCTCAAATATTTTCATTACTATTATTACTTCTATTATTTTCTCTCTCCACTGAGAAACCAGAAGTAATTAGCTATAGCTATTTCTAAACAATGCTTTCGAACTTATCTTCCCGCCCCATCTTATCGTATTGTTGTGAATAATTTCGTAGCCCATCTTGATGTTCTCATGAAAATCGTATTGTGGTTTCTCATCTCGTGTCGTTTGACTCGTATCTCATTTTATCGTATCGTATTGTATCGCTCATAAGAATCATATCTCATCGAATCATCATATGCTTGCGAGTTCCTGCTATGTTCATTTGTGATTATAAAGTCCAATGTCGTTCCTCAAATCAATACTTCGACACTCCCTTTTACCACCCCCAAAGCTAAATATATTAAGCATGTTGGTATTCCAACATGTGAATCTTTTCTTCCCATACATCCAAGTTTGATCATCGAGAACAGGGGGGAGCATTTAGTGATATTCCACTACACTTTTACCACCTTTCCTGAGGCTAAAAGCGCTTCGCTTCCCCATTTCAGTTCCTCTTCCATTTGTACCGTTTTTGTTCCCATTAACACCATCACTAATGACCTTTCCCATCCTCCCAAAGAAACTCTTGTCATCTACATCGTTTCTAGGCATTAGAGCTTTGTTCTTCATTACTGTAGCATATTGAATTTGCCATTCTCTAAGACTCTTCTTGGCCGGACTTGTACAGCACAAAGATGCAAGAAAAACCATGACCTTTTGAGCTCGTTTATCAAAATCTTCAAGAAAGTTTGCTGGAGTTGAGAAAGTGAGAATAGTCTTACATGATTTGACTGGGGTCTTCTTGTGGGATATCTCTAGAAATTGAGCCGGTGAATCAGACTTCAACGGAGATACTGCTTCTCGGGGTATTTTACCGGTGCGTCTATAGTGAGAGGATGCTTTTTCACGTTTGATGTCGCTATCTCGTGGAACAGGAAGGGGATTGATGACACAAACATGGAAATCTTCGCTCTGATATCGGTCGGATACGGCTTGAAATCGACCGCACCAGTAAGCAAAAGGCTGAGCAGTATGAACCTGGAGAGTATTTGTTGTAAACTCCGGAATCGGCGAGTATTTTGTTGTCGAGATAGTTGGGCCTGCAGAATGAGTGGGGTTTGACGTCAAGCGATTACTATGAAGCCATTGAATAGAAGACGAGTTTTTGAGAGTAGAAAAAACACCAAACGTTTTTGATTTGGGAAGAGAGGTTGATTCCTGTTTTGGCTCCGGTGTCAACTCTGATATTCTGAAAGCAGTTTGGCATGATCCCACAGGACATGTTTGATTGGTATAAATGTGTGGCAACCTCCAAACTGGTGAAGTATGCCGTCTTCGTGCCCGACTTTCTTCTCCCTTTTCTATAGCTCTTCTCACTGGAGAATGAAGATGTCGACGACTAGTAGATTTGAAATTCGATCCTGATGTTGGGCTTGAAATCCTTGAGAAGTCACGATCTGGTACCCTCTGATTTTGGGAATGTGGTTGGCTAATATCCGTACTAGATGCGGAAGCGGTTAAGACAGAGCTAGCAACGGTAGGGTTGCTGTATAGTGGATGTGGGTAGTAATTATTGGCATGTGCGGATTCACGACGACTATGCAAGACTCTTTGATGGAGTTCACTTTTGGGGGCAAACGGAACTGGCGGAGTGTTTTCATTGGAGTTTGACAACTTGCTGATGTTTGGGGATGAAGCTGAGTATGGTAAAATGCGAAACTGGCTCCGACTTGAAAAGGATGGGGCCGATACCTTTGGAGAAGAAGATTGCGAGGTATCTAGAGTTTCTATGTCTTGAGCTGTCAGTTCAGGCGGGATATTATGCCTTTGGTGAGGTTTTCCAATTCTATTATCGGTGTGAAGCAAGGATGAGGTCAATGCCGGTGATTTTGAGGGGATTCTACGTGCTGTTGCAACTGCAGTTTTCGTATATTGAGAATTCGAATGCAGACCTTTGAACGAGCCATCTGGTGAAGGGGCACCATTTGCATCGTTAATTCTGGTACGTGGGGACGACTTTGAATTCCCAGATTGTTTCCCGAGATGAATACGTGAAGACAAGATTGGAACTGGTGAATGGTTGACACGCCTGCGCAGGGACGATACCGGGCAAGGCAGATTGCTAACTTTCTGGGGAGAAGAAACGGTGCCACGAGAGGTTGGGGAATCATGAGCAGTTCTCTTGACAAGAATTGGGAGGGTCTCAACTAGCCATTGCGTGTTTGGTCCCCGCTCATACCTGTAAGTAGACCGTTTTGATGAGTTGAAATGACTTTCATTCTCTGATAAAAGACTCGATGGGAGAGCGGCAATGCGACGATGATAGTTGGCCATATCCGTTAATTTGCTCCCTATAAAGGTCTCAAACGATTAGCATGCAGAATTTCACAAGGTGCGTAAAGCGATAAGAAAGCCATTCAACGATCTCGAAATTGAATGGAAGCCTATTCTGGAAGTGTTTGCCGGCAATAAAGCCATACAAATACGAATATAGATAAACTTGATGGATTTGTAGGGTTGACTTCGTATATAATCCAGCTCCTGCTTTGCCGGTATCTACCTGTTCAAAAAAAGTAGTAATGAGATTTCAAACTTACCAAGAAATTTTGTTTATCTCCAGATTTAAGATATCAAAGCCACTTTATAGACCGGTTGATTAAGTCGCGAGTGGCAAGCTGTACTCCAAATTGTAGTATTGTTCTGGTCGACAAAACAACAATTGAAGGTCGAAGCAGAAGGAATGACAGGAATTGTTAAAACCAAGAAGATCTCAAACGGCCCTTGACAATCTTGCCAGGCATATAAGATGGAGTTCTCATAGAAACTATCATATCCTCCTCATTGCCTTATGCGGTGAGGACGTGATGGATAGGCAAAAGCCCGATTTCAAAAAGTCGATAACATTCGTTGAGTGATGAATATCCCCTTCAATTTAGGAGATCGTAAAATAAAGTCTATCGTCTGAAAGACTGGTTCAAATAAGATGAGATTGGAAGAGAAGAGAAGGGGAGGGAAGGAGCCACCGATTATTGGTGAAATTTATTGTAGTCTTTTATCTAATGAGAAAAGAATGTGGGAAGGTGTGTTCTTAAATTATGGCTGCCATATGTGACAACGATAGTGAATTTACAAATACATGCCTACCCATTCACTTCACTCACCGCGTAAGGTAGATTGACAATTATTAAAGGTACGGATCATAGCCTTCATCTGGAACTCTAAAATATTTGAATGAAACTTGCTGAATAATTTAAGGAACATTGACAGATAGTCCACAGACGTATGTGAATTTCGACAGCGTTACCAACTCTACTACTAGGTGATCATGCCCTTGGCACTTGATCAGGGTCCATCGTTTAGTTTAACTGTTTAATTATACTACTGTACTTTGTGGTCTGGTATCCTATTAGCAAACTATAGCACTGCGTGCGGGTATACTTCGTTTCCCTTACTTTCCCCATTCCATCCCTCGATATTGAACTCAAATCTCATATCAGCTTGACCTCTCTCTATGGGATTGCCTTCTTCATCAAACAATGAACGCTCTATAAACGTGACGTGCCCTTGCCAATCTACGAGAATTATGGTTTGCCTTTGGGTACCGTAAACACCAGATATAACATTATTGCTCTCGGGCGTTGGCCTTTGCTCCTCCTGATCCTTGATACGCTCCTCCTTCACTTCGACTGCGGGTTCCTCGTTGGATGACGATGCCTTCGTGACAGCAGCTGCAATCTCGTCCGCCTTTGGAACTTCTGAAGGTGGGGCCGCATGGCCGATTGTAGGTATAAAAATTGACTTGCGAAGCTGATAGATATACTCCTCAAAATCCTGGTCGTCATCTTGCTTCGGGAGCGTATCAATATCCAGAACAGCGAACAACTTCTTGACTAGCTCCTCTTCTCCAGAGCCATTAAGTACCGCTTCTTCTACAACCTCCAAGACCTTTTCCTTGCCAGACTTAACCTTGGGCCAAGTTTTTGGATCATCATACGAAGTATTGCTTAAGCCGTAAACCTCTCCTCTGCTGGCAGCTACCCATGGCACTTCATCTGGGGTTCCACTCCGATTTGAAATGATTGCTAGGGGTTCTATTTGATCGTCAGAGGATCTTTGTTTTCGCAATTTTCCGCATACCAAAGAGAACCCGCCGACGCCTTTCACTCCGTCCCCATCTAATAGCCTATGTACAAATTGTTTGGTACTCTCGCCGTTTTCTGCCGTCAACCAAGCCGTGACCATACCGCCTCGACTCCTCGTTCCTTGTACAGGATGATCTTTGTCGTGGGTATCCGTTTCGCGATAATTTGTAAGAACTGCAAAATTACCAGTTTTCGTAATGCCTAGCCATGTTCCTTGCTCGGCACGTTGAAGGTCTCGACTTGAGAGTATTTCTTGATGATGGGAAGACCACCAATGTGGTTTGCTGGTAGGTCGAAGAATGAATTCATCTCGATTATCAAGAATGATGAGTGCATATGATGGATGTGCCGTGGTTGCTAAGACTATACACATACTGGCGGTTATAATAGGTATGGATTGTAGACAAGGCAGATAGATAGGTGGGTTGAGTGAGGTTGAAGAATGTCAAATGTGGCAGCTGTCAAAGTTATCAGTGGGCGGAAGAAAGAAATGCAACCTACCAGAAGGTACGACCTCTTATACGAATTCTCCAAGATTCCTGTTGGGATGAGGAAATTAAGAAACTCAGCCCATATTCCTATGGGAGAAAGTATCAGCCCATCAAAGCTCATCAATTCACATTCTGTAGTGATCTATACTCATTCATCCATATGCTTTTCTGGGCGCATGGAACGGGCAGGTTTATTACCCCATGATACTCCCTGCAACAAGGAATCTGTTAGTCATTCATGGGGTCATAGCACCAGGTGTACGGTACGATGTCGATGTAACCCATTCCATTCACTGCGAGACAGCTTGATGGAGTAACGAAGTGATGGAGTGATGGAGTGATGGAGTGATGAAGTGATGAAGTGAACTCATAAGGCTGTGTGCGGGATGCGTTCGTATACGGAACCTTACCTGGGTAGCCCTATATGTTTGACATGATTGCGATCCATCATTAGTAGATACGAGACTTTACCAAATCCATCAAACTTCACAGCTGGAATGTCAGTCAAGACGAAACACAATAACCTTAACAGTGATTCAGCTGGCAAATGATTACTGAGTATCCAGGAATGTCTTAGAGTCTCAAACTCAAACAGCTGATATATACTCCCGTATCGATAAGAAAAACAATACGAAAAGGTCAAAGAAATCCTTGAAGGTAGGCTAAGAGGCTACCTAGCTCAGCTTGGATACACCTAGGTAGGTACTTGACTTCGTAACCTTATTGTATGATCATCGTCACTCACAACCACCACCCCCATCGTCACCGTCATCATCAATATATCTCCATCTCCATCCCTTTTCTTCACTTCATCAACCTACACTCTCATCGTCTGTACTCCATTACTTGCTCTTTTTTATTATCGAAATCAATATATTGTGTACTGCCTAGTATATCTAGGTAACTCTCTCGACCTTACCAGACAACAACTAGATTGAGCCCCGGTACCCAGAGCGATCATGTTTGATACATTCGCAAGGCTCTTATCGTAAGTAATACCCCGCCTTTATAGATTCCCAAACTACCCAGAATACCCAGGCAAAACAACAATATCATAATAATCACATACTAATAAAGTCTTCAGTTCTATTCCTACTTTTCTTTTCCCAGTTTTTGCATCTTACAAGGCTCTCAAGACCTCCGATCCGGCATTATTAACACCATGGCTTATGTATTGGGTGGTACTTGCGATCGCTTTGTTCGCTGAATCTTGGGTTGGATTTATACTAGTTTGGTTCGCAGACATCTCTTTCTCGAAACCGCACTCACAAAAAAAGCCTCTAACAATTAATTTCAATTAGGATACCTTTCTATGCATGGTTTCGGCTCGGTTTCCTTCTCTATCTTATCCTCCCTCAAACCCAGGGCGCAAGAGTCCTCTACCAAACACATGTTCACCCATGGCTTCACAACAATGAGCTCGCTATCGATGATTTCATAACTTCTGCTCATGAACGTGCGAAAGCTGCTGGTATGACATATCTCAAACAAGCGATAGAAATTATTAGGCAGCAGGTCTTTGGTCTTCCACCCAAAGAGCCCACACCACCATCAACACCTTCAACCTATTCGTATACACAAAACCTTATGGCACGCTTCAATCTGCCATCTGCTAGACCTTCGTTCCCATTACATTCTGTCGGAGGTGCTGCTAGCAGTGCGACAGACTTTTATTCGCTCCTTGCCTCAGCAGTTTCCGCTGCTACTTCCTCCAACACTGCTACCGGTGGATCAGATGCTCGAGATCTCTCGAACAGTGGAATGTTGATACCTCCTCATGTATCTGGGATTGAACGTATGACTTTCATCCAAGCACAGCGCGAACGCCTTTCCATCCTTCTTTCGGCTTTGGATAAGGAAGCGCAAACATTACAAAATGAAAAACGTGTCCCTCGAAACATTTCCAGTATGTCATTTGATGGCACTAGCAGCGAAGATGACAACCTCGATCGGCCCAAGAGCTCCATGAGCGGAATGACCTCAAGAAAGAGTGAGCCTGATTTTGAAAAAATTGATGCAGATAGTGGGACGGAAGAAGTCGGTAAAGCAAGAAAAATGATGGAGAGGACGTCATCCAGTGGTAATTGGATGCCATGGGGGTGGGGAGCAAAACCAGCAGGCTCAACTGACAACAACTCCGAGGATAAAGGGAAGAGCTCAGGTATTGATGCATAGCTAGTCCAGTGAATCAGTATCCGGTGTTTTTAAACATAAATTTGAAGGGCTGTTTCAACGGGTTTGAAGCATTGAGATAAACGCATATTCCATGGATTGGGTTGGGACAATAGGAGAATAGGAGCAGTCGGTATTGTCTTTCCAGATTGGCGCTGATTTGAATAAAGGGGTATGGTACAAATCGGCAATTGCAAGCTTTTTCATACTTCTATAAATTCAAGTTGATGAGAGTTATTCCTCGCAACAAACAAATCTTTATTGTCAATGAGGCTTATCCTGAGGCTTTTCCCCCTAGAAAACATCTTTCTGGGTCCTGGTGCAATTATTTGTTTGAGTGAGCGACTGTTAAAGATGGAATATACGTATGGAACCTATGTTCACTAAGACCTAGCCATTGACACATTTGCAAAAAACAGATTAGCGAATATAGAATTCTAACCAAGCGATGAAGTGGAATTTTCATGCTAGACCACACTAATGTTGCCATAGCTTCGTAAAACTGCCCCAAAGATACGCTGTTTATTCTTCTTACTTTATTTAGTTAGTATTGAATCTCTAGGTAGGCTAGGAAGGATTTGTAATTACATTTCTATTGTTGTGTTGTTAAAAAAAAGGGGGGGGGGACGGGCTCGCTTCCCTAACTTTCCAGGAATCACCTTACCTTGCTGCTGCTAGGGCGAAGACTGCTGTAGCATAAGTTAGGATGGGGTGAAGCGAGCGGTCGAACCAGTACGGCTATTAAACACGAGAACTTCGGTTCCTGTTTCAGGAGGGGAAATGCCAAGCATTTGATTTTGACAAAATTGATAAAAAGGCCATTATGGGAACGATAGATATCACATTGTGGAATGATTATTATGAAGACGCGTAGCTCATACATCATACATCACGTATCATAACTCACAAAACACCGCGTTCCGACTCCGCCTGCGCATCCCGCGCTAATTTCGACGTCGCCAATCGCTTCTCCGAAATAACCATAGCATCTGGAAACCACTCCGGAACAGTCGCAACTCCACTCTCACCCGCATCACGCGATCGTATCATTTCCGCCAGCGCCTTCCCCGATAACCACGCGTGAACCATTCCCTCGCCGGAAAAAGCCGCCGCCGCCCACTCGGCTCCTTGCCCGGTCGTGGTGTTCCTCTCCGTCAGAGATGCGGGTAATTTGCCTACCCATGGTAAACCATCTGTGCTGAATCCCATATTCCCCGTCCACATTGCCGTCACGGCTGGTTCTTTCACTGTGCCCCAGTTCTCTGGGGCAAAAACCGCGCCGAGGACGCCACGGAGATGAATGTTAGCATACATGTTTAACTCTGCGTCTTTACTTATGCCCGTCTCGTGGATTCCGCCTCCCTGTGTCTGAGCATATCCACCGCCCATCATCATTTCACCGTTGGAGACCGAGGTGACCGGAAGCTGGGTCAGATAGTCGAATCCGCGATCGTAGTTGAAGATCCAGGAGTGGTCGCTTTGGGGCTTGAATTTGTCTCCGGGAGGTTGTGCGGACATTTGGCCGACGATGGGGAATATGCAGCCTTTGATGCCGGGGACGAGATGACCGATGTGAGCGTTGGTGCAGTGGATCACGTGTTTGGTTTTGATGGTTCCTCTTGGTGTGATGACTTCGTAGTAGTCATTGCCTCCACGGATCTCTGAAACGCTAGTGTTTGTTTCAAGGAGGAATTCTGATGTGAACCGTTTTCGTAAATGGGCCAGAAGTCCAGTGACGAATTTGTAGGGCCACATGGCGCCTGCAATACCAGTCACTGCACCGGCAGCATTTGGGATTCCAAACTCCTTCATGAAAGTTAGCAAAAATATTTCATCAATTCAATGTTGCAAGGTTGAGAAGGAGAACATTTGCACTGATATACCTTTTCTAATTCATTGGTTTCGATAAAACCCCATCCATTAGAATCATCTGGCATCTCGGCCATGAAAAGCTCTATATCTTTCCGAACATCTTCCCAAGCGTCTTGGTGGAAATACACACTCAAGAAACGTACTTTACGAACTTGTGCCTCTTCAGTCAATCCCAAATTTTCCGCACTTTTGATCAACGCTTCAAGATGTGAAATGCGCAGTTTATGAATTTTAATGGCTTCCTCTTTACCCAAACGTTCTTTAAGCATGGCATACTCCTCACCGGTTTCCAGAATGTGCCCGCCATTTCTTCCCGTGGCACCACTACAGCTATCTCGAGCTTCTAGCATGATAACTTTTGGATGCGGCGAAGATTGAACTTCTGATGGACTGGCCGTTTCAAGACCCTCCAGCAAAGCTTGTGCGACAGAGGCTCCGGTAATTCCAGAACCGATAACGACATAATCTGCAAATTCCGATAGGTGCTCCGACTGTACACTAGCAACATCGGGATGCGGTTCCTTCATCCAAAATGACTTTGTTGAATGAACTGCATCTGGAATTCCAGGATCTGTGAATACTCGGTCAAGAGCTTCTTGTCTTACTGTCAGTGGTATATATGAACTACCAAGTTGAGGGACGATAAATGACATGATTTTGTAAGACTGATTTGTAGAATTTGAATTGGAGAAGTGTTGAATGCCTAAGCCGCCGTGGCGTTTGCTGCGAGATTCGTAGTTGTAACAATTATTCTGAGCAAGCCTGCGGATAGGACAGAATTGCTGTAATGGCGGTAAGCTTTATGAGCGTTTTCTAATTCATGAACGTTTCAATATTCATCAAGCAAGTGTGGGAAGCTTCAGCTTTACGAATGCATATGTACCTGCGACCCCACTATTGGATACTATACTAATTCGGAAGGTGTATGCGATAGATCAATTTATCCACTGATAACCATCTGGGCTTCTCAAACGTAGAATCATTGCAATTTGTTCTATGGATATAAATTGAATGATGATTTGCGTCAATGTATGGCAAAATTTCTCTCTCTGGTGCGATCAAACACTCCAGTATGTTGTTACCATACTACGCTTCTGAAAGGTTGAAGAAGGGTAATCTTAATCGCACAGCCTAAATAACCCCATTAGAAGGGTTTAATATGGTAGGTTAACAGCAATTCATGTGCAAGTCTGTCCAATACGTGAATGTAAAATCTGAGAGTTCCGTACCGTAACAAAATCGATATTCGATGGGGCTTGTGTCCGCGATAATTGAGTCCCCTCAGTATCGATACAGATCAAGCCACATACAAAGAAACAATCCGAAATTCATCAGAGGTACTCCATCATAGCTTGACATACAAAAGACGTTGGACATGACTTCAATTTAGCTCAGAGTATGTATAGTGAGCATCTTGCTGGTTCTCCCTTCAGCCCCGGATGGGTTGCTGTTGCCGTAGGAGCTCATGTTTTCATGCGAAACAATAGCAATCCATAGTGACCTTCGTATCATTGAAGTCTCATAGCCAGAATATTTGGCATGTAAATTGTCTCCAACCATGAGCCGGCAAGAAATAGCCCCTTAAGTCTGAGCTGCAAGGACTACCATGCAAGAAAACTTTCCCCATAATCAGCAGAAGAGTCAGCACGACTTCTTGTCTATATGAAAATTCGAATGGGTTGAACTGGTCACATAATAGGCACGTCGAAAGATTGGCAGGCGTTTACCTTGACCCCTTGCTCAAGAGTAGGTGTGATTATAACACACACTTGATGTTTTTCTGGACACCTTCGCCAACCCGAGACTAAGAAAATGTGTGGGAGGAAAGAGAATTACAATATGCAAACGAGAAATGCATCTTTTCTCTTCATATCGACACGAAGCTACTTGACGCCATGTCATGATACATTTCCCCCCTACTCTCCCCCCGAAATACCCAAGTTTCTTTGTAGTATGGAGATGATTTTTACCTCAAGTCCTGAAGCATCACCAGTCGAATGAATTCAGATAATCCGCGAGTCCTAGAATTCGAGGAAACCCCATTTTGCATCTGTATAAATGATATACAAAATAATTAGGGCGAGGGGACAGTAATAACGTGACTATAAAATTGAAAAAAAGAAAATGCGTTTATTAATAAGTGGTATTAACCTTAATCGTTGAATGTTTCGTAACATTTTAGACATTTGCTGATCTTTCACCGCCTTATTTTGGCATGGCGGGGGCGGGGTCTTTCCGTAAAAATTTATTATCAAAACAAAACCTTGTTGGTGCTTTAACCATTTACCCACGTTTATCATCACTCTCTCGTCCTTGCCTCGAGTCTACACTTACAATTCAATAATTCGACTACGTTAGATTTTGTACCAAATTCCGTTTCTTTTTCTATATATCTCTATATAGAAATTCTTAAACTGCATATAAACAAACAATTCGTTTATCCTATTTTCTCTTCGCTCTGTCCGATTCCGATTCCAATTCCATTCTCATTCTCTTTCCCATTCCACATCTACATCTCTCATCTTCATCGAAATCCAGCAAACTCCAGACAGTTCAAAGATGGCTGGGTTAGAGGCCATTAAATATGGCAGAGGAAGACTAGAGGTTTTAGATCAGTTGAGACTTCCGCATGAGTTTGTTTATGATAATGTCTCTACTTGTGAAGAGGCATTTGATTCCATCAAGTCGATGCGCGTGAGAGGTATCTACTGCTCTGTTGTTGGTCAACATGATGGGCTTTGATGGCTAAGTGTTTTACCAGGAGCCCCAGCAATCGCGATTGTGGCAGCTCTTGCGCTGGCCGTAGAGCTTCATCATAAGAAAGATGGTTGGTACTTCATATAGACTAATTTAATTGCATGTGATAGCTGGCTAACATGGACTATCTCAGATTCTAAGACGAAACAGGAAACTGTCCAATACATCAACAAACGTCTCGATTATCTCTTGGGTAGTAGACCAACCGCCGTCGACCTCTCAAATGCTATTAAACTTCTCAAGCGGGTCTCCCAAACTGCGGCAGAAACCACAGATACAAATGATGTCAATGCTGCTTGTGCCAATGTTCGAAATGGATATATTGTTGCAGCGGAGAAGATCTTGGAAGATGATCTCACTACAAACTTGGCAATTGGCAGATATGGAGCGGAATATTTGAGACGACAACAGATGCCAATTGGAGAGGAAAATAACGACGATCCATCCAAATTCTTCACAACAAGTCCACCGTGCACACAAGGGGCAATGGACAAGACTTATAGAAAGTTGAGTGTTCTCACGCACTGTAATACTGGGTATGTCTATTACTTGTACCTTCCTACTCGTCGAATAAGGCAAAATAACTTACAATATCTTCAGCTCTCTAGCTACTTCAGGTCATGGCACCGCTTTGGGTATAATTCGCAGTCTGCACAAAATGAACTATCTAGACCACGCCTATTGCACTGAAACTCGTCCTTATAACCAAGGTTCAAGACTTACTGCCTTCGAGCTCGTGTACGAAAAGATTCCCTCAACACTCATCACAGATTCTATGGCTGGTGCTCTATTTGCCCGGATGAAAGATATCAAAAATATATCTGCTGTCATTGTAGGCGCAGACCGCGTGGCCCGTAACGGTGACACCGCTAATAAAATCGGAACCTATTCTCTCGCAGTTCTCGCAAAAGCTCATAACATCAAATTTATAGTTGCCGCACCTACGACAAGTATAGATCTCGAGACAGCTTCAGGAGAAGATATAAAGATTGAAGATCGAGCCCCTACAGAGCTTACTCAAATAAGTGGAGCTGTAGTAGGAAAAGACGGTCATGTAGATGTCAATTCAACGGCTAGAGTGGCCATTGCCCACCAGGGAATTAATGTTTGGAATCCAAGTTTTGACGTTACGCCAAGTATGTATATTGATGCGGTCATTACGGAGAAGGGAGAAGTGGTTAGAAGTTCACAGGGCACATTTGATTTCAAGGCAATCATGCCAGAGAGGTGGGCACAGCAAGTTGAGGGGAAAGAACCAAGTGTTGAGACGAATGGAAAGGCACAGGTTGATGATGGAACAGTTTTCCAAATGGAGAACATTTAAAAAATTTAAACCAAATCATGTCTCTTTTAGACGCCACAGTATAGCTTCAATTCTGTTGTTTTAGTTTCTTTAACGTATATCATCATATGACTCGGAGAAGTTCGCTTAAAATACTATTCATTCTCGCCTAAATTATTACTCCTAAAAGACATAGTTCATACTCATCTTATTGCTAGACACAAATGAACTTGATATATGTCAATGATCCATTGCAAACACTTTAAGCAAGAGTAATAAGCTTAACTTGTCGAGATTAGTTTAGAATATTCGTATACCACCTCTAGTCAGTCTTACGATTCCAACGTGTCTTTTATTACCTATTCGGACAATTGATCGGTTATCTACCGATCCTATCTTACATTTCAACTTTTTAACTTGAAAATTGCAACTCAAATTTTAATTGTATCTTTATCATCACCATAATTACGGCCCTACGCTGTAGCATTGCTGTTTCTTGATCGTAGAGAATCGTATTTATCATTCCAGTTTTTTGCTTCGTGTAGGAACTATCTGATTGTGATTATTTGTGTACTCTGGTATCAATGTAGTGTAAATGATAATACCATATGTTTTGTGAGAAGAATTTGCTGTTCTGTATGTGTTTTAGACTAATTGGTGCTGGATGTTAAAAGATGTATAATTCTTCTTTTGATTGTGTGATTTTGTGGGCTTCATGTAATAGAAGGGACATGATCATGATGATGATGGGCCATGTTTGAGTGTATTGTTGAGAGGTTACGTGTATGTATGTAATTACAGATATATATATTTATGAAAGATATCATATAGATGAATACTTTGCTAAGAGAATATGGATATCTATATGAGCATGATTTGCTTCGATATTACTTACATTACGAGCTTATGTGGATAAAACTTTTTTTTTATCTTCAGTCATTTGGGATTACAATTTATATCTAGCATCTCTCTGGATAAAAGGAAGGAGTATGAATCGATTTATCTGGTGAATACTACTACCACTACCACTACTACACTTCAACATGAGTATCTCCAATTCAATCACCCCTCTCGCGTAAATTCCCCAAGAAAAAGAAGTGGAATGAAATGATACATAGTTCAAGACTTGAGAATCGAAAGACGACGGTTGATCTGGGAGTATTGTATCCTCAGATTCTTTACAGAAGCAATAATATTATCAATTGCTACTTTCAATGTGCATTACTAACAATTATTCTCCTGTTTACTCTGCATATAAATGATCCTTGATTGAGTTATTAGTCTATCATATGTAGTATAACTAGATAGACAACTAACCTTTGTAGCAATTGTTAATTCTCATAAGAGTTACTTTTTTCTACATATAGCTAGCCCTCTAACCAATAAGCATAATAATGATAATCGGGACCTTCATTGAAGGTACCAGGTCATCTATACATATTTTTTTTCTTTTTATTCTTTCTTTTTTACAGATGAATAATCCAGAAGAAGTTATAGTTATTCTCTACCTATTACGGATACATACTCCAGTAAAGGTTAAATCATTAAGAAAAAGAAAGCTAAAGAGAAAAGAGATCCCTAAAAAAACATCTCTTTCTCTCTTGTGCAATAAGATATCGCTTAGTTCAAGATTAGTCTTGATTAGTTACCAAGTAAGATAAGCGTATTGAGATAGCATCTAGATATGTGATGTTCGTCACGCCTACCTACCTACCTACCTACCTGCCTGCCTACCTACCTATACAACCATTTCCAGTTTCAAATCTCTATAATAGAGGTATTCGAGTGAGTGCTCTTTTTTATTAATATAAATCTCCATGGTACTTGTATCTAGAAGAAAAAGCCGCCCTCATTCCCCAAAACTAGCCGCACCACACCATATCCCATCATAATCATAATTACCATCATGATCGTCTCATCCCCTAAAGCTATCCGTCCATCTCTCCATCCATTCACACAGCAAGAAAGCCAAACCAAGCTTCGAATCTCAACCCCGACCTCATCTCTCATCTCACGCTGTAACAATCCTCATTCCCTTTTCCTATTCCTACCCCCCCCCCCCCCCTTTTCACCCCTCCTCCTTTTCTCTCTTTCAAAAATAATATGCACGATATACATGAATCTCCATCCTCTCTCTCTCTCTCTCTCTCTCTCCACAAACCATCAAACCAATCAACCCTACAAAACCTCCTCAAATAGCCATCAAATATCGAAAATCATCACAAAGTTTTAGTTTTAGTTTTAGTTATACATTGTACACTACGCACATCCATCGGGAACACGCTACATAGTGCATAGTACATAGTACATGCTACATAGTACACGCTACATACTATCCCAATCAACTCAACTCAACTCAGCCCAATTCAAATCCAGCTCCAGCTCCCCTCCCTTCCCCTCTCTTCTCCTCTCAAACCCACACTCCCAAACTATCAAACCCAGTCCACTCCACTCCACCCCACGCCACTCATACAAACCCTACTCTATCACACCACAACCACAACCACAACCACAACCCCATCCACAATCCCATCTTCCATTCTCCATTCCCCAAACGGACCGAACCCCCACACACATCTTCTTCTACAAGTTTGAGATTCAAGTATGAGATTTGGCAATAGACAGATAGACAGAAAGGGAGAAAGACAGATAGATAGAAACAAATCTCTTTCATCATCTCATCTTGAATTCAAAATTTAAATGTGATAATCAATAGTAAACTAAAAATCATTAATTAAATTCCTTATCCATTCGATCAAAGTATGAATGAAGGTCGATCGGTATACATCTAGATGTATATATTCAATCGATCAAATTCCCATCTACTAAAAGACAATTCATCCATTTCAAATTTTCACATCCCTTGTTTAGTTTACTCTCTCAATAAGCTTGAATAAAATATAACATTGAATGTCATAAGGGTATTGAATTCCAAAAAAAAAAAAAACCTGTATAATAAAACAATATGCATGGTATTGTAGAAGATCCTCCGCATCTAATGTAATAATCATTAAGAAACGGCTTCGCTTCCGATCCCCCTCTTCAGTTTGACCCTAGAGTTTCCTCTTCCTTCACTCCATCGCCCCAATGCCCTATGTACATCGATCAGCACCTGGATATAGAATATTTTCGCTTACAACCAAAAACTCAAAATATATATCCAAAAACTGTCAATCATCTCCTCGTTACTGAATGCCCTGAAAAGTTCTTTTTAAGAACTCATCCGTATTCAACCATCAATCCATTTTACCTTTAAAATCATATTTGAGATCATACAATACAGTCTCATGTCTAGTAACAAGGACAGGTATGCCATGCAGTTCCTTTGATGAAAGGCAATCATGCGTATCCTCCATGTCCCAACGACTCCAGGCTCCATTCAAAACCCAGATCCCGTACGCCAAAAAAGACCCCCCGAGAAAAATTTCATGCAAACATATCGATTCTCAATCTTCTATATCTATCAAAAGCTTCAAGCTGTTCGAGAGATTTTGAAAATCTACCAACGATCAAAGTTGTCTCTCACGGCTGTTACGATTCACTATTTCTCCTGCTCTCAATAAAGCGTTGATAGGATCAAGGTCGAGCTCTTCCCCAGCCATACCGTAATTGTTGATTGGCTGAGGATGCGGATTATCAATTGACCGTTTTTCGGGTCTCGCTACGTCGGATCGGCCGATGCTACTACTACCCATAGGGTTCGAGATACTCTGGGGAATTTCACTAAATCTTCGCATAGGCGGCATTGTGGTGGGGAAATCCTGCGGTTGATTGACTACTAATTTTGATTAGTCACTAGTAATTCCCCTATAAAAAAATCGAGATCAAGCAAGACGAATAATAAATAGATTGCCACAAACCTTTCGGTGATTGCTGAGTACCAAGTAGCGAATTCTGAGGTGATAGGGATGGAGGCGCTGATAAAAATGATAGATGTCCTTCGTAGTTACCGGATCTTGAAGGATATAATGACGGAATCGGAAGAGCTCGATTGAAATCTGGCTCCAGAGGTGTCCGAGGTCCACCGTATATAGAAGAATTACTGTTGGTGGAGCTATTAGATTGTACCGTCGATTCCGAAGTTAGTGATGGCGGCGTAGGATTTAGATTACTTTGAATATTGCGGCGATGCTGTTTTGAGTCGTTCATAATCGAATGAGGATCTTGCAGAGCGGTAGTGATAGGACTTGATTGACTGAAGCGTCTTTCGCCAGTGGCTGCGTGTGTTGTTTGTTTTCCATTGACACTTTCATCGCGATTATCTTCTCGCCAATGGTGCGCTCCTGACCCCAGCATAGACTCACGATAACCAGGAAGAACTGTTGGCATCTCGATTGGTGACCCCGGACCCATCCTTCCCTGTAGCCCTGTCACTTTTGGATTATTTGGCACGGCCGACATGTTGGTTACTGGCGTCATAGCAGCGGAGGAGGGTGAGGTTGATGGACGCCATGGAGACATTGAAGATGCTGAGGAATCTACACGCATACGACCCATAGAGGAATCCACACCAGTTTGACTACCACCACTGCTTGCTGTTCCGCTGCTTGCTGTACTCGCATGGGCTTCGAGTTTGGGTCTTTTCGAAACATCCATCTCCGTTGCTAATTGTTGGTTTTGCTTTTGCTTAAAGTCGGCGAGGTACTGCGAATAGTTCTTGAAACTTTGCGTCTTCTTGTATTCGGCCAATTCATTATTGTAACGCTCTTTTGCTGTGTATGCTTGGTGCTCATATGGTTCCTTCTCGCTTGGCGATAAATTCTGCCAATTTTCGCCGACCAACTTGGCGATCTCAGTGAACGACAAGGCACGTCCCTTCAAATCCTCTCGCATTTTGTTTGAAAATATGACATACGCCGAAGGAGGCCGCTCTGGTGCACTCTCGTCCGGTTTGGGATGCCTCCTGTACTTTCTCTTTACTCCATGTGGTCCGCTGCTACTATCCTTAGCATCTCTCCCACCCGCTTTCGGTTCATCTCCATGAGTATCGGGTGTTGTGCTAATCGGAGATGCAAGAGCTCTATCTGATGACAGACCCCTTGAATTAGCAATCTTCCTCTGCAGTCTCCGACGATGGCCGAGTTTCACGCCGAGAGCATCGAAGTCGGATTCCGTGATGTCGAGTATTGTATCCCATGTATCGAACCCCTGTTCGACGAAGTTGAGGAGGTAATGAGAGATGCCCAACTCCGCAAAGATTTCCGACAACTCGGTCGTCATACAGCAGGCTGCCTCTGGATCTTTGTGTCCAGAAATGTTAGTGGGAGTTTTCCAATTTCCTACGATAAGATGCCCTTTCCACCTGTGACGAAGAATTCTGTTTGTGTTTCAAATTGCGGACGTTCGTATGAATATTTATTTAGCTCCGAGGCTGTGATGTATATTGAATCTCTCGGAAGGTCGCTGAGATGTAATCTCTCTTTGTAATGCCAATATCCGGTTCCTTCATAAAGCGATTGAGAGAAGCGAAAGTTGTTGAAGGAGTAAGGTTCAGATGCAATGTTGACCATGAAGGTTTGTCCACTCTCCCGTCTTTATCATTAGTTTCCGTGGATTAAAAGGTTTGACTATTGAGATGCGAAGACAAAGGCGAATGTGACTCGAAGTGTTGAGGTCTAGGAAGATAGAATTTTAATGGGATACTTTGTTGAATATGGTTCACTGACAGAGCTTTCTGAAAGCGGGATCAGGCGAAAAGATTGATCTCGATCAAGATACTTGGACTGCTGCTCTTCCTGCAATGCGTTACTTCACATCAGTATTAGCCAGAAATTCATGCGGGGCCTAAAACATAGTATTCTCATAAATATTCCTAGGTGCCATGCGAGATCGACGGTGGCTTGTAGATGTGACTGGTGGAGGGGCAACCCTAGGGCAGGCAAATGTTTGAGAAGTATGGAAGTATACCTGCTTCGGAGAATTGGAGAATGGCTGGGTAGTTGGATAGTGCCAGAGTACCTCAGCAGTGGGTCGTGAATCTAGGTGTGAATCTTGGTGTGAATGTAGGAAAGAATTTATTTCCACGGTGGAGTAATGGGAAGACGGTAGCTTGTGGCCGAGAGAAATCGATTTCGGTATAATTCTAGGACGGTATAAAAAGGTGGACAGGATGGATGGGCAAAAAGAAGAACAGGATAGATGCGATCGAGGCGATAGATGCGATTCATTCGATTCATTCGATTCAATCGATTCATGCGTGTATGGGCGAGCGCTAATTGAAAAACAGAAGAGACTTTGAATGGATATCCGGGTATTGGAAATTGTGTATTGAAGATGTACGCATGTATGGTAGGTACTGGGTTGGACTGGATTGGATTGTATGGTATGGCTCTATGATATAAAATATCAAGTAGCGGCGAATGATAGTATCTTGAGAGAGAGAAGTATAAATAAATGAATAAATGATGAACGATGAAAAGAGAGAAGGGGGGGGGGGAGGGGGGATAATGAATCAAGAATTACCCAAGAAGGTATATAAAAATATATAAAAAAGAGGTTCAAGGAAGAAGAAGTTTGAGAAGGGTACTATAAACAAACAAAATTACTAAACAGATGAAAGAAATAAAATCAAATAAAATCAAATAAAATCAAATAATATAGGCGTCTTCGTTGCTTATGCCTGAATGGGGTTTTTGGTGTTGTTTTTCCTGTTCTTTTTTTTTTCTTTTCTTTCTTTCTTTCTTTCTCTTTCCTACTCTTCCCTACTGTTCCCTTTCTTTCTGGCAGAGAGATCTCGAGATCTGGGTATAAATTTCTATATGATGATGAGTGGATGAAAGTTAAGTCGAATGAGTGGGTTGTGCCGGACTAAGAAGCGTGTACTTCGACTTCGTAAGAGAGGACCGAGAGAAGACCCAAGACCAAGACCAGGACCAGAACCAAAACCAAAACCAAATAAATTGAAGATCGATATAATAGGAGCTTATTTTACAAGACTGGGTACCGGGGAGAGGCAAGTACGAGAGTCCAGCACTGTATCAGAGATGGAAAGGATGCGAGGCGAGTGAGGCATGAGGTGAAAATGAAGGAGAAAGAGAATTTTGCAGACAAACCGCACTGTGGACGGTTGTCATCGAGATTCAGGCGGCTGACTCATCATACTTTGACGATGCAGGGACGGGGAATTGGGAGAATTGGCATTTCTTTTCGAAGGCAGAGAAGCACAGTTCACCGATGCCACATTTGTTTTCTCGATTCGCATTCCGAGAGGCATCAAACGCTAATGGCAATGGGATCCCGTTGGAAAAAAAAAAAACATCCCTACCTTTTTGTGTTTCTTTTCTTTTTCTTTCTTTTCTTCCTTTTCCGCTCAAGCGATTTCTGCAGTTCTCGTCCTTTCCTATTGGGGTAAAGAAATACTCTACTGGGCAAGTAAGTGAACAGCGACCCAAGGGAGGGAGGCACTTTGGAAACAAGCAGCGGTTTTGAGGATGGAGCACTTGATTGTTGTAGGGAGCCATATGGATCACGAATATAGCATGTACTTGGGTAAGTAGATGGATAAATAAATAAATAGAGAGACAGACAGGGAAACAGGAGTTGTTTTGACAATGATAAAGTACTTGATCATTATAGCTAACTATATAAACTATTCGTGCAGTACGGATCAGGTAGGCTGGCAGGTCGGTAGGTTGGGACGTAGGTACGTGGATATGTAGACACGGAGGTAGAGATAAGTGCGGGGACATCCATCATCTCCTTACAGAATCGGACAGAGTACAGAGTGCAGAGTACAGAGTACAGAGTACGCACATTCCAATTCTACCGGAACCATCCAGCCATTGGTTCATGCTACAATCAACGAATACCGACAAGGGAGGAAGATATCCTGTGTGTATAGACAGACACGTGAATGCGTAGGTAGATACACAGATACGTGCCATCACCTGCATAGACCTCTTACCATACCGGTGCATTGCAATTTATTAGATACTACTAGGGAGCTGGGGGAGATATTTGAAGATCGGACTATCTCCGAAGCCTCATTCCATATTGGAATACTACATACTTATCCAGTACCGTATCTGCCTACCCTCAGCCACCTATACTCCGAGAGAGCTCGCTTTCCCCAGTCAGGTTATTATTAGCACCCAAGAACTTACCGTACCGCACCGTACACCAACTATACCTACCTACTTAAACTTCTGCCCAATGTGGCAGGAGAAGGACGGCGGAAGAAGAATGGTAGGCATCTAGATCCAAGGGGATGTCAAATTCTAGAACTTTGCATCTTTCAATCAATCTTTCAATCTCCCAACCTCAATGCCAATGTCAATGTCAATCTCGATTTCACTCTCGCTCTCACCCACTCTCACTCTACCAGAAGACCCCCAACATCAAGGTTCTATGGTAACGGTGAAACGGAGTATGTGGCAACTTCTCCTTATCCCCCAGAGATTTCACGTCGATGGAAAAGAAGTCATCGAGGATGGATGTGTAAGATTGGGACTCACTGATATTACTTGACCCCCCTACCTCCATGAGACCCAGGTAGATGATATAAAAAGTAATCAGATTGGAGTGGAGGAGTCCTGTGTATAAAATGACCATGACGATGTTTTCGTGGCCGTGTGAATACCGGTAGTTGGGTCAGTGTGGATGCAGTAGAACGAGAGTTCATTGTAGACCAATCAATTTCGCAATCGTCGATGTCCCTTGGTCACTTGAGTCATTGCGGTCTACCGTATTCTCACTGACCTGTCATTCTTGAATACTTTTCACGTCATCACTACGGGGGAGAGATCAAATCAACATTCCCAACATCCCAGATCTTTTCGAAGGTTACACAGGACAGGACAGTACAGTGCAGACTGGTCGAATCTCAACCGAAGCAATATGTGGGCCACTTTCTACTTCGTACAGGTACTATATACCTAGCTAGGCATGATCATAACATCATGGATGTGCGTGATTATCATCTTCATAAAAATGATAAAGTTATCCATCGTTGATGAACCCCGAGTAGGAATTAACCTTATTCGTGAAAAATGTACGATGTACGATGTGCGATGTGCGATGTGCGATGTATGATGTATGATGTATGGAGGAATTAACGCTCATCGCACATCCAAACACCGATATTCGAATTTGATATCAGTTTCTCCGAAATGGCATGATATGGTCTATCGGGGTTGATAGACAAATACATCGATACATAAATTCATCACTGTCCAGCGCCCAGTGCCCAGCGCCCAGTGTGCCCGCATTCAGATGTGATACCGAACACCCACTTATCACCCACTCATCACCCACTACTCATCACCCACCCATTCACTCACCCACCCATCTGCAATGCAAGGTCGGAGTCCGTACAACTATATCCATCGTAATAATTCTTATTAGCTAAGGTAGGGTAGGCCCGAGGTAAGATCTCCCGTCCAAAGTTCGTTCCACAGTAGGGACTGGGTATTTGATTGAAGTATACCTTTTTTCTTTCTTTCTCTTATTATCTGTTTGTTAATCATGTTGAGATACGTTTTCGTTCTTCCTTTAATATATGCGGTTCCATGCTTCTATACCTGCCTACCAAGTATCTTCACATCCATACCACTCCAGTAGTAAAGTAGTAAAGTAGTAAAGTAGGCAGACACGGCAGACTACCATTTAAACTTTCATTCCCTTTCAACTTCCACGTGTATTCCGTACTAATAAATTGCCTAGCGAGGTAAAACTGTTTTGCCCCATCAAACCTTTCAGAAACCTCTCAATACCATACCACATACCACGCTGTCAAGAATTATACTTTCAATCCATTACTCGTGACATTCATTATGCAGGTGATGCTACCAAAATCTCAATAAAATCATCGTTTGGCCAGGACGTGCGCAGAGGTATCACTATCTGCCAAGTAAGCAAGCAAGCAAGCAAGCAAGCAAGCAAGCAAGCAAGCCAGCCATCGAACTGTTACGAGAATGCGATCTTTCATACAATCTGCCTATTCAAATATCCATCTCCATATCGATCTCTCTTTCTTTCTTTGCCTAGCTCGGGACACCAAATCATGAGAAAGCCAATGCAAGAAATATATTGGGTGACACAAGATGAAAAGGAGATGAAAGTCGGGGTCGGGAACCTTCTCCTATGAATAAATCTGATCAATGATTTGAAATAGATTCTTGCATTGTGGTTGCGGTGATTTTACGATGTATTCGATCTGTGTCGGCGTCACGGGCTTGATTTCATTGCTTGTGTCGTGGGAGTTTTTATAAATGCTTACTTAGTAGCTTGTATACATAATAAGTATTACATATATCGCACATAAGTACTAGGATGTAATAGCCATATTTTGATCGATGATTATTATCTACTACCTGTGTGTTCTCCGAGTGTTGGTAGCAACGCCACGCTTTGTTCAAATTACAACTAGGTAATGAATGACAAGATAAGGTGATGTGAAAATGTCCCATGAAACATGGCATTATGGTACGATCCCAAAGTTTGATTCTTTGTCCCCTCCTCCATTTGCCCATCTGCCCATCTGCCCACTGACATCAACAAAAACCCCCATTTACCTACGAAACATCTCGTATCTCCTTCGTACTTCGTACATCAAAATCGATACCTGCTCTGCTTTTCCATTTTGGGTCCAAGCGATGTTATAACATTCCAAGCTTAAAACGATCCGATTGCCGACGCCAAGGCCTAAGCACTAGGTAGACACACACTGAGCTGAGCTGACCATCAAACCACCAACTTATCGATAACGCACCGTGCTTCCGAAACTTTCCAAGTCCTAAGTGTTCCTCAAAGTCGATAATTCAATCAAATCACAAACATAATGTCTTCATCGAACAATAACACAAAGGACGTCTCCGAAAATGGTGATGTTGCCACCTCAGAGGCAGATTTGGCCCAGGTATGTTGATCAATGTCACTACTTTTCATGTTCTGCTTCTTGAGTCATTTCATTGCCCCAAATGTCTCTTCATACCTTCTCAACCACATACACAGTACACACGCTTCCTGTCCGTTCGCAGATTCCCGTGTGATCCATCATGTACTTCTAGACTTCTTTACCATTCTCCCATGGGTATATGCCAAATTTTTAATGCGAAAACCCCGTCTCGGAGACAGAATCCCATCCTGAACTTCAAAGCCCCCAACAGTCCAGAGCTGCATCTGAAGACCCCTGTCTAACCATCCCCAAATTCTAGGCCTTTAAAGAACTTCAACGTGCGTTTTCCACCAATGGTTTCTAGTCCCTAGTCTTCCCTTTTGGTTATACCTTCTGCCACGCCACCCTGAACATTAGACATGCGTCTCTTCACCTAGTCCGCATAACTCATACATCGTCGTCTCTATCGAATTTACCCCTGACAACGCGATTTTTTAGGAGGCGAAAAGACAGCACAGATGCTCGAATCTAACCTTGCAAATCTCGAAAAGAAGATTGACGACCTCTTAGCGAGCTTCGAGGCTCAGAGCTCGGCGCAGACCGAGACGAATCAGGATGATTCCACTAGCAATCAGGAGAAAACAGACGAAAATGGTCACAGGGAGTCTTGAATCCGGGGCCTAGATGCTTCATGTACCGAAGTGATGCTGTCGCTCTTTATGTCTTGCGTCTAGACCTGCATGGAGAAGAGAGTTTGCCGTCTGGAATTCCAAATTCTTCTCGATCATGCCGAGGGCTATTTTCTGTACCCGCCATCGATGTTTTACGTTGATGCTGCGACTGTGAGATATGCAGGTGTGTAGATGGGCACACGGGGTCCCCACCCAAAAAGTCAATTATTACATTCTACTTGGGGAATAGATTTGAAACTGTTTGATGCAAGTAATGATATTAGCATACAATCTAGAGCAGAAAAGGGAGTAACTTAGTATCAAATAGTATTCTACTGTGCTCTTACTTGTCTGTTCTCCACCTTGCAATATTGGGAGATTGCAATAACTCGTCTCAGTTACACAGCTGAGTAGGAATCTCTTGACTCTGTCATGCAAAATTCTTCTTGGAGTCATGAAGAATATGTTCATGTGCTATGCTATCCACCTTTCCATCCCACTGCTATTCCGTCTTGAGCATCAATAGAATCAAAGATGCGATATTGTTCTATAACCTTGATGGCGCAAGGCAAAACTAGTCATGTAGGTTGATTCTTCGACGGCCAGGTCCTTACAACGACGAGGAAGAGAACTTGCTTATGATAATTCCCAAACCCTTCATGTAGCAATTACATACCAATTCTTCTCTTGACTTTTGCTGTTTTCTGTTCCTGCCACATTTTGACTTTTGGGCTCTCCTCTTCTGCGTATTGTGGAATCTGAGCACATACGCATAGATTCGCAGAGCTCTCATCCTATAAGAGGAAGAAGTAGGCCATATGAGTTGTTTTTTACAGGTATGCAAGTTAGTCTGCACGATACTTTACAGCACAGGACTGGGTCTAGCCTGCGATATTTATGACTTGTAGATATTGTTTATCTAGCGTGCCAGCTTTTCAGGTAACAGTTCATGTTCTACAGACATGCTGCATGAAATTAAAGTCAAGGTATTTTGTTTGATCAACGCAAATGGTCCATTTAATTCGCAGTTGGATTGCTATTTACAATGCTCGAGGATATCGGTGTTGCATGAAACTCCGGACAGCAATTCCTAGCTACTTTTTCTCATCTCGTTAAAGTTCGAGGTTAACCTGCTTGTTTATGCTCCTAATCTATTCTTCAAAAACTTCTGCAATCCTTCCATCACCTCGCTCTCCACGCCACCTTCTTGCCATGTTAAACTAATTACCAACGGCCCTCCTTCAAGATTTGCAACATTGCATCCAATCGGGGCACCAAGCACCATTCCGCATTGAGAAAACAAGAGTCCATCGAGTTTCAAAGAGCTCTCTGTGGGAACTCTATTCATTCTAACCACTCCAAGGTTAGATAGTTCGTAAGTTTCTGATCGTTCTGCTGACATTCCCTCGCGGCAGTAAGACTCCAAGTCGACAATCTTCTCGACGCTTCGCAAATGTCGTACGCCTCCTCCGGCTTCAATTCTATTCAGATCGGTCGAGATCTCCCGGGTTATCTGACTTCCTATCGTAGCAATCAATGCTTCCTCTTCTGGAGATTTCTCCTCCGCATGGCGGATTTTGTTCAATAGTTCGGCGTCCCACTTCGTTGCTACGAAGGCTACGTGGTTTGCTATTTCGCTCAGTGGAAGTTTACTGAATTTCCGCAGCGAGTATGGTGTGCAAGCCTTTAGACCAAGCTGGTCATTTGTAACTACCGTGCGGGCAAGATAGCTGGCGATCAAACCGTGCAGATAACCCGTGACAGTGATTTTCAGACGGCGACTCTTTTCCAAAACCCGCTGGACTTGCTCGGGAGGAATGGTAACGAGAAGCACGAGAGTTTTGTATGATTCGATTGTGGGCATGTTTGGGAAGTTTCCCGCCCAGATTCTCTCTTCTATCTTGTCTGAGAGAGGTGGTGTGTTGGGCTCGAATGACTCATATCCTGGAGGACTGATCTGCATAGCATCCTCGATGGCTATCGGTCTCCCTACAGCTTCCGGTACCATGTACGGCCATTGCACACTACTTTTCTCAACAGTTTCTAAAGTAACCAGGGACAACTGCTCGTGCAAAGTCCGTTGGAAAGCAGCACAGCTTAATCCATCGGCAATGGCATGGTTTACTATGAAAAGTATGGAGACTTTGTAGGACTCGTCTTCCATCGCGTGCACTAGAACACGAATTTTCCACGCAGGTTTAGTTTCCTGGTCCTCGAAAAGCTGCTCGTGCGCGGCTCCTAGCTCTTCGCAAATGCGCTTTTCCTGAGATTGAGCATCGCGGCTTGCATTTGGAGAGGAGATTGATACGAGATCGTCCCAGGAAATCTGGGAAAGCCTCTTGAAACGGGCAGGGAGATTGGGGCTTTTTGAGCCCGGGAGGAGACCGTAACACAGTGAGGGATGTTTTTCTATTGTTTTGTATAGGGCTTGTTGGAGCCGCGAGATTAGTTCGTGCGTAGGATTAGGAGTGATGGGATGGAAGCTGTAGAGGGATGTTACGGCGCAGGAACGGTAGAGTCCTAGTTGGTGACGGACGGAGTAGTAGTTGCCGAGAAGGCCTGGAATTGGGTTAGTTGAATGGTTTACTTTGACTGCTTGTCTTGAATTATTGGTGGAGGTTTCTTGAGTCTTTATATGTGATCTGATTTATACCATCTTGTTTTCTTTTTGGGTAACATAAACTTCGAGGTGGGGTGTGATGTGTGAAGGTGAAGAAGGCAAACGTGATGGATTTATACGAATTGGGGATTTACAAATAAGATCGTAACGCACCTGCTGGGAATGTATTGGTTTCCATTGGGAACCAAACCAACTATAGATTCGATGAGGGAAGATAGTATGAAGAAACGAAGAACTTTTTCTGGAGCGAAGTACAATGTTATGTACTCGTCTCGGTGTTTGATCAGGAGTGCTCTTTGGGATTTGATGACTCCGATGCTATTCGTATTCGTTCACCTTACCGCCTTGGGCAGAACAGGGGGTTTGCGGTGCATGCATCATATCATGGTGAGCACGGGTAGATAAGATACTTACATACCCAGCTAGCTAGCGATGAATCATAATTTTGAGAATGGGGTGGGTAATGGAGGAGTTGCTTTTAAGGTACTGGAACAGGATATTGATTTGTTTATGGATTTATGATAGAGGACAAGCAGGAATAGAACTCTTCATCGTGTAGATCTACTAATGTTATGTATTTACAGTCTCTTTGGGGTTCGTGGGAATATAGCTCTCGAAAGATTGTCTGGTCGCAGTGCACAATCACTCCCTGCAGATTTACTAGACTGGATTGTGCGATCGTCTCCACGTTGTAGGGAGCGGGGAGCGCGGCTAATTTTGATAGCATTACTACTACTTAAGCGCTCATTAGGATGATAAGCGATTGATCGTGCAGTGCAATATTCAACTCATTATTTCATGATCCTGATATACATACATGTACACAAGCTTTCTTATTCATTTCGGTTAAATTATAAGAGAATGTTTGGGTGTTTTTGCATGCACCACTCTCGGCCCAATCTTTCTCTTTGTAGAGAGATACATTCGTGAATCGGTTTGGCTATGACTTTCCTCTTCCCCTCACCATCATGGATATTTGGAGGACTCCATCCCGCGGAATTTGAATACCGTAATCTCACAGAACCAGATGCCATTCGTCTCTTGATTGTGCATCCAGGCAGTTCTTCTTCTCCTATTCACTGTAGTCTCATACATACGAGTTTGAAGGAGTGCCGACTAGATATCTATGATGATTACGCTGCTCTCTCGTATGTTTGGGGGGATCCAGGGGCGAGGAAAACGGTATTTATCAATGATCTTCCGCTCTCCATAACGGTGAATCTAGCAGACGCAATTAGTCATCTTCGTGATGAAAATCGTCCGCTGAGATTGTGGGCCGATGCGATTTGTATTGATCAGAAGAATTTGGCAGAGCGTACCCAGCAATTGGGTTTGATGAGGGAGATATATCGTCTTGGGGGGCGAACTGTCATTTATCTGGGTGATTCTTCAGAGGGAGTGGATACTCTGCTTGATACTATTGGGAGAGAGGGATCGAAGGCTAGGTTGTCGGAAGTGGATGGTCTTGCATTTCGTGATGTTCTCTCGCGTCCTTGGTTTACTAGAGTGTGGACGTATCAGGAATTGCTTCTTTCCAGAGAAGTGGTTGTTCAGATTGGTCGCTTTAGAATGTTGTGGCAGGATCTTTGTGGTGTCTTTTTGAATGAGAATTATGAGCCTGTTAGTAACTCGGATGTCAAGTCTGGGTATTTATCACATTCACAAGACAGATCGGATATAGCGATGATCAATGCAGATACGCATGGCTATTCAACTCAGATTGATTCATCCTCACATGCGTCTTTCAAGCCTGCGACTCAAGCAGATGCTTATAATTTAGAAATATTGAGGAGTATGGATATATCGCGACGGAAATTTCAAAGCGGGTTTACTGGCGGATCCTCGCTTCTGAGTATTCTAGTATCTCGACAAGGGTCTGGAGTTTCCGATTTCAGAGACATCATCTATGGCTATCTTGCAGTTGCCGAGATCCGTCGTCCATACAGTTATGGAATATCTTCATATTTAGACCCGAAAGATTACTTGCCAATGGTTGACTACACCAAAAGCGTGGATGAAGTTTTTGTTGATGCGGCTTTTTATATTGCCATCTCCACCGAACCACGACGACTTTGGGATATGCTATTTCATGCCGAAACTACGCATCTACACTTAAAACGACGAGACTTGCCAAGCTGGGTACCAGACTGGACTCTAGGACGAAATGACTTGCCGAATTCTAGCTGGCCGTTTGTAGGAAACCTTACCACGGATATTCCGGCGCCTGGCGAATTGAAAATGAGTTCTAAAGTGGGACCCTGGATCATACCCGTTGATCCCCAGATTTTAACAGTATACTGTGACCTCCAAGCTATTGCAGTAGTTACCAAGACTGCTCGACCAGATTTTTCAAGATCGAATTTTGCCGAGCAAAAACAGATCTTGATTGACACTTTCCACGAACTTCTCGACATGTACAGAGACCGGCCCAAACTTGACGCTCGACAGGTCTGGGATCTGCACTTCAATTCCAAGCTTCGGAATTTGTACAAAAGTCTTTACGTATGTTGGGAATCTCTAGGAGTGAAGAATATTTTCTGGAAGAACCCCGATCTGCGACACTATAAACTTTTTAGCAAGGTTATACATCAGGTATTCAAATATTGCAACAAGCTTCCTGGAATCGGCGAGCTTTCCGAATCCAAACTATGGCAACTTCTTCACGGTTCTCCAATTGCTATATTACTCGTTGCGGTTATGTTCCCATCTAGCGAGAATGTCATTAGTGAAAGAGCTTTTGCGCGATTCTCTAAATCTCCCTCGCTCGTGAGTATTGGAATAGTTCCCCACTCGACAAAGACGGGGGATTTCGTACTTCACTTTTACGATGGGACGGAGAACCATTCTTGCGGAGTCTTGCGACCCATGAACGATTATAGGAATGATCAACTCGATGAAGAAATCAAAGCTAGAATCGTCGCGCAGGGTTTGAGTTCTGATATTTTGATATTTCACTGCGCTTATATTGGGAAGGGCTGGGTGGATAAAGGATGGGTGGACAAGGGTTGGGATATCAAGATGCATGGAAATAATGATCTGGATGTGGATGCACATACGCACAGCAATGCTGAAATAGACCTAGAAAATCTAAGTAGTAAATGGAATTCCAATTGGGATCGTGTCTTAGACGAGTCTAACACACGCTCAGAATCCAATCCAGATCTTGGCTCCGCTCGAAAACCAGATGAGGATTCGACTCGGGATCTGAAGGACCCGTCGCATCTAGAGTCCATCTTCTCGGCAGCGGATTGCAAAGACGAACTTAGAATGCTGCTGAAACTTCGCGACTTTATGGTGGACGAACATTACGATCCTGTGAATTCGCTGATGAATCTCATGCGAGGATTTGACAGGGCGGTTAAAATGGCGGATTTTAATCCGGTCATGATCGTTTTACATTGAGTGGATTTCCGGGGGTTTGGGTCTGTATCGTTTATCCAGATGCTATTTTGGGTACTCGGCGTTTGGACTGGATATTGTGGCTATGGAAATTTGGGGTTGGGGAGATTGATGCTTAGGTTCTTACTAAATCTTTTGATGAATGCAGACGTTTTTAGAGGCTAGAAGAGAGGCTATAGTAGGAGATTATTATAGCAGTATAGAAGATTTCTAATTGAGCGGACACTTGGCTGCTAGGAAGATCGGGAGAGTTGTATATATTAATCGATGGTAGATGCATTTCAAGAGTACTCTGAGACAGAACCATTAGCGACTCCACAAGGGGGCACGTTTCGGTTCGACTTACGAGTTACCAATCCCCGATTCGAAGTAGCAGCTTTTCCCAAATAGCTAGACGGATATGTAGCGAATTCGCCAATCTGAAAGGATGCTAGCACAGCGGTATTGAAAAGTAAAATTGGTATGTTTTCTTACATGAATTATATCAGAGTAATTTACATTTCAGATTCTTCTTTTGTTCCGTTTGGCAAAAGATTGTCTTAGAGATAGATGGCACTCGTAAAATATCAAGAATACAAAAGACTCGAATGTATTAGAGGATTTGATGTAAGACAACAACCAACAAAAACTGTTTTGATCGAAATTTATACACCCTCAGGCTGAATCACAATGGAGAGGAATAGTCACGATCACCTATCTTAGTAATCGAGGGTTTTGCGCATGTAGCGCGTCAAATCTCAATGAACTATTGTCAACTACATCGGCCGAAACTACAAAAAATATAACCCGACATCCAGCAGTCGATTGATTCCCTCCAACTTCGAAAACAAAAGCACACTTTACAGGAACCAGCCAAAAAATGCCGCCACTCCAAACAGCACGCTGCCCGTGACCGTACAATAACTAACAACGCTAGCCTTACTACTTCCACTCTCACTCGATCCACTGGTCGAATTTGCACTCTTGGAAGTCGCGTTAACGAGTTGGAAATTATATACACCACATCTCGTATCGATGGAGCCGGATCCCGCGATCGAAGAACTGTTGCCGCCGCCTATAAATCTATTAGTCTTTTTCTTCTTCTCCCAATTTTTAAATTCAAAAGGAAGGGAATTGAAAGTTAGAACTCACAAGTAGAGAAAAGATGATCATAGACGATTTTGCAGTCGCTTGCGGAACTGTTCCCCGGACAGGTTGTTGCTGCGGATGTAAAGGCAAGGGAAATGATGGAGCTTGAGGGGGATTCTATGTTGTAGTTCTTGGCCGTGGATGAAAAATTGCTAGAAGCGATTTGAGTGCAGAATTGGGTGGTGTATTTTGACAGAGAAGATATATTGAAAGAGGATGTCGTGCTGGAATCAGTAATACATATTGGTATTGAAGTTGCGGTGATGATTGTGAAGAAAAGAGACAATGCCAACATAGTTCGTGAAGTCATCTTGAATCAGTCGCTATGATTCCTCTATTCATAGACGATTAAGGATATGAATTTAGATGATTATCGTGGTGTGGTTTTCTTGTTAGACAAATTAAAATATACAATCTTAGTTTCCAGAACTATTAAATAAAAGCAGCCCGAAGAACAGAAAAAGCCCCAACGTCATCACTTTGGTTGCTGCGCTGAAGATCTCAGTAATTATAACTTTTTTGATCGTGTCGTTGGCTGTAGCCATTATAGTGAATGAAGGATTGCGCCGGCTGCGGTCAGATAAGGCTGCGTGGGTGCGGCTAAGCATTGCAGGTGTGTGAAATGCATGACCACAAGGTCGATTAGCTCTGTATGCTTATTTATATATATAGTTATCATCTTCGATAACGCTTGATTTAGGCTTCTGACACATCCATATACAAAACTGGAATTTCTACGTCAAATTGTCAAAAGCCTTGGTGTAAAATTCACTTATTCAGCTAAGAGTGACAATTGACCATTGTTTAACGTATTCAGTTAACCACTGTACGTTTTTGGCCGAGGCTGTAATCGAAGATCATCGTTGCTATTCTTGAAGATCGTTTCAGAAATATTCCTTCTGAAAGGATTTAGGATTGATCAATCGCGGTAAATGCAATTTTTGGCTACTGGCCATATAATGTTCAATTGGCCCCAACATTAGGCTCGTGCTATTCCTCCACATTGCCGTCATTGTAAGCGCCCAGCATTGCTGTATTCATTGGGAGAAGCCGATTTGATACTGTAGGAAAAGAAGCCAGAAGATAATAACATGATCGATAACGAGATCAACAATGAAGGAACTACGGATTGAAAAAGGTAAAAGCATAGAGAAAATATGACTACCCCAACATCAATTCATGAAACCTATTTGTTGCAGTAAAGGACTCCAGAAGACCCCGACAGCAGGTTCTCATACCAGGTTACTGTGCACAAACTAATTGTTGCTCAGAACTTTCTCTTTTGCGCGCAGCAGTTTTGTGAATATCGGGATGCGCTTCAGCCTCGGTGTAGAAGTTTCTTACTTCTGTGTCAATAATGCATTGTTGGTGAACGGCACAGGAGGATCTGACAGGACCCCACGATATTCTGCATCGGAGCATACAGTTATATTGATATGTTTGTTCCTGTTATCGGGGATTTATTTCGCGGCGAAGCAAAGATCCCAGAAGCAGTTCCAGTCGCCGATTTCAACTTGCTGCCTGTGAATCGCGAAGCAATTTATAAGGTTTGATGGCATGAAAAAGTAAATCTCCTAGTGGTTGCGATAAAACAGTAGAACTAGGCTGGAGTGTCAATACTGTACCTAGAATCTGCGTCGAAGGTTTACTTAATCAGATGGAGAGTTTCATCTAAGTATGCTGATGCCAAAAAAGAAAGAAAGTCTTCTCGCCATGGTGGAATTGTTGATGTTGCTTGTGGTAAGCATTCGTGCAACCCCGTCTATGCGCTCCAGAATCTTTAGCGAATTTGATACCTCGGGAGATTCAGTCGTCAACGTGATATAGTTAACAAAACTCATAATCAATATTATTTCCCTCGATAACTAGCGCACAGTGTTTGTGACAACCTCGCCCGAATTTCACACGTTTCTCTTCTGGTAAGGTTTGTGGTATTGTATTCACTTATTGTTGAGAAACTTATTGATATAACATCTTATAATGCGTGACCTGCGCGAGGACCCAACCTTCTCCGATGGCTCAGTATCTAGGTATATTTTCATCTCTAGCGGCTCTCATTCAACACATAGATCAAAACATGTCGACACACCGGAGAACTAATTGGCTATGAGCTATCACTCTTGTTGTATTTCGCTTGTTATAGTAAGCGATTGTGTACAATAGAACTGTCCGGTGTTTCTGTTTGACTAGCGCGAATCTGTATGTAAGATCTCATGTACCCCGCTGAGCCTGCCCCACCAATTTCGACAATGGACGTTGACGTCAGTATATAAATTACAACATGGCAATACTTCCACCCCCCATTATTTGTCCAATTGTTGAAATGCATTCAACACCAAAATTATTACACAAATATATGTTGATAACAAATACTTAGACTCTATCGGAGTCCGTCCAACCCACTACCAAGATTTTTCCCTGCACATTTAACTTGTGCAATCTCTTGCCTTTCCCTGCTCGAGAAACACTTACTTTCCCATTAAACCCCTCTCCTTTCCCCCACCTCTTTCTTTTGAACATCTCGAGTCAAGTACAAGTGTAGATCAAGGAAAGCAAAAACAACAAAAACCCCAGTCAAATAGAGCCATTTATTCGTTTCGTATACTTTTCTACGCGCAGATATGGGGGCGTGGAAGGACTGGTGCTGAGTTCGAAATTGCTGGTGCTTTTGTTCGTATGTCAGAGTTGTCGAGTGTTTGAGACGATACTGAAGAAATATATGAGGTTGAGTAGCTTTAGAACTGAAAAATCCGTATTGGGGTGAGTTATGATTGGTGCTCAAGTGTGGCATTGGACTGGTATTGCTATGGAGGTTGCGGGGCATTGGAATACATTGGAGAAAACGACGTGTTGACGCCATTGGTGTTCGAACCGTTTTTTTGACAACTTTCATATTTATTGTAGGTTGCGATGGATAAGTACTGCACGCCGTTTTTATTTGTAAGAATGCTGGTATTTGGAAGGGATTTGAAGGATAGTGTGGGTGACGAGTTGAAGTATATCGGAAGCTAGTCATAGTTTCCCCTAGCTTCACATCACAAAACTACTTCTCGATGTTAAAATTTTCGCGGCTGCTTTGTGGAAAAGCCATGTTATTATTTTTCGTTTCCAGCACTCCATGATTGTTACATTTCACTGAGTATACTGAGAAGCTTTCTTCCCTTCGATTGAACTATGCAGTCAGTAGTTTTATCATTGTGTTCTTCAATTCCAAACAATGACCAATCATTTATTATATTCTTTGACTTATGTATATCTAATGTCTCTAGTGATTCATACTACATCTCAGTTCTCTCCAAGCCAATCGAGAACTTGTTCATTGTATTCTTTTCATAATCAACGAATCTAGAGATTTTTATTCTGCCAGGTGAGCTCGTACATTCCAATCTTCATCTATACTTTCAACATTTCAATACAATCATTTTAAACCTTGAGGATACTTCATATACTATAATACATGCATGTGGCATTAGAAATATTCACAGAATAACATGCTAGACCACCTCGTTGAACAAGTCATGCGTTCTCCTGAGCGCTGTTCACATTCAGATTCATGTACATGTCCTCAACTTGGATTTCCCACATGAAAAAATTCGTTTCGCAATGACTACATATTACCAATTATCTCTCGCTTCCCATATGAAACTTTAAGATGCTTAATTTCTCATCTTCACCATTTTTAGCAAGAACGATCGTCAATGCTGGATTCAAGTGTCTGTCTGTTTCAGATGCCTCTTTGCCTCAAACTGTCAGTAGACGACGAGGTTTGTGCTTTCTCGTGAGAATCACAACAATTCAAAAGAATAGAGAGATTGTGGTCTATTGATGAAGATAATTTCAAGTCTTGCCGAGGAGGTCAAGAACACAGTCAGATTATGGTTTGTGTTCCCTGGGGGAAAACTTCTCAAGTCCAAGGGCACAGCCAGATTGCGATCGATTGGAAAAGAGGTTAAGGCAAGGGCACAGTCAAATCATGATCTGTAGGTAACAATATCTTCAATACCTCTCCAAGAAAGTCAAAGCAAGAGTACAGCCAAATCAGGACTCGTACTCGGAACTCAGGACCAAAAGAGCGTATTCAAATTGCGATCGATTGGAGAAAGACACCGACATCTCATCATATTAAGAGCGCGATCAAGTGTTTGTTTGCTGAAGATTGAGCATAGCCTGGTATACTACCAGGTCAACGGCACAGACAAACTATGAGTTATCGCTAAAGAGTACTTGCATATCTTTTCACGCCAAGCACACATTCACATCATCATCCAGTAATATAATTTATCTTAGCTTTTCAATGGTACAATCAATTAGTTGTCTCAAATCTGCTAATCAGAAATATTGCATCAGTTTAAGATCTATCTAAACCACTTCTCTTGAAATCCCACAATTTGCATGCTAGATCTGAAGTCCTAGAAGCACGTATGTACTATGTAAACCACACTCTGTAGATAAGAACATATACATATACATAAACCACAGCACACGAGATTAACGACGAACCAACCCCGTCGCTCCAATTCCGGAATCTCAAATGAACAATCAACCAGTCGACCAACCAACTAACCAAACGCAATCTCGACATACATACTCACATCACACTCACATCACCCTCACATAACTTCTCATCCCAATCCAAACACTAGCATAGCAGACGAAAAGTTAAACACTTCGTAGATCAATCAGCACTCCCCGTCTCCGCAATGATACCCATACCTACCTAATCACCCACAAGCGGGGTTAACATCCGCTCCCTCCCCTCCCCACTACCAACTAGCGAGATCTACCCAGCAAATCATCCGGCAAAACACTTACCCGACAAACTGCAAAAAAGTGTGAATCTCTCTTCCCTCTCTCATTTCACTTTATTTCATTTTATCCCAAGAATGTTACTACTGCTTCTTTTTCTTTTTCTTTTTCTTTGTTGCATATCGCATTTTTGTCTGTCTGTTCCGAGGTTCCTAATCATTTACTTGCTTGCTTGCACTAGACGGATTTGAGAATATCAAGAGTCGATATGAAGATTGTTGGTTAGTTTCTTACTGCTCGGGTATGTAGGCATTGAAATGCATGGGAGAAGAAGAGGGTGTTTATTTACCCCGACTCAGCACTGCTGGAATCGTGTAATACCCATCAAAGGAGCTTCGAATAATAATCGCTTCAAGTGAGGTTTGGATGTTCGGGAGGATTTGGAATAAACAAGGAGATTGAATGCTCGCTTCGATTGGGATATCAAAGAACAGCAAGTTCAAAATCACAGAAATGCACAGGCATGGATTGTTTAACATTTTTTCATTAATAATATTAGCAATGATTACCTCTGTTTGTAAATTGCTTGGATACGACCCCTAAACGCCTTGCTGAATAGCTGGCAGCTGATCATAGTGTGATGACCTCACTCCATTCACCCAAGTGTATCGATATTTCCATGGCCCATTCCATATCTCCATCCATCCCTAACCTAGTTCATTCCAAATTTCGTACCTGCATTAGCATAATCCATTAATCAATACGTAATAATGTGACTAAAGTGTCCCGGAACTTTATTCCGACACTTGTCACAATCTGCCCTGTACCCCATACTGAAGCTCTTCTTTGTCCCCACACCGTCTAAATTTCCCATGAGCTCCCCAGTGGATCCATTCCAGTTCCGCAAGCTATGTTTTGAACGAGTATGGCCTTTCTTGTGAGGAGTCGGAATTTCTTTCTCAAATTCGGGAGAGGGAAAAGAGGGTTCAACTTCCATTTGCATATCGTTAATTCCGTTGACAATGATACTAGGGCTCATTTCGCCCTCGCTAATGGGACTAGGTAGGCGTCGACCGCGACGAAAGCGATCGATGAATGCATCATCGGTGAGATTTGGTTCGGAGAGAATGGGGTGGAGTGGTTTATCGAGTCGGGGATAGGCGGAGAAAGAACTATGAATTGGGGTAGGAATTCGGTTGGCTAGGGTAACAGAAGAATCTGGCTGGAACGGACCAGGGACTAGATGCATGCCACTGTCGGTCATGTCGAAATCATCAGAATAAGTTGGCCCCTCCGACATTTGACTTGAAAATGAGGTTTCGCTGTTGTTCATTTGTTCGTCATAATGCGGTTGTGTGCCCGTTGTTAACGGCGATGAAGTCCATGAATAGTGAGAATTCGACGGCTCTGCAATAATAGGAGTTCTCTCCGACTCCGAGTGTGCGGGAGTGATTGTAGGAGATGCTGGTATGTAGTGATTGAGTGCAAAAGCCGGTGTAATCTGACGTTTAGCATGTGGTGAGGTTCGATGCGGTAAGTTCGCAAGATGACGTTTCTAATCAAATCATACGTTAGCATTAGGATCCTGCTGGCGAGCTGAAACTGAAGTGAGTGCAATGCTTACATTTCTGTGAGCACCAAAGCCTGAAGTACTTAGTTCATCTTCATCATCTCTCTCGCGCTTCCGACTCGGCCACTGTGGTGCGAACATGTTGGTAGATTGCCCACGAGGTCGTCTTATGGATGTAAGAGGTATTGATTTATGTTATTGTGTAGGGCAGATAGATGGTTGAGAAAGAGGTGGCAAGGCTGGAGAGGATTCAGCCGCACCAAAGAAGGGTTGTATATCAATCAATCGACGTTCAAGACATTGGAATGAAGATGCAGGAACGTGATGCTAACTTTGAGAAGAGTCGGTCAAAGGTCTTTACAAATCAGTTGTAATTTCTTTATCGTAGTAGTATAATGGTAATTACCTGATAGGGCTAAATAGGTCCCATCGTAAAAGAACGGCGAGTTTCATAAATGCTTCATCGTGTACTTTGATGTTTTGAGATCCTTCTAGGCTCACTTGGACACTGGATTTCTGGGGAAACATTGACTTTGATTCTTTTTGCCGTGTAGAAATTGATAAGGCTAGACCATTTCGGGCTTAGATGGATGATAATCCGAATCATCAGACAAGGCTGACAGATTTTCAACGTTAGAACTCCTAAGGTACCTGCCTACCTGCCTACCTGCCTACCTGAGCAACCTAACAAGTATTGTTATCGAATTCGATCGACATTACCGGTAGATCTTCTTATCAATTCTGTCTCTCTCAAGATTGTTCTCTCATCCGAAAAGATTTTCTTAATGTTGGGTGTAATTGTGATATCCGACGATTGAATAGTTCTAATTGCCTTGATTCAAACTCGGACGGGATGGTACAGGTCATCAACTCTATACTGGCTCAGACAAGAATATACAGACGATCGCCAGTGTATACAATTTCAGATGAGATTGTGCGATGACTTCTTACTGTCTCTTTCTGGCCATGTCGAGGAGTGAGCGATTCTATACCCTCGGCGACATAGATACCATCAGCAATAGAACGCCAACCCGAAGATGCGTAATTTCCACAAACAGTCACAACGACCATGAGAGTATTAGACTGTCATAAGCAATATTAGCTCATTTTGTCAAGCCTAGGTCTGATGTGAAGATATACTTTCGTTGTGAACGGGCATATTGTGGAGAGCACGAATAATAACGCCGTGAGCATTCAATCGATATACGAATACCTGTATACTACACACCGGTTATACACAGGATGAATTGCAAAGATGTTCTCCGTAGCAACAACTCGAGTGAAGTTTTCAAGCTGCTAATGAACTGACCGTTGAATTTAAATCCATACATCATCATCAGATGGACCATGGACACTTTACACATCTGACAGTCTGACATATTCACGGACTGTGACGCGCATACCCTAATAGACCCTTGATCACACCTTTTATCAAATCCGAGCTTTCTTCTTGGCTGAGGATGGGATGCCACTGTACATCTAATAATTGTCGGACAACGCCCACACATTCATTAATTTAGTCCGAGCGTGCCACTTTATGAACTTTTTCCAGATCCACCTATAATTTTTGACCTTGACTCACTTTACACAACAGCTCGACAACGAAGCAACTCAATACAATCTCACACAGAAATATAACAACAATTGTGTTACCATTTAGTTAAGAAGTCAAGTCGGCGTCAGACAAGATCTATAAGATTCCCATCATATTTCCCCTTTTTTATATCATATCCATATTCCAAACAAGATGCCTCAACTTGACTTCGAACCCCTCGTCACTGACGACACTCGAAGTATGACCCCGCCAAAAATTCAAAATCCTTCTCTTTCTTCAAATATAAATACTGATCTTCGTACCAATCTTGTAGTTCTGGGTCAAGACCCATTGATTCCTCCTCAATTACTTGTTTCCGAAATCCCCATTACAAATGATTCTCTCAAGACCGTTGTGCAAGGTCGAAAAGATGCCGTCGAGATTATTATGGGTAAAAATGACCGTCTTTTGGTCGTCGTCGGTCCTTGTTCCCTTCATGACCCCAGCACCGCCATCGAGTACGCAAAGAGACTAAAGGATCTCTCCGATAAATTGTCAAGCGATCTTTGCATTATTATGCGTGCCTACCTCGAGAAGCCCCGTACAACTGTCGGATGGAAGGGTTTGATCAACGACCCTGATATCGACGAGTCATTCAAGATCAACAAGGGTTTAAGAATTAGTCGTCAACTCTTCTGCGATCTCACCAGCACCGGCATGCCCATTGCAACTGAAATGCTCGATACCATCTCCCCACAATTCCTCGCAGATTTGATCTCCCTCGGTGCCATTGGTGCAAGAACCACCGAATCGCAATTGCATCGCGAGCTTGCATCAGGTCTATCTTTCCCAGTTGGGTTCAAGAACGGTACCGATGGAAGCTTGACTGTTGCAATTGATGCCATTGGATCTGCGGCTGCCAAACATCATTTCATGGGTGTTACAAAGCAGGGTCTTGCTGCTATCACTAGAACTAGTGGAAACGAGCACGGATTTGTTATCTTGCGTGGTGGTACCAAGGGTACCAACTTCGATGCTGAGAACGTCAAGCTCACCAAGGATACTTTGACCAAGAAGAACCAAAAGCAAGCTATTATGATTGATTGCTCTCACGGTATGTCATTTCTACACAATCTCGCATGAAAATTTCTCTAACAAACCTCCTAGGAAACTCAAACAAGGACCACCGAAATCAACCCAAGGTAGCCCAAGTTGTCGGTGACCAACTCCGTGCTGGTGAAAAATCCATCATTGGTGTCATGATCGAGTCCAACATCAACGAAGGCAACCAAAAGGTCCCTGCCGAGGGACCATCCGGTCTCAAGAAGGGTGTCAGCATTACTGATGCATGTATTAACTGGGAGTCTACCGTCGAAGTCCTCGAGCAACTTGCCGATGCTGTCCGAGAACGCCGCAAGCATTCTTCTGCTTAGATTTACGGAGGTGTATGTCTGGACGAATAAAAAGTTCTCGGTTAAGTTTTATTGGGAAAATGTGCGAAGTATGGCGTACAATGGAGTTTTTACTGCTCATCGCTCTTTGTGAGATGGGTTTTCTGGACATGTTGTGGATCTTGAGAGCCTTTTTAGGAAGAAGAAAAAAATACATGTTCACTTTGACAAAATGTTTCTTTGCATCATGCTATTTTTCGTCTCTGGCAGTTTCTGGCGGTGCCTCATTTTTGGGTTGATTCCCCTAAATATGTTTCTGGATATTCAACTTCATCCTTTACTAATCAAAAAGTCACCAAAAGCAAAGAAGACTGGTCTTGTTTATAGATATGGGTATGATGATTGCGCGAGAGCAGTCAGCACATGAATTGAAACGTATTGAAATCAATATCTGTCAACGCCTTCGCTTATCCAAGTAACCCAAGCAATACTCTCCTTTTTTTTTGATGACTTTGTGCGTGCGTAATACCTAAACCATATACAACAAAGATGAGATTACAGGAGACAATCAAAGTCTACTACTCTTGTCTGAATCCTTGGCCGCGGAAATATCCTCCACCTGCGGCATCGGAGCAACTTCATCCACAACCCCCTTGACAACTCTCACATTCACGAATCCTTCATCAGGACTTGCCCATGCATAATCGCGATAATCTTCAAGAATTTCTCTAATCCCTTTCGCCAACCCTTCCGTCTCTTCTCTTCTCTTCAAACTCCACTGCTTTTCAGCTTCCGTAACTTGTCGTCCGGGTATGTCGATCCCGTCCAAGACACTATTCCACACTCGTAAAGTTTCCTCAAATTCTCCTATGTTACTCACACCCATGACGGATACCCCGATGGGCTCAGAGCCGACTTTACCGTCGAGAGCCCAGCGTTCAAGGCCCCACCGTATAGCCACAACTTCCAATCGCTCCCCGCGTTCTTCGACCCATCGCGCCGCCTTCTGAACTCTAGAACGTAGCTCCTTGGGCGCCGGATGCCAATCCTCCTTCCCGTTGTCTGGGACCCCCGAGCTGCGTAGAAGGCCCATGCCCAAGACCGAAGCATTGGGCACACAATCCACGCCTGCTTTGCGAAGACGGGCAAGCCCGGTGGTATATAGAGAGTGATTCTGGATCGTGAAGTTTGCATAGCTCATTACGCAATCGAGCGGTTTACCCGTCTCGCGCAAAATCATTTCAGCGAGGGAACAAAGAACTGGGACGGGGTATCCTGATATTCCAATGTAGTGGATTGTGCCTTGGGCTTGCAGCTCGCGCAGACATTTTATGGCCTCGAGGACTTCGGGGGGAGAAACAAATTCGACGTCGTGGAGATAGACAACATCGAGGTAGGATGTGTGTAGACGGGTGAGGGAGCGGGAAATGGAATATTTGATCCACGCGGGAGAGTAGTCAAATTCAGAACCGGCAATGCGACCACATTTTGTTACGAGGTAATAACTGGAGCGGGGGTGATTGGCGAGAATTTGTGGTTGTTGGAGGGCGCGACCTAAAGGTAGGTTAGATCATAGCTTTGGAGAGATAGAGTGAAGGGGAAAATCGACAGAAAGAGAGAATATATCCATACCTAGAATTTCTTCTGAGGGACCATAGTACGGAGATGTATCGAAGGCATTTACGCCCGATTCTAACGCTCTTTGTACAATAGCATTTGTAGGGAGGGAGAAGGGATCGGCATTATATTGATTATTGAAAGTTCCGGTGCCGCAGATGAGAGGGGGAAGAAGGGTTGAAAGTGGTGGTCGAGTTGTCATATTGAATAGTTATGGGTAATCCGAATGTAGCCGTGCAGTGTTGTTGAGTGGTGTTTGAAGAGTACCTATGCTCGAGCGACTTGGAAATGGACAGAAGAAAAGAATGTATGTGAGTTTGAAAGGAAGAAGGAACGAAGCTGGGAGAAGGACAGAACTATAATAACATGATGAATGAAAGATTTTATTAGTTAGTCACATTTTCGTGAGAATTGTCAATGTGCTGCCACGGTTGTTTGAATGAACATGAGAGACCAAAAATGTATTGGAGGCATGTAGGAAGACGTTATAGTGGGGTTAGATTGTTTTATCCCTCCTTCTCAACTCGTACTATCCCTCTTGGCAGATTTTGCTGGAAGAAATGTCACGAATTGGCCTATCAAAAGGTTAAAAGGTATTGAATGAATTCAGCCTATTTGCATTTGAGATTTGAATTATCCTAAATCATTCGACTTTGTTATCCATATTTAATCAATGGAGTCTTGTTTAGCAGAAATGTCAATGCAAATTGTACCTGTGACCCCTCGATATCTCAATCTGTGAAGCGAAGCCAATTTTTCTGGGGAATTTCCCGCAGGCAGGCTGAGGTAGGCCACCATTGATAAGGTCTTCCTAGCCACAATACCACAAGGGCGTATTCCAATTCGATTTTCACGTAGAAGGCCATCTTCTTGTCTAAACTGGTATCACTTTAATTTGATGGGTTTCATCTTCCAAGTAGAAACTTACGCGCGTGTTGTAAGAGAATTTGAGGGAGGAAAAAAAGAAAAGAGACGAAACGAGACACACGATATCGAAGGGAAAAAAATTCATGCGAAAGATCCATCTGATCTTGCTGATATCTTTAAAGACCCTGTTGATCTTTTGATTATTTAGAGCCAACCGAGCCAACCTGGAACCTTCGAGTTCTAACTAAAGTTCCAACTAATCCGAACACTCCGATTATGGACCGACTCAATGGCAGGTCGCTCGATTAGACGATGACTAGATCTCTCAACAGTCAACAACCAATCTCAGTGGGACGAGGAGCCCTGAAATAGTGAGAAACCTAGAACCATGGGGAGATTCATCTCGTGCGTTCTATGTTCAGGTTCGATATCAGCTCACTTTCATGTTTCCCGGCCGCTTCAGATTCATCATTTATCATTCATTAATGATTGATCATTGACCATTGGTTGTTGGTGTTGATGGCGGAGGGGATGTTGTATCTATACCTATCTTCTGGTGCATTGCATGATTAATCTTCTATTCCAATCATGCAGACTGGAGAAGTCGATCCATGTAATTTCAAAGGGTCGGTCGATATGCACACACATAGGAATAACTGTTCATCGAGAGCATTTTATATCGCGTTGAAACTTGGCAAATCCCAAATGTCTGGGACTGTGATTATAAGGTTACCAAGGATAAAGTGCCTACCGGTAATGTATGTAAAGCACAAAGCCCCTCGCCTGCCCCTCAATTTGTTTATCGAAAGACATCGTGTCAAAGTCATCTCGAAAAAGAAAAGCTCTGAATGTACTGAAAGGTGGATGATATTGGGAATTCATGGGTATATATGGGCAGCAAGGAAAATGCGAATGGAGAATCTCCGACAAAGACCGGTACTAATATTCCCAACACAACGGAAAGAAAGTATAATGAAATCCCTCTCCGGATTTAAAGCGAATACAGTACATGGCGTGCATGGCAGATTCAAAGTCAGGCACAATAGTACAGATTCAGAAATTCCACTAATTAACCTCGGTTTGACAGTTCATCAACGCCAGAGCAAGGTACGACCCGAAGGATTAGATTCTAGATCGGGATCCACGGACGGATCATACATACTCTCTACCCAATATTCCAAGCTCGCTTTCTTAGTACGTACCGGCGTTGCAAACGTACGGTACTAATAAGTCAATTGGACTGGAAATGTCTATCTAGGAAAAGTCAAAATTTGACTAGAATCGAAGGGAAGATGTCGGGGAAAACACGAGTTGATTATTGAGAATCCGTACTTGCGGACCTACCTAGCATGGACGATGTAGACAGTGGATAGCAGACAGTAGACAGTATTGAAACGATGTTGAATATCAGACACACAGAACCTAGAGAGTGGTGGAGGCATTATGTTATTATTGCATGGATGATATTGATGGCTTGTTCCCATTTTCCTCATGGCTGAAAACGGGCGCATTTGACGTGAACGCTTGGGAAAGATTCAAAACTACTAGGCAAGTACCGAACTGTACTTGTCTTGGTGCATATACATCGTGGAGATACAGATAGAGACGGAGACGCGTGTTTATGTGTATGTGTATGTGTATGTGTATGTGTATACAGAAAAGATAGCTCCCTAGATGTACATATGACCCAATCGTGAAGAGATGCGAGTAGTGGTAGCAGTAGCAGTAGCAGTAGCAGTAGCAGTAGATTGAATACGGAATAATTCATTCGTACCTGCTTTCATTCTGTCGGAAAAAGCGGCCTTGCAACCCATTTTTATAATCTTTTATAATCTTCTGCCTGTCATATGGAATCCGTCTGGCCACGACTGCGGAGTAGTAGATATATTGATTGAATAGTCACTTACTACCTATGTATGGGTTGCAAACATTGAATACAATTCTTTACTGACTCTTCAACGGTTCAGTTCTTCAGTTCGTCAATTCTCCAATCCTTCAATACTGTACCTCCGCTCGGAACACCGCTCTCTTCAACGCGACTCTCCAAAAGAGGAACCCCCCCCCCCTTCCAACTTTCTCCTGCATTGATTGCATTGTTATATTAAAGGCTTTGTCTATCTCTCTACCTCTACCGTCATCACACTCCTAGAAATTTAACTTTGGGCTGCTCTTACCCACTATTCCATCATACCATTCAAGAGATCTACAATCTCGTAGGGATATAGCCTTTTTGTCGATTGGGTACAGGAATACGAGTATAAGAAATAAAGCCACTCCGCCATTCTTGCTTCCGACTCCCTTCATTTACAATTTATCTAAGCTCTTCTACCTCCTCAAAAAATCTATCATCTGGCCAAGAATAGGATTATCACAAGCTTGACCCAGACGACTTTTCCTTATCACAAAGGTCGCAGCTGATTGAATCCTCTCACCCCTCTTGTCAACAACGAAAAGAGTACCCAACTCGTCTTTATCTGAATTTAGCTCGTGTGATCCAGATTGGGAGTGGAACTTTACTGTGGCTCAGGCGATATAATAAACCTTACAATCACAACTCCCCACGCTTGCCGAGAACCTGCATAAATTCACAACATTCACTCAATCTCAAGAAGTTGGCAGCGCAAGCCAACTCGAGACTTTATCTTGGATATAGTTCTTACCAGCCCCAATCCTCGATGAACAGTTGATTTCTAATTCTGCGGACATTGCGACTGCAAAATGGGTCAGCATCAGTCGCGGGACGACTCGCATGGCGGGGATAGACATCGACATCATGACGCCGGTACGAGTGGTCCAACTTCTCCATCCGACCACGATCCATATTCTTCCCGTACTAGCAGAGGCAGCAAGCGTAATTTGGTAGCAGCTATTGTGGGAGGTGGATCGAATAACGAAATACCGGAGAGGAAGGAGACAGCTGCCGAGCGACAAATGAGGAGACTCGAAAGGGAGAGAGTTGCAAGAATAGAAGAGCGAGAGAGAAGTATTAGGGAAGAGCATGTGGATGGTGGATATTTGGTCACAATGGGCGTCTACACTGGCCCAGAAGATTTCAACAAGGCAATAGTAAGACAGTTGATGGTATGTTAAAGACTATGATATTTGATGCCTAGTCATTATGCTGACATGTACGAGATTGAGCGGCGAGTTGCACCATTTTGGAGGGGGCTAGAGGATTACGAGAGTGATTGGACCGAACATCAGTTGGTCGCTGCGGGACGAGGCCTTCCCATTCCAGCCGCGGATGAAATACCCTCTGAAGACAGTGCCAGGCCTCATTCTTCCAATTCCGCGAATGCACCAAGCTCGAATCTACAAAATTTGACTGTGCCAATAGCTTCACGAAGCCAATCTGCTTCATACGACACCTCGGTTGGCCGCTCACAGTCACACTCATCTTTCAATACGTCATCTCCAGCATCGCCCCTTAATGCGCCTGCCACTTCTACTTCTTTGCTTCGACCTCGAGCTAAAACGTTAGGCCTGAAATCTTCGTCGAAGGAACCCTCGGCATTGGATTCGGCACCGCGCGAGATCCAATTGCCCAGAGATTCCCAAGTGAATGGTCAAGCTATCGAGGCTTTTCTGTACAAAGACGCTGTTGAGTGTTCAATATGCTTGATATTTTACCCCCCTTATCTCAATAGGACTCGATGCTGCGACCAAAGTATCTGCTCGGAATGCTTTGTACAAATCAAGAGGCCAGATCCACACACGCCAGAACACCATGGTCCACCACAACCCGCGCCCGATCAAGCCGAGGATACAGAAATGCTGGTTTCGGAACCAGCCGCTTGCCCTTACTGCCAACGACCCGAGTTTGGCGTGACATACGAGCCACCGCCTTTCCGCCGTGGACTTGTTTATGCAAAGCCATCTCGAGAACTGGCCAACTTTTCTTCAGCCATGTCATCGTCATCGTCGATCAGTTCACCGCCTATAACAAGTCCCGGGCTTGCACCAAGAGGAGACAACAGGCGCCGGGCCACTTCGTTGTCAGCTAATGATTCAAATGTCATTACGACTGACCGCATCAGACCGGACTGGTCAGCAAAGCTTGAAGCTGCTAACCTGCGAAAGGCTAAAAAGAACGCTGCCGCCTCCGCACTACACGCCGCTGCCTATGTACTTCCCGGAACCTCGGAAAATCGCAGCTATGTTTTCGGACGAAGTCGCTTCAGTAGAAACCGTAGCGATCCTGACAATAGCGGATCTGCCACCCCTTCGAACCGTGATACCAGTTCCAGGACTGCGGCTGAGTCGTCTGGCCAAGCGCGTAGGGAGGGTCGGGATTCTAATGCTGCTCGGAGAACGAGGGACGTCGAGGATATGATGATGGCCGAGGCGATTAGACTCAGTATCGTGGCCGAAGAGGAACGAAAGAAGAAGGCCGATAAAGAAGCCGCCAAGGAGGCTGCAAAAAATGCAAAGAAGCAGGCCAAAGAAGAGAAAAAGAAAGAGAAAAAAGAGAGAAAATCGATATATGGCACTAACGGACATTCAGCTAGTTCGAGTATGTTGAACCTTGGCAACAGTCTAGCTGCCACCCTTACTGGACGAAGGAGAGGTGATAGTGTCGCAAGCAATTTGGCTACAGAGGTGACACCTGAAGAAGTCGAGGAGCCTCTACAGGGAAAAGGAAAAGGTGTGGCTCGCCCTTATTTAGGTGACGACGGGGGTGCCACGGATAACGGGCTTCTTTCTACTCAGCATTTAGATCCTTCGACGAGTTCTAGCTTGTTAGAGACCCACCAGTCTATTCCTTCACCTACAAGCCCTGACAAGCCTTCTCACTTACGACAAATGAGTACCGCATCTAGCGCCTCATCTTCAATAGCTGAGTCGGGGAACGGTACCAATCCTCAAGGGTCTTCTACAAGTATTGAAAGTCCTGGTGTTACAGACACAAATGAGGGTAATGAAGATGGCGATACGGGAGCCGAGTCTATGTTCAATTTTCGGAGCCTAACTGCCATGATTGAAAAAGAAAATGATAACGAGAAAACCGACGCAGTCCATGTTGAAAACGCGCATGAAGCATCGGGCTCTAGACGCGGAAGCCCTGATGAGACCGCTTCTCAAAACATGGATGTAAGCATGGAGACTCTACGACCTCGAGATTCTCCCCAGCAACCAAAGCCCGACCACCACGTTCCAATAGGACTCCAGATGCCAGCACCAAAAATCGATACCAGCATTGTCACACCCCAGCTTACACTTACACCGGATACCCCAGCTCTTATGAGTCCAACAGAAGAGAATGGGAAACAACTAGGATCAAATTTACAAAACCTATCCAACAACGAAATAACCCAGTAAAGATAGGAGAGTAAATTGATAGGGGGAGATATTGTTCATGATGAGATGATACAATGTAATGCGATGCATGAATAATTAGCAAAGTCGAATTGACACTGCGATGTATTTCTTTTCTGCACACTAGCCCGTACACATGACTTTCATGTATGTACACAGCGGTACTCTTTTTTTTTTTCAACGAGCGAGATTGTGGATGAACGGAGTGGAGAGGAATTTGAGAGGCGATATATTACAACTGTTTATAGGCGTAATTGGCGATGGATTCGTTTATTGAGAAACCTACATAGTATACTTTTATAGTGTGCAGCCAAAATTCACGGGCTTATAGGTATGGGTATTTGATCGGACTCATGGTGCAGAAAGGCTGTTTTTGGGATGGGGTTGAGGATGGGATGTGCTCGCGGGGAGAGGGAACAGGGGCTACTTAGTTATGGATAGACTCAAATTATACTGTTAAATAATCAGATGTAGATTGTGCGTGATATTGAGGCGCAATATGTGAATTGCACAATGCTAAGTTCTAATGCGCCGACTAACTCTCCTAAGAATAGCCGACAAAACTTTCTCGGATAACTTTCTTGGCCTTCATGTACAAATGATTAGCTGCATGGAGTCCGAGTTGGGGGCTCTTCCTTCCACTTTGCACAAAGTTTCTACATGCAGTTGAGTACCTACCTCTCCATCCGCAAGCCAAAATGCGAGGAGGTTCTCTTAACGAGCTTTCCACTGTTGCATCAAAGTGATAAACTTCTTTGCAAAGTTAGGTTTTATGGCGAGATGGAATTGGAGACCATAACAGACCTATGTCGGTAGGCATGTGTGTGCCCCGCCCCCGCAGTACAAAGATCTTCCCGTACTAAAATCGGGTTTGCTCGAACTTTTGTGTTCAATATTCTATAATGTGCCCAATAATGGGGTTTCAATGGCCGAAATGGGTTGCTTAATTTTAAGTAATTTAATACGTAATTCTGATTGTGGCATTTCATCGTTGGCGAATATTCTTGGCTTTTCTCTTCTTGAAGACGATTCCTGACGCTGCGGGCTCACTGTCCTGCTCTGTGGCTTCTGGGATCTTCTTGATGTCGATTTCGACATTTTCTTCTATTTCGGGTTTCACAACTGGTTCCTCCTTTCCGCTATTAAGTGGAGGTTCTACCGCTTCTTCGGGCTTCGTCTCTATCTTTATATTGATACCGTCGTTCATTTCAAGCTTCACATCAGGACCCTTGCCTTTACTGTTATGGCTCAACAAAGCATCTAAGTCATCGTCGTTATTCTCCGTAGGATATGTGCGGATCGCTGTACCCCATCTTCTCTTCTTTGCCTCTTTCGCCTCCTCATCTTCATCCTCGGCTTCTCTCTTCCGAACACCCAATGCAAGCGCATCTGGTTTCGTTTCTCCGCTTCCATCATCAATAATGCGCTCAGAAGTGACTTGCCATTCGCCCGCCATGGCCAGATCAGATCTGAATTCATCTGGAACGCTGACGCCCAACTCCGCCAACTGCGCCAGTTGTTGTTTTCGCTGCGCGGCCGTTGCTGGAGGTTTCGGTGTGGAAGAACTAGGTCGCGACGATTGTGAGGAACTTCCTGCTTCGCCGCTTCCACTCACTATGCCATTTAAACGAGCGATTTCATTTTTGGCACGATCTTTTTCCCGCTCGTCTTTCTCGTGGCCACGGTGCAGATCGCGCAGGAAACGCTTGAGATTGCCTTGATGTCGCGGACTGGCTTCGTGGTTTGCTTTCTCGAGCTTGGTATCTTTGACATATTGTTTGCAGTGCTTACACCAGTAACTAGGCTGTTAAAAGTGTTAGAGTGATTGCAGGCTAGGAGTAGATTTTAGAACTTACCGTTGATTTCCAGTACTCAGACATCTTGTCGAAAAGTTCTGGATTGATTAATGAGGTTGAAACTATAATTGGTGAAGTCGCGGACCAAACTGTCGTATATCTTCAAGTTTGAGAGAATATAATGTATCAAGTCTATCAAATGTGCTGGAACACTCGTAGTAAGTTTGTAAATTGTTAGTAGAAAGCGAGAGCTCGGAAGGAGCTTATCAGCGCGGAGACGCGGCCGCTAGTCTTCGACTTCTCGGACCAGCTCCGCCATGCATGCTCTATGATGTTGAAAGAACATTACGAGAGACAGCTATCGCCTCCACACAAATATTCAAATCGAAACGATGTCTCTAGAGGCAACCTATCGCATGGCTATGAGTGCGCCGGGACTATCTCATGGTCTCTCGGCCTCTCTACCAAAAATCACATCCCGAGTTCTACTACCTCGAGCTCAAATTATTCTCTCTCAAAGATACACACAACAGCAACGACAGCTTCATGCCTCTTCCAGAATAAGAGCGCCGAATAGCGGATTGATGGGAATTGGCAACTCAAATCTACCGACTTCATATTTTCAGCGACCTTCCTTACCCGCAAATACCATTATTCGATTCGTTCCTCAGCAAACAGCATGGATTGTGGAACGGATGGGAAAGTTCAACCGCATATTGGAGCCTGGTCTCGCCATTTTATTGCCAATAATAGATAAGATAGCATACGTCAAGAGCTTGAAGGAGTCTGCAATTGAGATTCCTAGTCAAAGTGCAATTACCACCGACAACGTTACTTTGGAGCTTGATGGCGTGCTTTATACTCGAGTCTTTGATGCCTATAAGGCTAGGTAACCAACCTTTATCTCCCGGTCAGGGAATGCACTAACATATCTCAAGTTATGGAGTCGAGGATGCAGAATATGCTATCTCCCAACTGGCACAAACAACTATGCGTTCGGAAATCGGACAACTTACCCTCGACCAAGTCCTCAAGGAACGTGCCGCCTTGAACACCAACATCACAGCCGCTATCAATGAAGCCGCACAGGAATGGGGTGTAATTTGTTTGCGTTACGAAATTAGGGATATTCACACACCGGAAGGAGTTATGGAGGCTATGCATAGACAGGTTACTGCTGAGCGTAGCAAACGTGCGGAAATCCTCGATTCCGAAGGTCAAAGACAAAGCGCCATCAATATCGCAGAGGGACGAAAGCAAAGTGTGATTTTGGCATCTGAGGCTTTGAGAAGCGAACAAATCAATATGGCAAGTGGTGAGGCCGAAGCTATTCTGCTCAAGGCAAAAGCTACAGCTGCAGGTATCGAGGCGGTAGCTCAGGCAATTGCTTCAGGAGAGGAATCAGCTCAAGGGGCTGTCAGTCTCAGTGTAGCTGAAAAGTATGTTGACGCATTTGGCAAGCTCGCCAAAGAGGGTACCGCCGTTGTCGTCCCTGGAAATGTGGGGGATATCGGAAGCATGATTGCTAGCGCCATGGCAGTATACGGAAAAGTCGGTGATGCTCAAGCGAAAACCATGGCCGCAAAGGTCTTGAAAGGGCAAAAGAGCGCCGAGCAAACGGGTACAGAGAGCGAGTCCCCGAATGACGAGATGAAGAGAAGCATGCTTGCGTCCTTTGAAAACGCCACCAGAAAGTAAACTTACGATATAACATGACATGGAAAAAAAAGCGACGAGCTAATAAGCAGTCGAGAACAGGGACCCGGAAAGTAGGAGGGGAGTTGAATGTATGACTATCAGCGATATGCGTTTATGAGCGAGCCACTGTATATTGTATTTATTATGGAGGGGTCAGATGCTGCTGACAAAAAATACCTTTTACCTACCCAAGCATTGAAGAGGTAGTCTTTGCAACTCAAACAAACTTAAAATCCTCTCAAACATAAAATAAAACTTATTTGAAATCTATGATTTTGGACATTTAACATGGAAAGACAACGGCGAAAACATACAAATTCTAGTTTAAGCTAAAGATGTAGGCCTTATTGCAATTTAAAGAGTAACAAAGAGCACCAACGCCATGTTTCTAATGCGGCTCCGATATGCTTTCCCAGATCCCATCTCAAATAATTTCAGAAAATCATAGTTATCTTTCGTCAAAGCCCGAACTCCATCCCTACCTCCTCTAACGCTTTCCCAATCCATTCCAAGAGCTCTTGATCCCTCGCTGCCGCTCCCATAGCCTTCACAAACAACGGATATAATCGATGTAAATGCTTTTTGCCTTCACTCTCCACACCCGGAGTATCCGGGATTGCCTCGCTTTCACACTTCAACTCGACAAGCTTCTTGAGGATGTATAAAAGTTCTTGGCGCTGGGATAATGGTTGAGGCATGCGACCGCGTAGTGGTTGATCGGCAATATATGCACGAAGAGTAAGACCTGATCTGAGTATTAAGTACGGTGCAGCTGCTTGGGCGAGCTTGATGCGCGGCACAGAGCCATCGTTGAGAGTGACAAGAGAGATAAGTTCATCGAAACAAACGTAGCTCATTTTTGCACGGGATGAGGGGATCGGATCAACAGTGCGACCTTTGCGGGTTTGGTATAAGGTGGCTAGTAATTCCTGGTCGGGCTGCGGAAGCTCGCTGGGCTGTGCAGGGTGAATGATGGACATGTGGAAGAGTGATTCAGTGTAAGTGCGACGAATTCGATCAGGTATGACTTGGGAGCCCAGGGCGGGCGTAATGAGCTCGCGCAAGGTTAGAAAAGATGCAATGTCGAAATCCTGGTCATCTTTTATATCGGCTAATTTTGCCGCAGCATCAAATTCTGCAGAGGTGATTCCTATAGCTATGCTCACCGTCGAGGCCCATATAGACCGTACGGCTTCGTCATTCAAGGTAACAGTTGGCATTATTGGCAAAATGGCACCCAGGATGGCAAGTGCTGACGTTGTGGCCTGACGCCAAGGCGATATGCTCTTCGAAATTATAGGAAACGAGTATTTTGTGACAATGGGATTTGCAAGCGCGGACAAAGAAGAAGATACTGCACCGCTCGTGTATATATCTGGTTCCGATGAATGTGACAGAATGAGCTTTTCGGATAATACCATCGAAGCTTTGGACAGAGCCACGTATGTTGGCCTCTGGACGTTTGAAGTAGTATCTTTCGGCACGAAAGCCAACGCAACAAATTCGGCAACCTGGCTAATTAAGGTGGCAGGAACTCCCTCAATATCGGTACGAATCATTTTAAGCGACTCTAATACTTGAGATTGTAGTGGTGTAAGGTACTCAATATCTGCGGAATAGGTGGAGGCGTTCGCTTGTTGTATAGCTTCTCGGAGTAGAGTAAGCATTCTTTTGACTCGATTCGCATCTAGATCTTTCTGCACGAGACGATATATCTCATGAAGAGCAGAGACATAAGCAACCAGGTAATCCTGATTGTCAACACGTTTATCCAACGCATCGATGTTTACTGAAGGTAGAGAATCAGACCACAGACTCCATGCCATATCGATTGAAGATCGGGTAAAATTTGTTTGTGTGCCTTCTTTGATATTACCACGCGAAAGAATCTGTTGTAAGGCCTTGAAAACAGCTGTGTTAACTTCGAGAATCTTGAAATCTAACATTGTTTTAAAGTGTTCTAGAAGTGTTTTCCAAGAGCTTTCAAATGTGGGATGGTTGGTGAGGACATCTAGATAATCGGCCAATAGATTAGTAATGCCGCTCAAAACCACAACAGTAGTCTCATTCCATCCTATCTTGTCTTTATCAGACACTGTAAGCGTCGGAGTAGGGTCAGTGATAGACTGTAAATGTGCCTCTATTGAGGATAGTAATCTAAAAATGACGGATTTCAGGCACATAGACCACGCTAATGCGCTGAGCTGATCTCCGTATGCATCGAATATTCTTAGCAATGTTTGAATTGCGCCTGCAACAGTTAGAAAAAGTCCCTCTCAAATAGCAGTCTGCACTCACTATTTCTGAGCTCCAACCTTTCATCTGCCGTAACAGATGTGAGCCGTAGTAAGAGAAGCATCCATAAAGCTGCGTCTGAGACGGCACGGTCATCACCAGATGCCTTTTCAATTAGAGCTTCCTCGGTTGAATCTTCGATAAGATCAGGGCTGAGTGAAAAAGAACTGGTTCTGCTAGAGATGAAGTCTGACAACACCCAGAAGAAAGTGACAGTCTAAAAATCATTAGAAATGAAAGAGAATTTTTTAGGTGCGTTTTACCGTTAGTGAAATGTTGAGATCATCATCTTGTGTACAAAAATGATAAAGAGTGTCGACAAGTATTAGAAAGCAAGAATTCGGCAATGAAGAAAGGAAGTCAGAACAAATGAGCTGAAGAGAGTTGAAAGCAGAGCGGACTAGTTTAGCAGATCGAGTAGCGGTTACTTTTGCTTCACTGTCGAAATTCATGAAAACACTACCGATAATTTCAAACGCAATATCCCAACCACTGATTAGCTTCTCTCCACATTGCTCAAGGATGCTTTTGAGACCCTCGAGAATAGTCTTGTGAACTTCGACATCGGTCGAATGTATGGCTACAGTGACCTGTCTATCTTCCATTCGAAGTGGGTGAAGAGCACGACTCAACGCCTGAAGTAGCATGATTTGGACGAGACCTCGTCGAACTTCGGACTCTGCGAGTGTAGAAGTTGCCGCTTCAATCACAACTCTGACAAGAATCTCCGCAGCTCTCAGTCTGACAGAAGGCGTTGCTGTGAGAGAACAAGAAGCAGAAATTAATTCTGATGTCAAAATCTGCCATCCGCTAGCGCCGGGCTCGTGTGTCGTCAATCTATCAATATTAATGCTTGCGATATCGCCCAGTTTTGCTAATGCAAATAGATCCTCTTGATTCTGCGTAGAAGTTGCTGTAATAATACTATGGGCCCGCTTATGAGCGTAAGATGGCCTTTTTCCTTCAGGCGATGATGGATTGGAAGGTACTGGTTTTTCTGGTATCTTAAGAATTTCCTCTTTGCTGAACAAGTCACAAAGAGCTGAAACAACAGCCACAAATGGTTCATTAGGAAAATCAATAGTACTTTCTAGCAATCTTGTGGCGGCGGTTTCGACTGCTTTGATTTCGGTACCAAAGTTTGCCAATAATGCAGAAGTATTGTTAACATCCTGGCTCTCTGGCCTTTGTGTGGTGGGAGTTCTCACGGATTTGGAACTCGAAAATATTACCAAATCAGCTTGTTGCAATGTACCAAGAACAATCACCCATGCCGAATCAAGCGTGGGTCCCAACGCGATTCCTAGATTCAGTAGTGCGCGAAGGCAAAGCAAATTGCGTGTGTTGAGGGACGAACCAGATACATCAACGGATACATGCCTACTCCGTTCCGGGTTGCTTACCAAACTATCAACACTTAGTAGCCCTCTTGCATTATTAAAAATGCTCGAGCTAGAAGATACATCCGCCGTGGGGGTTGTTGGACTCTGCACTTGAGTTGTAGTAGCTGTCAAGACATTGGACGGTACTGCCGCCTTTCCCAGGGTTGTCAGAAATGCGTCTCGTGGCGTCGCAAGCCGTAAAAGCCCTGCCACATGAGTAAATTTCTGAAATGACCTGACCAAGCCATGATAGTACTCTTGATCCAGCGCCGCATAGAGAAAGGTTGAACAAGTTGCCAAGATCGCAGGCCAGCATTCGTCGACGATGCCGGCGCAGATCTTGACCTCTTGGTATAAATGATGATCCTCGAGAGTTAATGGATTGATAGGGATGGGATTCTTTTTATAAGACGCGCTCCTCTCAATTGGTTTGATATCAGGGGTACTAGAACGTGAATCTGAAAATTTTGATTCAATTTCAGAATGTCTTAACCCTTTTTTTCGAGGCCGTTCAGGCACTGTCAATGGCAGGATAAACTTTGCGAGCCCCTCGGAAAAGCCACTAATACATGCAAGAGTGAGGCCGTAGATATAAGATTCTGGGATGGATGGTGCATCCGTCTTGTCTAGCTGATCAATACACGGTACCCTCATTGTACTCCATTGCGCGCTGACTCCAGCGCTTGGCTCAGCCGAACTCACAGTGCTGCTGATAATACCAGGAACTCCGCTAGCCTCGAGCATTGCTTGGTCTGAACTATTACCCTGACTGGCAATTGGTATTGTGGACTGATGGCCAAGGCCAATAACGGCAGGCTTTTCCGTGCTGACTCTAACGAAGGCTGCAACAAGATCTCGTAGTATATTTTTCTTTTCTTCCTGAGCATCGTACATGGAGAATATTCTCCTGATCAGAGCTGCTTCGGCAAAAATACCCCTCAATACCTCCATGCAAAGTGATCGTTTCCACAAAGCAGTATCGTGGTCAAGCATGTGGGTAAGCAGACCTAAAGCCATTTCGCCTTCAGATGATAGAATACTTAGATGCCTTCTGAGAAGTGTATAAAGAATTCTTGTTATCCTGACAGTCACTGCAAAGTTCAACTTCTCTGAGAGTGCGCTGATGATGAATGGCATAACTCGAACTCGAAGTATATTTGCTTGCTCAGGATGCGATAAGAATATTTCGGCGTGGTTAGTTAAAACAGATTCAATCAGCTCGAGTCCAAAGGTTTGCGGGAGACCTGTGGATCTTAAAAACTTAGGCTTTTGAGCTTCCGTCAATAAGCATATATCGTTGAAGACTCTATAAGCATCCAAAGCGGCGGCACGTAGTTGAATAACTCCATCTTCGGTTGGAGCCTCGCCTATAGTAGGCACCTCCAAAGCAATTTCTATCCCGTGATTAGATAAATTCTATTATTTGGCAATCGATCTATAAACTCACTGTCCTCTGTCACCACTTTGTCGAATACCGAGACAACTAATTGCTGAAGGGTAGCAGCGGCTGTATTAAGAACAATCCCATTCTTACTTGCCTGAAGAATGGTACATATGTTTAGAGCTGCAGCTAACAGCTCCCCCTTCAATTCATCTGCATAGTTCTGCAAAAGTGATGGTAATGCTTGGAGGATCTTCAACTGTACATCAAGACCAGCTGACGTAGCTTCTCGAAGTGCCTCCAAAACTTCTTTGAGCCTTGATTTGGGAAGTGCACGAGACACAACTAGTCTTTGAAGGCAAACGACTGCGATTCCAGTAAATTTGACATTTTTGGTTCCGCAAGCAATGAGGAAAGGTGTCACAAAGTTTGGTCGTTGAGTGAGGTCTAATTGCAAATCAGTCACAGTCATGGTGCATTTTCTGATGACAACATCATGTCCTTATTTACAAACTTACCCGCAGCTATTTGGGCTTCAGAAGTTGATCGTAGTCCTTTGATCTCATCTAAACTCTTTTCTGCTGCCTGACATTGTCAAATCAGCAACGTAAAGGGGCCTGACTGCATGGCGGCCGCATAGAAATGAACTTACATTTCTAAGATCTGTATGCTTTCTTTTACTCTCTTGTATAAGGTTTCCAAGCTCCGAGGCGAGAATCTGCGCCGTCATATTGATTGGTTTTCAATAGTAACCTTTCCATTATTTTTCAGAAGGCATAATGTTATTGCTGAGTTGTACTCATTGGTTCAGTTGTCCTTTATCAAGCTGGCTGGACTGTGAATAGGCATTTTGCCGAGGATTTGCCGACTTTGACCGCTCGGAATTCTTGGAGATCAACCCCGCGATCAAACCAGCCGCCTTGCTTCAATAAAACTTATCAACCATTTACAACTTCTTGCCCTATTGCGCAACTTCAAGATATTTAAATTTCCGAATACCGACACTTATCTACAATCCAAGTTCAAGATTTCGAAAGTTAAAAGATGGCGAAAGTACCAAGAAACTTTAGATTGCTGGAGGAGTTAGAGAAGGGCGAAAAGGGTCTCGGAGCTGGTGAGTCGGATGTCAACCAGCATTGAAGTTTGACAATCTCTGACGATTCTCGTTACTTAAAGACGCTTGCTCTTATGGTCTGACGGATGGCGACGACTTATACATGTCCAACTGGAATGGCACAATTCTCGGTCCTCCACACGTATGTTTCTACTCGTACTTATTAGTATATACTGGCTTTGGACTAATAGCGGGGGTTCCGATAGAGCGTTCACGAGAATCGCATCTACTCTCTTACCATGCATTGCGGAGAGAACTATCCCGATGTTCCACCAACTATCAAGTTCACTAATAAGATCAACCTCCCCGGTGTGCAGGATGATGGCAAAGTCAGCACTATTTGAAGCGCTATGAAAAGTATGTGGAGCTAACTGGTGCCCTAGGTCGACCCTTCAAAGTTTGCATGCCTTGCGAACTGGCAACGCCACAACACAATGGAGACTGCCTTGACCGAGCTGAGAAGGTAGGTTCCACAATTTATAGATTTCCATAGTGAAGATAGAGGCTTACAGTATCCAGATACATGGCATCTCCAACCAACAAGAAGCTCCCTCAACCACAAGAGGGTTCGACTTACGATTAAGTACCTTACGCATTCACTAGACGAACCATGAAACGAGCAAATTTGAGATCACAGCACTTATTAGGCTGTGGAGAGATGGGTGATGCATATGATTTTCCTTATGTTGATACGGATGCATCAGCGCGGCGAAATTGGGTTTTATATCCCCGTTATGATATTTATTAAATGAGAAACAAACGAATGAAACAAGCGGTGATTATTTTCGCAAGAATGCAATGATTTCCTCAAGTTCTATCCGCCGTCTCTGACCAAATACACGCAAGAGAATAGTACACCAGAGAATGTGACAGAAATTTGCCCATCCTGATTAGTAGCCATCGAATTGCTAAATCTGAATTGGCTCATGCTAGACTTGAAACTTCTTCTCCAATTTAGCCAATTTCTTATCATGTCTCCTTTGGCCCCTCTCCTGTTTCCATAGTTCTTTCTCTTTGTCCACTATTTCCAGTTGTATCTTAGACAGTTCGACCACCCTGAGTGCCTCATTTACCATCAGATGTTTCACAGAAGCGTCGGCCAGTTGCAAGTCTTTCTCCCAGAATCCAACTCCCCAGCCCAGTCCAGGCTGTTTCTTGTTCCACTCGTCTACACTCAAACCCTCATTCTCCAACTGATCCTCAATCAGATCTTCCCAGACATTCTCTGCGAAGGCTATCTCCTCCAAATACTCTATTCTTTCACGAGCATTCACGCGCTTTTGTCTGGTATCTATTTTGTCCCGCAAGACCCGGCTCAAATAGGGACTTTGCGGTTTCTGTATTCGAAGAAAGTTTGATACCATTGCTTTCGCAAACTTAGGTACGTGACGAGGCCCAGAGAGTTTTTCGAATGGTAAAGGACGAGTTTCGAGAAGCTTAGGGACACCTGGAATGGCTTCTGGATAACGAATCTTTACTTTAGGAGCTTGAGGAACGAGCGCGGATCTGGTAGCTACGGATTTCCGGTAGTGTAATAGTTCATATATCTTATGTCTTGAATCCATATCGCCATCGCCAGCGGCACGAATAAGTTCCTCTGCCTGGAGAATGACTTCGTCAGTATCGAACATGTAGCGAATGATGACTCTGGATGGTGAGAACAAACCTCATAGCCAGTTTTTAGTGCAGCGACAACAATCTTTGGGCTGTGTTCTCGTACATTTCGCCGGAATTGTTTGCGTACAAGATGTTTTAGTGGATGAATGAAGCCTTTAGGTTGTAGCTCAGTCGGAATAGGAACCCGAAGACATTGTTCGAGCAAGGTCCTGTATAGCGCAATACCTTTGCATCATTTTAGTCTTGAATGTACAAAATTGAACAATTGCGCTTACAGGCTATACGGTGGCGACCTGATTTGCGAGGAATAAATTGGGCTGGCATTCATTTGTCGTTGGCTCGTTGCAATGTGCAGCAGCATATTCCAAAATATATGCTTCAAATTTGATGCCCTGCCAGAGTTGATCTTGGCGAACTGTCACGTGCAAGCAATTTATGTCCAACTTGGCTTGGATCTTCCCAAGACCTTCATTAATCACTTGGTAGTCAACTTTCTTCGGCTTATTATTGTAACTAAGTTAAACAGGTGATGCGCGAAGCTTCTTACAATTTCTGTTATGATGAGTATAAGAACCTCAACTGGCATTCAAGATCTCCACGTTGCCAGGAATATTGGTTCGCTCCCTAATGCAAATCATGGAGGCGGGATGATTCACAATATACAGAATGTCCTGTTATATGTGATATCATTTCAGGTATGCAGAACTTTGGCATGCGAGCTTTGGCATCAATCTCTTAAGTTATTGGAGATGCAATTCCATAATGAAGAAAGGCCTCTAGTGGTAGTCTTTAACGTTACGACCTCCCCAGGACAGAACCATGGCTGCCGGTAGTTCTTTCCTGAAATACAGATATACCATCATTCTCCATCGCTATCTCAAGTTTGATCATTCCCCCTTCTTCTAATACACTTATAAGAATTTGATTCTACAACCGACCTTCCACTTGCTTGTATTATTTTTGGATCCTTCGCTTCAACTTAGCCTGTGATTATTACCTATCTTATAATGTCTTCCGCATACCCTATAAATCCTGAAGATCCAAAAGCTATACCTGTTGCAGTATCTATCATTACTTCAAATATTAATAGCAGCCAGGGTCTTAGTGATGACCAACCCTCTCAAAAATCTCCCCTACGATCTAATGCTCCGACTTCACTTCCATCTTCCATATTGAGCGTCCCTTCAGGATGGGGCCGGAAGGTCTCCAGTGGCGATCGATCTTTCGCTCCCAGCTCTCGACAGCTGTGTGTTGTAGATATCCCTGGACTCCGGACACCCCCACAAGGTTATTCATTACAATACCCACAAAAAACACCCTTCAGTACAGCTCCAATATCTCGACATGCATCGCAAAGTGATTATTTCGAAGGGCGTCGACCCTCTATACCAAGCCGATCGCGCGGCGGTCATGGCGAAGTCAGTCTAGTATCTTCAGAGGCATCACCTTTATTACCGACACAAGGAAGTCCAATGCTGGCCTCATCTTCAAAGAATTCCAATATTGGTTCACTTGAGTATTCATGTACCACGGATAGTATGTCGTCAATTCGGGATCGAATTATTGCTCCATATAAGGCACGCAAATTAAGCTCTGAAAGTCTCACAATGGTCAAAAAGCATGTCAGAAGAAATACTGAGAGTATAGGAAAGAAACGTAAGCATCGATGCAGAGGGACCTGCAACCGGGGAATTAAAAGGGAGGGCAAGAAGATAGCTGCAGCTGAGCGGGACTACAACTCGCACTGGCTTCCTCCAATTCAGGTGGCGCCAACAGCCCAGGGAGGTGTGAAATTACCAAACACCCGTAAAGATCATTGCCTACCGAGGGGACTGGGTAAAAGAAGGCTTATGTCTGAGCCAGCTGCTCCAATCGTATCAAGAAGATGGAGTTCAGTTGAGATTGGCACACGTCAACTGAAGCTTCGACCACTACTGAAGCCCAACTTCGGCCAACATGTGCAAGAAAATCAACCAACGGCTCGAAATGTTTTCTTTGATTCCAATCCTCTTGGTGAACGAAACAGGAGTTCATCATTCACAGCTGGCGCCAGATATAACGACATGGTCCGCTCTCTTCGCGACAGGTTGACTGGTCGCAAGGTCTCAAATAATCAAATGTTGAAGCCCTCTGCTATAACGTTGAGAAGACCAAGCACATCCAATAAATCCAACATGAGTAGCACCATAGGAACTTCACCGTTTTTGACGACACCAGGAGCCATGTCTGCCATATCTTCTCTTTCGAGTCGCCATCCAACCTACTCGGAGAACCTACCACAAGATGCAGAGGCGTATATCATTACTCGAGAAGATATTGAAGTTGTGATGGAATTGCTCCAAGTAGGTTTGCTCCACTCGCAGGAATATCGCCCACCTGTATCGGCCGCAAATGGCTCGAGCCAAGATCGATCACCGCGTGGGAGCAGGTTATCGTCAATGTCTTTCACAAATAAAGGCGTAGTACCTGTAGCACGCCCCTCTTCCTGTGAAATTCACATACATGCAGCACAATCGGATAACTCAAAAGAGACCTCGCAACTTGGCAACTCTACCACCCGGACATTTTCTCCTAATTTGTCCCGTTCTCCAACATACATTGTGAACCCCGAAACCTCGGGAAATCCGGAAAACTTCTTGGGAATTTCTCAAGCGAATTTCGGCCAGCTTGACCGACTGTCTGAAGGGGATCCCGAAAGTGTGCACGAAGTGATTTGGGAGGAGCATAGTCAACAGGAATCTCATTTAAGTGAGAGAGACCACGTTCACCTTGAAGGTGTGTCAGAGTGCTCCAGTCAGGCCAGCACAAATCAAGATGATATCCCAAGTCCTGGACACGACGATGCAAGAAGATCCTTTTATCACCTAGAAAATTCCGATCAAAATCATCGACATAGCAAGAATAAAGGCACCTTCGATCCCACCGATGCACGCATGTCCATCAGCAAATGGTCATGGCAATGCGAGCCAGCCGTAAATGAGGATGATGCCAATTTCATTACAATCACGGAACAAGAGTCACCTAAAGATCATGTGATTTCATTTCCTCCCCTTCCGAGGAAATCGACCAATGAGTGGCGTTCCCCACTTCCAGATATACCTATTCCCATTCGTGACTCCCGGCTTTTGGGGGACTTGCTTTCTAAGGGAAGCCATGTCCGCCCATCTCACTCTCTATATAGCATTGGAATTGATGCTCGAACTGCAATAAGTTCACCTATGTTAAGCGATATGGCAACAACCCCTATAACGCGGAGCCCATGGCTCAATGAAACTTCCATCAGCCCCCCAGAAAAGGTATGCTCCTGGCTGAGTAACTTTGAACCCGATACCCTAAAACGCCAAAAGTCTGACGCTAGTATACAACGGAAGAAAAGCATCATTAAAGCACATCCCAAAGCACCTGCTCGCTCTGGAAATGCTGCAGCAATTGGCTCTTCGCTTGGGTCATGTACAGGAGTTCGAAGATGTGCGAGCTCACAAACATTATCCAAGCCGAGAAAGGCTACCATATTTGATAGCCTGTTAGTTGAATCTAATCAATGCGAAGGCAAAAAATCATGGTTCAAACACCTACAAGATGTCGCGTTTCCTAAATTGAATACAGAAAGCGGAGCGGAGCCAGCAAGCTTCTGGTCGACACTTGCCACTCGCAACAGTAGCAAAGACCCTGTCACACGTTCAATCCCGTCGTCCCCAACAAGTCCTCACGGTAATTCGAGGGACGGCAAAAAGGCCTGCCACAACACCCAGCCTGTGATATCTCCTGGCATATCAGAAACTATATCAGCACCGAGGTCAATGGCTCGGCAAAGTCTATCTTTGATTCAGGATAAGTATACTAGCATTCCGCAACTAGATTTGAATTTGTATATTCCCAAGAGAAACCCGTCTTCCCCACGGATCTTTGCTGCTCGCGAAAGCCTGTTGAAAATTCAAGCGAGATTCCCTCCGATACCGAAACCGGATCATAGTGGTATATACGATTCAGTGACGGGCATTCGAAGAAAAAAGACAGTGGAGTGCTTGAAGTATTGTAGGCATTTGTTGCATAACTGTGATCATAACGCGCCTGATAGTAATATGAGCTCACCAAGTGTGGACTGGATCGGGTAATAGGTATGATTGGTGGCAAAAAGCGAATGAGAACTTCGAAATTGCATATCAATGATATTCTCAAGCCTTTGGGAACAGTGGCAACAGGTTGGAAACTGCATTTCTTGTTGTGGATTCTTAGTGATAGGTTAATGGATCCTACGATAATGCTCGCCTTTCTTGGTATTATTACTCTTTAGTCCTGTTAATATAGTTAGATTCACTTCTCAAACGTCTCTTCATTGTTTCATACGAGACACTTAAGTTATAACAAAAACATGAGTTGAAACCAGCTAGAATAGATCCGCATAGGCTATGTACGATATTCTTTCTGAACTTTTTATCTCTGCCATTGACTGTCGAAAATCGATCGTGTTGGTAGGAAGAAATTTAAACTGACGAACACAAACACGAAGATTAACCGACTACCTATCTTGACTCCCTATCTATGGTGAAATCTGTAAAATCTAGAATAGAAACATAGATCAATAAACTCATTGTCCAATATCCAGGACAAAGAAATCCATACCTGCAACCCTGCAAACGAGATGGGCATGTTTTCCAAGTAGCTAGTTATGAACAAAGCCCCAGGTTTACTTTCCAACCACAACACAAATTTCTTCTTCCTACTTCTTACATCTCAAAAGCTTATTTGTTACATGAAAGATGGGATCGGATCTCCAGTACTAAATTCATACTGAGAAATCAACTATGCTCTATGCTCTCTTCTCTCTTCTCTCTTCTCTTCTTCTTACCGAGTGAGTTGAGTGCAGGTTAATAAGTGTGAGAAACAACGTGTGGGTTTCTCGTTGGTGTTTGTTTGGAATCTGGATGACACAAGTGAGTGAGTGAGTGAGTGAGCGCGAGTGCGGATGATGTTGATTGATTCAATTCAATGATCAAACGAAGGGAAAATGAAGAGATTTTGTTTTTCTTATGTTTTTGCTCGTTGTATAGAGGGAATAAGTCGTTGCTGCTTTTTCAATAGGAGATGTGGATTATGGTTATGTTTATTTCTCACGATAAGTGCATACATGTGTCGGCAACCAAAAATGCATTTCTTGGTGGTTACCATTCGACTTACCGGCGGCTAAAACATGTTTCTCAACACATCACACTGTTCATGTACATGCGATAGCCCTCGATCTAACCATTCCATTGCTGGTATACATGAGATAGAAGTTCCTTCAGGCTTTTTATAGACCATTGTAATGTTGGAGTTTGTATATAATGCGTCTTTTCTCTTCTATCGATTGCCAATACAACATTACTTCATCGGGTCTCGGCATTTCACAGTATCATAGTATCATTTCTTTCGTTGCAAACGTTTACTTTGTACCAGTACCATCCATCTTGTCACAGCAAAGATGCCCAAAGGTTTTGCAAGACATAGGAGTGAGAAGGATAAAAAGCATGAAGATAAACAAGCGGCGTTGACTAAACAAATAAATGGCGTTAGAAAGCAAGAGGACATACATGACAAGATCAAAAGGCAAGCCGCACAGCAATTCCCAAGCGATTCAAAGGAAAACAGAGAAACGGAGACATATCTATATGGCCAACTTGCGAAGAGTCAACCAAAGACACCCAAGCAGGGTGGGACGAAGAATTAGATTGACCTTTCGGAAAGTAAAAACATGAAGTGACTTCAATGAGCTCGACTTGAAGAAAAAAATGGGTTTGAAAGATATTTGGGATAGTGAAATGGTATATCGACTCAAATGAGGGACAGCTGCAGTCGAGAATGCGCTCCACAGTGTTCATTGCACGGGAAGACTTCACTAGGTGCGAGATGAAAGATTGTAACTGTTTAGATACAAGACTATAAGTTAGCAGTTATTCTTGTTGTGTATCAACATGGTTAGGAAAGCTGTCTTCAATTGTATGGGATTTTAAGATGGAAACAAATATGTCTGTACAATACAATCAAGTTAATGATGATAGCATTATCACCACCTATGAAGATGATGAACTCGCGAGACACGAAAAGACTGTCAAGTCTGTATGCTTCATCACCCTAAACTGCGAACCGAATAACGTAATTCCGATTAAACCTCGTGTAGAGAATTTCAAATTGCTATGTCATAGCAAAATGTGCCGGTCCGAATTGAGGCTGTTGAGGACGACTGTTCGAATGGCTAGCAGAAGCGCATGTACGTACAGGAGAACTGCGACCATGGACTAAAATATACCATACACCGATAATTCAACCACCGATGATTCAATCACCAGAATTCGTACCCAGTTGATATACTTTTGATAATCCAAGTAACGATTTGCGGTTGTAAATTAGTACTCATACACCTAGATTCGTGTAGGTATTGGGTAAAAACAACCCAATATGAGACAGCTGATTGCTCCGCCATGACAGCTGTCCTGGTCGGCCTTCACCAATCTGTATAGCATGTACGACTATCACCCTGGAGTAGAAGGACGTAGAAGTGGCCATCAATCAGCCCGGCGCTATAAGAAACCCTGTCGATGGTATTTACAAATTCTCTTCAAAAATAGCATTTGATAGAATCGACGAGAAGTACTTTGTAGATAAAAAGATATCACTTTCATCATACCCCAATTAGCTCTAGCGGTGGACAAACAAGTAGAAGCGAGCACTGGTGGAGGAGGTGCAGATGTGAAGACGTGCAGAAAAGATAAGCCCACCCACCACCGTGCACACTTTGATATGAGCTCACGTGCTGTGAATGTACCCGAAGAGAATGAACCAATGTCACGCTAATCAGCAGTCACATCTGCAAACGCCTAATGTTAGCTCTTCCGAAGTTCAATGTCTTCGATGGCTCTTCTGAAGCCGAATCGGAATGTCTTTTGAGATGTCAAGATAAGCCTCGCCATCGTTATCACACAATAGTAAGCAAGCTATTGAATATTCTCTCCCGTTGTGATCAGATAGTACTTTGGAGTCTTGACCCTGGTGGAACCATTGGGTCGTAACGACTTCGGTAGTCTTCTCATACCTTGCTTTCGTCTCTCGTTTGCTTGGAGGTGGACTTGGATGCGGCATTGATTGCAGATTCGATATGGCATTTCTATAAATATACGTGTATTTATGTATACCTTCATGTGAATGCGTAGGCGTATGCAGGTATACCTAGTTGAGGAGATATATCATGTTCATCGCAATGAACAGTCTTCGTGAAGTCAAGAGAAGAAGGTACTTTCACGGTAGGTAGGCTCGAGGTAGGGCCAATCGAACATGGATCAATGAAAATCAGAACGGGATGGATTCAAGATTCAAGCAAAGCTCCGCTTTCTCACGCCAAGTGACTTTGTGGGGAATCACGGATAGGTGACGGATGACGGAGTTCCCGATCACTTATCACACCGCTATGAATTGAACAGTCAAAATTTGCATATCAAATGATCAATTGAGGCGTGCGCTCGTTCGTGAATCGTAAGTGATACCCATCGTCAGTGGATATTGATAAGAAATCAGGAAATGAAAGAATGGAAGGGGAAGAGGAAAGAAATAATGACAACGACAAGGAAGATTCATTCAATTGACCAAAAATAGCAACACCACCTTTTTTCTTTCAATTTTGGTTGTATAATTATCTAATCTTTGCGACATCAACCGTTTGGAAAGACCCCTAGATCAAACTAAAGCCCGGCCATAATTGTCAGAGCCCCTCGTCGTCTCATGATGTAGCGGTTATTACCAGTCACATATATCAGATGGCAGGTTGTCAAGGTATTATTTTTATCATTTTGCAAGGCTTGCCAAGGGACGTTCATGCAAAAATTCACTTTATTGACCGTACCGTACAACTTGAGATGATTGAGAAGGATTGATGAGACGAATCTGGAATTTCGAAAGAATGCCATCCAATGCGATCATCGATCCAATCCATAATGATGAGACGAGACTTGAAAGGCTTTTCTCAAACCGTTTCTGGATTTCTGTCCACTCTCCCTTTACTTGATACTGTACAATGGACAATATGTAACAACGAATCTGAAGAAATGGGTACGGAAGCATCGATCCTGGATGAGCACAACAATGGTACACTCTCTCATATATGATATAATAACAAGGTCACGGGATGATATTGAAGGATACGTTCTATTAATGGTGAATACGCAGGTAGTGGTATGCAAAGTATTTGAAATAAGAAGGTCATATACCCAATTGGAGTTTCATTCTCGCCGTTCCCAAGTCTTGAAGTCGCATATACCTCGATGCTCATTCATGCTCATTCATGTATCAAGTCCTCAATTGGTTTGAACGTGTAACCTTCCTTTTTACTATCAGATATTTCCAATGAACCAATCTCGACTCTGAACACCCCTCCTTCCTCTCTCCTCCCATGTACGACAGATGTTGAAGAATTGTCCTACTGGATGGCGAAGATACTTGAGAACGTCTATCAGCCAGTCAATCCCCTGAGACCGGTTTTGTACCTAAACTTATCCCATGTCTCTAGGTAGTACCTTGCAGCATCCAAGGGTTCGAGGTGTGCTCTGTGCATGACTCCCTGTCATTCCGACTCAGATCCTACCCACCGTGCATTTTGGCGACAACTTCGCTGTATAGAATAAGAGACGAGAGACACTTCATATGCAATCATCCCGGAATTATGACATTGTAACCCTGTTCACAGCCTTGGTAGATCAAAAAAATATTGCATTGAACAGTTTGCACCTCTAAGCGCCGACACCTTTGCGTAGAGAAGCCAATCATCGTCCCCTCTTCTCAACCACACCACGTATTTGTATATCGACTATCCAATGACCGTCGGCCTTACCCTCATGATGCTACTTTGATCGGGTCTGTACGATATTCGTGTGTAGCCACAATGAGATCTATTGGATCTACTTGACTATCCTAGAATGGGGAGCATCTTCGTCTCCCCCTCCCAAAAACAATTATATGGAAAGAAAATGCTTTGAAGGGCCCCGTTACATCCTTGCGCACATGAATTGCCCCAATCGTGCATTTCAATCCCGTTCTCAGTGCCAGTGGCTGCAGATCCAAGATGTAGATATCATGGCAACCCAAGATAGAAAAGCGTAGTGAACCAAAGTAGACGATATTTTTTTAACGTTACTACTAAGGTACCATCCACCTTGCCACCCCCCCGCTCATCTCATGACACCCATTCACTTCTCTGCCCTGTTGATTCTTAAACCTCCCAACCCGCAGGTTTGGAAACGATTTTTCGATATTTTTCAACGACTTACCTTAACTACCTCAAATGTTAAAACACTAAGTCGTCTCATAACTCCGAAGATCTCACAAATTCGATACCCAATTCCTAATACTTCCTCAAACTCCATCTTCATCAGATATATCACGGATCAGACGACGTCCGAACCTTCAAATGTCTTGATGCAACGGTTGCCGGGTCCTCCTTACAACAAACTTCATCTTAGCTTTCGAAGCATAATCTTTCCCCCGCCGCTCGGATGCCCGCTGTCAGAAAAGATCAGATAATCATCTCAAGGGCCTTTCCCTTCAAACCGTATCTTACACATTCCGTCATCTTGACTAGGTGTCTTAAGCCTGATACAAGCTACGAAGGAGACCATCATATCCAGCCCAGTGATTACGGTCCTGGTGCCCGGGGATATAGGTAGAGGTACGCCTCGATACATCGGTACGAACGACTTTTGAGATAACAGCGCCGTGCACTCATTGTCGTCGATACCATTCCTTCGAGTCGACACAATTTACTTTCGTTATTCACATTCTCCGCTGGCTCGGATACCGTTTTTTATTACTATTAAGACTTTTTATTACTCAACCGTACTGACGAACTGTACCAACGATACCCTTTTTTATTTCCTCTACAGTCTATCTCAAGACTACGTATTTGTAACTTCTCTCACATATTTTCGAACTTTTCTTCATTCAAGGATAGAATGGGAAGACTTATCAAGAACCACTGGGCACGTCTAATCGTCCTCACTGCCGCAATTTGTTAGTATTGACCAATATCGATCTCATCCGTACACCAAGCTAATTAGAATACTCTAGATCAAGTAGCAGCTGCAATCGAAGGATTCTTCTGGCCCAAAATCTTCTGGGACTTCCTCACCAAGAATCTCGACGGTGCAGTCAAGCCATTCCCAATACTACAAATAATCAATTTGGTTTTTGGTCTCTTTATGCTAGCTTGGGAGTGGCCACTTGGATTTATCGCTGGCACGTCTTTCTATCGCAGCATCGAGGCTCGACTGGTCATCCTCCCTTTGACAGCTCTGGCTGCCGCATTACTATATCAAGCCACCAATCCCGCTATCTACTACACCATTGCACTGGTGGTATATTTCTGGGCATATAGTGAAGGGGAAGTGATAGCAGGTGTTTGGAAGCTTCCTCCTCGGAGATCCGCCACAGGGAAAGTTTAACGAAAGGACAGGATGACGTGCTGGGTGAGGGATATAAAAGGAAAGGGAGGAACAATGGTAGAGGAATATGGAACGGCATGGATACACATGAATGACTACGACATCTCAATCACCCAACTGCAAGGACAGGGTTGCATATCAGGGTTGGAGTTACGAGGGATTGGGGGATATACATCAGCGGTCGGCGTTTAATCTTTGAGTGTGGGGTAATGTGAGATGAATGGGTGGAAGGAAAGATGGATGGAAGGATGGATATGGAAACTTGATGGAAATTTGATGGTGGGTAGATGCAGTTAGAATTGACTACGCTTGATAGTCTTTTTCGAACTTCCAGGTGTTGTCTATCGTTAAGAATTCACAACATCTGACAAACTACTTAAGTTTGGTTTAGCGACGGGGAGGAGTGTATCGAGAGACAGACACACAGACAGACAGTCTAGTCAAAGATTACTATGTGCACTCCAAGCATACATACATCTTTCATATTTAATGTCAAATCGAATACTCATCATTCTCCAAATCATGCTTCTCGCTCGCTCGCTGTTTTTCCTCCTCTTTTTGTTGCAAACGTCACTACAATCGTATAGATTACACACATACACATATGTATATACCATCATCTAATATGCTCACCTGACTTTGAATAGCTAACATTCACACTTTTCAAACCTCGATGTCTTCAAATGTAGAAGAGGATGCAAGAACTAAGATTGATTCATCACGTCACCTAAATCCAGTTTCTTGCCGTAGTATACAGTATCTACGCGGGTGTCTGTCTATCTATCCGTCACTTTACTACTGAAAATCTAATCTTTTTATTAGGGGTTGGGGAAATATATTCTTATATGTGAGGATGCGATTACTTAAAAGATACTTGTATAGATGTATATATGTAGCTACAAAAAGATGTACAGTATGGTATTGTATCATTTCAGATCATAGCACTTTGTTATATATCGTCACATTTCATTACACTGTGTGATACGGAATTTATGTATGTATACATATATGTATATCCAAGGAAAAAAAACTCCAACATAGAAATACACACACACGACTTTCGCCTCCGCAGCCTCTCCGTTCCAACTTCTCCGATCGAGATTCGAGGATTCGGAATTCAAGATGGAGGAACGGAGTTATTCAGATCCATTGGATAGTCAAGTTAGTACCTATATACTTCGTTCTACTTGAACTACATAAACCATCTCCGTACTACGTATAAATAAACACGAACGAACGAACCTACCCCCCATCAACTCTCCAACTCGCCTCATCGCCCGCCTAGGCCTCTCCTCTGGGTAATTTCCCCTACCCGCCTCGCATCGCCTCGCCTCATTTCATCTCTTTTCGCGCATGGATATATATATATATATATATATATACAGTTGCACTCCATGTAAGGATATCTCGAGATAAATATCAAGGTATTTATTCTACAAAAAAAAGAGAGAATGCAATCTCGGTATCCGGTCAGACCGAGTGGATCGACCGATCAACCGACCAACCGACCAACCCCCTTACCGCGAGACGCCAATGCTACCTACGCCGTAACTTGGGGTTTTGAGGGGTGGGTGAGATGTCTGATGTGATGTGGTTGTGGGTGGGTAGGTTATTGTAACCTTATGTTTAGTGGTTAGTTTTTGTATGGGTGGGTGTATGGGTGGGCGTATGGATATATGTATTAATAGATACCTACCAACCTACCTACCTACCTACCTATCTAGATATAAATCTAATAATTCCATTTTCGTTTTCGTCAAAGAAAAGTGCCCATCTATCTTCCTCCCTCCGTACATCCCCCTAGTCAAAAAAGTACAATATTCCAAATACGATTTCGAGATTCTCTGAATCCTGGAATCCTAAAGTGTGTACGTGCGCGCGTGCACTGCCTCTAATTACTTCATCTAGCACCGGTACTTCGCTCCCGGTGAAGGTGTATAATAAACACTGGGCTGAACAGTGGGATAGGATAACCTTAGTGTAGGGCTTAGTTTGCGTGCATATTGATCCTTTGGAGATTCTTTAGGAGTCACGATTGTTTGTTTTTGTTTCTTGGGTTTGGAGGATGCGGTTGTGTGTGATATGTAGGTGTGTTGAACAATTAAGCAGAAGCTGAAGAATACAGATCTAAAAAAGTGGTTGGATGAAGAACAATTCATATCGACCATGCATGCATACATGCATGTACCTAAGTATGTATGTATATTTTGGGTGCGGGCGGGTGAGGGTGTATTGTGATTTGATGTCGTGTGTTGGAGGTTGTTTACTAGAGAGGTAGCTGCTATTTATGGGCTTGGGGTATGGAAATTCATCGGTTGGTATGGAATTGTTCGATGGGTGATAATGTCTATCCCTGGGTATATAGTGTATTATGTGATGGCTTTGCTTGTGACTTGGTAAGGGGTTTGAATCCCGGTTTTTTAAATGCCAATGAGTTGTTATTACTTTACCATTATGTTCCTCTAGATTCTGGAAGAGCTCGGGTTTTGATCAAGATAGCATTGGAACAAAATAACTAATGTTAAAGCTAAGTAGTATCATTGATTTAGTATCTGAAAACCATACAATAGATTCGCAGGATGAAGTACAGTCTATTGTATCACATGATGTAATCAAGGATGGGTATAATGAGTTATGAAGATCCTAAGCATGCACAAGCGACGTGTGCTGCGAAGAAATCATAAGAGTGGGTGAGCCAGAACCAGAGCCAAAGCAAAAAGTGGTACAGGCGGTAAGGTTACCAGTACTATAAAGAGTATCACTGGCACAAATTTGTTAGATCCGGAGTTGCGGAAAAGTGACTCCTTTTAGGAGGAATAGAACTCGAGGTAGTTTCTGTGGAGATAGGCCTGTATAGGCCTCGCGTCTAATTTGCATTAGACATTGTATCTTATTTTTGGTATTCCTTGTACTTCTAAACCATGATGTTCTTTCCTCACGTTCAGTGTTAATTGTAAGTAAGGTACAATCTAGGAAAGTCCTAGAGTCCAGATACTTGATAGTAGTGTGAGTAGATGAGAAGAGCTCTTTGACTATGGGAAGCGCTTTTTGATAGATCATGATGCCACCCTACGGATATGTTCGGAGCCTCCAAATAGGCAACACGTTGCTATGCGGGCGTCGAATCTTCGGGATTGATGCAGTGGTGATAGGGGTTTTTAGGACATAGCGAAATAACATGTTCTGGACGTCGTGCAAGTCGAATTCGCCGAAACTCAATTCATAATTGCTGGCTGATAGAGAATACGTGATTTCAAAACCCGTGTTAGCAGTTGCAGACATTATACTGCGACACGGTGAAACCTATCGACGATGTCAATAGAAGCACAACGCTTTGTAGCTACGGTAGCAACTTGGAGAATGCTAGTAATGAAGAAGGGTCATGCTATCTGCATACAAGCGGACAAAGACTTGAGGATAAACATGATGGTCCGGGTAGGTTCCATTTTGGTAGTTGTTCTCGAAACACACTTTGGGGTGTGCTGATGCCATTTAGGTGGTCACTTCGATGTTGAATATGGTCTCGATAGTGTTGGCTGGAGTGATTTCAACTTGGTCGAACTGGAGTACCTGCTGACGACGAAACAATGGGAATTACTTCCTGAAGTGAAATAAAAGGAGAGAGCTCTGTGATAGCAATGCGTGAGATCTACTTAGAACTTTGTGCTCAATTGAATTCCACATATCTTGAGCAATTGTAGAGAGTATCTGCCCCAGGGTCCAAATGTCATCTATTTCCGTGCTTCAATGTCTGAGATGATGGTCTCGATAAAGATCATAGCCATGATGATAGCTACTTTCAAGTCGCACCTTCCGTCCCACGAAATTTGAACGTGCGTATTTTTGCTGAGGAAGATGTTCGCTGGCTGAATCCATATGCGCCATGCCATCTCGATGAAGGGTATCAAATGCACAAGTGATCCCTAGTATCTAAAAATGCCTGGGGTGGTTGATTTCTGGTAATTGCAAGACATCTTGCGGTATGCTGTTTTAATAGAACTCAGGAAGGACCCCACATACTGGTAGGAGGGATGTCTCCTATAGTATTTGTAGTTTGATATGAGGTATCAAACAGGACGACCACAAAAAGCCGCACAGCACCCGCACTACCCCGAATCTGCTCCAAATTGCACAACTCCAGTTCCAAAACCTTAATAGTCTTTGATGTAATGTGTGACCCTTTTAAGTTCCTTGCAGGCGTACTTGTTGAAGTCTACATGTACTAAGTACACGCTTATCTCAATTTCTGTTATGTTCCTGACTGCCGAAAGTCTCAGACGGGGATGCAACTGTCATCACCATCGTGTGTTGAGTATTTCATTCTATGTGGATTTTCCTGTAAATGGAACGACTGCGGCGCACTCGCTTTCCGCATCTAGTGATTTCTTGACATTTGGTTTTTGACAATACATATCTTGCTCGCGAGTCGGGTGAAATTTGGTGACTGTATCATTCAAGAGCTGCATAAACTCGAAATTGATGCAAAAGCAGAGGTTCTCGAGGCCTTTTAGACTTCTTGGTACTTCGGCCAATGAATTGTTCTGAGCCGATTGAGGTTTCCCCTGGAAAGAGAGTTCGATATGTCATTTGAGATCAAGGAAATAAGGAACAAATTTTAACAACCGTTTCTTGAGCTCTGAGCCATATATTTCGGTCTCCTCTTTGTGAGTCTTCGCTGCGAAGTGGATCGTCTATAGAGCTAGCCTTGGAGTCGTAGAAGTCGCGGCAAGAAATAGTTCTCTTTGCTTTTGTAGATGTTCAGAGACGATTCCGTGCATCATGATAATTACTAAGCTAAAGTGTAATTAGTACAGCTCTTGTATTTTGTGCTTTTAATCGTGAAAAGCGTTTCTCGCACGTAATGACCATTCACAATATAATCCGTAAATGTTATAATGGAGTTTCATCTTTTTTTATTGAGCATCCAGAGCTACTAGATATTTCACTAGTGCCTAATACTAACTGATTAAGTAGCCATTTTGATATCTCATCAAATCCATAGCGTTTTATGGTGATCTTCCTATCCTTCCCTTCAAGGGTATTGATCCATATCTCCAGCAAAAATTGTGCGATGCCATGTCATAAAATGCATGCATGCAAATAACATCATATCATATCCGATTCCATCCAGTCCAAACCATTCGCCAACTCCGATGTAATTACTCTAATGAGCACTCATTGGCCCCATGCTATCGTTCTTAGGACCGGTCTTCTCCATTGACTGCAGGTAAGGTAATGTTAGCTTTTGCTTTGATTACATATGTGAGCATAAGGGAAGGAGTAAACATACAGAACCGTGTTGAGCCTCTCCCTTTTCGAGAATGGTCTTGATGACATCATCCTCAACCTTGGTATCGAACTCGTTCACCAATTGAGACTCTGAAGCTTCATCGTGAGAACCTTGAGCTCCGTGCCTATAAGTCCAGTTTGTTAGTTTGATGATCAAAAGAAGAGATCAAGGCTATGTGGATGGTTTACGATGTAGAAGAAAGTGTTGATGTGAAGCTGAAGCTTCACATGGAGTGTGGGGTAATGATGAGGGAAAGAGCTTACTTGTGTGTAACGAAGACCTTGAAAAGACCAACAACTTGTGCAAGAGGAATGCTCTTGTCTCCCTTCCACTTCTTGAGATCTTCCTCTGAGTCTACAAAGACAATGAAGTCCTCGTCGGTCTTGGTACCCTTGTAGTGAATCTTAGTTTGGGATCCTGAAGCCTTCATGATTGCGGTTGTATTGTTGATTGAAAGAAGGTATGTGGTGTGTAGTTGAAATAGTTATTGATCGTTGTTGTTCGTGATGTTGTTCGTTTGCTTTGTTTGTTTGTATGATGAAGGAAGGAGATGTGAAAAGGGGAACGTTGGCTGGTTTTGTAGCTCAATCTGATTGAGTCAATTTGTTGGCAGCTGCAGTTTTCGTTCCTGGCGTGGTTTCAACCCCTCATTGTTATGACGTCACATTCCAGGTTTCATTCTAACCTTTCATCTCACACGACTCGTTTTCGACCTTTTGGAGTGGGGTCGACTGGGTCTCATAGTTTTATTACTATTTCTTATTTTTGCTTGGAATCGTATGGATGAGTTTATATGATTTCATGCGTGTCATACACTCGTCGGCGCCATTCGTTTGATTGCATTGGGTTGGGATGGGATCAAAACATGCAACCCCACCATGAACGTTAATTAGGGGTGTTACGTCACTGCCAAATCAGCCATTTACGATGTACTCACAGAGTATAACACGATTTTCTAGAGGATTAATTGTATGTCATCGTAATTCATATTATAATAGGCGTGTCAAGAAACAACACGAAAGTAGTAATCTGATTTGTTGGCCACCTTTGCAATGGAGCAAGTGTAGGCCAGTTATGTTTCTGGACGCTTCTCTTTACAGGTCTAACAGTGCCCTTTCAACAATTCTCCTACCCACCACGGTAGTTGGGACATCCTTTGTAAAGACGTCGTCCATCAAGAAGGATTGCAGATGAGATGGGCAGGCGTCCAGCCATATGGAGTTCAAATCCCCTGAGTATCTATCTTACTCGAGGAGATATTCTCGCTTCCACTGTTTATACGTGTCAGAATCACTTCAGTGTACAGGATATCGTGCTAAGGAAATTCTCACAAAGTCTATGACATCCTGGGCGGATTCAGGATTGGGTTCTGATAGCCATTCCCTTAACTGCTCTTGTCCATCGGTTGTACTAGCAGTACGAACCAGTTCCGGGACACTGTGACAAATATCGCTGAGTATATTTCTCGTGTGTTCCTTCATGGTGTTACCGACGTGGCTGAATGGTAGAAGCTCATATTGAGCATCGAATCTTTTTGCGGGCGGAACGATACAAAGTTGTCTCTGAAAAGGTTGCACTATTGAAAGTATTTGCGGGACTGACACTAGGGGTAGAATTGGAATCTTGAAAGTGGACATCAAGCTGAAGCTTTGTTAGAAATGGTGATGTCTCAATCTATGATTTTTGACTGCTTATACCTGATTTGGAGATCCATGGACCCTTTCAAGCCATTGTCGCTACCGCCCTTTTCGCGCAGAAGAAAAATGATACCCACATTGCGGCCTCCAGTTTGGTGATAGAGTCTCTCGACTCGGGCAGATAGGTTTGTCATGGGTTGCATATCTGATGAAGAAAGCAGGAGGACTCTGAAAAACACTTGTTCACCTGTTTTGCTCTGCATTGGGAGTGATATATCATGGGTGTTCAGAGTCGTTTCTGTCTATTTGTCAGTATTGGAAGCCAAGTATCATTTCAAGAACGCGACCTTTCCACTTTGGCATCTGTTCCATCAGTAAAATGGAAGGCAACGAAGCCCATTGTTGTCTTTTTCGAAGCGATGAACAGAACATTGTTGTTTTGTATTCACTGTTTTATTGGAGCCATGCGTTGTTTGAATGGCAATGTGCGTACTATTGCCTCCTAAGAAAGATTCGTCTTTCTTAGCGCCATATTGGGAAACGATGATAACTACGATCTACTACTTTTAGAAAACATTACGCAAAAACATAACCTCAAAGAGATTGTAGGAAGTGCATAGTAATTGTTGATAGGTTTTACATTTATGAGTTGAGATATATATCAGAACATCTCGACCTTCTTCAAACATCATCCGGGAGGTAATGGATGAGCTCGGCGTCCTTGGAACTCCTATTTCTCCTACTTTGTGAATTCCTCTCCCCTTATTGTTGTTTGCACGCGAGGTGTATAAGTCACTTGCCTCGACAGCTACAGATTTCTCGACATCCATCTTCCTCCCTGTATATCTACTCATGGGACAATCTATATATGCAGGTGTCAGATGCTCCTCAAACGCTTTGATATGTACAAAAAGGGTGCTCTCCGCCCTTGTGTAATTGCTGTGTTCTGCAATTCGACTAGAAATTCACGATTTCCACGTCAACCTTTTCTTTCCATTGGCACTCCGAATTTCCTCCAACACCTGTTCAAGCACTTCTACACGCTCTTGTTGCTTCTTCTGTGCTTCCTCTAGTTCTTTCTGCCGCAGGTTCAACTCCTCTTCGAGTTTTTGTAGCTCTGCCAATTTTTCTGCGTTCGAATCGGGTTTAGACTGGGTTTTGATATACTCGTACATTAACAAACTTATAGCGACCGAAAGGATAAATGTATCGCCGATAACATCAGCAAAGAGATCAACAGCTCTGGTTTCTGTCAAAGGTCTAAATTTTCGTTTCCAAACGCTAATATTTTCTTGATTGCGATGGTGCGCCTTTTTCGCAGCCTCTTCCGCCTTGGCCTGCTCTTCCGTCTTTACAGTTGGAGTCTCCGCCTTTTCCCTGGCTCTCTTTTCGGCTTGCTTGTCCCGTAGTAGGTTCACTTGGACTCTCATATTCCATTGATGCATTGCTTGTCCACCTCTGGCTGCTATCGCTCGGAATCTCTGGTGCTCATGAGCCTGTCTCTTGATCCAGTTCTTAGAGGTATTAGCTTGCATCTTTCGAAATACAATATGGTAAGTCGATACGTACTGCACCATACTTGGAGATATGCCTCACGAAGAGGGATCCTAGTTTAAATAGAGGAAGTGCGACCATTATGAAAGGTTGAAGATCTCAAAAGACACTTCTATACTGCAGTTGCCATTGACATATCGAAGTAGTAAGATTGACAGTTAATGAATTGCCATTGTAATGTAATGTAAGCTCGGCCAAATATCTATGGATTACATCCATAGATCCATTTCGAGGCAAGATATTGGGCAAGTGCCCAGCGAATAATTTAATTAGTCAGCCTGGCCATTTTTCGAAGGTGTCAGAGTGGATGGTGTAATTTTGGTGGAGTGTCTCAAGCAAAGATGGAAGGTTTCGTGGCTTTGTTGCTGTATCAACCAAAAAAATCAAGCTTGTTCCCGCCCAGACCAACAGAACCCTTTCGAGGCTGTTTACAATTATTATTCGGATAACTACATTAGCAAGAAAAAAGTACTTTGTTTCCACACCTATCTTTTTGATCTTATCAGCCTCATCAAATTCACTGTCTTTAATCGGTTGACAACACTGAAAGTAAATTGCTAACCATCCGAGGGAGAATGTATTCGGACAGCAATTAAATCCCAACTGTAAGTCACAATTCTGCTTTCAAAAATTATACAACCACCGATCATGGAGGAAGTGAACATCCACCAATTATCTCGGCATTGGGCACCAAAAATTGTTGTAGTAGCATTATCAGACGCAGAAGAAGCCGAAAAAAGGCAAAGACCATCTTCGAACCAGATTTCCGAGTTTTCCAAAAGACATGGCTCCATGCTGGGGCGATATGTATATGGTCATCCAGGATGTGAAGACAAAGGGCACTTGGAACTTCGTTATCCTAAGCTCATGTGGGAAATAATACCGCTCGAATTAGAAATCTTAGATATCATAGGATGCGTTCTTTCTCGATTCAGCGGCAGTTCTGCCAATTGTGATCGAAAGTCACCGAAAAACCAGCACGCTGTATTATTCTTTACTGACTACCGTACTATCCAGGCTTATTGTGCTCACGACGGCACCGAACTGAAAAGTTTTCATGAAGTGATACAACTAGATCTTGAATACAGGCGCTTGCAGATTGACGAAGATTATAACGGACAAACCTACGCGCGGTTCACGAAAACAGCTTTCAAAAACATTCACCCGTGTCTCATCTGGGAACAAGAATTCCCCTGTAACGAAAAAATGGACGCGTTATCACCCAGAGATGTCAACACGAATATTCGCACGAAACCAGCGGTGCAAAAAGCAGCTCCCCCAACCAAGCTAGCAAGAGAAAAGGATCACCCTCCACCACCACCTAGTGAGGTACCAGAACCACCATGTTCGGATCGAAAAGATGGATCTATATACAAGACCGGCCGTTGTCTTGGAAAGGGTGGATTCGCTATCTGCTACGAAGGTCTACTTAAGGGAACAAGGAAGAAGTACGCTTTGAAGATTGTCAAAAGCCACATGTCACAGAAGAAAATGGAGCAAAAGGTTGGTCTAATGGCCCTTGTTAACAGTAATATTGTGAACTAAACCTGTGTGATAGTTTCAAACCGAGCTTCAAATCCATTCAAAGATGAACCATCCAAATATTGTTCGATTCCATCGAGCATTTTCACACGACCAATGCACTTACATAGCTATGGAACTCTGCCCTAATGCTTCATTAATGGACATGGTCAAAAAGAGAAAGTATCTTACGGAACCAGAAGTTCGTTTCTACACTGTTCAAATTGCTGGAGCTATCAAGTATATGCATGCAAGAGGCATAATACACCGTGATCTGAAGATGGGAAACATCTTTTTAGACAAGGATATGAATGTTAAGATTGGTGATTTTGGTCTTGCAGCATTGCTCATGTCGAATAAGGATATGGCCGCATGCAGAAGGACAACTCTGTGTGGAACACCCAATTATATTGCGCCTGAAATCCTATCCAAAAACAATGGCGGACACGATCATGCAGTTGACATATGGAGTTTGGGTATCATTATGTGAGTCAGCATTTTGTAGTTCTATAAAAGTCTTCATACCTGACCTAACATGCTTTAGTTTTGCCATGCTTACCGGAAAACCACCATTTCAGTCTGCCACAGCCGATGAAATTTATCGACGTGCAAAGGAAAGAGAATACACCTGGCCACAACATTTCGTCAGTGCCAATATGATCTCACCTGAGATTCAAGATTTGGTATCCACCATGTTACAGGATGCAGAAGAGCGTCCACATCCAGATATCATTGTGCAACATCCTTTTTTCACCTGTGGCTGGATGCCCCAGGTTGAAGAGATGAGCGCCGATTTACTAGAGGATCCTCCAAGGCCCGACCAATTCCCTTCAATCGTTGTCAAACCTGGCAAGCCAAATCCATACGCTCGAAGCCTCAAGAAGCTATGTATTAAATGTGAAGTTGGTCCTTGGACTCCAAAAAAGCAGTACACAAGTCTTTACAAGGAGTGTGCTTTAGAAGAAAAGGCCGGTCTTACGCCTAATGTGCCACTCGCCGAGGGTATTGTCTACCGTCCGTATTCCGAGTATGTCAGAGAGCAAAATCAACAAAACATTGACGAGAAAGCTGCCACCGAAATGGAGGCATCTAGTACAGTTGTGGATTCGCTCGTTTCGGATCTTGCAGAGTCTAGTCTTGCACCATTGGCCAAAAAGCCTGTCTCACAAAGAACCGTTTCTCAAAGAGCTGCTAGTCAAAGCTTTGCGGCACAGCAGCGCATCAAAGATCAGCCATTAAATACTGCTTCGATCAGAGGCGCCCTCCCTCGACGACCTATCCAAAGAGAAGCTAATACTAGAGAGCCAGCCATTAACACAACAACCGAGATCAAACCCCGCAGTATTCTCAAGGCCAAAGCTATTCCATCTGTTCCACAAATCTCTTCAGAAGCTGAGGGGCGCCTTGCAGCTGATTTGGTTGATGAACTGCAAAAGGCTGACGAGGAACGAAAATCACAGGAACTAAAGAAAAAGCAGTCCACTAAGAAGGTTGTTTCGCTCTTCTCACCCCAGGAAAAATTGGAATGGCTACCAGGTAGCAAACCAGACCATATTCTCGAAGGCCTACAACGTCTCCAGGTCGAGCTAGACCGAGCTTTGAATAGTAGATCCATTGCAGCCACTCCGAAGTCTAGACCCACAACCCCTGCTATAGTCGTGAAGTGGGTAGATTATACCAACAAATATGGGCTTGGATATATTCTCAGTAATGGAAGTGTGGGTTGTGTCTTTAGGGAAACACCGGCCGGTTCTCCAGAAAGTGAGGATAACGTCATCGCCCCTTCTTGCATTGTTATCCGCGATGGAGAGAGGCATCTCGCGAATCGAACCAACAAATCGTACGCAAACAGACATCAGATTATTCCAATCTCTGGTCCGAATGTGGAATTCTATGAAAGCAAGGGTGAGAGGGGAATGATCCGTGGATCGGTCCCTGCCAAGACTTACAGAGTTGCCGAAAGTCCTGAGGGTCGACCCGGCAGACTTCCCCTGGGTATAGATTCATTTGATAATCGCAAACGAGAAAAGATTTGTCTATGGAAGAAATTTGGCAATTATATGTTTGCTTATGGCAGAGATGCCGAGTATCCTTATGAATCATGGACAGCTGGTCAGAATCCCGAAGCTACTGTCAATAGTACAGTCATCACGTTTTATCAGCGATGGGGAGATGTTGGCTGCTGGGGATTCAGTGATGGCCATTTTCAGTTCAACTTTCCCGATCATACTAAAGTCGTCCTTTCAGCGGATGGATTCTGGTGTGATTTCTATCATCTATCTTTCGAATGTGCACGAGAGCTCACGGAGAATGGCACGCTTCCGACAAACGCCCTTGATGAACGACAACATCTCTCCTATCCTCTGCAAACACTTTTGAACTTTATGGCGAAGCCGTCGAGGGCAGTAAAACCCACTACACGCAAACGTCCCGAGATTGATCCGATGATTCAAGGTCTTCCCCAAGCAAATGACTTTAGGAGAAAGGTCGAATTTATCAGATCTGCAGTTAAAGAGTGGGTACAAAATGGTGGTCTTGGAATCAGCGACATGGAGCCCAAGACACGTTTAAGATGGATGGGACATCGCGAAATTTACGACGATAAGAAGCTCAAGCATGTTTGGACCACAGTTGGTGGGCGTCGCGGAGACGAGAGACGAGTTGCATGGTATGATCCTCGCAATCCACAGGAAGTAATTTTCGATGCCGAAGTTAATGGAGTTATGGTTGAATGATTGGGTCTTTGGCGTTTTCCGGATTACGACGAATTTCAGGGTTCAGCATTAGCTGCACGCTTACGGCGATATCATAAATAATAATGTTGCTGGTGGGGATCAGGAGTTTTTAGGAGTATCAATTGATATATTGAGGAGTTTGGGGTCGATGGCATTCGTTGTGCAATATATGCACTGCGTTATTCATTCTCGATCATGAATGTATTTTGATTGCTGTATTTTTTCTTGTATCTCATTCATCCATCAAGTTCAAATACCTCTTTGCATGCATAGCATTTGGATTGGAGTTTTGCTTCCTTCATAAAAATTATGAAGTTTGATGTGCGAGCGGGACTCTTGCTGGTGCTTGACGTTGGCTTTTGGTTTTTTCATGTTTTTTTTTTAATTCTAGCTGAGCTGATAGGTTGTTTTCTCGCCGGCTGATGGGAGGGCAATTTATTGTAGGTATTGGTAACTTTGCCCGGACAGTACTTAAATACTAAAGTAATGGCACACATAAAGCGTACTATATGGTTTCTCTGCTGTAATAGTGTTGGTGAGGTATATTATTTGGGATGAAATGTGGTGAATTATTCGTGCTGTTTTTTGTTCTGAGTTTCATGAGCATCTGGGTGTATTGATTAATACGAATTGATTGCAATCACCAAAGTAAAGAAGCGGGGAAATGCAGTGGTTATCAGGTGAGGGAAGTGAAACATGTTGCTAAAGAAGATCACAGAAAAACTCCTCGAGTATCTTACGCTTATATCATGACTGTTATGTATTTGTGATGAGGAAGAGGCAAAGTGGGCATTAGAGAAGCATGAGGCGGAAAAGAATGGTTCAGATGAAGATCAGGTCGAAAAGCGTTGAAGAAAATGAAACGAACAGTGTGTCTTCTGTCCCTTGATGTTGTATCCATAGCCTCTCTGATTTCAGTGAAATGAGTTACATTGTACTATCTTGCAATTAAATCTTTCTCGATCGCATCCAAATCATGAAGCTCCGTCGACTCGTTCGCACCGAAAATATCCCTCCTATATCAAATCTCTCAAACGCCCATTCCCCATCTTGGGGCATTCAAAATGACACCCATCAAACAACCCGAAATGATGCCTGTAATCGGCAACGTAATGATCCATCCCATATAAATCCATCCCACCATTCGCCAATTAATACTCTTCACATCCCCATTCACAAGTCCTACTCCAACTGTAGCTCCGACGATACATTGGGTAGTAGACACGGGTAATGCAAGTCGGGTAGCCATAACAACAGTTATGGCCGAGCCGAGCTCCATGCAGAACCCTCGAGAGGGGGAATGCAGTGTTAAGCGATTGCCGAGATTGCGCATGATGTTGTATCCGTATGTCCAGAGACCGATGACGAGAGCACCGGCTCCGTAACATAGAATCCATACTGGCACAGGTGACTTGGATTGGATGGAACCGGTGTGCCAGATGAAATAAATAGCAGCAAGGGGGCCAACGGCGTTTGAGACATCGTTAGCTCCGTGAGCAAAGGATGCAGTGGCAGCAGTTAGTACTTGTAAGAACGAATAGGTATGTTCAGCCTTATTGTCGTAGTGGGTTGCACGGGCGTGCATAGCTTCGAGATTGCCAGTGAGGATAGAGGATTTCTTTTGTTCAGCAACGACATCGACGGAAACACCATGGAAGAATATTCGTTTTGCTGTGGCTAAGAATGTCTTGGGTTCATACCAGGGGTTTTCCAATATAGGCTCTTCATTTATGACGACAGGAGTAGCTGTTGTCTCATCCCTTGTTGAAGAACCGATATCCGAAGAAGCAGGCGAAACAAATGAAATGCCATGTTTTTCATTTCCATCATCGTTTGTTTTTGATTCAACGTCATCACTGGGTAGAGTCCTCACATTATCCGAGCCTTCAGCATCAAGCTCTGCCCGCGTTTTGTGCCCTTTATAATAATTCTGAATAATTTCATGCCCAGAGGTATTAGGAGGAACTTCTCCGCGTCGAAGTAGCAATGGACCTTGAGGGATGTGCCACCAGTAAAGTTGCCAATCGTTGAGCACTAGTTTTCGGTAAAGAAATGGGAGGAGGAAAATAGCAGACAGAAGAGCGCAACCAATCGCGGTACCGAAAATTACACCCACGTATTCGCCGGGTCCCCATGTTTTGACGGCTGCTGATGCGGAGGCGGCGCCTTTCCAGACAATGAGCACTTTTTGACGAATAGTTAGCTAATTTACTGTCTTCATTGTGAAATGAATTTGTATATTGGGACATACTGGTTAATAAGCCCGTAGTAAGCCCAAAATAGAATGGAATACTAATAAGTGCAGCGCGTACTGGATCCTTTCGCTTCATAACACCGTACTTTGTGACCAGGAAGAGAATAGCTGCAAAAGCACCAGCGATTCCCGGTGCGATGACCCAGGCTGCGAATACCTGCGATACTCCATTCCAACCCCAATTAACTCCATCTGTTCCTATCGCCGCAATGCCTACTCCTATCACCCCTCCGATTATGCTATGGCTGTGGGGTTACTTAGTAAGATGATTGATGGCTCGTATATGGGAAATACTTACGTAGTTGAAACAGGAAGACCTAGCCTTGTGGCTAATGTTAAGTAAAGAGAGGAAGATACAAGAGCACATGTCATTCCCAACATCAAGACAGAAGGTTCTGCCTCGAAAGCCTTGGTTGAAAGAATCTTGCCACGGATAGTGTCTGCAACACGAGCACTGAAGATTTTTCAGTATGACAAGTATCAATGCAACAAGATTCCAGAGAAAACCTACCCAACACCAACAGCACCACCAAATTCCATTACAGTAGCTATCATCATAGCTTGCTTCATCGTCAACGACCTGGAAGAGACAGAAGTGGCGAAGGAATTTGCAACATCATTTGCACCTGTTTTGGGTATCAGTAATAGATTCAGAGGGCTTAGAAACATGATTACGGTACCGATGTTCCAAGCATCGAGGAAAGCAAAGATCATGCCAATGGCAAAAATGTAATCGAATTGTTCGAGGACTGCCATTTTGATTTCATATATCAAGCTCACAGAGACGAAGGTTTGGCTTGATTATGGTTGTGATAGCAGCCATAGCTACGGGTGGTTTACGATTATATATTCATTATCTCAAAAATCTAGATTTGATATTTAATATGCCGCGTCCCGAGAAAGTCTTCCCAAGAAAGTCTTCCCAAGAACATAACGACGCTGATCTCTTGGAAAAAAAATTGTTGTTCTTGGTACTACCAATCATCAGTATTGCTGTGTATCTTCCAGACTTCCTGTGTCGAGTTTTATCGATTCAACATTTTGTTATAGACAAGATAGGATTGATTCCAAGAAATCCCAAGAAGTCAAGATCTTGGTATAGGAGTAGCGAGAACCTAAGAAGCACTACACGTGGGGGTTCTTAACGATCTTATTGGAGAGCCTCACTCCATTCTACCATTAAGTCTTTGAGGCTGTGACTACAGCGTATGATGGCTTCATCTAATGCCTGGAGTTCAAATCGTAGCTTGAAAGAAAATGATGTGTGTAATGTACATGTGCGATGAATGGGGCTCTTATTGGTTAAAGTTTGAAAACTGTAGATGTGGCTGGTGATGTGGCTGAAAGCCGAAGCATTAGAAAGTGCTACATCCTTATGACAGTTGAACGTCATAATAGGCCCATGTTGTAGGAATTGAAACATATCACTTCCAAAGCAGTTCAGTAGGGGATTGCGCTGTCACACCGCGCCCCCCAAATGCAAGTAACTTTGGACTTGTGATGCTCACGTGCCTTATGCCCGCATGTCATCAACACCTGTAGAGATTTGGGGGAAAACGAAAGTCTACACTCCAGACTATCTATATTACATATGATTAACACTTCAAATTCAAATTGGGGGTTCTGTCGTGATGACTATTAAAAATCGGAGAACGAAAGCATGACTGATTGACTGACATAAGTCGCAATATACTTCTTCGACTACATCGGACCTTCTTGAACACTACACACCCACTTAGGTGAGCAGGCTTTATGAGCTATGAGAACATAATACGTCCTGACCCTTGATAAGATGATGACAATGACACACATAGCAAGCAGGTACAAGGTATCTTTGATATTCGGTGTACTCTGAGTAATTTCTCCTGGAGTGTCCTCAATTGACCTTGTTTGCCATGGACGATTCTTTTTACGCCTGTTCATGGCTGAAAAAGGGTCATTTGCGCGCTTCATAAGCAGAAGATATATCCATCACAGTGCAATACTGTTTCTTCCAGCTTTATCGCAATCATTGAACCTCAAATGTTGTTTTGTTTTCGTTGCTTGTTTTTATGTATCCTTGGTGTTTTGTCGTTTTTGTTCTTGAACTGGTTATTTTTCGCGCCTGCAATGTGTACCCCACATTTTGAGTCCGAGTGACTAACATAAATATATTATATGTACATGGGAGAATCGTGGCCACCACCAAATGATATCAAATGTTATTATATATCAAGTCATGTAGTCATCCTTTACCACTCTTTCGATCAAGTACTTTAATTTATCTTTGTGCGATGATTCTTCCTCTCGGCTCTTCCAGAATCAAGGCTCAGACACCACTTTTTGGCTGTAATTTGAATAACACAAGCACAAGCACAAGCACAAGCACAAACAATCATTAACATTGATAGAGCTTTCTGGATTATACAGCTCTAATAACTTGATTTTGTAGGTTTCAAATATCAAGATTCTGTTGTCACTACACTGACTGAGTTGCAGATATTTCTCCTGGTAATGCTCCAACACATCTTTTGCTATTTACTCCCATCAAGGAGTTTATAATCCATCACAATCCACGATAAAACACAACTATACATTCTATCGATCTCTAGTTTCCAAAACACGTACTTCGCCAGCGTGTTATAAGAAAATGCTACTCGGGTCAGTCTCACAGACGTTAGTCTGAAGAACAATCCTTATACAAGAAATCAGAAGAACATACTATCACGGTCAAAGCACGGAAACCAAAATCCTGGTGGCTTTCTGGACTGATGGTTTATGTTCGGACCTCTGAGATTCTTCCGACGATATTATCGGTTTTATTGTTCTTGACGGAAGTTAATTTCGTCGGAAAAAATGGTGTAACTACAGCGCCCACAAATTATCTATGCAGTGCATTCATAGGAATAGCTGCTATAGATACGGTACTTAGTATTGGAACTCTATGTTCAATATATGTATCCTGTGTGCCACACAAAGTAGAGTCTTAACTAACATTTAAAAAATCAGTATAGACGGTAGGTGTACTACAGGAAAATTCGTAGCGTTATTTGTGGTGTATTCATGAGAATCGGTGCAATAGGCTTCGCTCGCATATGCTCCGTTCTTGACAATGGGAGCGAGCTCTAACCAAACCTATGGTAACGTGAATTCAATTCTTCTTTAACTGTCGACCAAAATAAGGAATGGAGAAGATGCTCGTGCGAGAGCTTTAAAATCCTTCCATGGTTTGACATGACGTTATAACAGACATACTTTTCATTGATCCGAAAACTGCTACACACGATCTTGTGTTGAATGAAAACATGACAAATCAGTGCGCATCAATGTTCTAGATGTACGAATATTGTACAATATGTTGGGTTTGGCTTAAAGAACTCATTTTTCTAGTATTTCGTACTGTGCTGTCAAGCGATGTTGGAGATAGAAAGGACAAGTCTGGGCGTCTAAGTGTTCGGGCAATATCCTTTCTACTTGCACATCTTCATAGAGTCTGGAATGGTTGATGTCAGATTAGAAGACAGCTGAGAATGAAGATTCATCGGTCTGTATTTCCGCGATGTTGTGTCAACGTGTCACAGCCTCTATTGACGGCAACTGGCATGTAAGGGTGATCGGCCTGCAATCGTTAAATTTCTTCAGGATTTGTGATTCGCTTGAGATTACGCGTTTTCCTGGCTCATGACTTGGACAATTTTTCAAATACATAAGACCTACTAAGTAATCGTTGACTCGACCTTTTCTTGCACACATTTTTCAACGGTATCTGAAAATCATTCGTTGCAAATGTAACGTTTCCGCAGCACACCCAGATCTTAGATGACCACATTGGGACATCGGTCGAGTCCAAAGTAGGCATGATTCAATCCATACGTAATGAGCGTCTTGCATAGTACACATCAGTATATTCCTGGGCATTTTGACCGTACCATTCTTCATACTTTATCACTGAACCCTCGTATCGCCGTTGAAAGAGGTTGGCGTTTCTGTCACATAATAAATTGACAAAGCCGTCATTTTGGATCATCTTCGTGTGACGAAGGCAATCCCGAGATTCTTGTACCATTAGAGACTGTCTTTTTTGAACTGTCTATCCAATCCTGTATCTATTGTTTTATTCCACGACTTTGAGTTACTCGGGGAGAGATATAACTCGTGCTTATGGCATGTTCCAATATCCACTGTATTTATGGATATGCACGCAAACCTTTGCGACATCTGTATGGTCAAAGTTCATCCTTACGACCGAGGCTGAAGTTTTGATCTGTTTTGTACTCTGCTGTTTGCTCCGCTTGGAACTCCATATATGAATAGTTTCATAGGAACGTACACTCTTCCTTGAGTTTATGTCATACTACTTTTACTCCAGAACTTTCACGACAGAGTCTCAAAAGAGCGATCATGATAGTCAAACACCCGTATTTCCCTTGGGGACTACTTGCATGTTCTATCTTTATTACTTATGGCAATGCTCAGTATTATCCTATAGCTGGGGTGACAACTGGTATCAACTCAAATACAAAGGCTCGACCTTTTAGACAAAACATCAACGATTTGCAGAATAATATCCAACAATGGTAAGTTCCCTTGCGATAGATTTGAATATATATCTTGTTTATCATTCAATTGTTAATTTTGACGTTACAAGGTCGCTATATATTCAAGCCCTTCTTGCCATGCAAGCTGCAAACGAATACACTGACGGGCTTTCCTACTTTCAGCTGGCAGGTGAGTAATCTCGAATTACATTCATATGGGCTTGACTGGTTTGAAATACTATGCATGCAAAATCACCTTCAGCATTAACTTTGAGATTATCTGTAGGTATTCATGGTAGACCATATGTTGCTTGGGATGGTGTAAATCAAGCTATCGGGGCTCCGACCACCGGGTATTGTACACATGGTAAGACCACACAGCTCTGGGACTGGGAATACGTGTTAATCTGCAGTATAGATTCGGTATTGTTCACCACATGGCATCGTCCCTACCTAGCACTCTTTGAGGTAAAATTCCCTGCACCCTCAAGCTGAAAGCAAATCACTCACGTTCCATCTCTGGTTGTAGCAAGTTCTCGCCAGCTACGCCCAAACGATAGCAAAGACCTATATATCTACCCTTTATCCCGCCTACCAAGCTGCTGCTGATAACCTCCGCATCCCTTTTTGGGACTGGGGTGCTAGCCCTAGCATGCCCAGTGTCGCCAATGTCGCCACTGTCTCTATCGTACTTCCCTCTGGCGCCACTGCTTATGTCAACAATCCCCTCTTCCGTTATAACTTCCAGAATAAACCACTCAACCAACAACAATTTCCTCCTGGGGACAGTGACGGTTACATGGCACAGTACAATTGGACGGTGAGAAATCCGGATTACTCAGGTGATGGACAAAGTGACTTCAATGCTGCAAATACGAATTTAGAAAACGCAGGGTTAGGAGATCAAGTAGTAAGTTGTTTTCTGGTGTCGACGTCTTGGGCTCTGTCTCATGAAACATGCGGTGGTATAGAGTTGAGAATAAGAAAGAAAGAACAGAATGCTGATGAGGGCGGTGACAGTGGACAGCAATCATGAAATCAAGCAACTTTAATAGCTTTGCTACTATGGCTGTTTCGGGAGCGAGTATAGAATCACCGCATGGTGCAGTACATGTTCTTGTCGGAGGTTCTTATGGGCATATGTCCTTTTTGAGCTATTCCGGATTTGATCCTATATTGTAAAAGCCCATCTTCTCTTTTTCTTCCCATTAATTTTCTCTATTTATTACAAATCATACACAGCGGCTAACCTGAAAAGCTGGCTTCACCATGCAAACGTCGACCGAGTTCTCTCCATGTATCAAGCCATTAATCCTTCTACATTCATCACGCTTTTAACCGACTGGTATGGCACGTACACCATTCAACCTGGGACCATTGATACAGCCTCTTCTCCTCTGAAGCCCTTTGCTATCACAAGCTCTACATTTTTCACGTCGAATACTTGCAGATCGATGTCCCAATTTGGGTATAGTTATCCAGAAATTATGGATTGGAATATGACAGCTGCACAAATGACAAGTTTTGTAACAGGAAGAGTAAACGATTTATACAATTCTGATGGTAGCAATTCAAAGATCAAGAAGAGGAATTTCAAGAGTCGGGAACTTTCCTCAGAAGAAAAACACGAAGGATCAAGCGCGAACAAAACACTAAGAGAATGGACAGCAGCACTTAGTGTCTCTAAGTTAGATCTTCAAGGGCAGAGGTCCATCATTCGACTTTTTCTAGGTAAGATACCAGAGGATCCAGAGGAGTGGGGGAGAAGTGAAAGTTTGGTAGGGAGTCTAGTGATTTTACCTCCGCCGGGTGCTGTTCCTAATGATGCGACGAAAGCATTGGCCTATGATGAGATTGTTATTTTGAGGGAACCTGCTATTGGAGGTAATTACAAAGGCCATGATGAAGATGGGGATGGAAAAGGAACAGAAGAATTTTTGAAAAAGAACTTGAGGTGGAGAGCACAGCTGGTGAGTTTTCTCTTGGATATTTCTTTTTGGCGTTGGGGAATCAGACAATTGTGCTGATAGACTTCAAGCTTGACAATACACCATTACATCCAACTTCATTGCCGACTCTCAAAATTATCATTGGTGATGAGGTTGTAGCTATGCCGTACGATATCACCAAAAAGCCTGTTTACGGAACGAAGACACTACATCCTGATATCGTTGTTGGTGGATATTAAATTGATATGGCTCTGATATCATTTAATACCTTTTGGCTGGCCAGAAAAACGCCATTTAAGAAATTAAAGAACATTTATGCGTCCATAGCAAAGGGAAGAAATGAAATCGCAAGACGATATAATGTGACTGGCGATTCTTCTTACAATGCTTCAGCCCACTTCAAATTCCATCCACACTTCCTCCCTCTTCATACAAGCCACAAATCCTTCGTACCGGGCGAGTCAAACTCAATATTTGAGACTTGCAACAAACTGCTTCCAAGCGATTGAAATATATTAAATCCCCACTTCCGTCTTACGATTCAGTTTTTAGATGTGCAACAAATTGCAAGTGTGAGATCTAGGCTCTCGGAGCTGCCGAACGAGAGAAAAACGAGTCAATTCAGATATGCAACAATGTCAGATTTTGTCAATATTGCCGATAATACGGGTCATGCGTAATTTGTGATGAATCATTAGAAAAGTGGAATGGCTTCATTCATGATTCATTTTTATTTGCACGTCCATATCCGCATCACTTCTTGTTCCTGTCCCCTATCCGCTTCACCGCGCGGGCCGCTCATACACATCAATCACATTACCTATTAAGTAAGCTATGACGATACCTTCTTCGTATCAGATACGAAAATACAAAACCTTACCCGCCATCGGAGGCGTTTCAAAATCGTGTCGATAGCCGTAGTGGTATAGCTAAGTTAGCTGGGTGGTTGTTTAACAGCGGGTAGGCACATTGACTTTGTTCTTCCCCACGTTGCGGGGAGGCGGGCCGTAGCCAAGTGCTCCTTTCTGCTGGCGGAATATAGATCTACCCCAGATTATTGGAGCTGAGATAGATTCTTATATGTTATATCATTCTCATCACAAGTCTTCTCTAATTTCCACACCATTTCAATAATTCTTTTTAAAACAATTCCTGAATCTACTGTATTTCTTTCAAAGTACAACAACAATTGCAAAATCACTATCAACATGTTGGGGAAAATCACCATCGAAGACCATTTCAACCTCCCAGAATTCGCCGAAAAAGCTAAATGGTGGGCAGGTCTCTTCGCTGTAGACGCAGATAAACACGTCCGAGAAATCAGCGATGTGAAAAATATACGTCTCGAATACGCCGACAAGCATGGTGTCGGCTTCCATATACTCAGTTATACCGCACCCGGAATCCAAGATATTGTAGATCCAGCTGAAGCTCTCCGTGTTGCTGCTCTTACCAATGACTACATTCATGAGCAGATCAAGGACTATCCAGATCGTTATGGATCTTTTGCCGCATTGCCCATGCATGATCCTACTGTGGCAGCGAAAGAGTTGAGGAGATGCGTAAGCGAGTATGGTTTCAAGGGAGCGCTGGTAAATGACAACCAGATCGCTAGTGATGGAGAGTCAATTATCTTCTATGATCAACCGGAATGGGATATTTTCTGGCAAGAGTGTGTGGATCTAGATGTTCCCTTTTATTTGCACCCTAAACAGCCTACGGGTAAGGTGTTTGATACATTATGGGCGGATCGCAAGTGGTTGATTGGACCCCCATTGAGTTTTGCGAACAATGTTTCGTTACATTTGATGGGGATGGTAGTAAATGGGGTCTTTGATCGAAATCCTAAATTGAAGGTTATCGTTGGACATTTGGGTGAACATATTCCTTTCGATTTGTGGCGTATAAATCATTGGTTTGAGGATATCAAGAAACCATTGGGAATGCCAATTAAGAAGAGCATTTATGATTATTTCCGAGAGAATATCTGGATTACAACTAGTGGACATTTCTCGACGTCGACACTGAAATACTGTATTGAAGAGTTAGGATCGGATCACATTATGTTTTCGACAGATTATCCATTTGAGTGTTACGAGGATGCATGTACTTGGTTTGACGGGCTGGACTTGAGTCCGAAGGTTAAGATGGACATTGGAAGGAATAATGCCAAAAGTTTGTTCAAACTTGACGGGTTCAAAGATCAAAATCAAGAACTAAAGAAATAAAGAATTGAGGGTGCGATTAAGGAAGTTGGGAGAGAGGGTGATAATGAATGAGTTGGTTCTGGCCTGAGATAATTTTGGTAATCATTACATGGAAATGGAAAAAACTGAACATTTTTGAAGAGAGAACTTGCCAATCCCGACTGTTCATATATTATCTTTCGATATTAAACTTTGATGTATCTGCTCTGATACAGTGGACAGCCACATTACACCAGCCTACATTCATGCGCGAGGTCAATCATCCGGATATCCAATGACAATATTGTAGTGACTTTACAAATAGTATGCCGAGCAATGAACAGACCTTTCACACAACTTTCATGATTTTCAACAAACCACATGTACCGCGTTGGTATGAGGTAGCGTAGGCTAGATAATTCTTTACTCTTGCCTCTATGATACTCTTCCTTGATTTGGAACACAAATGAGTTCGGAACATTGCCGACGGAGCTTGGAGGTTATATTGGGTTCTGGCCAATATGCACCTGAACTTCAAGCCGAGAGAAGAGATTGGCCTCGCTCAGTTGGAAATTTACACTCCTGTTGTAGGAATGAAATTGACATTATCTGAGCTTATTTAGCATTCCAATGACGGATTGTTGCTCGACGAAGGGATGTTTGACAATCCAAATGAGGTAGATATTGATTGGGTCTGTTGTTCTTTCCTCATTGGTCTTTTCCTATCTATCTAATGCTAATATACCTATCATAGACTATATGACACTCTCTCACCGAAGAAGCGAGTTTTGACGAAGCGTTCCAAGGGATAGTGTCTAATCACTCCTCGAAAATTTGGCTGCACAGTATATATAACAGCATCAAACAGCAAAAACTCCTGGACTTCACAAACATCTAGTGGAGTTGAAACCCTTTTCACGGGGAGATGATAGAATAAAATCAAAGAATCGGTTGAAAAAGATCGATTGGATGCATTCGCTAGCCCAACACCAAAACTCCGATACCAAAACGTGTCTATGTACAAAATGAAGAACACATTAGGAGCCTTCTATTGATTGTTCCCATATCAAAAAATTAAAACAATCACAGTTTCTTTATTCAAGAAACCTCTCCTCTAACTTGTGCATAATTCTTCAGAACGTCATCGTGCATGTCATACCTGTTTGAGTGTTAATGGAGATTTCGTCTCATCGAATCGAAAGGTTGACTTACGCATTCATTTCTTCAATCGTCAATTTTGCCTTCTCGTCAGAAACTTTGTATACTGCTGAGTTGGTGTTACTTGAGAAACCTATTATTTGTAATCATATTAGCTTATAGAGATATATATGTATCGAAAGTTGGGGAATCTCACCAATACGTTCATTAATGTTCTCTCGTGCCTTTGCAGCAGCGGCTTGTACGCGGGTTGCACGGGGTTTTCTGACTTGCTCATATACTTTCAAGGCCTCTTGCACATCACCGTTGAAATGCTTGTCGCTGAAAACAATACCAAGAGCTGCTGCATCTTCGATGGCCATACATGCTCCTTGACTTTGATCTGGCATCATCTGTAATACTAATTAGTTCCAAAAGTGCTCAACCTTAGCCGGGTCATGACTTACAGGGTGAGCTGCATCTCCTATGACACAAGCATTGCCTTTTTGCCAGTATGGATAGGGCTCGTGAATCCACAATCTCCAAGGAGCAACGTCCTTTCCGATTGACAAATGTTTGTAAACCTGAGGGTCTAAATCTGGGAAAGGGGCAAGAAGTTCTTCTACTGTTCCTTTCGCGCCCCATGCCTGATTGGAATAATCACCCTTTTCTCTTGGAAAGAAACAGTAATAAGATAGTAGTTTACCACCATTACAAGGCGAAAGGACGATCTTGTAATGTGTATTCAGACCTCCCCAATATTCAAGTGCACTATTCTGCGAGTAATCAACTAAGCCAAGCTTCACTGCTTCTTCGGTGTCCACATTGGCATGTAGGCAACTGGCATCGGCCGCTCTCCTCTCAACTTTGATGCCAATGAGCGATCGAATCGCGGATCCAATACCGTCAGCTCCAATGACAACGTCATGTACTGCAGTATTTCCATTTTCAAATGTGATAGTTCCAGTTTCGACATCAAGTCCAGAACACTATCAAAGTACGGTTAATCAAAAATGCCCAGAACTGGGTTCAGTGCGTTCGAGTTTGCTTACTTTGTGATTGACAAGCAATTTAGCTGGTACTCCCGGCTTTTCTGGTTCAGCTACAGCACTGTCCATGAGCATAGCGTGCATGTATTGCCTGTGGAACATGTTGTAAACCTATTATGACTACATCAGTTTTCACTGTTTGATATGTTGATCGATTTTAGGAACTTACATGTCCCCACTTCTCCTCATAGTCATCGAGATCATACACAGAATCAGGCTCTCCAGTTTTCCAATCACGTCGGATTAGCTTCTTCAAGATGACAGGATCTCCCTTCTCAACCGGAACATCCCATTCATGTAACCACTTTGTGCCGTTAGCAGCGCAAGATACTGAAGCACCAACTTCTCCAGCGTAATCTGCCCGTTCGTATATTGTGACTCGATGTCCAGCACGACGTAAAGCAATAGCAGTACTTAAGCCTCCAATTCCACCCCCTACTACACCAATATCTAACGACCTGAAACCAGATTGAGCGGGCATTTTTGTTGTGAGGACTAAAGCTCCTAATGTCGCTTTCTAGAGCAGGAGAAAAATGAAAGATATGTTACTTGGTAAAGATCTCAAGCAAAAATATGTAAAAGCCGATAGATGATAGTCGCCCACTAGATCGATATTTCCAAGAGTACTTTAGATCAAGGCCGTGTGAGTTAAGCTGTAACTTAGTTGAACAATATAAGTAGTTTGAGAATTCTAAAAGAATATATATATATACATATATATATGTGTGTGTGTGTATGATCAATAGTCAAGACGGTGACTATCAAGTAGTGTGAATAATCAGTACAATGGGCTATCAAACTTTCATGCGGTCCGGTGCCGCCGGCGTTCTAATAGATAAGACTTAAGTATCATTATGGGCCATTGGGCTCAAAAACCACAATGATTGACCGCAAATCTGCTCCAGTAGTCGAGAATTTCCCATAAATGGATGTTTTTGTCTCGCCATAGTCATAATTGATGTTGCCGACACGATAGGAAAAGAGCGGTTGATCCGACACGTAGCGGAACGTACCCGGCTAGTTTAATATTTTATTGATAACATCCTCTAACCCCACCTTTAGATCAAATCTCCCGATTATAATTGGGAGAAGATAAGCTCTCACAACTAAATACCTACATCTTATGCTAGAATGACACCCATGTCCCACTTGGATGTCTTATCCACATTCCCACTTCCGAAACAGAGACTCTCTTTCCGATCGCACATCAGCAACATTTCGCTCCGACACATAACCATTGGTTTGGTAATTGATATCAATCCATCCATATCGTATTTCTCACAGCAAATTCGATCAAGGCAACGGAGACTTAGCCGTGGAAAAGTGGCTCATGATCCCCGAACAGATTGAGCGGTAATGTTCCGCCGGCAATGCCTCGCCCAAGAGTACATCCCGATAAACGTGCCCGCGCGGCGAGAGCTTGCGTTCCTTGCAAAAGTTCAAAGAAGCGATGCGATGCAAACCTCCCTTGTTTGTCATGTGTAACAAAAGGCCGTACCGATTCATGCCGATATCCGCCATCCTCTCCCCGGTCTTCTCCCAGTCCACGACGGCAAAGAGTATCAGGGCATTCACTAAATCACGTTACCAGAAATGTGAATTCCCCTACTTTGACCCAAGTTCGGTCTGGGCAACCCTCTCCCGAAGAGGGAAACGTCCAGTCTTCACGGAAAACTATTGATGCCGATTCCACCCAACGTCTTGAGCCGTCGGTAGACCCACTTCTTTCGGGCGAGAATACCACAAGTCGAAACACCACGCGGGCTAGTACTCGTGAATCTTCACCATGTCAACGCTCTACGATGTTGCAGAGCTCCCAAGGCGAACAAGGTTGGCGGCGATTCCTTCTCTTCAGGCTTTTCTTGATACAAGGATAAGCCATTCCGTACCAATTCATATCCAAATACTATGCAGAGCTGACACATTTGATAGTTTATGTTGGCAATATTGCTGCTATTTCGTTCCTACACTTTCTTCAAACTACGCTCAAGCGATATATTGGAACTTCCGTTTTCACTGAACGCAGGGAGAGTAATGTGATGTTAGAAGTCGAGATTTCTAGAGACAATAGTCCATTTGAAGATGGTTTAGATCTCGAAGAAAAGCAAAATCTAATTGCTTGCTTTATGAGAGTGGTAGGGCCCTAATTCCTGTTATTTCCAATAGCTACAAGACACTAATTTTGCACCTTACTTAGTCGAATGGCATTCTTCATCTTTTCTCAAAAGATGATATATCTAAATTGTTGGCCATCAAAACCGATGCTGCCAATTCTTCTCCGAGCTCCCGCTCACAACGCGAAGATCTCGCTTGTCTTTTTCTGATGATAGCAATAGGGGCTCAATCGCGAGGCAAGGATGTATCCGAGATTCAACTTGCAAAAAAGTATTTTGCTCAAGCCCAGCAAATGGCCTTCCTTGACATGCTGGAGAATCCTTCAATATCTATGGTTAAATTGTTCTTATTGATGGCAATGTATATGCTCGGAGCATGCCGCAGAAACACAGCTTTTATGTATATTGGCATTGCCTCCAAATCTGCAACTATTCTTGGGTTACACGTTCCATATCAACATTCTCGGGTATCCCCCGAAGAGCGTGCTGCCAGGTAAGCTAAGATCTATACTTTGTGGAATCTAACTAATATCTCGCATTTGCTAATTGTATCGGCAGGCGCCGCATATGGATGAGCTCACGTGTTCTTGATTTGCTGTGCAGCTCCATTCTTGCACGTCCTAGTAGTATACCATCAATAGAAAGAGACGAATACGAGATAGATAGCTCAAACCCTGAGGATATGGACCATCGAACATTGGCTCTTTATGCAACCTACGAATCTTCATCTATCATCGAAACCATCGTACACAAGTTTGCCAAATCTAGTCGCGTCGACGTACAGTCCGCCGATACTTATCTTCAGATGCTGCGAGAATGGAGTCAGGCCCTACCTTCAGCACTTCGCAGAGTTCCTGATCCCGCGTTTGAAGGTGACTATTGTGAGACTACGATTGGTAATATCCATGTTTCATGTACTTATTATGTAGGCATCATGATGGTAACGCGACAGTTCCTCATCTCACATGTCATGTTTCAACTACGGAGGAATAGCTCTAGCAAGTCCAAGAGGGTCACTGAGGTACCGTCAATAAGCCCTAGTGAAAGGGAGAAAATTGTTCAATTCTCGGATGCCTGTGTGCAATCTGCTCATTTGATGGTAGAATTATCGTACGAAGCATTTCTCGGTAATGTTCTGCTTGACAATATGTGTATCCTTAAAGCTTGGCTCTTTTCCGCTGGACTTGTACTCGGGTTTTCTCTCCTCGTAGAAGGCGAAGCCCCGACTCATATTCATAGATCTTTTGATCACGCTTGCACTGTGCTTAAGAAGCTTGCCAGGTTAAGTCCTCAAGCAGAACAATATCATGATATCCTTCTTCGGTTTAGTACAGCGATCAATTTATATCGGCAACAGCTGCTCAAAACCCAAAAGGACAGTAACAATGTATACGTTGAGAAGTTAATGACTATCGCACCATTCAACCGAGAGTCTCGCGAAGGCGAATCTAGTACTGAATTCCAGTCATCATCACAGCCCGTGCTTACAGATGATCAGGCACTTCCAGAAGGAATGGGGGCGCAAGGTGACTTAGCAGAGATGTATGCTACTGATTTCTTTGGGATTGAAAACGAAATTCAGATGTGCGATGCTCAGATTGGCTATGATACAGGAGTTGCGGCTGATTTGAGGTGGCTATGCTATGTATAGCGGCCGCATCTAGAGTTCCTTATTTATACCTAAGTACATGTGGAAATCTTGCTTCTTGGGGGCCTGTGGAACTGCATTTAATAGGTGCTAAACACGAGCTATCACCACTCTTATAATGTAATTTACAAGTTATACCCTCTTTATGCTATTAATCCATTACATTTCATATCTCCCTGCTTCCAAATTTCCTTGAAGATGTTGATCTCAAATCACTCGGTCGAAATAGCTCATCTCATCTGATCTCGTCTTATCATAACACGTCACATTCCTTTCAACTAGGTGGGCTTAGCTTCGGCAATTTCAATCTCCCCCCTTTCTCCTTTCCCGGTGCCCCCCAAACTTTCTCCAAGATTGCCCTACTTTTCTCCTCTCTTATCGCTCTTTTCTTCCTCATCTGTACCCACAATGTCCCGGGCATCAACAATAAACTAATCAGCACCCATCCAATCAGTACCCCAAAATTCTGTCTCAATGTATTTTTCGTCCCATAAATAATCGCTCGCGCACCCATCATATCATGTCTCAAGGGCCAAACAATTCCCCACTTGTAAAAATCGTTGAGCATCTCCGTGGGATAGAACCCAGTCGTAACGTTGGAGATGACCCAGAAGACGAAGAAAACAGGTGTGAAAGGCATGCCGAGGATGTTATTTATGTTTTCGATGGTGAGGCCAAAGGCCATCATGGAGACCCAGGAGAGCATCCAGTAGAGGGGATAGCCGGCTGGTCCAAAGTGAAGAGAAAATGGTATGTGCCACATGCATGAGAGAGTTAGATAGAAGAGAGAGAGGAAGAGGAAGACTATAGGGAGGACTGATAAGCGATAGATGTAGTAGATATTCATGGGTATTGTTCCCATGATTGTATCGCTGAGTTTGTCGAACATGAGAACGGAAAGAAAAGAAACAATGATGAGATCTAATTTTAGACGGGTTAGCAAGATTCTCTTTCCATTGAATGGCAGACTTGATAAATCCGTGGTAAATACGTACAGATCGTTCCAATCTCGGTCGCGGCTTCGGCTGTCTATAGTTAAGCATATTAGTGTTGGGAAAAAGCTTAATAAAAAGACCTGAAGTAAAATATTGACGAACCGATGGTATTGCGGGTGCCATATTGAACACCGTAAATCCTGCTGCAACAGGATTTTGAACTTGTCTCTGCAAAGCAACCATATCCGACCCATTTGTTCCCTGTAAAAAGGTGTTCTGCTTTTGCTTCGAGAATTCAAGTACGAACTCGTTTAAAAATTCGAGTAACTTCGGGTACACTGCTCCTCCAATAACCAGCGCATTCCTGGCTTCCTCGTAGAAAACATGAATTGCACTATTCGGATCGTACAAGTCATCTCCAATTTCATACGCATGATTCATGGCGTTCGTAGCATTCTCCATTATTACGATGCCCACCCAGAATTTCTGGTCGTGTAGGGACGCGCGAACATTATCCACGTTTCCATACATGGAAGTTCCGTCTTGATTCACAAACCCTAGCGAGTGATCGTAATCTCTGGCTCGTGCTGCTGCCGTCATGTCCTGGAAATAATTGCCGATTTCCGAATGGTCAAAATCAATCACCGCGATAGTCAAAACGGGTATATTGTATTGTAATGAATGGTCCCCGCCCCAGTATATAGACATTGTGCCCATTATCGTGGTGATCAAAAGGACACAAAAGACCACAAACATCTTGATCCATAGTTTCCTGTTCTCTGCCAGGTGCGGCGACAAAGGACCGGGCAATGGATACCTTATTATATTCCTGTATTGATTTCGACTAGCTCCTGTCAGAGATTCTTCATCAGACTGAGGGTCCCGACGGCCCCTGATCGAAGACCTAATGGTACTCCCCGGATAACGTCGGCCACTGGGTAATACACTGAGAGACCATTCTGTAGGAATAGCCGGCTCATTTTCTCTAACTTTCCTCCTATCAATAGTATCGTCGGTTTCATTTCCCAACGCCAACGACTCCTCCGAAATATAGAATGTCGAAAATGGTGGCATCCTTTTTGTTCTGGTGAGGTAAAAAGGTCTCTTAGGATCGAGCCTAGAACGTGGAGGAAGTTGGAAAGGCATCTTGACTTTCAATTTATCCTTCTTCTCCAACTCAGCTCAATCTTTCATCAAAGTCCGGTTCGATTCACAGCCGAATAGAGTCAGCCTATAACGTAGATTCTGCAATCATACTGCAAGGCAACACGCACGTAAAAGTATCTCAAAGAAGTTGTGTATCTCGAGCTTCAGTAAGATATCTTGAACCATGCGGCGATCCTCATCTTTACATACATCCAATTCGAAGCAGAGATATGAAAAGCCAAGATTGCAGGATCAAATATCCTCATCCCGCACTCACAAATTAAATATGCCATAAATAGGTGAACGCGACGAGCCGAAGCCTGTTTTACATATTATCGCATGATGAGTATCGTATAGCATCACAGCATATCAAGCCTCTTGATGCATATCATCTGTACGGCTGATTATGCCATTTTAGCCATTTTCCCGCTCGTTGTGTAACGAATCAATCGGAAGAATATTTCCACCTACTAGGTTTCATCACATCCCCAGTATGCAGAACATCAAAAAAGAAACTTCTATCGAGTATCTTTAACTCGCAACATTTGCGCCGACAACATTTTCAAACATTGTTTATCCCTTTTAATCTATCTGTTTGATAATCTGCACCCAAGAGTTTCGTAAGTATCACTTGTTCTGACGTGCGGAGGTCCGAAGTTCATCAACCTGTCAACGTGCTGACGCCACTTCACGAATCAATGTCAGCTTTTACCAGCGAAGGATATTACCATCAGCCCCTTCACATCTCATTCGATACACGTGGGAAATGATGATGCTACTCATAATTTCTCACTGCATTGTTTGTTCTGTCCATGCCGTTTGTTCCGATCAAGTATATTGTTCCTGCTGCACTTCACACCCAAATATAAAATCCGAAATTAAAAAAATTCACCATATGTTTTGAAATCTCTTTTTCGAAAAGTTATACACGTGGAGATACCCACATCTTCATCTCATCGATCTTGAATGCGGAGTCCCGATATCTTCAATAGCGCATCACGAAAATCCACATGTCCATACCCCCCAGTACCCCATGGCATACTTCAACAAATGACAAAAACAAGCTGTTTCAGATAAACAATGTTTCAACGGCTCAAAGAAACTCATTGGATGATGATATAGACACCGATTCGGGATTTCGGACACAGGCGCAAAGACGGAAGAAGACAAACGGGACGGCTGAAGAAGTGTATCTATGTGGTGAGATTCGTATGCTCGCCGAACTCGGTCCCTTGTGCATTATCCATTTCAATATCGACGTAGATTCGGCAGACACCATTCCTTTGAAGAGTTTCCATTGGTACAGTACAGCCATCGTATGCCTAACTGGGCATCTAGGTATGCGTGTCCAGTCTTAAGTTGAAGTCAGCTTGTTATATCTTTAACACGAAACCTTGACATCAATATATTGATGTTCTGATTTGCATCTCCTTGTTGAATTTATTCTCGAAGTCTTGGAAAGTTTCGAGAATAGAATTTTGTTACACAGCACAAATAAAAATATGATGGATTGTTATCAGGTAATATTCTGGACTAAAAAGAAAGGCTCTATTTGTAGCTTAAAGCGATTGAAGAACTCATGAAGAAAACAAAGAGGCAACTTTGTGGTCTAAAAAAGTGACAATTGCGGTGGATCCATGGCTTCCACATAAGAGACTGCCGACAATAACGGAAATGCGATTCTCGTAGCTCTGTTTTTAAACGGTTCAATCATCGAGTCTTCTGGGAAATCTCCGACATCTTTTCCTTCACCACACTTACAGATCGGGGATATATAAGGCTCGATAGAAAGAGGGGCTTGAGTATCTCGATACGCGCAGGATGAATCATGTTCCCAATCCCGACGGCATGACTCTACTGCTGCAGGTATCATTTTCTTCCACAAAATGTGCTCGTTGCGAGAAACTGGGTAGCTCATCAAATGCAATAATGCGGGAGGCATAGGTCTTTGACCGAGAACATCGGAGATGACCCAGCCGTCGAACACCAGTGAGCTTGTTTCGCGGCTGTGGCGAAGCCCATTCGTGACTAACAGCAAATCGCAAAAGTTTTCGATCGCAGTGGCCCCTTTGACGGAGACGCCACATAGCTTGGTTGTATTCATGTATACCATTATCTCAGCCAGCGTATGTTTTAACTGGAGAAGGGCGTTTGGAAAATCTTTGGTTGACATTTTGTTGCCAAGCATACGTTTCTCACGAGCGCTATAAACTTGGTCGTCTACATCCTTCAACCAATCTGGATTGGTACTCTTTACCAATGGAAGAGTAGAGAGATTTATTCGCGGGAGAGCCCAAATTGCCGGCTGGTTAGATCGAGAGGTAATGACCGGGAAAGGGTTCCGTTCATAGCCGCCAGATTTCAGAGTTGATGCGAGGGGGACGTTGACTTGAATCCAAAGACTCTTTCTGGCAATCTTCGTTGTCGCTTTAGATCCATCTATCGGGTATGGAAAGATGAGTCGATGACTGAATTCTCCAATATTTGAGAGTATAGAGCATGGAGTAATATCAGAAAGCGTAACGAGAGCAGCTTTTTGTAGTGCTTTGGTTTCGTTAGTCCCATCTACAAAACGGTATGTTGCTTGTAGTGCAACGGACTCGTTAAGCTTGGTAGCCGCTACGGTGATTCTGCTCTCGGAGGTATTGGATTTTTCAACTGAAGGTTGTTCAGAGGCGATCTCTGGAGCGGGTTGTAAACGAGATTTATGAATTCCAGGAGGCACCTTGGAAACAGTCACTCGTTTTTTATTCTTCCCAGACACCGAATAAACTACCATCTCTGGACCCAATTGCATCATGTAACTTGTCCCATTCAAATCAATGGTGACGCATAGTCCAATTTTCCATTTCTTTCCTTTCAATATGTGAGCAGGTACGGGAAACGAAATAATCAGATCTGAATCACCAGCCCAGCCTTGTGGATCTTCGATGACTTCTCCACAGAACTCAGGGTCCGTTTGTGGTTTGAGAGTTCCAAAGAAACCGTCTATGGAAAAGAAAAGATTTTCTTCGTTGGTATCACGTCTGAATATGTAAGCATGAAGCCCAGGATGAGGTGTAGAGTCTGGCTGGAGAAATATTTCGAGGTCGCTCCGAGGCACCACCATTGTGACATAAGAGTAGTATTCAGTATCATAGCCTCTAGTCCCGGGCACAAATTTGGAGATATCAATGTGCGTAAAGATTTCCAAGACTGTTTTAGCCCCGATGTGAGAGACTTTATCAGCGGCGATTTTCTTCTGTAGACTTGTGCAGAAAGACATCCAATCAGTTGTGGTATTTTGCTTAATAAGATGTAAGATGTTAACGAAACTCAATCGTGAATAAAGATTCATCGTTTCACTGCGCAAAGGCCGAACTCCTGGTTTGAGGCGGTTTTCAAGGTTTTCAATCGAGATCTTCATGTATACATCGAAGCATAATTGAGAGAGTTCATCTGCATCAACTTCAGTTTTGATGGGCTGACTCGATGTGGAACAACAGTGATGGTCTCCAAATGTTGGAAATCGCCAGGGTATCCGGGTTCGATAGCGGTGGGTAGATGTCTGTTGAGTCATATCCTCGCCATAATTGTTGTGGGTAGTATAGTTCATGATTTGACCAAACGGCGTCAGTCCAAACAGCAACGAAGCCAAATTGACATCCATCAAGAGTGCAGCCTTCGAGTTTTGCTTTAAATCAAGAGCAGAGATCCGCAAACTTTCAGTATATAGAACAGAACTAGGAGTTCTAGATAGAAGGGGCACTGTAGCGGGCAGAATATTGAGATGCCCATAATAATCCACAATATTGGAAGTATCAATGACCTCGAAAGATAGGGGTAAAAGTGATGCACCAGGACCATCCAACAACATTGGTTTCACAGACCATTGATTTGCGTAGAGACGAGTAACAGCAGATGTGGCTCTCGACCCGCCACGAGATGCTAGCTCATAAGCAAAGGTAACTGCATCTCCTATATAGACATTGATCACAACAGAACCCGCGGCTGCGTATTGTGCAAAAGCTTTACACCATTGCGCAAAGTCTTGTTTCGCGGATGTTGCCAGCGCTTCCATACATTGCTTTTCACTTAGGGGGTTGTCAAATACCTGTGGAACGTGATATGCCGACAAGGATCGCTGGTGTATTGAACGATGAATTTCTCGGACATGGCTGATACCATAAAAGTTGGGTTCAAAACTCCCATTTTACCGGAGCCAAGTGCCTTAACATCACCTTTGTTCCCAGCAACCACCCCTGTCTTCCAATAGCCCTTTAGTGCATCCCAAGATGGATCTGCGCCCGCGAACCAGTGTACTCCTGCAGAGTAAGTCACACATGCTCCTCCATTATAGAAGTATTTCTGGCGTATCCCTGAGATAGTTTCCCGTCTAGATGCCTCATAGTTTTGCTGCTCTTGTGCACTTCTCTGGATAGCATATTTCTCCCAGATCTTTCGAACCTCCTCAAGAGTTTGCAAGCTAATAAAAGTAATGCTGGAATAGGAGGATTCTGCCCATACCTCTAGCGATTGGGATAAGGACAAAAGCTTTTCAGATTGATCCTGCAAGAGCTTCAAATCCTCTTTGGGAATTTGGAAGTGGTAAAAAAGGTTCCAAATTGCACCAATTCTTGTTCTATCGTGTGAGGATTAAGAGCCATACGATGCGGCATTATCAATGATGAGAGAGAACAAAACAATATTGCGAGCTGAATAAAGGTCAGTACTGACGAAAACTACTAAATCGTGGTAGGAATATACATTACCGAAAATAGCTGGATCGATATCACAACACACAAAACTAAACTTTTCATTGCCTGTATAAAATGATTGTAGAGGATAAGAAGTGTTTTGATAATTGCAAATGAATGCGGGGTGTATATATCATGATCGATCTTACCTGGTTTGTCTTCGCAGAACAACGAATATAAAATACTCCTAGGATCTCCACAGGCAAGAAGGAGTAAATCTGTTACCTCTTTCTCAGACCTAGGAGCATGGTATTCGAGAAGATTGACGGCTGGTGTGTTTCCAATTGGATAAAAGATATGAGTTTCCGGTGTAGGAACAATTGAAATATTATGCATTATGGCAGCAAGATCATCTGTATTCAAATATATTATTTTCGGTGTTAGCACTGTAACCTCTCAGGATGTGTCAATAAAATGAACTTGTGGTCGACCTAAGTGCTCTTGTTCTTGTTGTTGTGTAGATAAGTAGGCGTGGCTAAGATGCAGCATCAGAATATTTTTCTTGCTAAGCCATTTGTGGATATCTCCCTACAACTTGCACGATACCAAAAAACCTCTCTATAAGGGTGTCCTTAATTTAATAGCAATTCACTACATCATCAATGATACCTCAATTCCAAAATTAAAGTAAACCATATTCCGATTCACCAGTAACATAGTACCCTAAAAATGCACATGTAAGACGATAAATTCACAATTGCTACCCTGTTCTGAGCACTTTTACCGCGATGCCCTGTCTGTACCGAAACTCAGCTATAAAGAAGTGAAGATCCCATGTCCACAATAACTACATCAACGGCTAGTTTGGCTGTCAAGATCTTCTTCCAGCAAAATGAAGGAGTGAGGGTTAGCGAGCGAGGACTGGATAGACTATAATTCATAATCAAGGATATGGAAAGGAGATCAGCCCCTCCCTTTGTTGGCTAGAGGTTTTTATGTTGTTGAAGAACTGGATCGCTTCCAAGTAATTTGATTTATTGGAAGCTATCAAGTATTGAGATTGTTTTAGGTCCTGATTACTGCAAGATTCTTCAAGCAAAATAATTCTACATTGTGTCTTCAACAAAAAAGCGACCTAGCCCAAGTTTCTTCCACTATAGCTACTGCTCTCCAATGACCTTTTATCCACCAATACAACTTTAATAACTCTCTACCGCACCCTTGCTATCGTCAGGCATATCCATAACCCATCCCTTAGGCCTCTCTCTTCCTCTCACAATCATACCATAAACCGCCGTTTCCACCTTCTCCACACACGTCCTCATAACCTCCATCTTTTTCTCCACGTCCCTCCCCAATCCCACATTTCCACACCTAGTCGTATCCAGCTCTTCGAATCTCATTCTGATATCTCTCAAGTCCGCCAGGATCGTCCTCTCCTCTTTCCCCGGCAATTCTCCATCCGTCGCCATTCTCGTAATGGCAAATCTCATCATCTCGCCTACCAAATCAAAGATTCCAAGAACATAGTCATCGCCTGTGAGATTCACAGCTTCGGGCAAGGAAGCTTGAGCCGCATCAAGAGGGATTAATTTTTGTTCAGTCAAGTAGTGGGAAAAGGACACAGCTTCCATGTATTCTTGAATACCCCCTGAAATCTGTCGTTGATAGCGCCAAGAATTGATGCCCGTGAGATCAGGTGATATACCGGCAAAGAGATCATTAATCGTAGCCAATCTCTCTGAAGTTTCTTTGGCAATTTTCTGTGGAAGAGGCTGATGGAGTTTTTGAACTCTGAAAATGTATGTTAACACGATGCTTCATGATCTCATATAGATACTAGGTAGGCGTCCTTGGAATTTATGCATACCTTTGCAATGCAAAAATTCTAGAAAAAAAAGTAAAAATTAGCCCAATCCCAAAACTCTCACACATAGCTCCCCAAGAGATAGTCCCTACATCTTTTTACTCCCCGCCGTGATATCTCTACCCGCCTTAATAATCCTCTCTCTCCGATCATGATGTTCATCCAATTCCGCTCTGAATCCCTCAAACATTGGCATGAAAGGACTTATCGATGCTCCCGTCTTTTCTTCCGATCCCCCAAACTTTCTCTCCGACTTCTCCTTGGAAGTTCCATCATGTTGACGTTTGATGCCTGTCATATCTTCACTTTGCGGTTTAGATTCCTGCATTGTACATTAACAAGTAGGCCTGCACTGATGCAGATTTGTGAGGCATGCTGTGGTGGAGTTGGATGGTTAGGTAAGCAAACAGGATTATCTTGGGTGAGAGGAAGGATGTGTATTTAGTTTGGATAGTGGGGTGGAATTATCATATAAACACGTGCAGACTTCAATATCAAAAGGAGCTCGAAATTATTTTGCCAAAGTCAAGTGGAAGTGACCCCAGTCGAGACAATTTGGTAATTGTCATGATTCCAATCATCACATAGAATTGCTCACTATCCTATCATCTCGAGCCCCTCCTTAGATTTTGAAGTTTCTCACCAAATTCTCGAGATTTTCCCACACATCATCTCTCTCCTCTCCAGATTTCTCAGTTGTAACTCTTCCCAATATTACGAACAGCGAGAATTCAAACCCTCGCTATCCCTCAAGCTATAGATGCTCCGGTTGAATCATCAGTTCAATTCACCCCATTAAAACCATGGCCCTCTCAACCCGCACCCTCTTCACCCTCTCCATCCTCCTCCGCATCATCCTCTTCTTCTACGGTCTCTACCAAGACGCGCACTCCCCCCTAAAATACACAGATATAGACTACCAAGTCTTCACCTCCGCATCTCTGTACACCTCTCGCTCGCTCTCTCCCTACACGCGAGAAACCTACCGGTACACACCTCTCCTCGCCTGGCTTTTACTCCCCACCACATTTTCTCCCCAGCACCTCTGGTTCCACTTTGGCAAGATTTTATTCGCCGTGTGTGATATACTGGCGGGATATCTACTCCATGTGATACTCGTGAGTCGAGGGATGGATGTTGGACGCGCGGGGAAATACGCAGCGATTTGGTTGTTGAATCCGATGGTCGCGACGATTAGCACGCGCGGGAGTAGCGAAGGGATTTTGGGGGTGCTTGTCATAGGGTTATTGTGGGCGGTGTTGAAAAGAAAGATTGTGTTGGCCGGGATGTTATTAGGTCTAGGGGTGCATTTTAAGATTTACCCGGTGGTGTATGGGATTAGTATTGTATGGTTTTTGGATCGGGACTTGATTCCAGGTTCTGGAAGCAGAAAAACTGGAGGGAACAGAATGAGTAGAGGAAAAGTGGAGAGTGGAAATGATGATATTTGGGGGAAGGTTATGGGGTTCATGAATCGGGAGAGGATTACGTTGGTGACGGCCAGTCTGATGACATTTATGGGACTCAATATCCTGATGTATTACATGTAAGCCGCCCTTCCGTGCACTCTTCCAACCTCCAAAACTCTCACTAACAAACATCCTCAGTTATGGATACCCCTTCCTCCAGCACACCTATCTCCACCATCTAACCCGTATCGACCACCGACACAATTTCTCACCCTACAACACCCTCCTGTACCTGCGCTCCGCTTTCCCCTCCCCCTCTCCAATCCCTTTAGAATCTCTAACTTTTATCCCTCAACTTCTCCTCTCTACAGTCCTCCTCCCCCTCGCCCTCTCCAAACAGGACTTGCCCACCACTATGCTAGCGCAAACGCTCACCTTCGTGACTTTCAACAAAGTAGTCACATCCCAGTATTTTCTCTGGTACACCTGTCTACTCCCTCTCTACCTTTCTACTCCCTCTTGTAGCCTCATCGCATTACCACGCAAGGGGATATTCGCTCTATTATTATGGGTTTCTACACAAGCATTGTGGTTACATCAAGCATTTGAGCTTGAATTTCTGGGTTTGAGTACTTTTGTGCCTGGTCTATTTGTGGCGAGCCTTTTGTTTTTCGCCACGAATGTTTGGATTTTGGGTGTTATTGTGAAGGATGTTGGACGGGGAGCGGCATCTGTTTCTGGGAAAGGGATTTGAGGTTTGAGTCTCGAGAAGGACGTTAAAAGGGAGGTTGGGGAATGAGATGAAGGCTGTTTATTAGGATGATCCGTATCAATATGTGTATCAGATAGATGTATATAGAGTAGACATATTCCACCCATCCATATTAGAAATCAATTAGCAACGATTCTCATGATTCTATATATGATCTTCCAACAGTTCTCTACGGATTTAAATAGGAGCGTCTCTCTTGCTGTAATTTGGAAATGTGAACTGAAACCACCGACTGCATATAAAATACCCTTCCTTTGATTCCAGAACCAGAGTCGAGAACGCCTGCCAATGCCAGTTGAAAAAAGTCCTAGCTCCAGTTCCATTCCCAGCCCATTGCCAAAGCCAAATCCTCAACCAAGTCCTCTGCTCAATACCTGTTTTACAATACCCTTCCTTTATACGCCGACGGAACATGTGCTAGTGGTGAGACGATATCCTTCCTTAGCTAAGATTACCCACCATATGTGCAATGCGAATTTATGACATGATGGGATATCACTCATTTATGTAATTGTGATGCCACCCGAAAGTGCAAGATAATTTGAAACTTTTATAGAGAGTGGTCGAAACTTTGAGAATGTAGTAGGCGTGATGTATTGTCCATCCTTGTTGATAGCTAGTTCACCAAGAGTTTCTGCTTTCTCTACGAATGATGCACTTGGCCGACTGCTCGCCAATGCATCGACGATTGCAGGGCTCCAAATTCCCGTGCATTGGTTATTTTTGAGTTCGAAATATGGGTTGAGCGGTGGAATTTGTGACTCTGCAGCACTGTTAATATTTTCCAGGCAACAAGAAAGTTGCTCAAACTCACCAAGGTCTATGAATCTGATTCTCAGGTACTCAAGAGCCGCAAGCTTCTTCAATGATCGTGCACTCGACAATACCAATGCTTCGAAAGCCGAGATGAATGACATATCGCTTATACCAGATCCGTCATTCCATTGCTGATTAGGGCGGCAGCAATTCTTGACAATAAAGTCTATACTCTTCAATCTCGAGGTACGTTGGTTTGAAATTTTGGCCGCTGTGTCAAAAAATCCACGACAAACCCTACCAGTATATGCCAAGTGCTCGAGAGTTGGAATCGATTTGGCCAATTCATCGCAAAAATGCGTCTTCTGGGTAACCTTCCTGAAGAAAGCTGGTGATACGGTTTCTCTGCGATAGTCGTTCTCAAGACATAGGTTAAGATGTGTAATATTTTGCGGTATCCGGGGAGCAATCTGCGCAATGCAAAGGTATGACTTCGACTTCGGTTTGGCATAAGACCCGTGCCACTCATTGAGGTTGGGTAACGCCGCCGCAATGTTTTGGAAATCTCCATCCGTACGTATAATATTCCATTGACCCTTGCAGACCAGAGTTCGAATGGTACGGATCTTCGGCAACTTTGTTTCATTCGGACGGAATTGCTGAACTTGAGGGGGTTTCTTTCTTTCTCCACCTTCCAGAGTCAAGATAACGACTTCAGGGAAAGTATTTCGCACGAACTGGAAGATTTCGGATAGGGTGGAGTTGTTATCTGGGGTCTGGTATGTGACAGGATTCGTAGGTTCTGCGCCGAGATGTGCAAGTGAGCGAATTAGGGTAGAACGATCTGGATTAGTTGTGGGTATCCGCATAACACGATCGAAAGGCAACTTCTTCTGTTGAAACACTGGAAACCATATTTCGATGTGCTTTACATAACGACACAAATGTGAATGGGCATAAAACCAGTCTAACGACTGCTGAACGGAATCCATGGTTCCCTTGATCTTGAGATGTCTATATAATCGTTCTTGGATAAGACTTCTCCATTGAGTAGACACAAGAGCCAACTCCGAGACTTCACGACGTCTCGAGTGTCTTAACGCTGTACCCCAGCCCCGAAGCACCTTGGACTTTCCCGGTATAATTCTCGCAGAAGCCGCAGCCCTGAAACCGAACAAGTGATCGAGAATGCACTCGTGAATTTCAACAGGAAGGTCGCACAAGGGCGAACCCGAATCTGGAGCTTGTTGTTGAATCGGTGAAGGTTCTCCCCATTCTAGAATTTCCGGCTCGATTTGTCGCTGTACAATCTCTCCATCCAGAGACTCCTGTCGCGGAAACGGCGTCGATGCCGGCCTTTCGATGTTCAGGATGTCATCGACTTTGGTATGCTCTATCAAAGGTGCTCGCGTGACTGTTGGCGTAGAGGGACCCGGAGTGGCTGGGGTTGAAGCAGTCGTCATGATGGGAAACAAATGCTGACTGAGCTCACTCTCTCGTGGAGAATGATTTGAATACATATTAATAAGATTCTTGGTACCGCGTCCACTCTTCTACGCGCGATATTCGTGATGAATCATGAACAAAATCAAGGTGAAGTCGAAATGGCGGATGGAAGTTTAAATTAAAGACGTATCGTTCTGTGATCAACCAGAGAGTAATTTGTAGGAAAGCGATCCAGACCAGATGATTTAATGCGGTAGTATTTGGAACAGCTGTAAAATTCGTGAGTATACTCTAATATGTGGTGGTACGGGATCTTATATGACGAATGGAACGATCGCTGTATGAGTAGGTAGGTAGGCAGTGTTGTTTATTGTATTTCGTTGGAGGTTTTGCGCTGGTTGCGTGCGACCAATCCTTCGGGGCTGATAAGGTTGCTTCACAATGCATATGTTTGGGAAGGGGGATCGGAGAGTTAGAGTTAGAGAGAAAAAGAAAGGAAAGGAAAAAGGAAAGCGAAAGGAAAGGAGATATAAATCTTGAACGGCTGATAATATTTAATTGGGCTATATGTAATTTGTGGATTGTTGGACATGGAAAATTGAAGATTGAAGATTGGAGATTGGAGATTGGAGATTGGAGATTGAAGATTGAAAATTAAGAGAGGGAGGAGGGAAAAGGGAAGGGGAAATGATGTGTGGTGAGTGGTGAGTGGTAAGGAGTGAGGAGTGAGGAGTGTGAGGAGTGAGGAGTGAGTAGTGAGAAGTGCTGGTAATAAGTGGTAAGTGGTAAGTGGTGGTGTGAGGTGAAAGGTGTGTGAGGTGTGAGGTGTAAGGTGTAAGGTGTAAGGTGTATGTATGGAAAGAAGATTAATAAAGTGACACTGTGGACTATGTATGGGCTATGGACTATGGGCTATGGACTATGGACTATGGACTATGGACTCTGGTTCCGTACCAATCAATACCTACCGGGTTGGCAGTAATAGTACAATACAAGTAGCTAGAGTAAATTGGAGTCAGCCGAACATTGCGATCTCCCATCTATATTTTTTTGCCCACCACTGACTGGCGATGATTATCAAACAAAACAGCACGCAGTGAATACTACTTACTACCCTACCTATATGCAGTAACCTGAAGTAAAATGTCATTATACATAGAATAAATCATGATCGGTACCGAAGTCGAATCCTTTTGCTTTTGGGGAATAGCATAACCTCACTGCTAAAATCTGGCCTAATACGGAAAGCACACTTATTATGATTATTAACACATAATTGTACCTCTTAATTGGTAGTAACAAGCAGTACTGTCGGCCTTTTTCTCTCTTTTGTAATTAATTATCCAGACACAGTAGATATTTCTTGATTCGAGATCACAAGGTTATTGAGCCAACTAATTTCACTCAATCTCATAAAATGTCATAAACAATAAACAATAAACAATAATAATCAATACCTACACAATACCTCCCACCTGGGTACTCAGTATCAAATTAATTAACTTGCTAATAATACATGAAACGAAACATAAAACATCCATATCATATTCTCCATTGATTTTCAATAATGATTATTGCTAAGGAAATTAATTTGGGACCGAATCTCCTATCGCAAGATGAAACACTTGACTGCTTGATCATTGAATTTATCTTCAAAGCTTGGCTTCAGTATCGTCTGTCATCAGTATCATCATCAGGTATCTGTTATTCGATGCTACTGATCTCGCCGTGTGCGGGGTTGCTATGAATGAAGTGGTATGTATTGTGTGAACTCGGACTCGGAATATATAATTTCAGCTTTTTCAATGTTGGAAATATCCATCTATCTATCTTACATTATATTTTTTTTTTACCGGATTTGCCTGATATATCTTACTATTTTTCCTTATATGCAATTTCCCCCAGAATGATTGCCTCAATCAATATCACCGTCGTCGTCGTCATTAGTAGATTGCTCCACCTTCTCTACCACCTTCTCACTTCCCACTTCCTCGTTCGTCTCCCTTAAATGTTTCTCAGCAACATCTTTAGGCAGCTGATCAAAAGGTTTCCCTCCTTCAACACCCTCCTTCAGGTTCCCATTCTCATCCACATCTTCTTTCAGATAAAGCGTAAAAACAACCACGAATAAGACTTCTCCAGTCTTGCGGTTTTTCAGTACATATCTGAGCGTATGTGAGCGCTTTTGCTCTTTCCTAGTATCAAAAGAAAAACATAGTTGGCATGACAGATCAAGAATTCGGCGCAATACATATAATTAAGGAGGGTTGTTTATCTGATGAGAGAGAAGGATGAATGAAAGAATAACGAACCGAAGACCTTGTCCATCCCAATATTTCATTATCGGCATTGTAAAGCCTGGTAGTTTGAGAGCGAAATCTATCGATGACGATATAAAGTCAGTGTCAATTCTTTATGTGGGGAGGCGATGAATGCGTCAATTCTCAACTTACTGTTAAAATCTAGATATGCATTGAAGAAATCACACCCATAAGTTCTCCCCTCTTCCCAATCCCACTCTTTCCTATTCGCCTCCGTCAAGAAGTACTTCTTCCTTGCCGCCTCCCCATCTGGAATTCCACACTCCTCCCGATGTTCCTCACCCTCCTCGTCCCCGCCTTCTTCGAACACCAACCCCGCCTTCTCTTCCTCCTCGTCAGCTCCCTCTCCTCCCTCCCCAACATACAGCACATTGAATGAACTAGCCGCTGGTCCATACAAATATGGTTCATCTGCATAAACATCTCCATCCAACCCTGGATCTACCATCCACTTCACAATTCTGAAAGCTGTATTGAACCCTGGGGGCAGACGATCTCTAATTGGATGATCAAAATCATTTCCAAAAACTAAATCATCCGCATTGATATCCTTCTTCGGCTTGAATCGAAACCCAATACTATATTGATCTTTATTCTTATCATGCGGTGGCAGAGAAAAGTATGGAGAAGTAGTGGGCGAAGATTTGGGTAGTCCGCGATAATCCTACACGAGGCGGGGTTGGTTAAATTTAAGATGTTCTATGTGATGATTTGGAGCGCATAGCAGAACAAAAACAATTCACTTACTTGGATCCTGACATTCAAATCCACCTCACAAAGTTCGTTCTCAATCCTAATTGTCTTTGCTTGATTGACCGGTACAATCTGATGTGTACTGACATCATATTTTGAGCCGGCTGTAACTCGTAAAATGTAATTTTCTGCCATATTTCCTTGAAGATCTCCGCGCAACTTATTTGCGCTGTATGCTGAGGGAAAGGAAAGTTTTTCTTGTGAGTGATACTTGTAAGGGATTTCGCACATATACCAATATCGTCTCCAATGTTGAAATCTAGAAACTTGGGAGTTTCATTCTTAGGTCGCAATCAATGGCAAGCAAAATATTTTGCCGGTGATGGTGGGTTTTGAAAGCGGTGACGTAGTGGCCTGAGCCACAATGCATCTAACATGTGAATTTTGAGATTCACCCAAAACACTATAAAATTGTACAAAGTATTTTAGAGCATTTCCTTTCAGAATTATTGGTTATAATAGACCAATAGACTTGCCATGATGGGAGATCCGAAACAAGTTCGAGATATAAGATAACGCCAAATATTAGAGCAATCATTAAATATTGTCATGAATCTTCATAAAGCGTGATAGCTATTTTGCATATTAATTGTTTCCGACCCCGAGTCCTACTCTTTGGGACGAAGGTCCGCTCACGCTCGCACTCGTACCTCTCTCGCGAAGTCTTCTGCCTTCCATCAAACCTCGGAGACCTCTCTTCTGTAGTCCAATAACTGCACTAATATCACCCCTCCAGATTTCTCCTACACCTTCAACCCTGCCAGATTCTGATGCACTCATGCTTCCACTCAAGTCACTGCCGCTGATATCACTCGCGGCACTGCTTGTCGCACTCATACTTTCTTCGTCGTCCTGTCTTCTCCCCCCTTGACCAGTTCCAAGGCTGCCTACGCTGGTATTGATTCGCAAAGATTGCTGCCCATGATATCCCAATTCGTTATCCAATCCAAGTTGCATTAAGGTCTCGGCTCCGTTTGATAGTCTGTTGAGACTCCAGGGATCTGCTATATCTGACGGTGTTGAAGTAGATCGACCACCTCCAGCAGCCATTGCGCTAGCATTGAAGACTGCTGCGGCGTTCCTACTGTCCAACACACCATGCAATCTCTCCACAACAGCTTCCAGTAGCCCATCAATCTTGTATGGTCGTGCTAATTGCAATAGACTGCAGAGTATTTGTGGAGTGCAGAGTGTAGAGTTGTTTGGAGGAAGAGACGATGTATACAGGAAATGAAGTAGAGCTTGAAGTGTGAGCTGTGTATGAGGTAAGTAAAGTGTCCGCGGCCTAGAATTAGGTGGCAAAGCAGCCGAGTCGGGAGGAAGAGACAAAGAAGCGGGATCCGATATGGAAGAACTATTCAATGTTGATGAAGTAGAGAGATTTGAGGATTGTGCACCGAGACTAGGCGTGATAGTCACACTGCTATTCCTGCTTTGATTATGTCGAAAGACACCTTCTGGGCGCAGTGTGGCGGTGTCGTTGCCGTCTTGCGTTGCTGTGCCCTCGCGAAGTAGTTGAACAAAATACGGTCCCCATCTTCTTGCAATAATGCGAGAGTTGACTGGTATACGTTCGCCACCAACACAAAGAATATCCATGTCGGCTAACTCTCTAAGAGCTAGGGCACTCTGGCCTAGTTCCTCTGCCGCTTTGGAAAGTGTGCGCCCACCCGCGTTCCATCCCGCTTTGCTATTGACATTCAATGAAGGAGATGCGAAAGGTGAGCTAGCTGAGACAAAACCCGACATTGGTGCTGCCTTCCGAGGATTGTCATACAGACCAAAAGCCTCGAGTTCAACCATACAGACGTTCGAGAAATTTATGCGTCTGTGATTATAATCTTCCACAAGACTTCGCTTTCGATTTCCAAGTATAACAAATGTATTCCTTCGGTTCCACAAAACACCACGATTCCAGCTTCCTTGACTGAAAACACTGCCTCCAGCATCAATGCGACTCCACGTGAGAGTTCGTAAGTCAAGAGCCCATAATGCATACTCCTGTTTTGAAGAAGTGAGATAAGTCCCGCTGACAACGAAATTGGTATCTATAACGCCGCCATTTGGAAATCGAAGTCCCGGAGGCGAAAATGACCCATGCATAGGCTTTTCTGCCAAGGTTCCATCAGAAGCTCTGACTTGTAGTTCTAGTTTAACGTCCAAAAAGTTGTAATTGGAATATATCAGCATTGATGACCCAGGTTCTCTTGAATCTGGAGTAGTGCCACCATGATCTGGCTTATTAGATGTTGCTTTGCCTATTTTGGCAGAGACATGACCTGGAAGAGGCGCCACAACACTACGATAAGCCCCGCAACTCTTTCCAAGCTGTTGGGTACTAGTCCACTTCAGACTCCGTAGATTAAAGACACTAATTTGCTCGATGTAGTGATTTGCACTGTCTTGGCCACCCACGACAACCATTTCGGCACCGCCAGTACCATCTATATTCACTCCAATAATACCTTGATTAGGATTTGGCCCTTGAGGATTGTGATGTAGGGCAGAAGAAGGGGCATTCACAGATGCAAATGCTGCTGATGAAGGGAGAACAGTGGCACAGTGAGCATATCTTCCCTGCGGTGTATCGTTCGTTGGTATAAAGCTCCATGTCCTTGATGGTGCATCATATATATAAATGTCAGACATTACGACTACCTCCGGCTGGGTATCCTGCCCACTTTGCGCCGAGGCAGCCATTTGAGCCTGGTTCTGTGGTGGAGCTGGGGACATTCCTCCATAGCACACTAGTTTGGTATCGCCAAGCGCGCACACGCTGTGAAAGTATCTTGGTGGTGGTACATCTCCAGTAGTTTCAACCTTTGTCCAATGCCGCTGTATTAAATCAAGTTCATATAAGTCGGCTGTCAGGGAAGGGCGCGTTCGTGATAGGATTCGACCACCAAATACGTAAAGTTTGTCGCCCAAAATTGTAGTTGTAGCACCAACCAGTGGATGAGGTTCTTTTCCAGTAGTTCGATGTACGTTGCACATAAGCCCTGACAAATGCGTCGATGGTGTTGCTCCAGAGGTACCAGCTCCGCTTGCGACCGAAGGTCGTGGTTGTTGTGCTGGAGATGGTGCTGCTGACGGGGGCCCGTTGCTCTTTGGTGTCACAACATTTTCTCGATTCTCCTCTGCCCCCTCACCTCCATCTTGCCTGCCAGGAGTAGCAAGACTAGTTTGACTGTTGTTCATATCCGTCTTGTATGTACCCGAGACCGACTTGAAACCGCTAGATTGGGGTTGGAAAGCGCTCGTAGAATCCAATGTGCTGGCTCGACTACCGGTCGCAACTGGTCGTGACATACCCTCTAAAGCTTTTGGTGTATCAGGAGGATCTCCGGCAGTGTCTTCGATGATAGGGGATGTAGGTGTCGTGGGCAGGGTTGGGAGAGGTTTTTCGAGATTCGCACCGCTCAACTTCTTTTCATTCTGCGACAACAAGAATTGGTCGGTACTTGCTGAGCGCGGATAGAGGTCTGGCGTAGAACTTTTGCTCGTTTGAATATTGAAAGGTCGACCGCGGCTACCAGAAACAGATCCTAGCTTCTTAAGTCCTCTTCGCACACCCGTGAGAAAAGCGCCGTCAGTTTTCTCTGGCTCCCCCCTGAAGTCTAGGCCCTCGTCGTCAGTCGAAGATTCGGAGACGTATAATGACTCTATAGAGTCTTTTGGTCGAAGGGTTAGCGGATCCGACATGTTGAATCATGCTGCGAAAGACAAAAAGCAATTCATCAACAGTCACAAAGAGATGTCACCAACAACAGATGTCATTTTGACGTGCGTGTGGATATGGAAGCTTACCTTAAAAGCACCCAAAAAAACAACAAGGGCTTCCCCCAAAGTTATACTCGGCCTTGTCAAGATCTCCCGAAATGTATTCCAAGGGTCAGAAACTATTTCTCGTTTGGGGCGTAGGGACTCAGGAGAGATAGGAGATCCACTCGCCACACAGATTACACGAGAAGAATAATGGGGAAAATCGATCGTTCTTCCGCAGAACAGTTTGTAAAGTGTACGATGCAGGTAACCTGTAGCGACGGTTTACCTGGAAGCCGGCAGTAATCGATTGATTGACCCTTTTTTCTTCTCGATGTAGTATTTCCGCCGAAATCTTAGGGGATTCTAGGTGCCTATTGTGTCAGATCGGATAGCAAGCCGAACTCAATAGTCTCACACACCTCGTAATTATCGGTACCAGAACTCTCTATACAAACGCGCCTTGTCCCAGCTAAAAAGCCAATTTTCCTAATCTCCGCCTTATTTGGAAAATTGATACCTCTCCAAGCGAGGAAAAAGGAATTTCTGCGGTTCCAGCCCACTTCCTAGTTCTTAGTATGCCGATCTCGAAGTGTTCGAATTTTGATAATATGAATCCCAGTTACTTTTCCGCTTTGGAAATTTTCTTTGCGAATGGTGATATTATTGATTGGAATCTACATGCACGGTTTGTTGTCCCTTTGTAGGTTTATCAATCTTCGAAACTGTAGAACAGCCTTGTAGTTGCTCGGACCTGTCAGAGCGCGAATATGATTGCTCAGAAGTATTCTTTGGGGGTAGGAATATAAGGTTCGTCCGATAGTGATAATGGTGCAGATTCCCACGTGTTGTCTGTTTCATGCAGAGGAAATTAATCGCATATAGGAGGGGCCAAATGTTTCTAGAAATAATATAAAATCCATATAAATCTGTCTATGCAATTGGGCATTTGGCAGGTTGAAGTCTTGAAGAAAGTTTAAAGAGGAGAAATATCAGCCCCATCTGCTTCAGATTGATTGTTATTTACTAGGTAGATAACAACAGTGCGAGATAGGTAGGTTGGTTTGATAGGCCATTCTATGTGGGAATTTTATCTAGGTACGTACTCCGTGAATAGACTGTTGGGAATTAGAACCAGCAGGAAGTCACTTATCATGCTTAGGTAGCATCTCACCTCGAACTTGCCTATTGATGACAATATGAGATTGATGCATAGAAGCACATGTTGAATTATCTTAGTATGTACCTATGTACAGTACATCGAGAATGTCTCGGAAACAAATTAGACAGAATACATACCTAGGAGGCAGTGGGATGTGAATCAATACGGACAATGATTCGTAAAAATAAAGTGAAATTCATGCATGCAAAATAGTCAGACTGTAAGATGGTAATTAGGATTTTGATTTTTTTTCTTCTTATTTGCTTGTTCTAATCTAGAATATCCTCAAAATCATCCAAAAAGGAGACTTCATTGAGCCACTCGCCAATTTAATCATTATTTGTCATATCTGTCATTCAATCAAGAAAGCTCCTTCATCAATTCATAATTTCGCTTCATGCGACATTTATTCTGCCGCAGATGTCTTCTCCTTTGGCAAAGGAGTGAATCGAAGATATGGCTTGACGGTGCGGAATTCTGGGAAGAGGGTCTTGGCCTCCTCATTTTTGACACCAGGGTGGACAATTACGTCATCACCTGGAACCCAGTTGATAGGAGTGGTGATGCGGTGCTTATCACCAGTTTGAAGGGAGTCAACAACACGGAGAACCTCGGCAGTGTTACGACCAGTGGAAGCTGGGTAAGAGAGAATGAGGCGGATTGTCTTCTTTGGGTCGATGATGAAAACAGATCGAATAGTGAATGCAATACCCTTAGAGTCAACGTTGGTGATATCTTGGTGGTCGAGCCTAGTTTCCTTATCAGCGCCCAATCCAAAGTTATAGAGAAATGGTTGATCGTGCTTACATGTCATATGCATAGGCGACCTTTCGCTCCTTGTCGCCAATGATTGGGAAAGTAAGCTTGCTTCCGGAGATCTCATCGATGTCCTTGATCCATCCACCGTGGGATTCAATGGTGTTTGCGGAAAGACCAATGAGCTTCACGCCACGCTTAGTGAATTCTGGCTCGAGTTTTGCGAAAGCACCGAGTTCAGTAGTGCAAACGGGTGTGTAGTCCTCAGGGTGGGAGAACAAAACAACCCACTTGTCACCAATAAACTCATGGAAATCGATTGGGCCAGCAGTGGTCTCTGCCTTAAAGTTTGGGGCGATGGATCCTAGGCGGAGGCTTTGTGCAATGTTAGCGGAGCTCAGAGGTATGATAGTGAAATTGCACGTTGCATACGGAAAAGACCTTCAATGCTTCTTGATTTTGGCGTGCGACTTGTCACCAAATAGAAAAAGTTTTAACCTTCATATCAATAGATTGAAATTCGGTTTGAAGACTATATGCTTTCGTGGAGAATTGAGAGGTAAACTTACGGGGTTGGTCTCTCTTCAGCCATTTTGAATGTTTGTCGAGGGTTTGATGAGGTAGTATTGGTGTGATTTTTGCGGTGGTTTGTACAATATAGTTGGTATCAAAGTGTAGCAGAGATTGAGAGAAGGAAAGGACGAAGAGGACCGAGGAGTTGAGGGGTTTATTAAGAAGGAATCTATTGACTTAGTCCATTCAATAGAATGATGCCTTATCATTACTTAATCATTGATCAAAGTGTCGCCATCGTAAGAATTAGGAGGGGTAAAAGAGAAATTTGTAGCACGTAGCTATCACGCCATCGACCTTGTCTGAGCTTGACAAGCCTTCAAACCGGATATGGTTTAGAGAGGGGTACATCCGGATTACCTGATAGGCTTATCACTTCTGTATTAAAACTCTAAGGGACGAGAAGAGCTTGGCTTTGTTACAATATCAAAACTACACTTCGCCATTTCCGAGAATCAATAATATCATCCGTGCCATCATTGTTCGAAAAGAGAAAAAGGGTCCCAAGGAAACGGGACCTGACGGGACGGGACAAAAGCAAAAGATTGAGACGATTTGATAGCATAAGGACAACCGCACCCAGGCCGAAAGAAGCATAAGGTCTTTGTTTTTCTCTATTCACTGTTTATAAGAAGTGCAGAATGCTTGTAAGGCTGAGAACTGGAGACTTAGACCCCTCCTTTGTGCTCCATGCATGGTGTGAACAGAACTTTGAACCTCGCGTTGGAGGCATTAGTGACATAATCCACTAAAAGGATCAAATGACACGGTGAAGTCAAAGTTAAACTTCAAGTGAAGTATTGATTCACGTGAAGAGTATTTGTGCCTCGCATACATACCTACCTACCCAAAGGTATAATTTCACATTGCGGAGTACTTTCGATATGTCGGTAGTTCTCTGTACATATATATATACATACATACATAAATTAGCGGCGAGCAGTCTCTACATGAGAGTTGAAAGGTGTCGATAATCATAGAATCTCCTTGCCATTCTCAAATTCTGACAATAATGATTTCTTCCTTTTTCTTGTGACAACTTTTCCAGGTTTTCTGATTGTATTCGAAAAAATCAATGTCTGACATGCAGAAGAAATCTATCTGGTCGTTCTTCACAAAAGAGCTGGGATAACATTCAGCTACCTACCTATGTACCTATCTACCTATTGTTCGCATGACCATTGCCGGAGAATATCCATCAGAGGAGAACAAAGAAGATTGGCATTCCATTAATGGTTTACATTACATCTATCCCATCTTATCGAATCGTGAGATACTGGATTGCTATTACCAATAGATTGGATAGAGGCGCCATGATAGCATTCATATTCTTCTTCTTCCCTTCAATTTTCAGCCATCTCATATATCTATCCGTCACGTGAAGTAGGGTCCAAACATGATACCGTCCGCAAGTGGAAGCAAAATACCCCATCTTGATTTTCTAATACTCCACTTCTCCGAAAGAGGCCGATCCACCAGTCCGCCACACCTACTACATTCATCATGACCAATCCACCAACCCACCATAATATACTTTCCGTTCGGGAATAACAACACATATTTGAAAATTCGGTGTAAAATCCGCATCTCTGCAGCCAATTCTTGAGCTAGAGACGGGTCATCTAACTCATCATGGCTTAATTCGTTGAGATCCGCGGTAAAGCCTCCATAAGCTTGTTATAGCTTCAACGGGAACAGGTACAAGGGAGTGTTGCTTTCATACATATCTCGACTCAATGCCGGTCTTTGCTACTTTGTTTCCGTTGAGTGATTGTTTCCTTTTCTCAAACTGTATCGCATTGATATTTTCCATCTATTGCTTAATATCCATTGTCATCGAACTCCAATTTGAGTAGGTATATGTACATATATATTGGAGGCTTTCGCTTTGCTCTATAGTCTTGAGCAACGCAGAATAGGCGACGCAGAATTGAACATGCCATCTCTTGGCGATCCTAGTAGGCATACCTCAATATCTGATTCAACAACGGATTTCGAGGACGATGGCCAGAAAAAGTTCGAGTTCGGCGGTCAGGCTGCAGTGAATCCAGCAACGAAGGAGGCGCTTGATTCGTCAAGTCCTATCATTTATCATTATCTAACATTCGAAACGTTGATCCCTTCGCCTACGAGTAACGTTTCATCCGACGGGTCTTCAGCAACAGCACCACCACAGCCAGAATTGAAGAAGTACACTTCACCGTTCGACTGGCCGGAAAGTCGCAAACGATTTACCGTCTTCCTTTCTTGTATAGCGACTATGCTTACAGCCTACACTGCGGGTGCATATTCTCCAGCTGTCAAGCAAATGTCCGAGTACTGGCATGTTTCAGACATTGCGATTTTGGTTGGGATCACCACTTTCTGTTTTGGTTAGTATGTTTTCGAAAGTTATATGACAAGCATGAAGCTAATCTTACCAAAAAAGGGTTCGCTATCGCGCCGATGGCTCTGGCTCCATTTTCCGAGTTGAATGGCCGGAAGCCGATTTTCATAGCTTCTGGGCTGCTGTTTTTTATCACTCAAATTTGCTGTGCTGTGACTCGATCTTATCCGGGCATGCTTGTCGCCAGATTCTTTGTTGGATGTGGGAGTTCCGTGTTCTCAACAATGGTTGGTGGAGTTATTAGCGATATTCATCACAAGGAGGGCCGAAACACGCCTATGGTAAATAGATGGCTACTTTAAGAGTCGTGAAGGAAATTGTTTCCAGCTAACCTGAAATTAGTCCTTATTCTCAGGTGCAGCACTTTTCGGCACTGGCTTCGGCCCATTAGTGAGCGGCTTTATTGCGCAGAACATTTCCTGGCGATGGGTATTCTGGGTACAGGTTATCACAAATGGACTCCTGCTTATTGTGCGTATCTGGACCTCACTCCAAGATTAACCGGAGATGCTAATGTGCGTCTCGTGTAGGCCATAACGCTTTTCTTCCCAGAAACGAGAGGTAGTATACTACTGAGCAAGAAAGCAAAATGTTTGAACAAGTGGTACGAAGAACGAGAGCAGGCTGGCTACTTTGGTGTTGAGATGCCAACGTCGACATCAAATGAAAAATATGAGTCGCAACGAATCAGATGGAAGGTCAAGTCAGACGAAGAAAGAGAATCGCTCTTGCAGATGATTAAAATTTCCGTCTACCGCCCGTTTCATCTTCTATTCACAGAGTCGGTAGTATTTTTCTTCAGCTTATGGGTTGCCTTTGCTTGGGCGGTGCTATATCTGACCTTGTAAGTACCAAACTATGTCTAAAAGTCGGTTTCGCATCTGCTAACACTGCAAACTCTTAGTGGCTCAGTTCCTCTAGTGTTTGAGACTTCCCATGGGTTTAACCTTCAACAATCTGGTGCTGTGTTTGCAGCTATGTCTATTGGTGCAACGATATCTACTTTCATTTCTATCTATCAAGAGCAGTGGCTCGTTAAGTATCTCGAATGGACGTTCAAGAGTGAAAAAAGTCCAGGCATAATCCGAAGTAAAATCGATCTCTCGTCTCCTGAGTCAAGACTTTACTTTGCTTGCTTTCAATCGGCTTTACTGCCTATTGGTCTTTTCTGGTTCGGCGTAAGTGATGTGTCTTTCAGCTATTGTTCAAATGGCTTACATTGTTTCAGTGGACCCAATTCTCTTCAATCCCTTGGATAGTCCCAACTCTTGCCATTGGCTGCGCAACTATGGGAATATATTCGATATATCTGGCAACATTCAACTACCTCGCAGACACTTATCATCGATATGCGTCATCTGCTCTCGCGGCCCAGAGTTTCTGTCGGAATGTCCTCGGCGGTATATTCCCACTCATTGCAACTATCATGTTCAACAATATTACGTTTCAAGGAGCAGCATCTTTACTCGGCGGAATTGGTGCGTTATTGACCATAGTTCCTTGGGTATTGACCATTTATGGACCGACCATTCGCTTAAGAAGCAAATTTGCAAGCGAAATTATGTAGCTTTGCCCAAGCAGAACAGTAAATGGTGCTAGGCAGTCATGTCGGTGACATCAAAAAGTTATTTGCTATTTTTCTCTCCGAAACGAACCGTTTCGAATTTACGACTTATGATACATGAACTTAGCCGAAGAGGCTATAAATTATTGGGATAATTGGATATGTGCGCAACAACTACTGGGGTTATGAAAGGCCTCAAGATATGATGGAGATGTTTGAGCGTGTGGAAAAGTTGGTTAGTCACAAGAAGAAGAATCTTCCGAAGGAGGAAACATTGGACAATGTAGGAAAGTAGAAATATATGTGATAATGAGATATGCTGTAAGTACATAGGGGGAAACAGACAAAAATTGTATATACCTTATGAAACACAATCTGAGCATTAATGCTACAACGATTAAAAAGAGAAGACAACTATGGGCTCCAGAAGAATTTATTGTATTTTTGTATCCACTAGGTAGACTTTGTGTGTTCTTTATTCAAGCCTACCAGGAGTATACTTGAACCAACCCCCTTTTTGATAGCTTCCTGATGTGATTAACCTCATTCGTCCAAAAGCACTAGTACTAGTCCAATATCGAGCTTCAAGATTCACTAGCTTGTAATAATATCAGAGACATTAGAGAACAATATACAATAAGCTTTCTTCTCCGCAACCTGGGGATTTCCAAATTTGGGAAATTCAAGAGATCCGACAAATAGCCGAAGTCGGCTCGAAGACAGTACTGACCTTGCTAGTGTTATCAGACCCTGATGGAGATCTTCGGCCAAGGATAACAATTTATTTATTAGGTATCTGCTACCAACTATCGGTCTGAATTGATCAGGAAAAACACAACATTTACTCCTAATCTGAATTGATTCTCACAACTTTGTTTATGAACTTCTGGATTTAAACGATAGGGATACCTAGGCACAATTTCAAAACTCCATCAAAGTTTAAATAATCCATAGACAAAATGTTGCGTTGGTAAGTACATCCTTATCTTCTATGCAGCCGTGATATCATAATTCTTTCTGTCTCAGATAGTTACGATCGATAGCTAACATTAAGGTAACAGGTACCAGATGAAGCTGGCAGCTCGCCCTGTCCTTACTCAAAGTGTGACATCGGCAGTCCTTTTCGCAACTGGAGATGTATTGGCACAACAATTAGTTGAGAAGAAGGGCATCAACGACCATGAAATTGCTCGCACAGGTCGCATGGCACTTTATGGTGGTGGTATGTAAAGAATAGCTTGATACAACAGTGGGAGAAGATGTTAACAAACTCTTTTCAGCTATCTTTGGTCCAATCGCTACCAACTGGTTCAAGTTCCTTCAAAACCATGTTGTTTTGAAGAACAAGAACCTCGAAATGGCAGCTCGAGTCGCAGCCGATCAATGTATTGTTGCTCCTATCAACTTGGGCTTGTTCCTTACCACCATGTCTGTCCTCGAAGGAACCGATCCAAAGAAGAAGATTGAAGCCAACTACTCTACTGCCCTCCAAAAGAATTACATGATCTGGCCTGCTGTTCAAGCTGTCAACTTCAAACTGGTTCCTCTTGAGCACAGAGTCTTGGTTGTCAACATCGTCTCTCTGGGCTGGAACTGCTACCTCAGTTACTTGAACGGTCGTAGTACGGAAGTCACAGTTGAAAAGGTGGTAGAGAAGGTCAAAGAACTTTAGAAAATGTATATCATGGTTACAAATCGGGAATCGTTATATACTTTGGCCAATGACGATTTGATGGATTTCACAAGATCTCGACTGGATAGACTTTTAAAAGTACTGCATCAAATCATAGCGAGGCGTTTAGGATTGGCTTCAGTTGTGTTACGAACATAGATAGTCTAGATCATACATAAACAATGAATGCATTTGGGAAAGGGGACAATGATTTTCAGTATATTTTTTGTGAATGTATTGATCGGTGACGTATGTTGGATTCTGCTATCTGGTATCTGATAGTGGAATATCCTTTGACTTCCTCCCATATAGACGCGGATTGTATCTTTACCGGGCAGTTTATTGCTTCGATTCTTCTGTAATTCATCTTCTTTTCATATTTCCAATTAAATTGTTTTCAAGTATCTCGAAAGTTTTAATAAATTTCTGCACATCAACTTTTCAGGAATAGCCCAACCAAAACAACGGCCATGCCCAAATGAATGCCATCAGTTCACGTGATGTTGACCTTACTAAGCATCAAGGGTTCCAGCCGAGCTTTTTCAAAATGGCAAGGGCCACCACCACCATTAATTGCAAGTCAAGTCTAGTCTAGTCGCATCGCAACTTCAAAAAATTGAAGAAAGTGCTCACAGCCAAACCAAACCAAACCCTACAATACTTAAATCGGAAGAACACCGATAATCTCCATACATATAAATTAGATAATTTGCCTGGAGCAAAAAGTCTATCCAATCAAAAGAAAGTGAACAGAACATAATCGTCTTAAGACTCTTTTGTCTTTGCTATTATTCATTCACTCATCACCCCGCCACGGAAATAGAATTTCGACTAGCCTCGCATTCAATTCTGCAAGAGCATATCACATCAACTCTAGGAATCTTCTCAGCACTGACTTTATTCCACCTCAACTCTTCTTTCTCCTCCCCTTCACAATCCATCAGACACTCGATCCTACCACGCGTCCAATCATAATACAAACATGGCAGCCGTCGCAGCACCAGCACCAACTGGTGAACAAGTTGACTTGTCAACCATCCCAGTTTCACCTGAAGGAGCCAGCAATTCGAATGAGAACACCAAGCCAGCCGCAGATGGTGAACAAATTACCGTTTTCCATGATAAGGATAACTTCAACGTCAAGCATCCTTTGACGAACAAATGGACTTTGTGGTTCACAAAGCCACCCAGTGGAAAGGTTGTTTTTCTATCATAAGGTCTTTCTACATCAACCATGCTGACTTTGAATGTAGGGTGACAACTGGAACGATCTCTTGAAAGAGGTTATCACCTTCAACTCTGTTGAGGAATTTTGGGGCGTATACGTAAGTCTAACGTCTTGAGTGCTTTGTCTTTGTACATGTCTTTACTTTGCTAACTCTTTTTTTTTTCTTTCGCAGAACAATATTGCACCAACTTCTGAACTCGCCCTCAAATCTGATTACCATTTGTTCAAGGAAGGCGTTCGACCGGAATGGGAAGATCAACAAAACAAGCACGGTGGAAAATGGTCATATCAGTTCAAGGAAAAGCGCAATGTGCCTATTGATGAACTTTGGCTTCACGTCATGTTAGCAGCTATTGGAGAGACTCTCGAAGACGAAGATGATGGGGAGGTTATGGGTGTTGTTGTCAACGTCAGAAAGGGTTTCTACCGTGTTGGTGTCTGGACTCGCACAATCGGCAAGAGCATTCCTGGAGGTGGAGATGGCAATGGTGCTGGAGGAAAGGGAAGATCCGCCGAAAAGGGCAAAGAAGTTCTGATGAACATCGGTAAAAAGTTCAAGGAAGTTTTGAAGCTCCCAGCATCTGAGGCAGTTGAATTCTCTGGCCATACCGATAGTGCACACAGTGGAAGTACTCGCGCAAAGGCTAAGCATTCAGTCTAGACGCTTCCTACATGTACACGAGATGAGATATGATTCTCCTTTACCTGCGTTACGATTTCGTGGTTTTCTTTTCTATAAAGGTCCACAAAGTATGCTAGGGCTAAATGGATGGCGGTTCAACAAAGGTTTCCGGTTTGTCATAGCAGTATCTGCATGCATTATTGAAGGCAACAAATACCTAAAATCGGCTTTTTAAGCCTATGGGGGAGTAGTATTTGTGCCATATTGTTTTTATTGCTCTGCTATTACACTACTGCTTTTGGTGGTGGTTATTTTATGCATGGCGTTATTCTACCCTGGGCAATCAATATAGGCTCAGATATCAGAAGTGTGTTCATAGAGATGCGCGAGGCATGAATTTAGCAAAATCAAAGTTACATATCAATTCAAATGATGAGCGTCAGTGATTGTCAGGAAAGTTTGTTAGTAACGATGCATATGGTTATGGGCATGGGCATGTGTTTGTTGCTATCTTTCATCTGAAGTCTATGCAAGGAGTAATGAGTGCATATCTGCTTAGGCGAGCTTCTTCGTCTGAATCGCCCTTCTATTTTTTGCTTGCGTGGTTGTCTTGTCCCGTTCCTCTCTTTTCTTTATGAGCATTGCATTAGCGGTATGTTTATATATTTTGATGATGTGATGTCTATAGGATGCATCCTGATAGAGGTCACAAACAGAGAGAGTAGAGATCATATATCTATCTCCTCCTTGTAAATATTAGATATACACCTTAAATAGAAATTGTTTTTGATCTCCTACTACTTTAGCATCAGCTATCTTGCAAGTAAAATGCCAAATTCTATCTATACTGAGAGCAACTACAGAAGTGCCCTTTATTTAGATGGAAACAGTGATGGATAAATTCAATTTTCTATGTATAAGGGCTACTATACTACAACGTATTTCCTATTTTTTCACAACCCTCCCATGCTGCAATTTTACCTCTTACATTTCATCTCCACTAACATCATCCACAAAAACGCTCTTCACAAGCACCTTCTTATTGATCTTTCCCATTGCATTCCTCGGAATACTCTCCACAACCCTCATCACCTGCGGGATCTTATATCCCGCCAATCGTTCCTTGAGCGCTCTTCTCATATCCAACGGCCCCCATTTCTTTCCCTCTAGAAATTCTTCATTCAACACCACTACTGCTCCAACTTTCTGGCCCCAGTTCCCCGATGGTACAGCACAGACTGCACACTCTGATATCTGGGGAAGCGATAGCATTTCCCGCTCTACTTCAAGCGCGCTTACTTTTTCCCCTCCGGATTTTATAATGTCAGCTGATTTGCGACCGCGGATGAAATACATGGGACCCTTAGCCCATTCCTGGCCACTCTTCCCCGCGCTATCAACATAGCGACGTACAGCCACATCGCCCGTTTTGAACCAGCGACCGCCGCCATCGGGATCGTCAACGTGCTCTTTGAGTGTGGCTTCTGGGTTACGCCAGTATTCTTTGAAGATTGTGGGGCCGCGGAGCTGGATTTCTCCATCACGTTCTTTGCCATTGGAGTCGAGTTCTGAGCCGGGAGTAATCACTTCGTTGGTTTCGGTGTCGACGAGTCGGGCTTGGACGGTGGGGAGGGGCCAGCCTACACTGCCATCGACGCGGTCCATGGGTGATAGACCACAGGAGAGCGCCATTCCGACTTCGGTCATGCCATAGCGTTCGAGAAGGACGTTATTGGAGGATAGGTCGGACCAAGCATTTTTGGTGGGTGTAGGAAGAGCGGCGCTGCCGGAGATATTGAGACGGAGGTTTGAGGGGGAGATGGCTTCTTTTGCTGCAGATTGTTGCTCGGGAGAGAGATCTTTGTGGGTCTTTAAAAGACGATTATAGACTGTGGGAACGACTGTAAAGAATGTAATGGGCTCCTTGATCTGGGTATCCGGCAGGAAGGGGGCAGCGAAACGTTGCCAGACCGCCGTGGCGTTGAATGGGAAGAGAAACTCGATCGTAGAACCAGTAAACAGGGGTGCGAGAATGGCATTTACAGTGCCGTGAATATGATGAAGAGGGAGGACATGAAGGAGATGATCTTGAGGACTGTAGTTCCAAGCTTCGATCAGAGATTTTGATTGTGCTGTCAGGACCGATTGGGGAAGCAGAACTCCTTTCTAAGATCTGTAAGTAACTGTTTAGAATCTACGACAATGGGAAAGCTCACGGGTCTATTGGTTGTGCCTGAAGTATACAACATCATGCCTCCTTTACCCTCTGATGATCCTTCCAACGTGACTCTACCATAGTCTGAATTCTCGAGCTTTTTCTCAAGTTTGATATGTTTTGGTTTGGATTCCAGATTAGTATTCATCACTTCTTGAGCCTTGCTCTCAAATTTGGTCGAAGACAGTAGCATCGTAGCCTCGCTTTGATCCAAAATATATTGTAATTCATGGGCAGGAAATGCCGGGGACAACGGGACAGCTATAGAGTGTGTACCAAAGATGGAGAGTAAAGTCACTATATATGTATTATCTTAATCTATGTCCTTTCTGCGTATGGATATTTCGGGTTGCGCACCCACGTAATCATAGCTATTTTCTACAAGAAAAGCAACTCTTTCTCCTTCTAATCCTTTTTGCCCAGCTTCGTTCGAGAGTTTGTCTCTTCTTTCTGCTATATCATGTAATAATTGTCCATATGTAAACCGTCTTCCGGAGGCCGAATGAATTACTGATGTAGATTTGGGGTCATGACTTGAGATAGCCTCGAAGAGGGGTAATCTTGGGAGCGTGGACGCCATTCTTGCACTCAACAGGGTGGCGGGAGTTTTCGAGAATGAACGGAGAAATGTTGAGGGGTTTCGTTGTAGGAGTGACGGTGATCTTCTGCTGCAGAACATTGAGACGACAGGAAGGTGGAGAGGCATTGGTAAGGGTGGCTCATTGGATGGCAGATAAAACAGAATTACAAGGAGGCCTGTCGAGAGATGCTAATCGTCCGAGGTCCGAAGTGGAGTTGATGCTGCTTAAGAACGTATTGATAAGTATATCCGTCGAGATCAATTTGCTTCTAGGTAGTATTTCTTGTATCTACCTTACGTTGAGAATATAATACAAGTGCACTTTTTCCAGAGTTAACATCTTATGCCCAGTCTATAAACGGTCTAGAGATCTGAACATTCTTGACTAAAGATGGATTTCGAGGTTCGAGAATCGTAATTCGGGAAAGGCTACGAATGACGATGCGGGCCGGTTCTCGATAAAGTCTAGCCTCAAAACCACAAGGCTCTTTCCTAATCCTTGCTATGGTTGGCGAGGCTGTCATGCAACACACAATCGTACAATCAATATTGAAATAGTTTGCGCTCCAATCAAACATTCGTCATTACCATCTTCTCAATCTCCTCAATATATTGTGAAGCAATAGTTTAATGCTTCGCATCATCCGTCCCGCTGTCTCACGGCGTTATCTATCAACAATCATGGCATCCAATACTCCATATGAAGATATCATACGCACTCGAGTAAGTACTCTTCTCCCCTCATCTTTGTTCTATTTATGGCCTCCACTGACATACAATTCTAGCTGACAGAAGAGTTAAAACCTACCCGTCTTGAAATATTCAATGATTCATCCAAACACTCACATCACCAAGCTATGGCTGGTTCCACGTCTCATGAAACCCATTTTCGAGTCGAGATCGTATCGGAAGCGTTTACCAAGAAGATGCAGCCTGCAAGACATAGAATGGTGTATGCTTTACTAAAAGAGGAGATGGCGAAAGAAGGTGGCATTCATGCTCTGCAGTTGAAGACGAGGACACCCGAGGAAGAGGAACGGCAAAAGGCGAAGGAGGAAGGAGAGGACAAATGATAGGCTGCTGCTGAGGCAAGTGGACCTTAGTAGAGGGATTAATGTTTTATCTGGTGATTGAGATACTTCCTTTGAGGATCAATACAGAGCAGTAGATTGAGCGGTCGAAGGAAACACCTGTGAAGCTGTGTGCTTATGCTATTGCTTGGTTGTGGAGTTCAAGGCAGATTCAAACACACGGAGCGAACGCATGGAGCGAAATATTGCAGCGTTTCATTTCATGAAAGACTAAGCATACACATTACCTAGAACATTTCAGTCGGCTTTTCGATGTCCAAATTCCCGCTTTGTTAAAATTTATTTGCGCTCAAAAACAAGCATAGATTTTTCAAGATAAATAGTCAAAGGTGAACGCTTTCTATGTTTGCTCCATCGCTACTTGACTGTAAACCAAGCCCAAAAGAACAGATGCTTGATTGAATCAAACAGGCAAGTCAACTGTCAAAACACCCAACTGTTCTGCTAATGCGAGCAGTGGATTCACCACAGCTTCGACATCTCCGGTTTTGATTGGAATTCTATGATTGCCATCCCATTCAATTACTTGCGCACTTCCTTTCTCGCACCAGATTTCGAGCAGTTCTTGATGTAAATCCAATCCTGGGTCTTTGGAGCCATGAACATGAATAGTTGGCAAAGTCAAAACGTCATTCTCATCCACCGGTCCCCATCTATCTTGATCTCTCTCCATACTTATCAATGGCGGTCTGCCCGCCATCAAAACCGCAAATTTCCAATTGTGACCCTCCAAATCCCTTCCACCTTCTTCTCTAATCTGCCTCCTCAACAACAAACTTCCAGCTATCTTCGCTCCCTGGCTAAACCCCAACAGTCCTACCCACTCCCCGGTAGCTCCTTTGGCATCATCCTCTCTCATCGCTTTCTCAATACTCTCTTCGATAGCAATCACCTCATCACGTGTATCTATCACTTCATGTTCTGGTAACCAGCCCAGCCAGCGTTTAAAAGGACCACAATCCCCATAGACACTTGTAACATCTGGCCCGGCACCAGATTCAAAAGGTGCTTCGGCAAATATGAGACGGAAATAAGGTTTCAAATGTAAAGTGAGAACGCGGCATTGCATGGTGAAGATTCGAGCGTTTGTTCCCCCGCCATGGAGACAGAGTAGCCGAGGGAGATCAAGTGTGGGGTCGTGGTGTGTAGCCATTATTGCTTCTCAATAGCGGAGTTTGTAGCTTGGGAGATCAATGAATATTGTGGAGAGTTTGGGATAAGATATGATTTCTCGTATAGTATGAGAACGAGATATAAATGTGCAAGCTGTTGGGCTGATGACAAGTAAGATCAAGATATGCTAAATTTAGAACGGGTAGCCTTTTGTGCTACGTTCCAATTGTGCTTTGACAACCAGTAAACTAGATCGTATTTTAGAGATTTGTGGAAGCTGATCCTGAAATTCTCATCAATGATGAATGCATGCGAACAAGTTCAATATGCCCGAAAAAGTGGTTAGGAATATAATACGGATGTCCGTCTCATTAAAATTGAGGGTTGGAAGAAGTGTTGGCAGGGAGGTGGGGTCTGATAAGGTAAGGGTCCAATACATACACAGATCACTTTGCGGAGTTCCATCCCTGGAATAGTACCACACTGATTTAATACCTTGAACCTTATTTATTCAGACGTCACAAGCAGATGTATGGCATTTTGAAACCAGAAGATGAGCTTTCGATATCTCCAACATGAATCCATATAAACTGATGAACGAGTAATCTGGGCAGTTTGAAGTAACATTGCGGGAGGAGGTTCTCTCGCTAACAACCTTAGCAGTCTCGAGGTAGTGCGTTCAATAGTCTGAACTATAATTCGATAATCAAAAGATGTAAATATCAGGAGATGTTTCAATCTACGACAAGAATTCAGTCTTTTGGATTGTTGAGATATACTCTACTTAGAGTAGTAGGCCTTGAGAGCTTCTCATTGTCGGGTTGTAGGCTTGGCGAGTTACTTAAAATCCAAGGACCTTCTTGTACCTGCAATATCATCCAATTGCTTGTAAATCACAAGAGGTCATATCAATAGCGGCGTTTATTTCTCTCGCTATTAAGTGGTAGCATTATCATACTTGTCTCCAGTTACTGTTGTTAAATAAATTTTCAAAGGCTCTCATCTACCCTTAGCCATAACTTCTGTACATCTTGATATTGTGGAAAGCTCCATTCTCCCTGCAAGCTTAGTAGTATTTTGTCGACGAACTTTGTGGTTTTAGTTTCATGGACTTACTTATCTAATCTGAATGAATCCTTGGGATAGTTTCCAAGTTGTGACTTTTCGAGATAGATACATCTCCAACTTGGCCTAACTTCCAACTTCCCATCATTCACTTGATCCTACTACCTATATCAAGTTGATAGTAGTAACGTCAGATTATTCATGCGGTAAACCAAGTTATGGAAATTGTGGCATTGTTCACGGGCTGTTGCTTTGCCAGGTCTCTACAATTATTACTCGCGCAGATTTCACATTCAAAACAATGACAAAACAACCCTGTCACAAATGTAGATATTCTCCAAGCCCGCGTTGTAGTGTTCAACTGCAAGTCACAGCAACATCAACACATTCAAAGTACCCCCTAGTAGAAGCTGTATTAATAGTATCTATTAGCAACCCCTATCAACACATTTTATACTTAGCCATGTGCTTAGAACGTCAAGTTTATTTTTACTGCGGACACTTCACTCTCAATGTGGTTGGTTGCGGTTACCAGCAAACAACGAATTGTCACCCACCTCATTGTCCTCGCTATCAAGTGGTAGTGATGTGTGAAACGAGGGTATGTATTGAATGCTGGAGAGAAACATCGAAGCTCAAATCTGGTCCGCGAGCTGAGGGCTCAAGTGATTGAGTCGAGTGGAGGTTGAAGTAGGGTATTCTATAGTTTCATCAGTAGATCAGGTGAATATGAAGTTATTGAGTAATATATAGTAGGTCTAGTACTTGCTTTGCTTGCTTCTTCGATTTCAATTGAGAAAATAAATTCCATTTCTGTATAATTATTACGAAAAGAAAATGAATGTGAGGTCAAATATCCCTTCAAACGTCGTAAGCCCATGATTGAAGCTTTCACCCTTTGTTTTTACCCCATCTATGCAAAATGTGCTGATCTTTCGACTTCAGATCGAATACAACAAACTTCACCAGATAGCAGATACAGACTCGAGTCTACTATTTTATATTATAATGGTAATATTGGGTTCCTGTTTGGTCGTATGTATGCGCTTCTTTCTCGTCTTTAGTTCCTTTGTTAAAGCCCTTTGTCTTCAGTAATGCATTGTGTAATTTTGATCCAAATCTCATACCACGCTCTCTATTGATTCCTCAACATTCTTATTCAACTAATATTACGAGCATTGTGATGTGCTATGATAATGTACATAGAAAACCTCTACTTGGTTGGAGAGTCCCAATTCAAGTAGTATAGAGCGTGATGTTCGACTATAGATACTAGTTTTGAGTATCGACCTACTTGTTATATTGATGATGGAAAAAGCAATCCATACAAAGAGGGAACATGAGGAATTAAGTTGCGGTAGCAGCTGCCATTTAGAGGCAACAAGATTATAGTTCGGCATACCGAAAACGCCATTATGAAGCTCGAACCCCTATGCTGTTGTGATTGAGACGATGACTGAGAAATAGCTAAGGGAGCTATTGAGTTTAATTTTTTTACTGATGATCTTACAAGGAGGGTGTATGAATTTCAATCTTTAATATGTTTCAACATTCAAACATTCTTGTCCTGAATATCTGACCGAAACATCTGTATCATACAAAATTGCCGAAATTAGTAAGTTAATCACGATGTCACTATCCGAGAGAGCGGACTTGGCATTATCAATTTGCAGAAGCTGGTGAATATTGGGCATGGATTTTGCACAAGATATGTTTCAAATACATACGAGTAAAGTCTCCCTCTAACTAATAGGTATCGGCACCAATCGTCACTTGACTATAGCTTAGAGACAAATATATCACTGACTTCTCTGAATATCTTGATCGATTAGATATCCTCGTTACTGATTCGACATTATAATTGTGGTTTTGATTGATACATGGCTTCCTTTTGATAGACACCAGGAGGGTCCATTTCAAGCAAGAGCAGAAGATAAGTGTAAGGGCTTAAAGATAGATACATGGACAAAAATCGATTTTAGTAATCGTTGATGTGCTTCTATCGACATTGGACCAGCATCACATGACGCAGACAGCTATTTTAGCATCAGATTTCCTAAAGTCGCACCCCAACATAGTCTAACATAATCTCGGTTGGTGGGCGCGACACATCTAACCGCACCCGTTTGACCTCCGCCCTTATTGATCAAGACTCTAGATTAGGTAGTGGATGTTGGGCATTAATCTTGCCTCACCCTCGCTCCCATTTTAGTGAGGAGTTGTCACTTATCCCAACACTCTTCATATTACACTACATCGGACCCCTTTCCCGTCCGTATGCCTTCATCCTCGCCCCCAATAGCAAACCCCACGTGGGGTGGACAAGAACACAAATGCCACCTACTCATGTTCTCGGCCTGTTCCGATCCTGGTCTGGCCCGGAATCCAAGGGACAAGATCATCGAATCGGGGCAGCACAACGAGCCGAATTCTTCGGACAACTGGTGTTTGTGTTCCTTGTTTTCGGGACCTTCAGCTACTCTGTTTCCGGCCCGAGACTATTTTACACATGAGTGCCATATTCAAAATCCTCACAACTTCATGTTCCACGAATTCTGAGACAAAAAGCAATCAATCTAATCTATTTTTTACTGCCTTGGGTGTGCACGTCCGACAAGTACATAATTAAGCCTCAGTATACCTTGCACCGCCCTGAGCGCCCTCTTCCGCTTGTACTCCTATTGCATATCCGCCAATATCCGAGACCAAACTAATGCCGACATGGCATTTACTATTGGATTTTGCAAATGCTGTTCAAAAAATTGGGGTGAGATTGAACAGACATGGAGAAATAAAATTCTCATGTCATGATCCTCGGTAGCGACAATTACACTCAAACAAGCTTAATTTGTCCTATAGGATCAATTGTCGGAGTCATCAATGATCCTGTGGTTATGTACAGATTTCACCGCCCTTCTTATTGATATCATTATAGGGCAGTGATCTTAAAGGCGGGTAGTATTCGCCCTTTTTCAGAGCCCTAGAGCGTTGTGTACTCAAGTCGGGTATAGGAAGGGGTATTTTGGCATGTTCCTCATGTAATCCAAGGAGCCTTTCTGGAGATATGGAAAGCACACCCGTTGAATTGATAGTTGATCACCAGCTAGGTATATCACAGCGAGAGGAGCTTCATTCTTTGTTTTTTCTCGCCCTTTATATTGATCATATCTTTTCGTCTTTCCTCCACCCTTATAGCTCGGAGACTTTAATTTCCAGACTTGGAAACATTTTACATCCCCTACTCTATATGCAGCATTCCAGTGGCAAATATATATCTACATTTCTGTGTATCATTTATATGCATTCATTGACCACGTCAAACTTGAGAATCCACCACTATTTAATTGCTCTTCCCTTCTTTCTTCATTATTACTTCACTCTCCAGCCCTCCCAAAGCCTCAGCACCAGCTCTACTTGACCCAACCACAATTCGGACCATCAACCTGACTAAACACCGTCTGAAAGACATCTACGTAAAAAATGTGCACCTCAAGTCAGAAATCCTCTTCTTCCTCAAGATCTTCCAAACAACATCTCTCCACACCATCAATATCCTCAAAGTCAAATTCGACGTCGTCTTCAACCTCTCAAAAGGCTCAACATGGCTCAAGTGCCTCAGGCTCTTCATCTTCATCCATGATTTCATCCTCATCGCGATCATCGCGATCATCCCAAAAGGATTCAGCAGAGCACAAGCATCAAGTTGAAGCAATTAACAGATATGAGAGCGAACCCAGAGATTACAAGTCTTGGGTCGTGGAGAAATACGACGCGCATCAGCAACAAGCGAGCAATGAGCATTGGAATGAAGTGGAAAGAGATTTCCAAGGTGTTGAGTGGGCCAGTTAAAGTTGTCTAGGCGTGACGGAACTGATGGAGTTATAGTCTTCTTTCTGAAAGGTGGAGCTTTACTGGGATACAAGAAGTTGTGATGTGACGTGAAAAAGAATCTCAAGGAATGAGCACCGTGAACTGGACTCGAGATGGGTCATGTAATGATGGGTTTTATGATCACGATTTTCTAAGGATATCTGGGATTGGGATGGGGATTGGGATTGTTTGTTTCAAATGGAATTTGGTAGGGGACGAAGAAGGCAAGGGGAGAGAGATATGTATACATTTTATTATATACATACACGACCAGCTCTTGGACTGGACAGGTAGAGGATGAGATGGCTCAAGACCGCGAGGTATCATACACGCAAGGGAATTTTATTATTATGAATTTGTTTTACTACCAACTGTTCTCCCATGAATCACACAAACAATTGATCGTACCGTTAACTATATACTGCATCTATTCTTCGAGGGTATTCGCCAACACTGAGCCGGGAAAGAACTTCCAACGATGATCTATTGCAAAACGGAAGAATTCGAATCATTGATTGATCGACAGACGTACAATGACATTCGACTCCGACTTGGCACGCAACAAACAAGTTTTTTTCCCCTTGGACTTACTGTCCTTTCTAACTCTATTCTGCTATGCCTACTCACATACCTACCTACGTAGCCCGGGTCCGAAACGTATCACGATTATTCCCGCTCCGCTCTTCATTATGGAGTTCCACCACATGCATATATACATCATCCATGCAACATTTAAATATCATGACAATTTCGACGGTATCTTGCATGATGCAACAAATTATAGCTGAGTCAACGTGTGAAGAAAGATGAAATAATTGGTTTGATTGGCCCCTCGTGGTTCTTTGATGTGCATTCGGTTCACGCGAATCAAGCGAATGAGTTTGTAGACTTGAGTTTTAAAAACACTTATACATTGTGCAACTGGCACACGACTGGATAGCACGTAGGCTTGAGGCTACACGAGAAAATTGCATCATCTTTTTCTTTTTCTTTTTCCGTAAGCGCGTTATGCGGCGAAAAATCATTTTGGTTTGTGTGATGTTTGGCATGTATGTAACATTTGTTCTGTGTTAATAACGAGGGGAGGAGTGGTGATATCTATGATATCCAATTGGATTATCAACGCCGTTCAATGCTGCCATTGTGCATGTCGAGACTGTAGGCCGTAGTTGTACGTCTGATCTATTGTTCAACATTGATACATCCTACTCGTATTGATGAATCTTCATGAATCTCTTTCACTTATGGCCTAGCCTCATCTAGACTTTAAATTATATGTTTCCTCTTGCTCGCTTGTGATCAGTCCCGGACTTCCCACCATGGCGTCCTCGCCTCTATTTCCTTTCGGGAAGAATATGACATCCCTGACACTGTCTCTTCCTGTCAATACTGCGACCCATCTATCGAAGCCAATAGCAAATCCAGCATGAGGTGGGCAGCCAGCTCTTAATGCTTCAAACAAATGGTTAAAATCTGACATCCTCTCATCGCTCATTTTTAACACACTTTTCATGATGAATTTTTGAATCTCGGCTGAATGGACACGTTTTGAGCCACCGCCGAGCTCGACCCCGTTAAGAACAAGGTCATAGTGATCTGCGGTCACTGCGAGAGGGTCAGTGAGCAGGAGTTCGATATCATCAGCGGTTTTAGGGGCAGTAAACGGGTGGTGGGTAGAAGAAAACCCTGATGTGCCGCCTTGACCAGGATCGGTTGGGTTGGCAGTATTAAGTGTAAAGAGTGGAAAGTCTGTGACCCAGAGATAATGAAATCCTGGAGTAGGAGCAAGAAGTTGTTCGGAAATCGCGGCTTTGTAGAGTGCGAGCCGGAGTTTACCTAGAGTAGTGGAGCCGCCGGAATGAGGAGTATTGGGTCGCGCTTGGAGGATAAGTAGATCTCCTTCATCGAATGTGCTTGTTGCATCAGGTCCCCGTGGATCATTATTATCGTGCGAAGAAGATGGAAGAGAAGAGTAAAGTTGTTTCAATGCCTCAGCACCCTCAAATCCAAATGCTTGTAGGCCTTCTAATGGCCTTCTGGGATCGAATACAAATATTCCAGGGGGACCATCAGGATTTTTCTGGAATGTTTCGGCATCTGCAGAATCCATAAACTTGCGGATGAATTGTTGTACCTTCCTAGAATTGCCATTGAGCCGGAACTTGCAAGCTTCGATTATAGGATTTTCAATCGAAGTCATCATTCCCTTGAGATTTTCTGGAATGATGGAATCCACTCGATGAATCTGTATTCATTAGCTTTGTACTAAGAATGGTGACAATCTGTTTACCAAGTCCAGAATTCTGAGATCGGGTTTGTCAGACCCATGCTTCGACATGGCTTCCTCATATGTCACCCTTGGAAAGTCTGTTTTCGGTAAGTCAAGACTATTGACAGCTTCAAGGTTTTCAGACTGTATCTGCCTATGCGTGCTCTTTACAAGCTCTTCAACTGTCTGCATAACATATTGGCCGTCCGCCCATGACATTTCCATATCAATCTATTTGCCATTAGCACGCGTAGACTGTATTGATTCAACAGTGCAATACCTGAGTAAATTCTGGCTGTCTGTCCGCACGAAGATCCTCATCTCGAAAGCATTTAGCAAATTGGAAATATTTGGTGACGCCACTAGCCATCAAGATTTGTTTGTATTGCTGAGGGCTTTGCGGTAGAGCATATGCATAGCCTGGTTTTCTAGTAGGGACAAGGAATTCTCTGGCACCTTCAGGCGTTGATTTGAATAAGATGGGAGTCTCAATCTCATCAAAGCTCACAGAATATAGATATTTTCTCACTAATTTAGCTAGCTTTGACCGAAACATTAATCTTTCATAAAGGTCTGGCTCGAATCGAACCTCAAGATGCCTGGAATCAGGCCCAAATTTCTGGGCGGGTCCAACAATAATGTCTCTGGGAAAAGAATTGATTGCTCTCACATCTTCGGCATGGATGTCAAAATTTGTAAGTAATTGAGACCGTGTCAAAGGAATCGAATCGGAAGCTCCCTCAGCAACTGGTGAGTCGGGTGCAGTCTCTTCCGTTTTTTCTGGCTTCTTAACTCTGGACTGTAAAATTCCGGTCACAGATACAGCGCTGTGCTCTCTGATGTCTTTGAAACTTTTGAAAGCATCTCTAATCTTCCCTTCTTCGGGGCTATCTTTTAATACAACCTGAATTCCTGGATTTGCTGAAGACCCTCTACTTATTGTAGCAAATATCAGTCCTTTACCTAGCTGCTTCTTGTTGTGCAGGAAACCAGTAACGGTGACCCTTTTGCCAATATTCAACGGTTGCAATTGTTCCCATGGATGTAACGGATCGAGATTGGGCTTTGGCAGAGTGACTTTACAGAAGACATCAGCAAAATACAATATATTACAAAGTCAATGCTTACTGCTATCCTTGTATTCATTCCAAGGCGTGCCATTTGTGTCAATGTTAACTTGTTTTGCTCCATTCAAACGAGAAATGGTATTGGTGAAACTTCTCCGATGAACAGCAAGCAATGAGGGGGAACCGTTTGTGCGAGTCCATGGTACAGTCTTGCGTGCACATAAGATTACATTTCTCAGTAAGTGCCTGCGATAGCACAATACTACGGTCATGACTTGAAATCAAATTCTTTTGTGTAGAAGTTCATGAATCATCCGATTTATACTCGAGCACTGTACATAAAGTAAGTATATGGAGATGATAAATGTACATCTCGAAGCTCTCTAGGTGTGGTTAGCGTCTCGGCAAATTCCGCCCTTGAGAATTTTTATATCATGTCGCGAACTTTTCCAAATTCTTTTTTTCTTTTCATCCTTCCAAGTTTTAAACATGTAAGACCCCAACATTGACAATTCCAATTCATGCGCAAATGCTAACGTACATCTTATAGATGATGAAAAGCCAGCGTGTATTATTTGAGTACGATTCCTCCTTTTCGAGCCTGCAAACTCTCCCTTCACCGGGCTTCAGTGGTCTGCTTGCGAGAACTGGATGGAAGAGTGAAATAAGCGTTCGACACACCCTCCTTGTTTTAACGGACGCGATAAAGGCATCTCTGAACCCTAAATCTTGGAAGGCTTCATTTTAGATAACTATTATACAAGAACAATGGCGATGAAGTGCATCATTTCAATGGTCATCCTCTGGAGCTCGAGCATCATAATTCCGGTCCAGGACAACCGTACTAATATAGCCCCAATTTCCTTTCTTTTACACAATTTGCGTCACTCACATATCTGGACGATGTCATGAACTGAAAAGCAACCGTTTCATATGGAAACCAGGAACGGTTTCTGAAGCAAACAATGTTTTTCTTAGAGCGGGGAAAAAGGGTTTGTGTGCTGAAGTAAGTACTAGGTAGCCGACGAGGGGTCTCCATCTAAGTGTTACACTCGAGCATGTTTCTTTTTTGTTGTTTCCCTTTTCCGACTCACATAGCTGAAAAATAAACCGATTTGCCACTTAGATTAATTTCACACTTGAGATAACGATGTGATATCCATGAACCTCTTGCGCGTGCTAATCGCTGGAGAATATTCAGATCTTGTTGTGGCTCATTACTATTCGCTAATCTAGACATCGATATCCTTGGGAAATTCGTGGTACCTACTTGAAAGTTGCATTTGATCCAAGCAAGCAGGAGTGTCTAGTGAGCTTTGATGAGGGCCCATGTCCGAGGTATGAAGAAATAGTTTATTGGAAAAAGCAAATCATGACAATATGCATTTAAAGAAGAGTTTAAATACCCAGGTTATGCGAGACGATCGGGTACCTAGGTATGAATGAGTCTATGTACTCGTAGATGTAATCCTAATTCGTATAACTAATATATGAAGGTTTTCTCTTTTACTTCATAGTCTCTTGGACTCTTACAGACAGACTCTTACAAGAAGGTTACTGCAGACCATACATCTCAAGATAAGACTGATTGATGAAGGTACGATATCTACAACGAAGGACTCCTGGTCAGTTCAGTTGGACATGTACTGATACCCGTAGAAGGGTTAGCATTTCGGACAATCGGATTGCTAGCTGGGTATCTCGTATCCACTGTAATTGCGAACGGTGCTATATTTGAATGACATGCCGTGGAATAACTAAATCGGTAATGGTGAGGACCGTGAGGGTGGTATACAGATGAGAGGAAAATAAACCAAACTTGATTTGACACCAAATTGATTCGAATAGCTCGATATCTATCTTGTTACTTGTATTGGCATACACATACTCCGTCCGTACCTAGTATCCATTCGCATTGGCGTACAGTTCAAGACATAATTCATCATTACTCCTCAGTGTGCTCATATCTTCAATCAAGTCCTTTTGCGTCCTTTCGGATCTTGTTTAGTCCACTGGTGATCCATCTTGCAAGGGGTTCTTCATTAAATTATATTCCTTGTCATCATTTCGATTAAGCACATTTACGGCACCGCTAAGAATGTGTACCTACAATCAAGGCTAATTGAATCATTACAGACGACAAAGCCGAACGAGTAAAACAAGCACACCCTAACAGACGTCGACTCTCAAAAGTTCACACTCCTTCTTAATATCTACGCAAACTTTGGTGCCACACAACTCAAACAATAATCACGTTCGATACCCCTTTGCTCACTTATACATTCCCGATCACACCCGGACCTACATAATATAATATCTATTTCACGTCGATAAGAGGGAAGCTCGCCATTTGGGAGTGGAATACTCCCCCCTGGCTTTACTTGTCGCATTGTAGCTGGCAATACCAATATTTGAGATGTCGAGTTCTTTTGAGAAGTCTGTGAAAGGCGCGACGAAGATAAAGGTATGGCATGTTTGACATTGTCTTCTGTCTCCTCGTGGTTGACGATCATATACTGAACTTTCTTGTGAATAGGCTGCCCCTCCCAAGTCAAAGTATCTGACCCCGATCAAATCCTTCGTCGCATTATTTAATTAATCACTAAACAGATACATCGAGCATATCTTGATAGCCACCCATTCAGGCGAAGCTGGAGTAGCTGAAGTATTCCGAGCGTTACAAAATCGACTTCGCGATTCGACATGGACGGTGGTATTCAAGAGTTTGATCACTGTTCATTTGATGATCAGAGAAGGGTCTCCAGATGTAACATTGGCATATCTTGCGCGTCATAGGAACATGCTAGCAATAAGCAGTTTCACCGATGGTGTGTACCCAGAAAAAAGTTCTTCTGCGACTCTCTGTATGATGGCTCAGCCACGACAGGTAATCTCATAGAGGCCGTGCTAACAGAGCATGGCAAAGTGCAAACCCAAGGACGGAACATTCGACATTACACAAACTATTTGACCGAGCGCGCAAGATCATTTCGAGACACAAAATGCGACTTTGTGCGTGGTGCCGAGGGAAAACTTGAGAAGCTATCGGTGGAGAAGGGACTGTTGAGAGAGACAGAATCTGTGCAGCATCAGATCACAGCATTACTCAAATGCGACGTATGATTGACGATGCTCGAACTAGGATGAACAATGCTAAACAACAGTTTAGGTTTTGGATAACGAACCCGATAATGAGATTACGATTACAGTCTTTCGGATGCTAGTATTGGATCTTCTGGCGTTGTTCCATGTCATAAACCAGGCGATGATCAATATATTAGGTATTTGAGTTTTACAAGTAGGCAATATATCAGCTGACAGTTGTAGGTCACTTTTTCGAGATGTCAAAACCCGATGCAGAACGAGCTATGGAGATATACAGAAACTTTACCCGGCAAACGGATTTTGTGGTTTCGTACCTCGGTGTTGCACGTCAATATGAGCATCAAACGCGAGTGGAGGTACCAAAGCTCAAGCATGCGCCTGTCAATCTTGGAAAGCAGCTGGAGGACTATTTAATGGATCCGGATTTTGAGATAAATCGAAGGCAATATCTTGCTGAGCAGGAGTCTAGCAAGGGTGGAAGGAGTGGAAACAATGGCTCAAGCAAACCATTTGCAGTACCCTCTAAGAGTGAAAGCGAAAGCAGGGCTGCAACCGGCCGTTCTTTTCCTGATGCAGGGCAAGCGTCTTCTTCGAGCGCCACTACACAACCTCCTAAAGCACCCGCTGCGGATTTGATTGATTTCTTCGGTTCCATTGATACGCCACAACCAATTGCTCCCCAGGTAGCGTTGCAACAGCAGCCTCAATTTAACGGCGACCCTTTTCAAATGCAACAGCAACAGCAATTCCAGCAGAATGGATTCATTCAACAACAATCGGGCTTCCAAGATCCTGGACAATTTGCTCAACAGCAAGGCTTTAATGGTGCCTTCAATATGCAGCCACAGGTAACCATACAACAACCGCAACAGCAGCAACAACAACAACAACCGCAACCCATGCAGCCAAACTTTACGGGTGTCGGATTTGGTGGTTATACTCCCCAGCAACAATTCCAGCCATCGGGTCTCTCATCTATTCCACAAGATTCGGCTGCAAACTTCCAGCAACAAGGACATCAACAAATGAACCTACAAACTCCACAGCAGACAAATCCTTTCCGGCAATCGATGATGACGAATACTACGGGAATGGCTGGACCTTCATTTCCAGCTTCACCTCCTATCACATCACCAGTCATTAGACAATCAACAAACCCTTTTGCGAAGTCAGCATCACCGCAATCACAACCTTACACACCACCACCTGATCAACAATTTCAGCAACAACCAATGGCGGCTCCTCTTAGATCGATGCAAACAGGCACAAATCCTTTTGCCAAAAATCTATCTATTCAACCAACAGACCGGCCCCAAACCAGTGGCGCCAGTCTTGCGCCACAGCCTACTGGAAATACAAATCCATTCCGTCAGAGTCAATTTGTCAACACGGCTACTGGTATGGGCTGGCAAAATGCCCAGCAACCGATAGGCGGTGGTTTAGACCAACTTCAAACGGTTCCCGTGTTTCCTCGGCCTGGGCAGCAGCAAGCTTGGCAGCAGTGATCAAAACGTAGATTCGTGAAGGAAAGTCCATATATATTTTGGACATTATGGTTCACGTGGACTTTTGTGCTATGATATACAATTTTTGGTGTTTTAAGGATCATTACAAGCATGGCGTTCTGAGGGTATTGGAATTTGAAGACCGGAGCAATGTTTAAGGGCATAAAAAATGCACGATGTGATACTAATTGCCTATGCCTACTTAAGAGGTATCTAGCTCCAGGTAACTAATTACAAAGGCCTGTCCTTTGAATGTATAACTATGTCCAGATGACCTCAAACGCCAGTAACCACCATCCTTTTATCTCTGAACTCCTTGAATCGTGAAAATTCCATCCCATCCCTCTGCATTATATACTAGATATCTAATCAAAATACATCATCTACTTCCATTCTATCCGCCACCTTTAGCTTTATCTTTCCCGTAGATGCTTGTGCGGCTGCTATGGTAGCATCAGAAGGGGAGCTCGATTGAACTCGATCTCGCATTTCATCTTCGATGAATATTTCAAGGCCACTAAAAGCATCGTGCATAGCTCTTCCATAATATTCATGAAGGCTGTAACCACCAGCCATATGTTTAGGGTCACGCTTGACACTCTTGTCAACCCACTGGTTCTCGTAATCATCTCGTAATACATATCTCGTGGGCGTAAGAATGACTCCTCCAAAGGGATCATAAGGTTTCTCTGCCACAGGCGCCACCTTCTTCTTCAGACCTCTAATCGTAAGGCCCTCTCCATCAGCGCTGCCAGTTCCAGCACTGACCGCAGCATCCCTTTCTCCCAAGGTTCTTCTCGCCGAAGTCTTCTTCAAAATAATCTTGTGCGCTTGTTGTGTAATATCAGCTGCATTTCCCTTGCCGGTGGCCAGTTGATCCAAAACCTGCTTGCGGCTCTTCTCAACATCAGCCTTCTCCTCGGCCTCTTCTCTCATAGCCGCCAGTCTCCTCTGCTTCGCCATCTCCCTGTCCTCTAACTCCTTCCTCTTCCCCATCTCCACCTCCCTTAACCTCGCGTTCTTATTCTCCTCAATAGCTCCGCGGTTCGCTTCTCTAAACCTCCTTAGCTTCTCCTCCGCTTCTTGTTTTACTTTGCCTTTTCCATTCACCAGATCGAAGACCATGCATTCCGTCTCTTCTAAATAATTGTTATAATCCAACAACGTCTCGAAATCATCTTCGCTGCGATTGAACACCTCGTTTACTCGACGTCGAATATCACATTCGCGTTCTATGCCTAGATCCTCAAAAAAAGCAGATTTGAACCCTTTTTTCCGTAATGTACGACCGCAGTGGAGAACGGGACAGGGCGCGGGCCCGGAGGTGAAAATGCGGTCCACGCAGGTGGAACACATTTTGTGGTAGCATTCTGGGTTGATGAGGAATTCGAGATCGCGGTTGAGATAACGGTTGGATTTACATATGGGACAGATGTCATCGGATGGATTGGAGATGTCGAGGGGTTTAGGCATTTTCGTATGCGGAGCTTCGGAGCACTCTTTGTTGTTGTGCGATTATTGGAAGACGATTTGATTCAAATCAAATTAAATTGTAGATGTAGATGAATGTAACTTAGTCGCTGGTGTTTCTGTGAATGAAGACGAGGCTAAATTGAAGCCTGACATTTCAAATGTGGCGCTCAATGTGGCTTTGTAAGCAAGCCACTTCGGAGCCTTGTCTACTTTTCGATAACTGAATGGTTGGATTGACAATTGCAAAACACAAATACTGTACATTGATTGCAAAGATGGCAGACAAAGGTGTGTTTATTTTTCAATCCTTACTTCGCATGTTCACATAATAGAAAATCTTTGTGACTATTCGCTCATTACTCGCACTTTCTACACTTGCTTCACCTCAGCTACCCCGCCATTCCCACCCTCCAATATTTCAACTAACCAAAACTTTCAGAGCCAACACCCCAAGAAGAAGCCGCGGCACGCGCAAAGGAAGCAGCAGAGCAAGCCTCCCTCCCCTACAAATGGACCCAAACGATTTCCGATCTGGATATCACCGTCGAGATCCCAGGAAACCTTAAAGCTAAAGATCTAATCGTTGATATCAAACGACAATCACTAAAAGTATCAGTTAAGGGTCAAACCCCTATTATTGACGTATGTCATTTTCGACCTAGATCTCCTTTATTTTTCACCCCTCCCAGACTGACATATCTCCATGTAGGATGCACTTCCTCACACTATTCTCCTAGACGACAGCACCTGGACCTTGTCTAGTCTTCCCTCTGGCAGCAAAGCTCTCGAAATTCACCTCGATAAAGTAAACAAAATGGAGTGGTGGGCACATGTTGTTGTCTCCGCACCAAAGATAGATGTTACCAAAATCACACCTGAGAACAGCAAATTGGGAGATTTAGACGGAGAGACGAGGGGTATGGTGGAGAAGATGATGTGGGAACAGAGAGACAAAGAAGCGAATGGGGGAATTAGCAGTGAGGAGAGAAAGAAGAAAGAAATTTTGGAGAAGTTCCAAAAAGAACATCCGGAGCTTGACTTTTCGAAGGCACAGATGAATTGAATGGCTCCAATATTTGAGGAAGAAATTGACATATTGGTTGCGCAGAAGAATCAGGGTGAACAAACCGATGAGCATGCGAAATCTGTTAAAGCTGATTGCATTACTTGTGAAGATACCTATTTATTGGCGAAATCGAAGGACAAAAGTATCATTTTCTCTTAGGGTCCAAAGTTTGCACACTGACTGGCTTTCCATTCTTTTTGGTATTGTACACCTCACTCCTATATCACATATTCTATATGCATTCCCAAACATCCTCTTAACTTTTGTACTTTGATGTAACCATAATCTCATCTTTCTCCTGCCAATCGTCGACTTTGCACTTCGGAAAGCGCTTTGCTCCCACTCAAGAATGCGACTAATCCTACGACACCTGCAGCGGGTAAAGTTTGGAACAAGTTCCAGCTTGAGTAGTACAAGAAGAAGATTCCTTCCATGGCAATGATTGAGCCATAAAACAGAGCGTGTGAGATTGGCGCGGCGGAGGTGGCTTTCGATAAGTGAGAAAGATTGGCTCCGAGGTAAGCCCACTATTAAGAAAGTGTTAGTGCTAGAACCCAACAGATTTGGATAATGAATACATACAGCACCCAACAAGACTGGAACAGTTGCTAGGACTGCGGCCGCGAATACAAGGGAAAAGATCTTAGGTCCGCTCTGAGGATCGGCGCGGAAGATATGGTTGATCTCAGGTAGTTTTCCGTATCTCAATGGTTTTTCGTAGGCAGGTATTGGCTTGCTGGCATCGAGGGACAGAGCGAGGTCAAAAACATGGTTGCTGAATGCTTGTGCGGAGCCAAAGGACGCAAGAACAAGAGTGGCACGTAAAGGTTTGGAGCTTGTGAGAAGTTGGATTGGAAGATCTTTTTGAGACTATGTATCCATTAGCTTGATCCAACCGTTTTAGTCAATTGCCTGTAAAACTTACGAAGTCAACCTTTCCTTTGCCAGATTCCTTCACGGAAAATGGGAAAGTAACTTCGAGACCTGTATCTTGGTCTCTCACGAGTAAGAATGCTTGATGTGGTCGTTTGGCAGCACGATCTTCTGTAGCTGTGAGGACGATTTTCAGAGTGTCTTCTGCGCCAAGAGAAACTGCTTTCGCAAGAGGAACATGGTCTGATAGTCTGTAAAACAATCAATTAGTATATTTTACTCTAAAAATCATATGGTCTTCAAAGATATATCAACATCTTCCTGAATCCACGTACTTGTCCTTAAAACCCCCAGCACTTTTTCCGCTCACAGAAACAATAGCTTCATCGAAGCCCCAGGATGAAGCTGCAGTTACGACTCCGGCACCAGCAAGTACCAATGAAGGTATTAATGAGCGTAAGAAACGCATTTTGATTGAGGAATTCGTTGTGTATTGAAATTTGGGAATTGAAATTCACAAGGGGAGCTCGGAGCCACGTAAGAGCTCCAATTGAACACATTTCGGGACATGGCGGATTTACGTGGTACCGAGCCGATGCACGGGTACAACTCGGTTACGTGCCCACTCTACGTCAGCGAAGCAACAAGCGGGAATTAACCACCCTTCAAATTTCAAAAAGACTTTGACAATTCAGACTCTTTGTGATGTTAAATTCAAGATAGATGATTATAATTGTAAATATGAAGGAGGCTCGAATTCAATCTGACACTTTTAGTTTTGAGTATATATTCGAAAACGAATCATGGTTTGTTTGAGATGATATTGAGCTTGATTAGTTTCCGCTGCTTTGTTCGCTTACGTGGAGGCTATTAAAATGCGTGATAGCATTATTGATTAAGAAACCTATAGAAGCTTACATTACAATTTCATGCCCACCCGTTTAATAAAAACATCTGAGAGCTATCAGATTAGGAATCCCTGGCCAAAATGTATTCAGGTTTGGATGAACTAACCTCTGAAAAGTCTAAGTAGACATTCTTCTAATTCGATTTCCAAATTCTTAACATAAATCTGGGATTCATAGCTGGCATTAAGATGAAAGCTGAATATTGAATGGATGAATTATCTGAATGGTCATGGTCAAATATACTCTTGCTCATAGCTAATAGAACATATAGCGGGTATCATGTCAGACCATTACTTGAAAACACGTCGTGAATTGCAAATATGTACTTTCTGGCCTCGTGTTTGTCGGATTCCTCTGTATCGCAATTTTCAGAAGATCCATAATATTATCTCGCAGCAAACTATCAAGAGGCTGAGAAAGATGCAGGGTTAAATGCGCCAAAGTGAGCTGGAAGTCTGCTCGTTGTCTTCCACTGTGTTGACCCACTTAGAGAACTAAAGTCAATCAACTACGAGGTTCGAGATGGCCATTGGGTTGTTGTATTAATGGTGATTTAGATTGACTCGGATTCAAAACGAAAACCAGTCTGTTGCATCTATCATTGGACCTACAAGTATGAAATGCCCTCTTCGTTTACTATCTTAACTCAAGATATTGATATTTTTTGGTCCCATAGCACCATTCGAATAACACACCAGAGGAATTGACATTAGCTATCGTCAAAAGTGTTAGTTTCGTACACTCCTGGCACCAAGTTTACTCTGATTCTTCACTTGTAAGTGCAAGAGAGAGAGATATGTTCTAGGACTAATAATTTTTGCCAAGATGTTAAGGATTTTTGGAGGCGCAATGAAGGATACAAAGCCAATAGTGCATCTTCTACTACTTGATATATCTAGCAACAACACCAATAGTGAACTTCGAAATAGCAAATCAAAGATCAGACGTGGGGATGGAGTTCTTGCCATAGTTAAAATCAGTGGACTAAGCGAATTTGCTAGTCGGATTCAAATCTGTATATTAATACGGCTTAGCACACATAAAATCGTCAGTTCTTTAGCAGCTAAATCGACTCTTCCAAAGAATTCAATGACATTTTATGGGGCGTTGGTACATGCGATTAGATTCTCAATATACTGGGTTTCACCCAGAAGAATTTATGTTTTAGTCTATCATGATATGCAGCAAGACCTATCTATGAGGGCTGATCTCTCAACGAGATGATCGAATAGTCGATCAGATTAGATAGAAAGTTGGGGAGATTTCATCTCAATCTACTAAAGCGTCGTCAGTCCTCTACTTCTCACCTATTTAGGAGGACTTTTGATCACTATGAGCTTTATTCAAACGCACAAGTATTCGAAGCACTCAACATTGAATTACCAGTTTTATACTCAACAAGTTTTTGGCATGTCTTCTCTGAAAGCACTCACCATTAATTACTATTTTATATCAGCGCATAGTATCAAATTTTTAATGATGTGTATCTTCAGCGAATCAACATCTTCACTATGTAGATGCAATCAGGTAGCAGTTACAGTCCCGAACCAAGCCCCAACTACTCGTCACCATACGCTCAATGCTGAACTGGATTACTACGCTGTTTTTCTCTTTCTTCATTACGCGCCACCCAAATACTATTCTCGGTATTAGACAATGAGCTGTGAAACAAATTTATTATATGAATGAACGTGAAGATACAGTATGCTCAAATCGCTGCTCAAATCCTCGAAAAGGAATCAATTTTGAACGTTAGAGAGCTTCGAATTCATTAGTAGCTACGTATATATATCGTGTGGAGACCACCATTCGAAATCAAGTTTGGAAAATCGGGTTGATACAACGTTTTCCAAAATGATCTCGTTGAGGATATCAAAACGTTCGATGTTGATTTGAACATTGTATCTGATACCCTCTTTGTGCAGCCAAAAAATGCTCCTTTTGAGTATGGGCATGGAGTATACATGTTCAAGGACAAATATTGGGCTAAAGAATCAATTTGAATCGTTCGAGCGCTGCTCCATCGAGCAAATATTTCTCACACTACCAAACATCATCACCAACATGCACTTGCCAGCAAGTTGGTGAACCCTCCACCCATCACACGTACATATTCCGAAACAAGATGAATCTTAGCATTCGAAAAAAAAAAAAACTCCCATGGCGTAGTGGCGTAGTAGCATAGTACCCGCTTCAAAAATTGAAAAGATCGTGAATAGGTACAGTGGGCCATATAATACTGGCATAACTGGGAGACTAAGCCGCAAGGCTGAAATTTTGCCGTTTTGCTTTTATTGGACCAGAAGTAGCAAACTGGTTTTTGTTTGGCTGGTGGAGATGGAAGATGTGACGAGAGTCGACTTTAAATTAGTGATGAATGATGTCACATGTAGTGAATTATCTGTAGGAGTATGGAAGTGAAAAGAAATCAACAATGACCAAGATGCGACGTTTGATAAAAGGTAATATCTTCAGTTCTTACATTAGGGGTATATTTTCATAGCATACGTCAGTAGATGTGATGAGACTCTGTTGCTTAACCTCACTCTCTTCTCGATCAACCCTTTTCTTATTACATGAGTCTGGAGCGAGGGTAATGGAAATGCTATGGAAGTGCATGATAATTCATAGTACCATCGTCCAAGGGAATTCTATCATCGTACGATCACAAACATTGGCTTTTAGGGGCTTGACTGGAGAAGTGATTTTTCTGAGAGCTTTGGTGATTGAGCGTAATTTAGTAAATTGATTCTTGATTTTTATGGAACCTCGACTACGCCCGGAGTCACTTTGCACGGTCGCTATGGTCGATCTCTTCGCGCTGTTCTAAATAGAGCTCTGTATTCATTGATGGTGGTTAAACAAGTTCTCACCACTGTAGAAATGTCTAAAAAGTGCACAAAATGAAGAGAAAGAGTCGATTTTCAAATGATGAAAATCCAATTCACTTTGATGGAAGAACAATGTGAACTGCAGGAAGTTTTGCTTTTGTTAAAGGTAGACTGACTAGCTGTGAGTTCAACATTTTGAGCAATTCCAGAAAACTAGTTTAGGGATATCATGTTTACTCTGACTAAATCAAAGAATGTAAACTGAATGCAGTGAGTATGCCTTTCAAAGGCGAATATCATTCCATACTTGCTGTCCTATATCTACTCCCACGAACTGTTATTTTGAGCTGTCCATGTCGGATTAAGCTCGGGCTCGAGTCCGCCTGGATATCTTCATAGGAATATCCCACTGATATACAAAGAAGGCATTATGATATTTCCAGATGTGATTAGGATCCTCGAGTTTTATCTGCAGTCAAACAGGTTTCAGAAATTAAACGCGATAGAAATTTGAAATATAAAGGAGATGTTTGATACAAAATAAACCGGACCCGAAGAACTCACATCGAAAATACTGTATAAAGTAGCCATCGTTTTCCACAATTCTAGTTGGACCAGATATTTTCCTATGCATACTCGATTACCACCACCAAATACAAAATCGACAGTTCTAACCATTTGCTTGTGACGAGTTTCAAAATCTTCTTGGCTCTCTCCTTTCATTTGCAGCCAGCGATCGGGATTAAAGGAATCAACATCAGACCCAAAGGTTTTAGGGTCCCGATTCGAGACTGCGGAATTGATACCTACTGCTGTTCCACCGGGAATATATCGTCCGTCAGGAAGAGTAAACCCAGAATCGGGAACAATTCGCTCAAACATCATAGCAGCACCTGGATTAATGCGCATAGCCTCATGAAGCACTGCACTTAAGTAAGGAAGATTGTGTATATCCTTCCATTGCGCTGGCAGTGAGAGATTCGCATGGTCTAACTCATCAGTCAGTTTTGTGTAAGCGGACACATTTTTGGAAAGGTGGTATAAAACAGCCCTCATGGTTGATGCAGTTGTATCGCCGCCTGCAAGAATACTGAGTATGAGATAGGTCACAATTTGGTTGTCATCAATTAGGTCCGGATTCTTTTCTTTGAGCTTGAAATATTTATCGAGGTAGTGGTTATTGGTTTTGTACTTGTGGCCCGCCGATAAGAGCTCTTCTCGATATTGAGCAACAACCTTAACGCAGTACATAATCCCCGTTACAGTAGGCCTGGGACCAAACCGAATGATTGGGTTTTTGTCAAGAAAATGGTCAATCCATGGAATTTGACTGACGACGGCGAAGTAGTAAAGAGACCTTTTGGATTCAAGAAGGATGTTATCGACATCCCTTTCTTGGTCAATCAATCCGAATGATCGTCCAAAGCTGACGTTTGCCGTCACATCCCAAGCAACTGTTGTGGAATTTCAGATCAACATTGAGAATTTTCTATGGCAGCATGAACATACAGTACGCTAGCCAATCATCCACCATGCAATTATTCGTTTTGTCCGCAAAATTCGCACTTAGCTTTTCGATGAATATCCCCAAAGTCTCATCAACCAATGGTTCGATGTCCAGAACTCTTGTCATGGTCCAAAAACTCCTGATAGGTTTAACGTATTTCTCATGCCACAAAGGATCTCTAGAATTGAAAATATTTGACATTCGTTTTCCTTCAATGAGAGCATCATTGGGCTTGTACATGTCGCCCTAACAAGGAATTAGTGCCAAAGCTGGAAAATTGTAACTATTGAAGCTCAATTCACCTACCTTGAGCCAAGCATTTTTGGTTGCATATATCGTCCCAATCAAAGATGGATCACTAAGACTGATGGTTTTTGGGCCAATTCGAACAGCTACGCCATAATTACGATGCCAGTTTCTTTGCGTATTGTCCATGGAACCCAAGTACGCTTTAAATGCACGATAAATGTTCGTGAACTTTGCAGCGACTGGGCCCGGGAAATGCCTCAATGGAGAGAAAAAAAGCTCCCAAGCAACCTTAGAAACGATTGAGCAGAAAAAAAGTGTAATAAGAACGAAATTGCCATTTTCAACAAGAAACATCATAGCTGTGGTCCGATCCGATGTAAAGCCTTTTGCAATGGAAATGTCCACTATTTAATAGATTTTGAAGAGGGGTAAGATGTGATCATAGGATGGGATGAATAAAAGACAGAGTACTTGGCTCGAGTCATGGAATCTGACAGGGTTTCCCAAAAAGGTCAGCAATTACGATTAGGGTAGAAGATACGCGAGTGTAACCGTTGCGTTGGTGATATCGAACAAGCTTGCATATACTTATGCGGGTGATAGTGAAATCGCGTTTTTGGCTTGCGCATCATTCCTTCGAAGCTTAGAACACTTGGTTGGCCTATCATCTTTCAATATGGATATGATGTCGGAAAGCTGATTGCCTAAAAGGCAAGCTAGTATCTTGCGACTATTCATTGGCCCATTCCATGCTTCTGACAGGGGGAATTCATATAGCTGAAAAGGCCAATTGTATATAATGATTTTATGGAATTAACGCTAGCATCTTTGCTACACCTCGCCTATGCTAAATTGCCCATACAGAAGATGACTGCGACGAGATCAAAGCGAGCATGTATCACAAAAGCCATCCAAATAGATGACAAGTGACAGCTTCAACACTGTTTTATTTTAAGTCTCGATGACCTTGAAAACCGGCGTTTTCTGTTCAGTATCTGAATATCTGCTTCCTCTTATCTCGATAATCTTCAAGACAAAAAGTCCAAGTTATAGCGACCATCCGGATCTCTCTGGCTGCTCCCCAATGTGTGCTCCCCAATTATTAAACAAAAATTGAATCTGCGATTGTTCGAATTCTATTCATATAAATTTCAAAATAATCTAACGGAATTTTCTGTTTTCTTTCTCCTATGCGAGTGCTTACCTCAATGCATATAAGTAACGGTGAGTAGAAATAGTTAGCTACTCCCGCCATCTTATAGACCAATTTCCCTTGGCGTAGCTTGGCTCAACTACTGAGCCTTGCATCAAAGCCTCGCATTTGCGCCTCATGGGCTCTTTTACAACATTCTCCTCCCAGCTTGTTGTCTTTTTGTGCTTTGAGCCCTTAAAGGCTTGAGATGAATTGGTTTCAGGAGACTGCTCAACGATAAAACCGAAAACAACAGCCCTCCTAGCTGCCCTGCGAACCATCTCTCTTTCTTCCGCTTGTTTTTGGCCATCAACTTTCTTCTGTAAGTCCGAAGCCGACTCCTCCGTTCTCTCAGCTTTACCCCTTTCTCCCCCAACACTGAAATTAACATCCGATTCAGTCTGTGGTGGGCGTATCATTGGCCCGTTTCTTGTATCCACGGGCTCATGAGGTGCATCGTCGCCAGCGGAGTCCTCACTACTTTCCATATCAACAGTTTTCCATTCTGCATCAGCATTCGATCCGCCAATTGCTCGACTTTTACGATTTTTCCTTCTCCCATAAACTTTTTCTGGATCAAATCGACTTCCAAATACAATCTCTTCAATTTCATCACAGGTAACAACAATCCGATGATCTCCTTTCACAAAACGATCCTTTGCACCAGTCTTTTCTAGACCCGAATCTTTCTCCTGGTCCAACAGTGCGACAATGGCTTGCTCGATCTTTTTATCTAGTTTCCCCGGCTTTCGGCTACGACACCTATCTGAACAGTATTTGACCTCATTATTGGATTTTTTGCTGGCCTTTTTGGTGCCTATTGGATGTATTAGATAGAGCTTGAAAAATGTTCATCATGGTGCTAACTCATGACTCGACCACATGTTAGACAGTAAGGAACACTTTCTCCTGCTGTTAAATAGAGAGGAGGGGGGACAGCAGAATGTTTTGAGGGGCGCGACCACGAATCCATCCAACTCATGTTTGCTGATGTTGGAATTATATGGAGATTTCGGCGAGATTGAAATAGGTGAGTGAATATTCTGACCTGCACGGAAATTTTGGAAGGACTTGAAATTTTCATATGAAACGATCTATGAAAATGATGCAATTATAAGGAAGGAAGGAACTCAAACAATGATTTTGATTCATCAAATACTTCCAAGATCAATGTCATCATAGACATGGAGCGTCGCCACTACGCCACAGTGAATTCCGCTGCATGGTGTGGCTTGAGCTTGATGATCGTTTCGATTTAACAAAAAACAGTAACGAGAAGAATTGCAACTTGGAAAAGCAATTCATTGATCTTTGCTCACATGATTAGACTGGTGAGTGCACGAAGTCTAACGAGCAAAGGCCAAAGAGTCGCAGCTACTGATTGGAAATCGTTCATGTTCATGTTTTGAATTTCGATATAGAAGATTGACTAAGAGACTTGGTAGGTATTTTTGAGAAAACGGAGAAAATGATAACACCAACACATGATAACGACCTGCCTCAATTGATTGATAACAATAGCGAGTAAATAGATCTTGATGCATGTTTTATTAAAGCTTCTCCACACCTTGAATTTAAGTGTCTTGCGGCGAGCTCCGAATTTCTTATCTTGCATTTTGATAAACTAAACCCCTCACTTCACCAATACATCCAACTAAGAGCACCCAAATTCACCATATGCAAATCAAGAATGCCTTATCAGAATTATTCCGGTTTCCTCTTACACCAACCGGGGAAATGCGTGAAGTTCTCTTCCGGGCTTCCTTATGCATAAATCCATTCTGCTCCATTCGGACGCTTCCGTCGCCCCTCGCTCACAACTTGGATACATAAATCATTGACGTTCCACGGTCATACAAAGTCAAACGACAGTCACAATCTTCCTCCTTCCAATACAAACTCTAGACAAAGCACAACATCTGAACCCCAGGAGATCAAATGGCCGTCAAGACTTTAGAAGTGAAGCCTTTCTCTTCACCAGAGAACTCCTCTCTCAACCTCGGAGCTGAGATCAATAATGTCGACCTAGAACACCTCAGCGAGGAAGATTTTAAAACTATTCGCAATGCTTTATATAACTACCACGTTGTAGTACTGAAGAACCAGGCTGGTCTCTCCCCCAAAGCTCAATATGATCTTACACGTAGATTTGATCCCACGGCTGGTAAGTCTTCTTCCTTCATTCGTTTAAATGTTGTGTCTAATTCTTCCTCCAGAAACATATGGTCACGGCAAAACTCTTGATGCGAAAAGATCAGTTCTTCATCCGGACCTGAAAACAATTCCTCATCAAACTCAAGTTCAAGTCATTGGAAACGGATTTTATGAAGAATATGAAGGATTGAAAAATATTACACTCAAGCACCCTCATCACAAAGTCTTCCATAAGACCGCTGTTCCAGAGGAGGACGATTTGGCATTCACACGCTTCTACAGATGGCATATCGATGCTGCTCTGTATGCCCTCAATCCACCAAAAGTAACATCTTTGATGGCTGTAAAGGTCCCCGCTGGCCGTCGCCAAACTCTTCGTTACGATGATGGAACTGGCGAAGAAATGGATGTCCCTCTTGGTACCACTGCTTTTGTCTCCGGCCAAAACATGTATGATTTGTTAAGCGAAGAGGATAAGGAGTTCGTTCGTGGTGCGAAAGTAGAATACGCGCCACATCCATATATTTGGATGTCTCCTGCAAGATCACGCTCCACCGGCCTTGGTATGGTTTCCGATGGGAATGAGTTGCCTTTGTCTGAACTTCCTCCAGTCGATGAGAAGGACATCAAGATTTTGCCTATGTGCTGGAAGAACCCAGTCACAGGGAATTTGGCACTTCAAATCCATCCAAGTGCCATCAAAGCCATTCATCTACCGAATGGAGAGGTTATGACTGATCTCAAGGAAGTGAGGGATTTAGTTTATCGCCTACAGCGACCAGCTATTAGTCCAAAATTCGTGTATCCGCATGATTGGGTGGAAGGTGATTTGGTCTTGTTCAACAATCAAGGCGTCTTACATTCGGTTGTAGGTGCATTTAGTCCCGAGGAAAAAAGACTATTTAGACAGTGCAACATGGCTTCTTCCGAAGGAGTTATGGGACCAGATGGCAAGCTCTACTAGAAATGCAAAAAATGATGGCGGATGATGGGTTTGTTTTGTTTTTTTGTTTGGAAGATAGGTTACGAACTCGGCGTTGTTCTACGTATCAAGCCTCACCACATGGGAGGAACTCGGCGTTTGATAACGTAACAAGCGTATACCCCTTTTTGCTTGGTTACCATAGATAGATATAGCAAGTACATTTTGAATAAAGATTTTTGAGCTTCTGAATCCATCTACATGAAGATTGTTCAGTCGTGGCGGTTTAATCTTCACATGCTAAATGTGATGTGCCGTGAATTTCACATGCTTTGAGCCATTCACATCTTTCGATCTTCAATGTGGAGATCGTATTGCATAGCAGATGATGCATTCCAAGGTTGCCATAGATGGGGTCAATAAGCATAATCCGATAGGTTCTGTGGAAGCCGTCTTCTACGCCAAAAATAATCAACTCAACATAAATGCTTGATGAACATTGTCCAGAATATTCCCAAGCAAATATAGATTCTTGACTGATAGTCGAGACAGAAGCTTGTGAAGAAAGGCCAATTTATCTTATCTATTACTTTTGCCTATACAGCTATCAGATCTGCCTCAATACATTTTGGATAGATAATGCATAGATGTCTTAAATTCGATATGAAGTGGCTAGCGGAACACACTGATGAGCAGAAATGTAACCTACCCGTCGCTAAAGAATACAGGCTACCCTGCGCACAGAAACAGATCGAGATATTTTCAGCTGAGATGATGATCCTGAACTGACCCGATGGTACCGCCGGAAATCCAATTCGCATGTACGTATATCAACTATCATGCACGCACTCTCCCACTCTCCCACTCCAGGTACCATATGATCTCCCCAGGGTTTTTCAAGGTTCACGGTATGTAGGCGTGGTAGACTACGTTGTTGGTGTGGGGAAGCGCTGTTAAATACAAACAAGCACCTAGGGTTACATGCTTGCTGCCCAGCTTTTACAGCCAAGCTCAGAATGCATGATGTAGCATTGATGATGATTTGGGCTCTTTTACGTTGTACTGTACACCGCAATTGAACAACAAAGAACATGACGGAAAGATAAAAATAAGACAAGACAATTAATACTTACGTCTTCTCCTTTAAACTTTCGACTAGACACCGGTTGAGAATCTCCGAACGATCAGCTGAGCTTAGGGATTCCTTGTTTCGGAAATTTGAATAAGATCTGTTGGAAAGTTAGATTGACTCGTGCCCTGTGACACTGCATGGACTCGACTGACACAGGAGATCTGCATGCAATACAATACCAGGTATTCGATTCAATTACCGGGCCTGGCACTTCGTACGTCAATAATCAAAATAATATAAAAATAATTACAATCACTTCCAAAGTCTTATCGATTGTTTTTCCTCTTTCATATCTCCAACGCTATAGCTACGGACGTATTTCCGCAACCATATCAAAAGCTTTGTTTGTGAAGGACCGTCCGTTAGAAAGCACGCCTCGAATGGAGAACTGGGAGAAGCATGGTGTTGTTCGGATACCTTCAGACTCCACAATTTTGTGTCGTTAATAATAATAATACTACCGCTACATCTGCCAAACCTTCCAATGCGAATGAATATGGGTATGACAGAGAGAAAGGTTTGGAACCCTCGGGGGGCTTATTTGGACCGGCCACTAGGATTTTGAGAACAGGCGCAGATATTCTCAACAACAAGATACTACAAGTGCGAGATGGGTTGACGGAAGAAGAACGGTCTGCCTTGCGCAAAAAGGAGGAGAGGATACAAATTTTGAATCTGCGGATGAAGAATGCAGAAACGATGGAAGTTTGGAGGAGTGCCGCGAAAGAGTTGGATCTACTCGAGGATAATGAAGCATGGAAACTCGATTCACTATCGACCGACTTCGACGCTGCATTAATCGAAGCGAGGACTAAACAGATGGATACGGCTAGAATCGATTGTGATATCAAGAAGATGCTTACATTGGTGCGCACAACATTGTCGAGGGATCTGGGAGGCATGGGTAATATCAGATTATACAAGCATAGTCATGTTGGAACGAAAGTTGTCATCGAGAGGTATATTGAGTCGACGTTGGATACAATACGCGCATTGGTTGAAAATAGCAAGTATGCCTTGCCGGTTGGATTGGAGACAAAGGATATATTAGAGCAGGTTGTGTATGCTAGGCAAGCTTTTGGGAGAAGTGCCTTACTACTGAGTGGAGGAGCAACTTTTGGAATGAACCACGTTGGGGTTTTGAAAGCCTTGTTTGAGGCTCGTCTACTGCCAAGAATCATATCGGGTGCTTCTGCTGGTAGTATCGTTTGTGCTGTGTTGTGCGCAAGGACTGATGAAGAGATCCCGGACGTATTAAAAGAATTCCCACACGGAGACCTTGCAGTGTTCGAGGAAAATGGAAACGAAGATGGAGTCCTGGATAGAATCAGACGGCTGTTGACAGAAGGGGCGTGGATCGATATCAAACACTTAACGAGAGTCATGCGGGAGCTTTTGGGAGACATGACATTTCAAGAGGCCTACAATCGATCTCGTCGTATTCTCAATATCTGTGTATCATCTGCCTCGGTATATGAGTTACCTCGACTACTCAACTATGTTACAGCACCGAATGTCATGATTTGGTCAGCGGTGGCTGCCTCGTGTTCGGTGCCTCTTCTATTTTCTGCAGCGGAATTGCTCATGAAAAATCCGCTTACGGGAGAGACTTCGTCCTGGAATCCTACACCTCAGCGTTGGATTGATGGAAGTGTGGATAACGATCTACCAATGACTCGGTTGGCAGAAATGTTCAATGTCAATCACTTCATTGTTTCTCAAGTCAACCCTCATGTCATACCATTTATCGCTAAGGACGAGGAAGCAATCAAAGATACTGTAATTAAGGATAGTAGTGGAGGACCCGGCTGGGTCTATAATCTCACACATCTGGCAAAGGCTGAAGCTCTGCATCGTATGCAAGTTCTGGCCGAATTAGGAGTGTTTCCAAATCTGGTATCTAAGTGCAAGTCTATCCTGAGTCAGAAGTATTCTGGGGATATCACGATTTTACCAGAGATTAATTTTAAGGACTTTCCCAGAATATTAAAGAATCCCACGACCGAATTCATGGAGCAAGCTTGTTTGTCTGGGGAAAGAGCTACTTGGCCAAAATTAAGTCGTGTATGGAATCATTGCGCCGTTGAACTGGAGTTAGATGCTGCTGTGCAGAAATTACGAGCGAGAGTAGTTTTCAGTCCAAGTGAGGTAAACCTAAGGCGGTTGAGAGCTGGTGAGGGCTCTCGACAGTCTTCTGGAATGGGAAGACAGAGATTTGACAATGGAAATTTGTTGCTGATGTCGCGGGATGAAGATGGTGAATTTTCAAAGCAAGATGGAAAACGGGGAAATTCATCTCGTCCGTCACTCAGGGCAACAGCCTCGGTATTAGACATCACGAAACATAAAGAGCGTTCCCATTACACTGTATCTCTTTCTGCCCAAACTACTCCCCGTCGTACGCCACGATTAGGGCTAGAAAATGAAATGTTCAGCTTCCCTATTCCTTCGAAAGACATGCTTCATATCAAGAACCAAATTCGAGATCTCTCATCTGCTGGAGAAACAACACTTTCGCCGTCAAGCTCCGATGCTGATAAGGAATCACAGACTGATGGAAGCACTACAGAACTAGAAGCTGAGGAAGCTACATATGGTATAGCTAGCTCGACCAGTGATAGACAGCTTGATTTATTCTCCAGAAACCAGCCTATCACTGCCGGAACGGATCGTATCCTCGCTACATCTCCCTCGATTGTAAGAAATGGGACGGAGTTTATATATTCACCCACAGCCATGTCGCCAACGGAGATGAGACCAAGAGGTGAGAGGAAGAGCCTCACTGAACCGAGTAGTCCTGATTGGAGTTACAAGAGAATGTTTCACCAGTGGAAGGAAGACGATATGAGGGATGCTGCATAGATAGCGAGGAGCATAGGATACCATTTTCCCCGCGAAAAAGTGTGGGATTAATCTAAGTTGATTTTATAATGAATGATTGGGATGAGCAATGATTGGAGTTTATGCATGGAATTGGCGCGGGTGACTTGGATTTCGTTATTAGCGACTGAAGTTTGAAATAGTGAGGGTTGCACAGGATTGGCGTTCATGAAGTCTTGCATCAATAGCGATAGTCAGAAAGCATGGTTGGATTAGTTAACAAGATAGAGGCATTATAAGGATTACAATTCTTTTTAAAGCTCAGAAATAGTATGCTACGTTAATTTAAACTGGTCATTGGCCAGATATCGAACCGAAATGAAAAGCATATACCCACCTGCCCACTGACTTTGACTTGCGAGCTTGTATCGAAGGCCACGAATTCCTTGGTCGATTTTAATTAACTTACAAGCTACCAGCAGGGCCGAATTCACGCTTTTTTTAGTCCATTCGTTGCTTTTTTCGACAGAAGCACGTGAGAAGCTATAAAGACCAGGTGGAAACCTCAGAGTGGGCGAATTACGTAACCTTTGACTTTTGACTCTAGTGCGTAGTGCTCACAGACCACGCCATTCATCCCACTACTAAATTTTATGGCGGGGTGGTCGGTTCGTCGTTTCATCATAAGTACAGTACTTATCCAGTACTCGTACACACAAAAACATCCATCACAGCTATATTACAATTTTGGTTCCGGCAATCAAAATCAAAGATGGATTTCTATGCAACTTCCCAATACCCTGAGGGGGTGATCAGCTTCCTTGATACCGATCTTTACAAGTTAACGATGCAATGCGCCGTTTTAAAATACTTTCCCACCGTTCGAGTGACTTACGCGTTCAAGAATAGAACGCCGGAGAAGAAGTTGTCGAGAGCTGCATTTCGTTGGTTACAGCTTCAGATTAGCAGTAAGAACTCACAGCTGAAGTATTGATCGGGAAGGAAGCTAATGAAAATAGAACTGGGAAATATTGCGCTCAAAGACGAAGAATTTCGATTTCTCCAAAATACCTGCACATACTTAAACCAGCCTTACCTCAATTTCTTGAAAGAATTCAGACTAGATCCGCGAAACCAGATTGAGGCTACTTTTGTAGCAGACAATGATAAGGGTAAAGATGAGGACTTGGGAGAAGTCAATTTGGTGGTTAAGGGTTTATGGGTCGATACTATCCTGTACGAAATCCCTTTATTGGCTCTAACCAGCGAGGCATACTTTAAATTCATGGATACGGATTGGACATACGACGGACAAGAAGAAAAAGCATACGAGAAGGGAATTTCACTTTTGGAAGGCGGGTGTATTGTGTCAGAGTTTGGGACCAGAAGAAGAAGGGATTATCACACCCAGGCTCTTGTGTTCCGCGGATTGGTCAAGGCGAAGAAAGTAGGAGAAGAGCGCAAGTTGGCAGGAAAGATTTCGGGCACGAGTAATGTTCATTTGGCTATGAGGTTTGGAATTCCTCCTATAGGAACTGTCGCACATGAATGGTTCATGGGAGTCGCGGCTATCACGGATAACTATAGAAGTGCTACGGCTACTGCATTGGACTACTGGGTCGGATGCTTTGGTCAAGGTGTTTTGGGTATCGCTCTTACAGATACTTTTGGAACTAAAGACTTTCTCCGGGTTTTTTCTCAGAAAATACCATCTCTCACAACCGCTACTTCGGGGGCAGCTGCTACATTACCGTCGGCTGATACACTCACGACTAATGGAACGACGAGTACGAATCCGCCTTTGGATGCAACGGGAGACAAAACGAACGAAGATTCCCCAACATTTGCGCAGGCTTTCACTGGTGTACGACAAGATTCTGGCGACCCGGCAAGCTTTGTAAAGAAGATGCGTCAGTTCTACGATGAGCAGGGCATCAAGGACAAGAAAACAATTGTCTTTTCCGATTCCTTAGACGTCGAACTTTGTATAAAATATAAGCAAATTGCTGAAGAATCAGGATTCCAGCCTACCTTTGGTGTGGGCACATTCTTCACAAATGATTTTGTTCACACAACTTCAGGCAAGAAGTCGACGCCGTTGAATATTGTCATAAAATTAAGCTCTGCTGATGGTAAACCGGCTATCAAGATCAGTGATAATATTGGGAAGAATATGGGTGATGAGAGTACAGTTTTGAGAGTCAAAAAGGATTTGGGATATGTAGAAGAGGAGTGGCAGGGAGGTGACGAGACAACAAGATGGGGAAAGGAAGGAGCAGATGTTGTGAAGAAATAATGGCGATGCCAGTACTTGGGTCATGACACACAATATCTTACATCAATATGGTTGGCGTTTTATGGGTGGGGCTTGAGTTTTTTCTAGATATCAAACCCATTTGGGATAGAGAAGTAATTGGTTAATTGCTGTCATAGATTTGTGGATGGGCGTTAATAAGAGGATTTTTTATGATAACAATAAGTTTCACTGCTCGTTCTCCATGTGCTCTAGCCACTTGTAACTATTTAGCAAAAGGTTTGAATATGGATAGAGATATCATTGTTATTACCCAGTGGTAGAACAATGTCAAATTCCATTCAAAGGTTAGATTTCCTAAAATTCATATAATTCCCTTCACAGTTCTTTTGTACAGAGGATATGCCGATACGACCAATATCACAATACTTAATTCTGTTACCTGTATTCAAAAACGGACTCTACAGTTCTCAGCTTTCTTTCTCTTGTGTCCAAAGAAACTTTCTTTTTTTTTCTCAAGTTCTCTCTTGAATCTTCCAAAAAGTCAATGTCCTCCTGCTAGCCACGGATATCCAACTTCAACGATGTTTCATCTTCTGGGCTACCAGAAATTTTCAGAACAAGCTGATAAGTCAGTCGGTGGTCTAGCATGGAGAACTCTTGTACCTCATATATCTCACTGGATAAAAGCTAGGTAAGTAAGCATGCAATGGTCACAGTGCTTAAATAGAAGAACTTCTACTACTGTATATTGCGAGGAAAGTCATGGTTGTCTGGATGACTGGTTATCCGGGGCGAGTTGCTTTTTCTATCAGTGCAGGAATGTCGGAGTGCTGCTTGAAAACTTGCTGCAATGCTACGTTTGAGTGATGGTCTCGTATGATGGCTCAGGGGCTAGAGTTGTATGGTAAGCAGATTTGGTGAGCCACAGCGTTGTGTATTATATGCGTTCGGAAGATAAGAAATGGCGAGGGAAGATATTGTACTATTAAGGAGTAGAAAACGACATCGTTCCGGAAGGATTTAGAAACTACGCGAAGTAAACGCGGGATAACTTCTTCGGCCGTTTAATGCGGTAGATTAAGTTGAGAAAGCTGTTCTCGATTCTTTAAAAGTGACTCTTCGGACATTTAACAATCAACTCCATTGTGAAAACTTTTCGTCTGTAAACTTTCACAACGTATCGTTCGGTGACTTCATCTAACAAAAATCCCGTGAACCCATCATGGCTATATCCAGAGTGTCCATTTGACTATAAGCGAGAAAGAGCAGTATTTCCAACTCATTGCCTACAGGTATCAGCAGACCCCAAGCATCTCGAGGAAGAGACGTCATCGCTCGAATACAAGTGTCGTTCCAGAGCGCCATGGCTTGAACGGTTAGTAGTGCGAAGTAATTCTAGCTAGCAGAAATTTACAGTAATGATTTTCAATTCGGTATCTTGGAACAAGGAGAGAGGTCGGAGATGTATGTGGGAGGTATGCTGATGTACTTGTGACATGAGGAAAGGATTGCGTAGATGAAGATATGGGATGTAGAATTTGATTCTCTCACTTATCGCTTATGGATTGGGATATGAGATAAAAAAATTGAAGATTTATTGTGCATTCGGGGAGAGTATATGAGCATTCGCAAGCTATCATGCCATGTACCTTCACGCCGCAATGTTCATTTCAACGAGTTGGTATCGAAACTCGGAAATTCAAACAAACTTTCACATATTTTTGAAAAATAACAATAGAGGTACAGAAAGCTTTTGAGATGAACCAGTATTTGCATTCCATTTGAGCACAACATGGATGAAGATAGTAATGCCCAATGCCAGAAGAAGAGAAAAATGAAATTAAAAGCAAAAGTATCCTTTCAACGCTTCGGGTTTTCCTCCCTTCAGCCATCGCGGCGCTTTCTCGCGCTCACAACTGCAAACCCAGGATTTTCCAGGAACATCTTCCAATACTCGGGATCCTTTTGAACAATCTCAGTATCCTCAGGGCGTTCTATTTTGATATCTTCAAGCCCAAAGGCTTCGTGCATCTTTGTGGAGCCCGAATAACTAACTTCCATTAACGTCGCCTCGAACTCGAGTGGTGTTTCCAATTGGAGCACGTATCGCATCTTTACTCCTCCAGGGATATTCTCTATATCTTTGTATTTGAGGCCATATTTGCCGGTGGTGGGAACGATTCCCCTGGGGTCGCTACTCCTAACGCCCACAAACCGGCCACCGGGCTTTAGGTTCGCCACAACATTGGCCCACATCTGCCCAAGAGCTTGCTCGTTGGGTGCGTGGTCAAAAAGCCAGTTCGCCATGACAAGATCATATTGGTCTTCGAGAAGATTGCCAAGTGGTTGAGTCAGATCGGCTTCGAGCCACTTGATCTTATCACGACCAAGGGATGCTTCGATTTCCTCTCCGGCTTGTAACATTCCGGGGGTTATATCTACGAGGTCGACCGACTCTGCTCCAGCATCAAGAACTTGGCGTGCTCTGAGCCCAGAGCCACCGCCTAGGTCCAATACCTTGAGTCCGGTACAATCCCCGAGTGCCAAAGCCAAAAGCTGTGTTTCTAAGATGCCTGATGGAAGTAAAGCAATGTCATCATAGCCGTGTGCCTGATCGTTGTACTCTGATTTGAGTGTCTGATAGTCTGGCATGATCGTGGAGTTGCTTGAAATTAAGAGTCGGTTTAGAGATTGAGTTTGAATATGAAAATACCTTGAATATGGCTCCCAAGGGCTTGATATATTCAGTATGGTTACAGCGATACATGCGTTGTCAGTTGGGTGCAATTATCCAGTGGGATGGGTGATCTTTAGGTAGCCGACACTTTGTATTTGATGACATGAAATCTAAGCAATTTGATTCGCTGGGTATTCGTCGCCGGGTGCCTCAGCATGTGTATTGGGTAATACGATATGCGAGTATAATCGAAAAGGGTGTTGAGAATCAAGCTTGATCGGGTTCTAGCATGTGAGCTTCATGGAGGGACTAGCAATTCCGGTTGCTTATTTCCTTTCTCTACCTCTTTTAGCAGAAGGTTATATCCCCTTCCCCTGCTCACGACCTCTATTCTATGGATAGCTGCTACACATTCTTCTGTCGGAAGATGTTACCGGTAAGCTGCGTTCTTCATTGAAACCCCGCACCTCATCGGGACCATGCCCTAGGGAAACATTTGGTCATCGTAGATGTCTAAACATGGGCATCTCGTATATCATCCTACGTCGTCAAATGCAGAGTGTGACCACACATTTCCTTAAGTGCGCACCTGTCTTCCTGTGAACGTCTCACAGCCATAATTTCGGAGAGTTTTAATGAATCGTCATGGCATGTTGAATAGTATTCCAACTTCCTGATTGCAATCTTAAATCTGTCTTACAATACCAACCATGGATGCAATCGAAACTGTTACTGTTGAAGAGAGTACCGTCCTTCAGGTTGCTGTTCGTTACCATATATGCTTACTCAGCAGTACTTGTTACACGTCAAACCAAACTTCATTTCGCACAAACATGACACAGGAATAAGGTCTAACGATGGCATGATAAATGGGAGAGGTGACATATAGTACCACATTATTTATGCGTTTTCTATCTATCGTTAATAACTGAGTCTTGTCTCCTCATAAATGAAACCTACCCCTCACTGGGCAAGATTAGCGGAATTCGTACTAGCTTTCCAATGAAAGTCTCTTTGCTTCTTTCCCCTTTTGTTTTATAATCGGGGCAACATGTAAACTTCATCTTCGTATGAAGTAAAGTCATACCAGGGCGGTGAAAGCTATGTGTTTTCCCACCAACCCATTCATTGGTTCCTTTTCCCTCGCGCCCTCTCTTCGATGTTCGAACCCCTCACTTCCGCCAATTTACGATCCACTCTTATCTCTGTCCACGTACTCCACGAATTAGCCTCGTCCAGACAACAAGACCATGCTCTCTCATCTGTTCACTTTTTGCTGTACAGATCTTAGAATTCTCATTCATCCGTAACCCAATCCTCATCAAAAATGACAGCCCCAGAAGCAGTCCCTCCAACCAATGTTGAATCCATGAGCCATCTCACTTCCTCCCATATTTCAAGCATTCCAGGCCCACCAAAGGCTAAAGATCTGGATGCATCACAAATCCTAATCACCAAAACTACCTCTCCAAGAACCGTTCCCGAACCTGACAGCAAAGAAGTATGGGCTTCAAAATATTGTACTGATCACATGATTACTGTGCGATGGACTGCCGACGAAGGATGGCAAACCCCTGAGATCAAACCCGTAAATTTGCTCCCTTCTCGTTGTTCCTATCCTTGTCGAGTATTCATATATACACGGGGTAATACTGATGCAGGAGTAGTATGGGCCATTGACAATGATGCCCACAGCATCTTGTCTTCACTACGCAACTCAATGTTTCGAAGGCATGAAAGTCTACCGTGGATTCGATGGGAAGCTCCGACTTTTCAGACCAGATAGAAACTCAAAACGTCTGCTAATGTCTGCTCAACGAGTGGTGCTTCCAGCTTTCGACCCCATAGAATTGGAGAAGTTACTCTTGGCTTTCATGGCGGTTGACGGTCCTCGTGAGTGCTGATTTTTCTGGCTTTCTTCAGTCTAACGGGATTGAATTCTGATGTGCATTAGGTTGGCTCCCCAAATCTCGACCGGGAACGTTTCTTTATGTTCGCCCTGCTATCATTGGAGACGGAGAAGAACTTGGAGTTACTTCTCCTTCTGAAGCTTTACTATTTGTCATAGCTGTGCCATGGCCAGACCTATCGGGTACTCCTCCGGGGGCAGAACCTAAGCCTCCGGGACTCAGGTTACTTGCTTCGTAAGTCATACCTTGAGCATTTAATTGCTGATTGGCTTAATGAAACTTTTGGAGTATGATGACTAGGCTATTATTGACAGTGTTATAGTAAAGAGGACACCCGCGCTTGGCCTGGAGGCTTTGGATACGCCAAAGTGGGAGCGAATTACGGCCCGGCTTTTGTAGCCCATGTAAGTTTGCTTGGTCATTTATTCTTATTGGGGGTATTTCCGCCTTCGAGTGTAGGTTTTACATCGAATCCAAAATTAGTATTTTGTCTTGAAGACCCCTTGGTTATACGTCGCCTTTGCTGTTCGCTTAGAGCTTCATGGGATACTCAATTCACATCCGGAGCACTTCATTGTTCCCATTATTCACATTGATCCAGAACTTTCGATCATGAAGGCTTTTCAATTTTCATTCGACTGTACAGCATTGTCTATTCCTCTTGCCTATTTATATGCTGTGTTACTAGGGAAGATAACTCGTGCAGGTTTAAGCTAATTAGATCTTTTAGATGGCGGGTCGCAAGCTCGGCTATGATCAAATCCTTTGGCTCTTCGGTCCCGATTATCAAGTCACTGAAGCTGGAGCCAGTAACTTTTTCCTCGTTGTACGTATCTCCGCCACGAAGCATAGATTCTTCGAATATCTTCCATTCTCTTTTCACATCATCCCTACATCCTTCCCTCAAGAACACATTCATTCTCTATCCTTCTCACATACTATAACCTAACAACCCACCAGCTCCGTGACCCCGAATCCCAAGCTCTCCAGCTCCTCACCGCCCCTCTAACCGAAAAACTAATCCTCGATGGCGTCACCCGCCGAAGCGTCCTCGATCTCGCCCACGAACGCCTATCCCCATCTTCTAAAGATCTACCTTCTGATATCAAACCCCTAGAAATTGTAGAAAGAACATATACAATGTTAGAAGTAGAAGAGGCCCACAAGGAAGGAAGAATCGTTGAGGCGTTCTTGAGCGGTACTGCTGTAAGTTTTCCCCTCTTCTCTTCTCTTCTCTCCCCTTTCCATCAAATCGCACTCACAATCCCAATCCAAACGGAAATAAACACACCACGTTTTATTCTCTCGCACCTATAACTTCAATCTCCTCTTCTTTGTCTACACACAAGAACTAATCTCTCCCTCCCGTACAACAGTATTTCATAACCCCCGTCTCCGCCATCTCGTTCCGAGATCGCAATATTGAGATCCCCATGCAAAACGCAGCTGGTGATAGTGGTGTTTATGCCCAGATGATCAAGACTTGGTTGTACGATATTATGTATGGGAACGTAGAACATGAATGGGGTGTTGTGGTCGACGAGGATGAATGAATATTGTGCTACATGGACATCAAATAACGACATGGCCGATTACTTGGCTGGCTTGCAGAAATATTGTAGTTGTAGATGGGAGTGATACAGAGGTGAAGGAGATTAAAAGGAGACTGGGGGAGAAACTTTATAGAAGCTTAAGCTATTCAACTCGTAACTTGATAAGTATCTCACAATTAGACATTAATGCACCAAAACAAAAAACTACATCAAAAAATGAAGTAAAGTAAAGTCAAATATTCATTCGTAGTATTTTGTGCGCCTAAAATACAATCTTTCGCTCCCTAATTCGCATGCCATTCAACTTTCAACAATAAACTCCCAATCCATTCCCAATAACAAGGGTAATTAGAGGTACTTTAAAAAGATAGCAAAATGCATGCAAATACAGAAGTGCCTGATCACATATTTGTTGAGGAATTACTCGTCAACTAGTTCTTCTTCATATTCTCCCCAGCTTTCATTATTTCTTCCCTTCCTATCTACGATTGGCTCCTGGTTGAGCGTTTGTTGACCTCTGCCTTAACAGCGTCAGTTCCTGATGCGACAGCCTCAGAGGCCTTGTCTTTGGCACCAGCAGCAGCATCCTTGGCCTTAGCGGCTGCTTTCTTGACTTGTGGTGGTGGAGTAGATCCGCTCATGCTAACAATACCAACAATAATGGCAATGAGGGTGACAAAGACGGCACCGATACCGGCAGCAGCCTCAGGAACGAACTTGATAGCTTGAACGGGGTCATTTTGAGCAATGGTGAGGAACAAGTCAAGCTTCTCCTTCATGTAATGGACTGGGTCATCAGCGAAGACGAGATCAGATGGAGACTTTGGCTTGTCCTCAGGCTTTGGGATAGACTCGAGTTCAACCAATTGTTCAATGGGGTGCTTCTCGTTGAAGGTCTCGTCAGCGAACTTGGCAGCATCCTCAACAGAGTGACCAATGTAGATGTTGTCGAAGAGAATATCGCTTTGCATGGTCCAGATTTCGAAACCGATCTATGGTTATGTTAGTGTTGTGATTTAAAACGAAAAGACGAATTACTTACGGCTCCCATTGGCTCGAGGTTGGATGGGGTCTTGTCCTCATAGTAGTCTGGGTTCTTGATCTTGCGTGGAGCCCAGACACCCTTGTAGGCTGGGTTATCAATGAATGGTGCAGTCCACTTGCCCTTGTAAGCTGGGTTCTTAATCAATGGCTTCTCCCATTTACCACAGCCAGAAACATCGTCACACTTGGGGTTTGGTACGGTTGGGGCGATCCAGTCTCCATCCTCCTCATCATCCCAATCCTCTGGCTTTTGTGCCTCTGGGTCAGGGATGCTGAGAGGCTCATCCTCTAACCAATCCTCAGGCTTGGTAGCTTCCTCATCGACAATTTCGAATGGTGCTTCCTCATCCCAGTCCTCGGGCTTCTTAGCTTCTGGATCAGCGATACGGGCCTCATCAACCCAGGTATCTGGCTTGGAGTCCTTAGCATCATCAATCTCCTTGGGTGGGTTGAATGCTGGAACGAAGTCGTCGGAGAGAAGGTTAACCTCCTTAACTTGCTCACCATCCAACTTGATGATGGCAGTGTTGTTGGGGTGAATAATCAAGGTGTAAAGTTCGGTGGTCTTGAGGATTCTGGCTGCTGGTGCAGGAGTCATATGCTTCTCCTCATATTCACCAGTCTTTGGGTTCTTGTGGTTAATGATAAGGTGAACCTTGTTGGTGGTACCACACTTGTCTGGTCCGAACATGATAACATATGGAGATGCGTTAGAGAACTCCTCTTGGTGAAGAGCCTTGTTGTCACGGAGAAGCTTCAAGTATGCTCCACCACACTCAAGACCATCTGGCTAGATGTTAGCAATGCTGATTGGTTGGTTGGAAAGACTTTATACTGACTTTGCATCTTGACCTCATATTGAACAACAAGGGTCTTTCCCTTGTTATCAATCTTCTTGGGGAATTTGGCAGAAATGGCGTGATGGGCAGCAGGGTTCTTGACAACGAGACCCTTATCTCCCTCCATACCCTTAAAGACGTGGGGTTCCTCAACGGCCCATTCTCCAACATAAGCCCATTCTTCCTCTTCCTTGTCGGAACCCTTGGTGTCCTTTTTGGCGTGGGATGGCTTCCATCGTGTCTCCCAGTCATCGGTGAACTGTTCGAGGAAATCGGCAGTTATTTTGGTAGGCTGTAAGAGAATTGATTGTTAGGAACTATCTTGGAAAGGCTACTGAAGGGTATGGAATGTGTAAATTAGTAAGAACTTACAGTGAAGGTGGGAAGCTCAATGCCAGTTGAGGTGGCAGATGAAACTGATGAGGAAGCTTCAGTAGCAGCGCTTGACACTGAGGAGCTTGCCTCCTTGAGTACAGATTGAGCATCGGCATTGACAGAAGTGGCCAAGAGAGCTGCTGCTGAAAAGGCAGCTGTAGTGTGAAAACGCATGATGAGTAGAAGAGAACTGAGCTCTAATCGACCTTCTTTAGATTGACAAGAATAGTTCTACGACTTTGAAAAATTGCTTCCAGAGCTCAATGGATGTAGAAAAACCAAAGAAGATGAAAAAGCGATTGATGCGACTTTTATGGTCCTGGAGAAAGTGCTGGGAATTAAGAATATGCCACAGTGTCCTATATTTTGGCGTATACTCGTTTAGGTAAGGTTTACAGTGACAAGGTTTTTGAGTTTCCCCTCACGAAATGGACGATGGAAGCATCTACTAGTACGATAACGTGAACTTTTTATATGCCAATGGATCAGTGAATTCTTGACCCGGTTTGCTAATATGATATGAATAAAAAGATGTAAATTGACAATTAATATACGTGTTCGGACTACTCGTACAACAGATGTTGATTTGTCTAGGGATGGAGATCGAGTCAAGTTCAGCAAGAGAGACCTCTTGGACTGGGCATATATCAATCTGAACCCCTCTTGTTGTTGTCAATTGTAGAGCTTCGATAAAGCTGTGTTGGAAAATACCTATCAAATCATTCGTTGAGTTATCCAGCTCTGGTACTCCATCGACAAGTACTGGCAGTACACATATTACAATCCATATAACCATTGGATACGCGGTATGGATGTCCAACGTCAATTTGAACAACTCCTACATACCTACACACACCTATCTGTCTACATCCTCTTATCTATCATCCACCTACTTACTACCCAGGTACCAAGTAGTCACTTTGTGTTGACACAACACACATCTAGCAGCCAAAAAGGACACACCTCTTTTCCTCCTCAATATTGGATCAATCCCCAACCTCCTCTTCGTCAGCTACAGTACTACCTTCTTCCATCCTTCCTCTTCAACTCCGAGACTCTGTTCGATTTCTTTCTATCAGATACCCTATCTGGGATGAGTATCCACAGCTATCCTAGGCTGAGTGCAGGGTCTACTTGTCAGTCAATGCAACAGTAGAAAAATTGAGAAAGAGGGGCAGAGCCAAGGGGAAGCTTACCTAGACACTTCCCCACCAAAATGCTACTAACCAACAAATTACATAGCACAATTTAATTTTCTCCATACGCCATCGAAGATTGACATTTTATGTCGAGGTTCCCAATTGAGTATTTCCATTTTGAAGTATACGTTCGGGATTTCTTTCCAATTTATGTATATTTCAAATACACGGTGGTATAATTACAAGAGAGTTATACGCAGCAATCATGACTACCCAAACCCCAATTCAAGAATCGGAAAATAATGATCATCTCATTATTTCACAAGATTCCCAACATCCCGCGAATCTAATCCCAGAACTCTGCGCAAAGTTTTGGCATCTAGGTTGGGTAACAGGTACAGGAGGAGGTGCCAGTATTCGCAAAGAGTATGCCCTTCTTCCCTCTCACTCCAACCATAAACTAACCTTCCCAGTGATCTAGTATACCTTGCGCCATCTGGAGTCCAAAAAGAACTCATGAAACCAGAACACATTTACGTCCTCGATATAACCAAGCAACTCGATCCCAAACAACGCATCTACCTTCGCTCCCCACCCAACCTCAAGCCTTCCCAATGTACCCCCCTTTTCATGGCTGCATTCACCAAACGAAACGCAGGTTGTTGCATCCACACGCATTCGAAATGGGCAGTCCTCATCACCCTACTCCTAGAATCCGCACCTAACACCACAATGTTTGAAATCAATAATATCGAGCAAATCAAGGCATTCGGAAAAGGCTATACGAAGTCAGGAAATTTGGGATACCATGATACGTTGCGCATTCCAGTTATTGAGAATACACCCCATGAAGAAGATTTAACGGAGTATCTGGAAGAAGCAATGGAGAAATATCCGGATACGTATGCGGTTTTGGTGAGGAGACATGGGGTTTACGTTTGGGGGGAGTCGGTACACAAGGCGAAGACTCAGTGTGAGAGGTAGGTTTTTGATTTCACTATTTGATTTGAGTGATGTAAATGATGCTGATATTCCACATAGCTTGGATTACCTTTTCCAAATTGCGGTTGACATGAAGAAGTTGGGTTTGCCATGGTTGAGTGATGTTAAACCAATTGCTTGAAGGACTTCGACAGTTCAAATTGCTATTGTTGTTTGGAGATGAACTTGTGATTTACAAGAATTAAAGATACCCTTTTCTTACGCCATGCTTTCTAAGATGTAAATGTGACGATTAGAAGTGTCACTCGCTTCATCTTTTTAACCACTGAAGTCGAAACTCATTCTTGATTAGGTGTTATTTTTGCATATCTTATTCCATTTAGATACTTTTGCATACCCATCTGACCTGACCCCTCCCAAAGTCGAATCCACATCTCTCTTAAAGTCTCCAGCCTCCAACTCCAACTCCAACGCCTTTCCAAAATGTAACTCTCGTAACCCATCATCGCGACTCTCCCTCATCCCAAAAGAAGGTATCTCCACTCGCTTGATTCGCCAACCTCCTATCTCTGTTAAGAATCAGTTTCTGTTCATTTGTGTATCATATCATACCACGCCATGCTATGCCATATATGCCTAAAGCAATACCATTCCTACAGAATACGCCAAAAACCCAAGCCCCAAAGAAGCCTCCCAAAGCACATGAAGAAAATGAAGAAGATAGATAATAAGGTAGGTAGGCACAAACCCACAGTTCAGGCAAAGGGAAAGGGAAAGGGAAAGAAAAGATTACTCAATATTCACATTTCCGGATCATCGTATCGATCATGGTTATGTCCGCGTATACTACTCTCTCGATCGTGATGCGTAGCTAATTCGTGGGGTCCTGACGATGAAGCGTGGGTGTGGAAATGGGTTGGGATTCCAGGGGAGGGAGAGGATCTTGAATTGTGGTTAGTGGATGAGATATCGTAAGGGGGTGTGTTGAAAGAAGGGGGGAAAATCATCAAAAATAATGCACCTTAGTCCCCTCAATCTCTCACTCTCCCTTTCTCGTTCCTGTTCCGACCTCTCTCCCATCCCCATTTGTACACCCATGGATCCAGGCATCCCTGGACTATTCGGCAAACTCACGTTCCCACGCGCATTCACATTCCCTTGATGATAATTCGGACTGGCGCTTCCCTCGACTCCTCTCCCACCACTTCCACTCCCACTCCCCCCTAAATTCAACGGCGGAATAACCATACCATATTCGTCCGCCCCCGGACTCCGACTGCGACTGCGTCCATACCCCTCACTCCCAATATTCGAATCCGAAAGATGCGAATGGTTTTCACTTTCCGCGCGGGAAAATTGTCCCAGTCCTCGAATCTCATGTTCCGTCATGAGATGTCGAGGTTTATTGTAATATGTTGTTTCGGAGAGAGTTGCCGAGGGCGCAGTATACGATTGGGGGTCTGAGCTACCGGGGTGATGCGGGTAGGGTTGGGCATGGGATGTCATGTTTTGGGGACGGGAGTTGTGGTGGATTATTTCTTTGATGGTGCGTTGACGGCCGCAGAGGTAGAGGAGGGCGCTGGCTAGGAGGACGAGCGCGGATGCGCCGATGGCTATTCCTGCTATGGCGCCTGGGGATAGTTTGGGGGAGGACGAAGCGGAGGAAGAGGAACCTGTAACGATTATGGTAGAAGGAGAGGTGGTAGCGTTGGGAGATTCGCCCGAGGACGAGGTAGAAGTGGGATGAGCAGTCGAAGATGAGGATGAAGTGGCTTCGACAGGAAAGTTTTCGCCAGGACTAAATTGCAACGACGAGTTTTTCGCATATTCCAATTGATTTTTGAATGTTTGAGTCGAGTTCTAAGATTAAGAATCGTGAGTCTTCGGAATCAGGCCATGCCCATCGACATGAAATAGTTAAACGTACAGCATTGACTACACCTATCATTCCATCCTCATGACACGCCCCTGGAGCCGAACAATAGAAGAAGATCGGATTGGTATCATTGACAACGACCTGGAATTTCGGAGGCTAGATGCTCTCAAGTTAGACCATGTAACAATATTTCCAAATATTCTCCATAAATGTACAAACATCATTTAAAACCACATTGATCGGATGAAAACCACTCCAAAAGCCCTGCTTGTTGATGCCCGTAACTTCATATGGAATACACGCTCTATTGCTTCCATATTCTGCTCTCGCAACCGAGTGATTTTGAGGATAAAATCGAAATTCTGATTCATTCATCGATTAGCATAACGCGCTATGCTCCAAACCAGACTCAACATAAAGACTCCTTTTGCAAAACGCATACCTATCACATCACTAACATTCGCACTCAATTCCGTAGGCGTGAATTGCAATCCTTCTATGCCAACCGAAATCACATGCGTCGGCACTGCACTCGACGTAGTGCTCGACTGCGCCGTAACCTTATCCCACCACAGAACCAGTAGTGTAAACCATACAGTTGAAAATCTCAACATATTTCATATAACCATATCGGACGATATGTGTTCCAGGAAGAAATATCAAACCAAGACACGAACGAATACAGAAACAGAAAGAGAATACCGGTTAGTAGGAACAGCAAACATGGTAAGTAAGCAGACACATTGTCCTACAATCGCTAATTCGAGCGGACCAACAATATTTACATGAAAACTACGCCTAGATGAGTTTGTGCTTTCTGCACAGCCAGCCAAGACTTCATGGCTGTTTGCTGTCAGCTTTTTGCCTATTGACATTCAGACCCCTCGGAAAGAGTCCCTTGTCCGCTACTGCTAAATTCAGAAATCTCTTTGCTACATGTCAATATCGGACTTCCTATTGTATGATTTGGCTTTCTAATAGCCTGTATTTGTTCTCCCAGTACACGGGTTGCACCAGTGTTGATCTCTCCAGGAACATACATTATCAAGGTTAATTCCTCACGACTCCTTGAGTGTAGAGTATGATGAGATGCGTGGCTTAAAAATCAAGGCCAGAATGCGAATGTCAGCATCTGAGGAGCCCGGCATCCAATCGGTGCTGATTGCCAAGTTAAGCTGAGAACAGGAAAGTTGGGGCTGAAGAATTATACAGCATTTGAAGAATTGAAATATCGCTCCGAAGTACCAAAAGTCCCAAAGTGCATATTAGTCAGATTCTGAATCTGTTTTTGATGTTTATATTACATCGTACATTTAGATTACGTATTTGATCCGAGTCCAATCACAGGTAACATCAACCCTTACATCGCTATCCACTATCCACGACCTCTGCAAAATCTCATTCGTGGTACACTTCTTCGGTTGACGGTACCTATTTCTATTGCCATACCGGGAGCACAGCTTGTGACGACATCTCAATGGCCGTCCCCCTGATTCCGCGAAGGAGGGAATGTTCTACCATGAGCAGGCACAATGTTAATATGCCAATCCTTCACTTTCTCATACCACACGCTCGAAAGTTTTCTGTATCGGTTTCGCAGCCTATTGTTAATCAGCATAAGAATGTCATTGATCAAGAGATGACTGCAACAAAGTCTAAACTCACATCGATAAACTTTTCCAAATCTTTGTCAAGATTGGCTAGATCATCCTTCCTCTTCTTATTATCGGCAATCAAGCCTTGTTTCTTCTTTAAAAGTCCTTGTCTCTGTTCCTCCAACTTCAATCTTTCCTGATGTTCATGATCTATTCTTGCAATCATAAGCGCATTCTCATCAGCGTCAGCGTGTTCAGGATGTTGCGCTAGGAATTCGTCGACTGGTATCAGGGGAAGTTGCTGATATTTATGACTGTGAAAGATAGCATTAGCGACACTGCCTAGGTTCATACTTATAAATTTGGCTGGAAACTAACTCATATGATTCGCAAGCAGCAATTTCCCCTTGTAAATGCCGTTGTTCGTAGTATAGGTTTTGAAGTTGTAAATGTAGCCTATCTACTTCTTGACGCGCTTCCGCGGTTAAAGCTTTTGTTTCTCGTGCGCCGGCATGAGAGTCACGATGTAAACCTCTCAATTGTGCAAGATATGTAAGGAGTAATTTTTGTTGTTTAGAGATTTGGAGTAGGATTTCGTTTGACGGAGGGGATGTTGTAGATGAGGCCGATACGAAGTCTAGGAGAGCAATTGCTTGTTCTCGCGTCTGATTTGAAGTCTCAAGCGCAAGTTTAAGGGAGGGGTCTGTAATTATCTCGTCGATAGCCATTCTGCTGAAATTCGGTATGAGGAATTGGATCTGGAATAAGAATCGAGGCTGCAACTTGTGTAGTGGTTTGCATTAAGGATTATTTGTTGGAGAGAAATTAAAGTACAGCCTTCTCGTTCGATAAGGCTGAATCCGAAGCTATCTTAGTTCTAGCCTCATTTCGCATCTTACATAACCTGATAATAAGCTAGCAAAATATATTCCTTGGCAAGTTGCAACCCCAACCCCACCATCGATTTGAACTTGTCGACTTTTTCTCCCGCATGTGTCCAGGAGTTCTGTGGGCAATAATGAGAATTCTTAGGTTGAAGAGATGTAAGAGAGACATTGCGTGCATTCACATTATTCATATTGCAGAGTTCTGCAATTAGATAACGATAGATGTAAAAAGAACCTTGTCTATATTCACATTTACTAGTCCAGCCCTAAATTGCCAAAGACTCCACCAAGTAGTCCCCCAACTCTCATATTTCATTTCCCCACCTCACAGTTTTTATTTCGTTTTACATCCATCGTCACAGTCACAGGCAGGCCCACACTCGCTTTCTACAGTAACATATATAGTTTATAATCTACCATATTAACAAAACTTACCACAACAACCTCCTCACCAGCCAATTCCATCTCGACGCAAAAATGTCACCTCCTCCAACCAAAGCCATAGTTCTCATATCTGGAAATGGCAGCAATTTGCAAGCACTCATTGATGCTTCGCAAGGGACCAATGACTCGGAAATCTCCTTGCCGTATTTGAAGATAATTCGAGTTATCACAAATAGAAAGGCGGCGTATGGAGTGACTCGTGCAGCAGAGGCGGGCATCCCAACAACATGTCACAATTTGTTGACGGGAAAATACCACAAGAAAGATGAGAAGGACCCCGCAGTGATAAAAGCTGCACGAGAAAAGTATGATGCGGACCTTGCGGATCTCGTGATTTCAGAACAACCTGATATCGTGAGTGACCACTTTCATTATCGTTCCCCTTGATTCATTCAATATTCAGACTTTCCATGGTCCCCAAATCACTATTCACAAATCTCAAACTGTAGCAATTCTAACAAGCACTAGATTATCTGTGCTGGCTGGATGCATATCCTCGCACCAACATTCATTGACCCCCTGACTGCTAAAAAGATACCAATCATAAATCTTCACCCAGCACTTCCAGGCAAATATGATGGAGCTAACGCTATTGGACGAGCTTTCAATGATTTTGAACAGGGCAAGTTGGAGAATAACAAGACGGGCCTCATGATTCATTATGTGATCAGTGAAGTTGATCGTGGAACACCAATAGTGGTCAAAGAAGTGGAGTGCAAGACTTCTGAATCGTTAGGGGATCTTGAAGCGAGAATGCACGCAGAGGAGCACAAACTTATTGTTGAGGGAACAGCGATGGCAATAAAAGAGCTCTGGGCTCAGAGGAGTAATGTAAATGCTTGAATTATTATTTATAAGAATAGCAACCATTAACGAACCCCCTATTCCCCTCTCGCATATCGCTTCATGCTGCTATTCAGCAAGCAAAATCATCCACGCTTGAAACCATTCGATCTCTCAAATCCAAACAAAGTGCTAGATGATGATGGGAAACACTACCACCAGACTCTGTCATCTCCATTGGAGGATTGAATTTGTCATGCAGGAAATTGTTTTGGCCAAATCGGCCCTTGGAGTTTTTCGATCATTGTTGTCATTCGGTTCATCGTGGAAGGATCTCAGGTATTGATCTCCTTTGATCTTCGACCCAATGCATGTACATGCTCACGTCCTTTTGAATCTGGCCCGGTACACTGGGTTTCTGTATCAATTGAGGGATCCAACCTTTGGCATCAGACTATGCATCAGTTAGCAAACTATACAGCACAACTATTTACAGAGCATTCCTACAGCAGTAGCCATTATCCATTCTATCTCCCCAGCTGTACTATTAGAGCTAGGACGAAGACAACATCGTTCGATCGATGCGTAAGCCCCCACAACTTGACCTTTCTTTTTGGCGGAGGCAAAACCGGATTCTTGAAAACTGGGATTTTGGGATCCGACATTGGTTGAGTCGGTTATGGGTATTGAAACAACTAAGAATTCGCTTTTTCCAGGTTCGTTAAGTGATGCAGTAATCAGTACCTCAGGAAACTTTCGCTCAGAGATAACCGGCGGCTTATGAATCATTTCTACAACTTCCAGTGAGATGTTATTCCAATGCTTTCCGTCAGCCACAATCTCCAGGTCGCTCGTTTCCCAGTACATAGCTCTCCTGCTACTGGCGAGCACAGAGTGACACCAATCCTTCTCTCTCTCAAAGTGTTCTTGCTTGATGTGGAGAGTAAATTCGTCCCAAGAAGCTGTATTGGCTTCTGCTTTATCCTCATGAATACTTCTTCGAGCAAACCAAGTCTCCCCTTCCTCATTTGCTTTCCTTGTTGCTTTATCGTGTGTCCCATTGCAATAATCTAGTTGTTCCTTGGAAACGACGCGTTTATACAACTGAACATCCTTTTTGGATTTGAGCAACGTCCAGGGTGGCTCATTCTGGATCATTCCGTTGAAAAACGGAATTGCCTCTTCGAGTACTGCCGCGATAAATGTCTTCGCATCTCTAGTAGGATGACCACTACCGTTCAATGCTTTTGTAGTTCCATTGGCTGCTTCAATACCTATACCTGCCTCGGGCAGCTGAGCATAAGAGATTCCGCTCAATCGTATCCAAGGTCCCAGTCTGGATGCAGCACTGGTGGGCTGGGAAGTAGGGGTAGGAGTGGTAGACGACGCCATCGTATTCAAGTAGATTAGAAATAAGAACTTCGAGAAACCCTGCTATCGATTAAGATTACCGCCAATTAATGAATAAAATCAAGCACTCGTATTTCCCAGTGTACGTAGTAAGGATCTCTACAGCTTTTATATCAAAACAACTCTTTCCTACACGGAAAGTACCATCTTACCGTCGTGCCCCTTCTGGAATTGGGTCTGAAACGGCCCTGGCTCGAGCCTGGGGGGCAGGAGATGTAGAAGGTCCAAGCTCCTCCAAAGATATGGATGAAATAGAGCACTTCCAATCACTCAGACTGAATAGATGATTAAAAACATCAGTGATGTTTATAAATCTAATACCTCCAGCAATTAAGCAAATTCAATACTTCTCATCCAATTTACAAAAATTCCAAATATGAATAATGAATATTGAAAACAGTCCACGCCTACCTATCTACTAGCTATGTGCAAGTAGATCTATTTTGTCCTACAATTATGTTATGTAGAGAATGCGGCACCACCGGTAAGCTCAACCAACCTTGAGCTCCAACTAATCAATTGATCCATGCACCACCTATGTACGATACCTCCCACCGACCACCACCCTCATCCACCCCACCAAAAACCCCTCCGACTTCTCCAGACCACAACCAAATCGTTCATCCATACACAAACAAACAAACAATCAAACAAACCACCCCCCCGCCCCAAACTCCCAAACCCAAACCCCCAAAATGGACACCTCCCTCAAAGGACCCGGCGAAGCTCAAAAACACGACGGCAGCGGCCTCCGCATCGGAATCGTCCACGCGCGCTGGAACACCTGTGAGTCCTCCCATCTGCCCACCACAGAACAGCACTTTCCTCCCTCCAACACCAGCTCGTACACCACACCATACCACACCACACCCCATCACATCATAGACTAACCACATACGCACACAGCCATAATCGAGCCGCTCCTCGCCGGAACGAAAAAGACGCTCTTGGCCAGCGGCGTCAAGGAAGCTAACATTGTCGTGCAATCCGTGCCCGGGAGTTGGGAATTGCCAATTGCGTGTTCCAAGTACGTGATATTTTAATCTGATTGTTATTCATTCATTCATCCATCCATCCATCCATCCCTTGACTCCCGCATCTCCCATAAAGCTACGAACCCCCCTCCCCTTCCCCCTCAACCCAAACCAAGTAAAAAAAAAAAACTAACCACTCCCTCCCTACTCCAGACTCTACTCAGCCTCGCAAATCCAATCCACGCAAAGCTCCTCCCTCTCCGCCGGCGACCTTCTCGGCTCCTCCACCACCGACCTCACCTCCCTGCCCACGCAATCCCAAACCGCCGCTTCCACCGCCCCCTTCGATGCCATCATCGCCATCGGCTGCCTCATCAAAGGCGAAACCATGCATTTTGAATACATAGCCGAGAGCGTCTCGCAGGGTCTCATGCGCATCCAATTAGATGCCGGCGTTCCTCTTATCTTTGGACTCTTGACGGTTCTTACAGAGGATCAAGCGCTCATGAGAGCGGGCGTGGGGACAACCAGTAAGGGAAAGGGCCATAATCACGGAGAGGATTGGGCTGCTGCCGCTGTGGAATTGGGTGTCAAGAAGAGGGAATGGGCTGCCGGAAAGATTGCATGAGGGGGAATGTGATGTCATTCATAGTTTGGTTTGAGTGATGAAGGAAAGAGTATGGATTATTGGACGATTGGATGATTGGAGCATTTGATGTGACGTTTTGCTTCTAGATTTGATTCACCAAGGGCCGCATATGTTTGCACTGAAAAATCAATGGTAAAAAAAAAGGTCGTTGATTAATTGGCGGTATGAGTTCGATCATTAAAACAAAAAGAAAGATCAAAAAAAAAAAAGAACCCGCCCAAATCAGAAGAAAATTATATTACTACTATACAAGCAGTCATGCCATAGGTATGATTTCCAGTTCAATGCCCCAAGTCTTACAACGCCGAAGTTTTCATGCTATATATCACAAAGCTATCCCCTTCAAATGCATATGCAGAAGCATTTAATATAGCGAGTTATCCACCCATGAAATTATTATTGTGTGTAACCCAGCATTTCCGAGAGACCGCTAGTATCCTTTTTTGATTTCCAAATAGACTTCTTCTGCTCTCTTTTCTTTTTCATTTCCGCCCACCCTTCCTCGTCATCTTCATCGTCATTATCTACTCTCTGAACAGTCTTGATTGTAGAAACATGCTTGCTGTCCCAACCGCCGCCGATTGCGCCAGACATGGTCGTGGTTCTTGCTTTGGCATCGGTAAGAGGAATCTGTGAGACTGGTCTATATCGACCAGGCAATCCAACATTGCTTCGTTCGGATGGCGCTATTGATGGAGCATAACCGTTGCCTTGAGCATGTGCCGATTGTCCGAATCCTTGTCCGTTTTGTTGCTGCAACCAGGGCATACCGCCAGGTTCAAGCATACTCATGGTGCGTTGTGCGCTTCCTGGTCGCAAATTTGGACCTGAATTGCTAGTCGGTAACTGCTGACTTGAAGGCCGCTGCATCTCACCAAAGTTTGGCTGAGACATGTGACCCATTGGTCCCAATTGACCTAGTGGACCAAGCTGTGGTGCACCACTGGGAGGTGGAGTACCTTGTCCGCCTTGGTTTGTTGCCATCATTTGCATAAATTGCATCTGCATCTGCATAAATGATTGCATTTGTTCTGTCATCCGGATCTGAGCTTGATCACCAGGAGTGAGCATTGGCTGGGGCATTCCTCCCATAGGTCCCATCTGGCCCATACCTAACGCACCCGCTCCCATAGGCATCTGTCCCATCATTGGTGGAGGGGCCATACCCGTGAAACCGCCAGGAGGCATCTGTCCATATCCAGGATTTGGGCTTCCTCTTCGTGCGGCTCGAGAGCGTTCTTCCGTGGCAATGACACCTACGAGACCTCCTGGAGGAGCACCTCTGTTTGGAGTGCCATTGATAGACCCTGGACCACCATTTCCAAACGCCAGTGACTCTCTATTTGCTGGATAAACGAGGCCTGCACCAACATAGGGGTCTTGAGGCAAGTTGCGAGCAAACACAGGCAAAGGCCCTCCAACACCTGGAACACCTTGAGCAGCACCTCTAAGATTAGGGTTTGATCCCATGCTAGATAGTCTGGTTGTAGGTGGCTTGTTCTTATTTGGGAATCCGTGAGCAGCAAGAATGGCCAAAGGAACTTCTTCATCCTCCTCCTCTCCATCCTCTGTCGCACCGTCGAGTACTAAGTTGGGAGTACTGTGGCTGCTATACATTGAAGGTCGGGATGGGCCTGGCGAAGGTGTCGAGTCTCCGGTAACTTTCATCATTTGTTGTCTGTATACTGACATGTGAGCCTCCTGCTTTCGTCGTTGCTTGGCAGCATTCTTGCTCTTCTCGGCTTCGTCCTCATCGTCATCATAAGTCTCGTCCTCTTCCTCCTCAGCTTCTTCATCTTTCGGGCGCCCCCCAACGCTTCTCAAACGCTCTTGATCTTGTCTGTATCGTTCGAATTGGGCCGGTGTCATAACCTTGTTCCCTGGAGCTTGCTTTGTAGGGGGGGGAGATTCTGACCTCTCCTGGAATTGCTGGGCTAGATCGGCGGATTCAAAAAGATCTTCATCTTCCTCTGGCTCGAGGAGTTGTGTCTTCGCAGTCGCCTTGGCGTTGTAAGCTGCTTGAGAAGGGAGTGCCCAGCTTTTTCGGGCTGGAGGATTGCTTGGAGCTTCGCCCAGATGTCTGCTCGCATTGACAGACTCGCGCAGGAGTGCAGCGTCTTCGTCAACACCATCAAAATCTAATGTGGAGTGGCGGCGCATGGAAAGAGCACTGCTCCTCTTAAGTGTGGAATCGGGGCGAGGCGCACTTGAGCGTGGTCTTGGGATGGCTTGGTTCCCATCAGTTTGATGTAAAGGTCCATGTCTTGGAACTGGAGGAGGTTGGTGAGCGGGAGGTCCCATATGACGAGTGGCCACTGGAGGTGGACTAGTATTCTTCATGAGCCCATCATTTGATCCCCATGAATATGGTGGTTCTTCGACGGTTTTACGTTTGTCAAGTATGAGGGGCGAAGGTTGGTTAGCACGATTAGCAGAGTACGACTTCAGTGCTGGCTCGGGTGGGAGTATCTCCTGCTTGATGTTAGTAAATCGACGCCAACGGTAGAGACTCGACTTACAGGGCTCTTGGTGAATCCTCTGACGCCAGGCGAATCCAAGACAGCACTCCTTCGGTGCGCCATTCCAGCAAACATGTCTCCAAAGTCATCACCCATTGTCAGATCCAAATCTCTCTCTCCAAGTTTTGGTGGTGTCGCCGTGCTTGCGTAGCTGGATGCAGTTACCGCGCGCGTTCGACTCGAGGCGCTATCGTCGCGAATAGTTGGGGAAGGTGGTAGTTCGTCTGACACTTTCGATGGAGAAGGCGTGGCTTTGTTTCTACCCCAGGAGAGTGATCTTCCAGCGTTCTTCAGAGAAAATCCGGACGACGTCTTTGGTAGCGGCGGAAGGGGTGCGTCGCTGTGTCTATCGTGTGGTGTTCTCCAGTCTTCGTGACCAGGTGTTTCCATCGATGAAGGGGCTGTAGATGCTGCACTTAACCGTGAAGAATTATCTGTGGTCGATGCGGTGTTCGTATTTGACGCTCCACTACCACTGGAAATTTATCAGCTTATGTCAAGGGTGTACCCTAGTTGGAGGTCCCCTGAGCCTCCCCCCCCCCAGGTGGAATTTCAGTACTAACCGATTGACAGTATTAACTTTCATGCCCTCGAAAAGGTTGTCCTCCTTGTGCGAATCGGCTGTACCGCTTGCTCTCGCAAATTTGGCTCCACCGTCGAAAGATGGACCAGACTTATGACCCCCGGCCTGAGGACGCTCAAAAACCTTAAAGGACGATTCGACGGGAGGTTCGGGATTTTCCAATGCATTTGCTGTCGACTTGCGTCGCCCAAAACTCTTCGGAATTAAAGGCATGTAGTTTGTATTTATTGCTTGGAAGACGAGATTGCCGGTCTCGAGCTTCTCAGTAGTAAGGACTGAAAAAAGGTATCCAAATAGGGGATACTAGGCTCGATGGCGTTGGTATGTTTGATCTGCAAAGGATTGAAGTGTTGGAAGGTAAAATTCACGAATCAATGCTGAAGAAAATAAGTCATGAGCATTGAGCTGAATACGCAAGTTTTCGTTGGCAAAGACGTGTGCGAGAAGGTGTGAGAAAACGGGTCTGTTGCAATGGCCACAGGCGAGGTTAGCAAGATCCTTTTAGAACAGATGAAAATGCACGTCTCCAGTGTTTTGATAGATCGACAGATTCATGAAAGGTCCATGCTGTTGTAAAGAGAGACCGGTGTAGTGTAGGTTTGAACAGAAGCAAGCCAATGTAGTGTTATTCGCCGAGTATATCCTCGGAAGGCAAGGATAGGTATGGGTGTGAGAATGTTTGGTGAGAGAGAGAGAGAGGTGCTGAACAACTATTCCGAGCCACGGCGAAAGATTGGTTTGGTTATGGACAAATGGTAGTGAATGAACCTTGTCCTAAATAAACATGTTTTCTTATGGCTGCCAAATGAATGTTGCAGTTGATGTATGGAGTCTCGTGTTTGGGGAAAGGTGTGTGGTGTGTACGATGTAGTAGAGCTGAAATTTTTGGGGATTGTTGATGTTTATAGGGCGCAATTTAAATATAGAAATTGAAACCAAAGCGATGTTTACTTACTACAATAACGAGAGAATGAGAGCCAAACTACAACGATAGACCAGAAGAAAAAAAGAAAAAGAAAAAAAAAAGATTGAAGATGAAACAGAAAATTCAATAGTGATCGATTGAAAGAGCGCGACGGACTTGATTAGACAAAATGCAATGTCTTTAAATTAGCAAAATGCAGAAGGGCAATCGATTATTGAAGAATTCAATATGATATGGTATGGTATGGTATGGTATGGTATGATATGATGTGATATGATATGATGCGATGCGATGTGATGTTTTAATATGGTAGAGAGAGTGGATGAGCGAGTGGATGAGTTGAGTGAGTGAGTGAGTGTGTGAGTGAGTGTGTGAGTGGATGGGTGAGTAGTAGGATGATAAAGTAGGTACTAGGTAGGTAGATGGGTAGGTAGGTAGGTAGGCAGGCAGACAAGGCAGGCAGGAAGTAATAAGTAGGAGGGAGGTGGGAGGTGGTAGAATAAAAAAACAAGACGGGAAATAAAATGTTCCTTTCTTGTTAATGAATGGGAGAGGGATAACGAATGTGAATGTTAAGGTTAGAGAGAGCAGGTCCCAGTTGGCTACTAGGTATCTACTAGGTATTTACTAGGTATTTACTAAACAGTTTTTAGTTCATTAGTTCTGTATGTAATCGAGTAATCGAGTAATCGAGTAATAAATGCTATGGATGGATATGTCCATTCTGGGTGGAATGTTGGAGATGAGAAATTCATGGGTTGGTTGGGTGAATCGATGAATGAATACTGTCAAGGAGAGAGCACTGGAGAGACTGGGTACAGAGTACTCGCGCTAAAAGACTGCTAATGCTAATGCTAATGCTAATGCTATGTGCTTATTTTTTCCTTTTTTTCTTTTTCTTTCTTTTCTTCCTCTTTTCACTAGGGACGGAGGGACGGTGGGACCCAAGGAAGTTTATTAATATTTCGCACGGAGGACTGGGGGGTTCTCAGGTACGGAAAATATAGCAAGTGCAGAGGCAGAACCTCCTTGACTGTAAATGATCATAGTATTCCCCTTCAAGGTTACCGTAACGCATGGCACGTTTACTATAATTATCAAATCTTTGGATGTGTCCAGAGCATGTGGTTGATTGATTGATTGATTGATTGATTGATAGATTTGATGGATGGATGGATTGATTGACCGATTGACCGATTGACCGATTGACCGATTGACTTCTTGACTTCTTGACTGACTGATTGACTGTGGGAGTACCGGTACCAAGGGAGGTGTAGATAGATATAAATTTATGCCTGGTGTATGTATATAAAAAAGCATTCCCTGCCACTATTCCCCATTGTGCCTAATATGCCCAATGTGCCTAGATTGATGCACTCAGGTAATCACTAGGGTGTCATCACTTGTTAGTCCAGGAACAAAAGAATTCCCCAACCATTTTGTTACTTGATGTGGAAGTATTAAAGTATGACTTTGTACTTGGACATCAGTGCAGTCTTTTGCATATTCTTAACAAAAAAGAAAGCTCTCTTGTGTCGTTGACTATATATAAAAGGTAATCCGAGCACATGTTTACATGTGTCCAATGTGCAATGTGCAATGTACAATGAATGAATGTATCTTTACCCTCACACTCATTCCTATCCTCTTCGTCATCACATGAGTGCTTTCAACCCGAATGCAAAGCCAATATCTCGCATCACATCTTCCCCTCTTCTCTTCTCTTCTCTTCTCTTCTCTTTTCCCACTACCACTACTACCACCACCACCACCACCACCACCACCATACCATTCTATCACTACCCAAGTAATGTTTCTTCCGTTGTCATCTCTACGTCCATCATTACGTATGCCCTCATGTATGCCCTCATGTATGCCTTCGTGTATCATTCTTCTTTTGTTCGTTGCAGTGACACCAATGATAAACAAAAAATGCATCATTTCTCCATCCGTGAGCATGTGTAGAACACATTGGACTCGATAGGTTGGGGGGAAACAGAACTTCGACTCCTTTTCTATCCTCTTGCATGACGCTTTTCCCAAAGATCTCTGACCCCTGGTTCCTCTCGGCTGTTGCACAAAGGGAATCCTTTCCCAATCCTCGAGTACAATCCCTTGAATACTTTATGATCAATGCCGTGCCGCCGCCAGGAAACATTCAGCCATTTATAATTTAATCTCCTCGTTTTATTGCTACTAGGTATGCACTCACTCACCTCACCACTTCTTCACTCATTCTTCACTCATTCTTCACTCATTCTTCACTCCATTGTCAGACACTCTCCTCACAAGCCAGATGAACACAACAACTCTACCTACCTCGAGCGTTTCTACGAGAATCTCGAGTTACTAGACATTAATGTTTTCAATATCTTTAACATCTCTCAAATCTCAAACCTCAAACTTAAAAATAACATTTTGTTATCCACAAGACTCCAGAAAACATACTGTACCTGGGTGCTCTGCACATATTTTAAGGGGCTCGAACTCCACCACCTCGCAGTTCAGAAAATCCATCAAATCGGAACCCACAAATACGAATCTTCACCGGGCCCGAAATCTTCTCGAAACCCTTTCGACATGACGTCTTTTCCGCATTCCACTAATTTTGACCATGCGATGGATGTAATACGAGTTGATAGACTTTTTTGACTTTTTTTTTTGGAACCTTCAACCTTCATCCAACCGAACATTAATTCCCCCATTCCAATACCAACAACAATAACACGTGAACTGATCGACACAGCCTCAAACAATTGATCGGGATCATGTTTAACTACCAAAAGAAGTCCCTGCCACAACCACCCACACATGCTCATCCAAATTTTCGGGAAACGCTCAAATAAGCCAACGAAATCTCACATCACATACGATTCCGAAAATAGGATCATCCAACCCTCCCATTGTCGTTTTTCACCATTTGCTGCTACCTAGACAACCATCCACCCCCTCTTCCCCCCAGCGTCTAAACAAGACCCTTTTATCCCAAATTGATACCCGAACAAAAAAGCCATCAAGGAGCCTCCAATCTCTTTTTCATATATCTACTCCTTCACATGTATTAACTTTTCCTGCAGCGCCATTGCAACAGCACCATCATTCGCTCGATAAATGGTTCTGAATTGATTATTGTGGATGGCATCTGTGGATCGGATCAACACAAATCTATTTCGAAGAAACCCTTCAACCTTACGACGACTGGCCGGCCCTTTCTCCTTGGACTGTGTACGATCGTGTCCATCGAAGCTCCAGGACCCTGCTGGTCTATTTATTCCCTATCCCTAGGTATAGGAAGGGTATCACACCCGCCAAAGATCCACTTACATTGGAGACGCCTCCATTAAAACATCTCAACTCCAAACTTCGCCATCCTCGAAACTCGAATCAGCTCCATTTATCCTTGTTTCGACATATTCTAGAAATTCCTGGTTTTATAATTTATATACATGTGTGCAAATCGAATCCAAGTATCAAAGTTCAATACAATCTCGATTCTCAAGCTGGTTTCATCTCTTCTTATTAATCTATAATCAAACCCATCATCTTCTATCTATTCATCCCACTTCCTAGAATTCGACATAAACTCGCCATCACTAAATATTCAATATCATTGATTTCCCAAACCACTCTCTCATTCACTCTCCGCGCCGTCGTCTTTAGCCCTAACCCTAGATACTCTACCAAATAAATAGATAGACTGATGGATAGATACCATGACGACGATCCCACTTCTCATTGAGTTTAGAATTACGACACCAAGCCATCAGACCCTCACATACCATCACATCACATCACTACATCCATCACCTATCCCAATCCTTTTTTCCCTCCTCACCAAATGATTAATATTTAAAATGTACGAAATGAATAGTGGGAGTTAGTAGTGTAGTGAGTGATAGTATTACCCACTTGGTTACTAGATAGTAGGTAGGTAGTAGGTAGGAGTAAAAAATCGATTTATATATATATATACTGTTTGATATATGTATACTACTATTTGACATATACTACATACTGTATGATACACCTTTAGAAATACTATTTATTGTAATTCTGGTTCTGATTTTATAACTACATCTACATCTACCTATCCACCCCTCCCACTTCTCACTTCTCACTTCTCACTCTCACTCTCACTCTCACTCTCATACCCATAAACCCATCCATCCATCCATTCCCAAAAGTCTTGATTTTTATTTTATTTTTAAAATATATATACATATAAATATACACACACAAAAAATCCTCTAAATCTATATCTATCTATACCTATATTTATACCTATACTTGCACCTATACCTATACCTATTCAAATACCTAGAGCTAGATCTAGCTCTAGACCCAGGAATAAAATAAACATAAATAAACATACACAGAGTCTTTTTGTATCTATCTGCCTACCCATCTACTTACCCACGTACTTATTCACATACATACATACATATACATACACACTAATGGTTGCGAAAAAGGGGAGGGATGAGATCTATTCGCTTGAATCGCTTCTACTGGGAGGTTATACATATATAGACTGTAGTTGATATTGAATACCTAGATACACAATTCAGTTTGGATAGAGGCTATGTATTGTATTGTATTGTATTGTATTGTATTGTATTGTATTTGATATGGTATATTGAATTGAGGATAAAGTGTGCAAAAAGATGATCTATAATACAGATTCCTTACGCAGGTAGTCAAACTCCTTTGTGATATTATTCAGGAATCGGAAAAGTCTAGCGACAACATAACCGCGTCCAACTCAAAAACAACGCTGAGAGAACTTCGATTACCCAATTATGCTTTTACTCGCTCATTCATTCATGCACCCTGCTGCTGCATATGCGTTGGTAAATTCCAGCCCGCATAATCCTGATGAACAAATGCTCTGTCAACCGTGGGCACTGACTCCAATACATACTGTAGCGATTCACCCAAATCGTGACTATCACGGAGACTCATACTTTCGTCTAGCACAATATCGACTTCGACGTTCAGCTTGTCGCCGGCGTGATATGCTTGCAGACCTTGAATTTGCTTAATGGTGCGTGCGAAACGCATGGTGAGGTAGAGAAGAACATTGCGTTCGTCGGCGGTGGCAGCAGCACCAGTAAGATTACGTATGTGACCGACCGATGTACCGGCCCAGTTTATGATGACAAAGAGGGAAAGGAGAAGACCTCCGAGGGCGTCGAGCCACCATAGTTGAGCGTAGAAGCCGACTGTATGCTTGTTAGGTCATGAGGGGAAATGAGGAGATGTCAATGGACTCACCGAGGGGGAAAATGATACTGAAGATGTTAAAGACAACGTCGGTCATGGCATCTTGAGCAAGTGCTTGGACACTGGAATTCTTGATTAGACGACACCATAGCCAACAAAGTGCCTTGATGAAAACTGTTGAGGACATAATGACTATGGCTGGCAGAGTGAGCTCGATAATGACTCGATCGTCTGAAGAGAGTCGATTGGAACACTCTAATGCCACTTGAATAAAAGATGTAACCATGATAACACTGAAGCTATATCACCAGTAGGTCAGCCATTGATCGAAGAAATAAGATTATATTAACTTTAGTGCAAGTGATAGCTATGATTAGGAGAGGACGGTCTTACACAAGAACACCAATTGGCTCGAGGCGACGACGACCAACAGGATACGAATAGTGATCTTGACGCTCGATCATCTTGGTAGTCGTAAAAACGATGGCTGTGCTGAGGAAATCCAATGCCGCATCGACAAGACTAGCAAGAACCGAAAGAGAGCTTGTCAACACAATGACCGCAATTTTACCAGCTAGAAGAACTGTATTGGCTACTAGATTGATATAAATCGCGATTTGCACAATCCTATCACCACTCTCCACACTGTCGTCCTCCATGCCGGGAATCTCGGGTTTTGGTCCATCGTATTCACTGTCTTCCTCGGAGAGAAGAAGTGGCGTCTCCTCCGTGACCTTATAGATCTCTCGGGGTGTCCGCTTGATTTTCTTCGGCACAGATCCAGAGCCATTGCCATTGCCGTTGAGGGTTTCTAACTCTGGGGGTGTACGCGGTTCTTCCGATATCGTCGTGGGCACTTCAAATCGTCCACTGCATGCATTGTGTTCGTATTCATTGAGGAGATCATGGGGAATTGAAGAATCGAGTAACCGATCGATATAAATATATTGTTGGATGAGAGAATTGGTTCGTTCGTAATACTGGCGTCTGTGAGACTGATCAGTTTTTGGTCATAAGGCTGGATGTTTGTGCTCGAGTAACACTTTAATAAGTGACGTACATCGGCTTCTTCATGCCTTTCAATTCTTCCTCGGTTTTCCAATATCTCTCCCATTTATATCGAGGATTGCTATTGCCAATAAGGCGTAGACTGCGCATCTGTGGTCCATTGAGCACAGAACTCAAACGTCTTTCACTGAAATCATCGCGGTCGTCGAATAGACTTCGCGGACGCTCTTCGTCATCCAATGAGTCTCTACCCAATATTGATCCAGACTGCCTCCGCATGGTTACCAACGATCCGTTTGATTGATTCTTGATAAGTTTAGTCAAAGTGCCTTGCCCATGTGTTGCCATAATAGGGCTTGTACTTTCTGCCCCGAGTGATAGCCAGCCGGAGGGTCCTTGGTATCGACCAATTTTGCCAGCATGTTTCGGCGCGCTCGAAGAGTATGGGGTGTTATCTTCCGTCATTGTGTTGATGATAAGTATAATAGGGGCGTCATCAGTTTATATCATACAGAGAAATTTGAGCTTGTTTGTAAGATATGGTGATCAAACGTGCTCAGATCAATGAATCGCAAAGAATCTACAAAAGAACCTACATAGCAAAGAAAGTATCAAAACTGCCAAGCGACGGGACCATCTTCTTGATGCTGCAGAAAGGCGGTTGCCGAAAGGCTCATCCCAAACATTCTGAGCAAAGAAATGATGATGCGCGGTCTCTAGGTGCAAAACTTCATAATTAAGTTTAAGAGTCTTGGATTACATGGTTTTTGAGAAATGGATTTCGAAGATATATATTCTCACCAAGTTATCATGGTGTTTGCGATTTCATTCTACTACATATGCAGAGTAGAGTAGGTCTTCGGAAAATATCCACTTTTCTACCAGAAGACCAATTCTCACTACTGTAAGAGCACTTGTTGCAGATGTGATGACACCATCAAAAGTTTCATGGTGATTCAGAAACAAGATACAGAATCTGTGTTAGCTAGTACGTCTCTAGACACTCTGTTCAAACAGCTCATCATGAGTCAATTGATGAAGAGGGTTTGGTTCATGAGAAGCAAGCTGCATGTTGGCGGAGCACTTTTTTCAGCTACATTTTGAAGAGTTGCCTGTCACTCATGTCTAGCAGTTTGGTTTGTTAATATTTAGGTTTCTCGTTGCAGATATATATAAATATACATCTGCCATAGCCTCAATACCATAACCTTAGCCTGACTACGCGAATCAATATTGATGATCTCCGAGAGGGCTAGTAGACTTGATTTTGACATTGAATGACAATGAATGACACAAAAGACGGGTTTAGTTCTATCCACATTTCCCTATGAGAACGATCGAATGTATTTATGTAGCTATTAGTATTTTGGCGAAAAGGGATGTTGAGGTAATGGCAATGGGATGGTAATTGGAATACGAGCACAGAGTAGGAAGTTCATCAACAATATAATTACGGCCCAACAGTTGGACACAACGGATGCTATGGATGCGTACGTACCAATGAGATTCCATGGGTAGCAAATATCTTTTGTACCTTACATCCATTCACATGAGAAAAGGTACCGGTTGACTGCTGAAACAATCCTAACCAAAAATACATGTGTACACTGAATCACTATCATGCATTGACTGTTGGAGAAAGAATCTCTTCACGAACCAATAGCTGAACAAATAAACAAAACGAGGCATCGACAGTAAGATTCAATTCCAATATTTACAGCGCAAATGATTTCTTGCACCTCACATCTTCTATTCACATGTGACATGTGTCATGTTTGACAGGAAGCGTATTTCCTTTCTGTATGAGAACGAGGGCTAAAGCTTTGGCCATGATGATTTGCGTTCTCTGTAACCATAAGGCAAATCACAAGCATTATCAACGAGCGGGAGGGGAGGGGGCTGTTGGTTGGGTTTGGGATGAATGAATATGAAAATGAAATTGCTTCCAGGTTGACTCTTCCACAGAGCAAGAAGCTCATAGGCTGTAGGATGTCAGATTTTAATCTTGAATATGATTACCTACATGTGTAACTTGTAAAATTTGAAAGTAATCGTCTTAACTTACCTACTACACCACCAATATACCACGCTCTATGAATGAATACAGATACTGACCATCTGGTGTACTGACCTAGCTGACTTTGTGAATGTGAAGTTACATGGCTTTCTTTTCCTGTGAATCTTACTCATTCACAATTTCACACGGCCGTAAGATTCACAGTCGTAGAAAAGGTCTGTTGCGTCTTTTACATCCAAGTATCTAATGAGTAAATTAGTATACATGTGAAGCAACATCAAACAAAACCAACCCTATTTCATTAGTTGGTTCTGTCCTTCCAGTAGAACTACAGAATCCCTACGTGCCCACCCACTCGTGCCCACCTACTCCTACGTTCACAGAGGTGGTTTGCGGTAAGGCTTTAAGCGATTGTAGAACTGGACTGTCCCCCCGAAACGATAAGCATTTCAATGTCATCAAATGTATTAAGCAAAATCAACAACTCGCGATCCCCATCCAGACGCACTCAGGGTGAATAAGGTCGTCTCACCAAAGTTTAGAGAGCCACGGCATTTTGGATATCTTACCATTCTCATGTAAGTCGATATCGTCTCTAGTTTGTTGTTGGGTGGTATAGTGTTTTGGGTCTATCTTTGGGCCGTGGAGTCGAAATAGACTCGAGCCAAACAGGCAAACTCATTTGCTTTCCAAACATGCGCTCAAATACATTCACCAATACTTAACGAACCATCATTCTCGCAGATACATGGCCTTAATTATGATTGAATAACTTTGCTAACAGATATTTATGGTCTCAGATAAAGGAGCGCGCTTCACAAACGCAGATTCAACAACCCCCCACTCCATCGCGAACGACTTGACTTTAGGCGTGAAAAGATCTACTACTACGACCAAGTTTGGAAACAACACCCAACATCCTGTTGGCGCTTATTCTTGAATTACAATACTCGATTTGAAAAGAAATTCTACATCAGGGGCCCGCATCTTCGAAAGCATTTTCTTCGCCTTATATCAACAGTCTCAATAGTAGTCTGCGGCACAGGTGGAGAGCGCAACCGCAATCCCATTATCGAGATTACCTCATTTCGTCCTCGATTTCAGCGGAATTTCCCCTCCAAAGCTCTAAAAGCAACGACCATAAGCTCGAACAAAGAACTGCATGTTCATGTAGCTCCCCTTACCTACACAGGAATTCAACAAAGTTTCGTAGTTATTTTGGCAGTTTAATCAATTCATCCAATAACTGCTTGCGATCTGGTTGGATATCCGCTGCTAAGCCTCATTGACTTGCACTGCCACCGTGCCTGTAAGGCTCACTGCTCTACACGACAACCTCGCAGTATTTTGATATTTTTAGAAGGAGCAAACAAACTTTCAACATGGATTCACAACGTGGAAGATCCCCATCTGGAAGTCACCAACATATAAGAAATCATTCTCCTTCTCCACACGCCTTCCCAGATGGTATGAATGGATTAGGCATTGCTTTGGATCCTTCGAGTATCAACAACCACCAACAGTTTCAGAATAACTTTAATACCCAAAACACAACACTCCCTACGTATGTTGATAACAACGAATTTTTGAATCCAACCCATCAATTTACTCAAAGTGGACTCGGTGATGCCAATTTTGCACCAAGCCAAACACAGGACTATTCTCAATATAACCAAGAAGATCAATCATCATTTGCGCCCCCGCAGCGAAGTTTTACCCAAGAGCTTCTAAGTGCCAATCTTGACGGAGATTTCTCATTGTATCCCAATAGTGGACAAAACGAGCAATTTGACCAGTCCTATTTCATGAATGAGCTTGCGCCTCAATCTGGAAATCCATCCATCAATCCTGCAGAATTGAACATGTCACCCCCCGCGCATACACCAACACCACCAAGCTTGTTGCAACCTGATAACCGTCCACCAGCCTCCGCCCACCAATCTCCTTCTTTTAATCAAGGTCCCTTTCAACCTTCACCAGGCCATTCACGACACGCATCACTTGGCCCAGAGAGTGCAGCTTTCCCTTTAGTAAATAATCCTGGTGATTGGAGTATGATGCCCCCGCAATTCACAGGCCATCGCAGAACTCCATCCGAATATTCTGATATTTCCTCCGCTGCCCACTCCCCTAATCTAGGTCACCACGATAGCTTTGAAGGAATAGATCAACAGCATTCACCGATGCAACACCCTCAAGACTCGATCTATCAGGACGTTCTTGCAATCGGTTCCTTCTCTTTGACCGATCCAAGTCCTCACGCCGGAATTAGCCCTGCTCATAGTCCTGCAATCTCACCCAGACTTGGACCTCAACAAATACCAAACATGGATCAACAAAATGCATTCATGCTAAATGCGAACAATGGTTTTCCCTCTCAAAACATTTACAATCAAGGCCAAGAATCGTTTCCACAAATGCAGCATAGCAATTCCCTAGATATGGGCCAGGCGCAACAGATGGTACCCCCTGAGATCAATGTCGAGTTTGCCCCGGCATCAAGACAGAACAGTTTCGATCCTCCCAAATCAGCTCTTGACCAAGACGCATTAACTCCACCTGACCGTGGTAAGTTGTACACAGATCCTACCTACACGTGATTATAGCTAATTCTTTCAGGTCGTCGCAGGAGAGCTGTCTCGGACCCATATAATAGTCCGCGTTCTCATAGTCCTTCAAGCGCCTCTCCTTTGATGAGGAATTCTCTGTCTCCAGTAGGTCATGACTCATCGGCATCGCGCTCATTATCGCCAAATGATCGATCCGGGGCAACTTCGCCTGGTCGACGTCGACAGTCTACGTCATCCTTACCAAATCGGGATTATATTCTTGGTCTTGCAGACCCTGATTACCAAGCAGTATCATCCGACAACGGCAGTGCAAAACGAGTTCAGAAACACCCAGCAACATTCCAATGTACCCTTTGCCCAAAGCGTTTCACAAGAGCTTACAATCTCCGCTCCCATTTACGTACGCATACTGATGAGCGGCCTTTCGTTTGCACGGTTTGTGGCAAAGCTTTTGCACGTCAACATGACCGGAAGCGCCATGAGGGTCTTCACTCTGGAGAGAAAAAATTCGTTTGTAAAGGCGAGCTGAAACAACACGGCCAATGGGGATGTGGTCGCCGCTTTGCCAGAGCTGATGCATTGGGCCGGCATTTTAGATCTGAGGCAGGTAGAATTTGTATAAAACCTCTGTTAGATGAAGAGGCTCTTGAGAGACAAAGATTGTGGCAAGAACAAAGGATGCAAAACATGCACATGCAACAGCAGCCTATGGGTCAAGATGCTAATGGCTTCGCCGTCGATTCGAGTGGAAATTACGGCTTACCTGCTGCACTTCTTGCACAATACCCGGCACTTGCGAACTTAAGCTGGTCAGAAATTCCTCAAGGTGACAACAATATCGATGATGATCACAGTGGTAGAAGCAGTTTTGATGCCAGCGGCTCTGAGTATTATGACGAGGGTGATGATGGAGGATACCTTTCTAGTGGTCCCGGTCCACAACATGGTTACCCTCAATCTCAAATGACAGAACCATACAATGCTGGCTACTCGAGTGATATGAGTGGTCGATAGTCTCTTTGTGATGGTATTCGGCGTCATACATATACGCATTGATTTTCTTTTGTTTCTTCACGGCTGTCAAGTTCTAGAGGGGACGGGAAATCTTAGGTATTGATGGGGTCTTTTTCTTTTGGCGCTTTAGATACCACGAATTCTGTTTCTGTTGGGTTTTATGTCATGGCTTCTGCGGTGAGCGGCAGTCGCTTCGTATGTTCTCTTGATGGAGTTTTCTTTTGATTATGAGATGGTCGAGATGGTTCAGATAGTTGATTCGATTCTGTGAGACTTTCAGGAAGCGAATTTAGAAATGATACACTGTTAAAGATATACATGGTGATACGTGTTATATGAAATCGGGGCTATCATTCCGTTTATGAATTTGTGTAATGTGTTTGAAGGGAGTCTAAATGAGAGTGTTACAAGGATACGCATGGCAAAACAGCATCGATTGGGCGAGGGCGAGGCAAAGGTGCCGTTACAAGTCATGATAACAACATTACATAGTTGCACAAACCCATTAAGTGGTCGAGACAATGGAAGAAATTGCACAACAGGGGACAATACAATGTATTCATGAAGCATTTTCAACTTTTTATAATTTGAATATACTCAGCTTTATGTAAGCGAGCTAACAACTATACTACTAAATCCTTTTCTTTACAGTGTTTTACATCCCAAGTCCCTAATTTTACAAAGTGTAGACCAACTTCTCACCACTAACCTTGCCCTCCTTCACGGCCTGCATTCCGCTCAGAATACCCTCGAAGCCCTCTCCCGTCTTGTTCACGGCCACCTTATGAACCTTGATCTTTCCATCTGCCAAGAGTCCTCGGGAGGTCTCCCAGAAAGACTTTGCGAACTCAAAATCCTCGGGCTTGGCGGGGAATTCGGTAGAGCCAAAGGTGAATCGCTCGCCTAGACAGGTGTAGCCTAGGGTGGACTTGTTTTCGACCTTGGAGTTGTACTTGTGCACTTCTTCGGTGGAGACGGGGAGGAGCGTGCTGTAGACGCCGCCGGAGGAGGACATGGCCGATACGCTGATCTGGGGACTGCTGCCTTCGGACATGCAGTCGAAGACGTGTTTGATGTTGTCTTGGGTGTATTCTTTGATGTCTTGGGCGCAGGTGGGCGAGTTGTAGTCGAAGACTTTGTCGGCGCCGAGGCTTTCGAGGTAAGCGAAGTTGCGGGGGGAGGCGGTGGTGACGACTTGGAGGCCGGAGAGTTTGGCATATTGAATGGCGAGGGCGCCGGTGGCGGTGGAACCGCCGTAGATGAGGATAGGGAATTTGGTTGAGGCGGGGGAGGTGGGGAGGGGGAGTTGGAGGGATTGGTAGAGACCTTGGCCGACGCTGCGAAGGAGTGTGTTAGAGGGATGGATGGATGGGTGAATTGAAGATTTGAAGGGTCTGGAGAACTTACGTTGTGATTCCGACACCGAGGGTAGCGGCTTCCTCGAAGCTTAGGTTGTCTGGGATCTTGATTTGGTTATCACCCTTTACGGTGATGATGTTTGCGAAAGCTCCATCGTCGTGGTTGACCTCGTTTCCTCCGTGGGCGAAACCGCATACGCGGTCGCCCTTCTTGAAGTCCTTGGTAACTGCGCTTCCAACCTCTTCAACGATACCTGCGTAGTCACATCCGATCTGTAGAGAGAGCCATTAGCATGGTTTGGTAAGGATATAGGAATTGCATGTGCGTACTCTAGCTCCGTTGCTGGTGAGCCATTCGACGTGCTTCCAGTCAGTTGGGTTCAAAGCAACAGCCTTGGTCCTGACCAAAAGGTAGTCATCTCTAAGTTTTGGGATTGAGGCCTCGACTGCCTTGGCCTCTCCAGGCTTTTGAACGACGATTGCGGTGTTTGATGGCATTTTGGATATGTTATTATGATGGAAAGTACGTTTGTATGTTGTGGAGGGGGGTATATGTGATATGGAAATGTTCAATTGGTATTTTGTGAGGGATTGAGAGGGGGTTAAGACTTCTTTTGAGGTACCCACGACTGGTAGTCTCCAAAGCAGGATTGATAATCATCATAATCTAGGAATGGAGCTTGAGCTCATAGAGTGGAGACGGAAAACTTTGTTAGATTCTTGTTGTGGACAAGTTGAAGATGGGAATTAGTGCGGGGGGAAGTTTATTTGGCCAGAAAGACATCACTATGCCCCTCTCTAGCATGGGTTGTCGACAATGTACATGACTACGTAGTCAATTAACAGGTAATTGTTTAGTCAACAACGCCGGTCGACCTCGGCAGTGATTAGGATCTAGCATCCTTTTTTGCATAAACATCGTATTTGCAAGTCCTGAAGTGAAACACGTCCTAGAGACATCTAGCATCTTCTGCGGAGAGTAGCATAGATACATGATCGGTATGGAACAACTTTGAATTATCAATCGGTGCAACTGAAGTCCGATGAGCCCCACTCTTGTGCGGCGATATGATTTCTGTAGATGTGTGTGGATTTGTGTGGCAGATCTCTGTAGGTTATGAGAGTGTCAAGGTGCTACTACAAAATAGAAGAACGGCCGTATCGGCACGGAGCGAAAATAGTATCAGTGACCCGATATTTGTAAACTCTAAACTTAGGTTTGATTTTCAAGAAAAGAGGAGTAGAAAAAAATACTATAAAACATCATGAACTTTCCATTCCAAGAACATTGAATATTTCAAAGGCATTGAAATATACCAAGATAAACGCGGTATATATCAAAATCAAAATCAGACACGATGACTTCATGTTGCTTCAGGCTGAAATTGAAATCCTTGAAACTTGAATGAATGATTGCTAGTCAACCCACCCACAGTAGGACTTATACTTGAGGGATTCATCATGTGTTCAAGAGAACCTTTCAACATCATACCCAATTTCTTGTGGGTGCGACTGACAAGGTGACGGACGACTCTCAGAATGGCCGGGTATTGAGGGATGGACTCGTTGTGGATTTTGGGTTGCCTCGTCTGCCTCTGCTTCCTTCTTTATCCATTATGTGTCGAGTTCGGATTTGACTCGGGATCGTGGTCTTTTCTCGATGCATTGAATGAATTGTTTGTGTTTTTGTGGTTTTGTGGTTTGCATCATGAACATGAACATGAACGTGAACCAAAGATTTTGGCCCTTTCGATTACTGGATATCCTCTCTATACAAACAAATACAGCCTCGATAGCGCGTGCCGATTTATGAATCATGATGACTCGGACAATAGAATATATTAAAGGCACGTCGCTACCCGCGGTTTGCTAGACTTTGCATATTCTTCAAACGAATCAGAGAGTTGTTTTCCCACGATACATCACATTTCTGGTTGCCACCTCTACCCAATTTTGGATTGTGCAGTGTCACCAGCCAACCAAACCCATGGCTATGAAAGAGAAATCCCTAGTGACTTCCCCTTATGCATGAAGCCCACTGCATAATGTAATTTGATGAACATCTTCATATCCTTTCGACTTTTAATCAGCTCTTCCTTCGTTTTGGCTTTTCATCTATGCTTTCCTCGCCCTCCCTCAGCCTCTCAATTGCGAAGGAGGGACTGCGAAGGAAGGATACCTCGTATGTGCTTTGGTGTAGTGGTGGCTGCACTTATATTCAATTCATTCTCTTGACACCTTTATATCAAGAAGCGGTGTAGCGAAATACACACCTACTTACTGTAGGTATCATCATTCATTCGTAAATATGTACTCGTACATCATAGAAGAATCTCAAACAGTGGAGAAAAATGAGACGGAGATGGCGAAAAGTCACCCAGGGCCAGAACTAATAAAGAGCGAGCCTGAAATGGTGCGGCAGACCAGACCAGACCAGACAATTGACAATTGACAACAACGATCGATACATACAAAATTGACCCTCGTCCTCGCTCACTGTGAGGTAAGCGATTATGTATCAAATATATGTATAAAAATAATATATATCATGAACATCTAAAAGGGAATGCCAAAATTCATGCTGTACTACCTCTTCTACCTCTTCTATCTTCACCTCACATATGAATTTTCCCAAGTCATACCAATCATTATCTGATATCCACACACAGCACGCTTGCCACAGATCTACCTGCCCTACCGATTTCACTTGGGCCTATTAGTTACCTGTCCGTCCCTGCTTGTACCCGCAACCTCTACAAAGTACAAGTAAAAAGTGGAAACATCACCAGTCACCGTGTGTTCTTCTTGTTCCATTCGACAACTGCAGGTGTGTGAAGGCGTACTTGCACAATGCATAACTATAACCGTACATGGCTCTATTAGTGTCATCCAATGCGAGAATCTGGTTCCATGAAGTATCGTTGGTCAATGTAAACATCCTTTTGTCGGTCTGAATCCATCCTTTGATTTATTCTTTAGAACCTCTTTAACCTCGAGAACGGTTTACTTTTTCAGATGAACATATATATATATAAATATAAACGTCGAATGTTTTACATCTAGGTACATTGAAGTGGCACGGATAGGGGTCTTGATAAGGATTTCCTTGGGGGGATCAACACTCTCAGCGCAGATACCTGATTGAATGTCTCAGAACTAACGCAGGATACAAACGACCAGGGCAATATTCAACGTGTGACCACGTCCGAAGTTCTCTTCATACCACACATACCATACCATATCATACCGTCTTTGAACCGATCTACTAACTATACGTTAACTTCCACCTCACAATACTGTGGAATTGTAGTCTCTCAGCCTTATTCAATCTTCTTTTCTTCCTTTTCCGATATCTCTCTTGCCCTTCTGCCACGCATTCGAAGCGGATCCCACTTTGCCAGCCCCCCCTCTTCAGATTGCGCTCATGCCGAGTACCACACAGTTTCGATGAATTTAACATCTTCCTGCCCTAACCAAAATTTGAATATCCACAATGGCAGCGGTTGAGGTTTTGTTGCACGGAGGCAATTGTGGATTGAAGACGACCTTTCCTTGGACGATTGGATGGGATGAGGGGGATATTCGCATAAGGCTGAGATTCATTGCGAAGGCTTGGGAGACTTCGCAAACACAGAAAGATATATGTCATTCGCGATTGGTATGCATGCAAGAATTTCTATATGGTTTCAATTCGATGTCTGCGACTAGAGCAGACTGGCGCAGTGCAACTGGTGAATTCATAGAATGGTCGCGAGCACTATGGACGAGATTAGAAACAACCTAAGCCAGGCCCACTGCATGTATCGAAGTTCGAGCAGCTATGTGGAAACAATTCGATTTCCACTCATTTGCAAGATATCAGATCACAAAGTAGCGACTTTTGTGCTTGGATTGTTCTGGTATTTTTGGCATAGATTTCTAACATCGTTTACAGGGCGAGAACCTCCATTCGATACAAGCCAGGGGAATAAATGAAAGATCGAGGACCGCAAGCTTAATACTAAGGTGGCAATGTTATAAATCTGCGCGAGGCGACGAACAGAATATAGTAGACCTACACGATACTGGTTCCCTCGCCAAGTCGCAGTCGCAATACTATATTAAACATCCCACTACCACTGGAAATTCGCGAGGAAGAATACACGACCCATTACCATTTGACGATCCTAGATTAGACCCCTCGATTGATTTCAACTTCCAAGATGGGTTTAAGGTGGCTGCGAAGAAGGGAAAGAAGGGAAATGCTAGGAACAATGCGCCCGTATACAGGCCCAAGGAAGATGATGGAGATGATGGTATTAAGAAAAATGAGGATGATGGTAATAATGGCGACAAAGGTAGTGGCGATGCTGGAGCTAATGGAAGTGGTTCTGGCAACGGGGGAGATGACAAAAAGGAGGAGGAGAGGAGAGAGGAAGAGAGGAAAGAGGAAGAAAGAAAAGAGGAAGAAAGAAAAGAGGAAGAAAGAAAAGAAGAGGAGAGGATAGAAGAGGAGAAAAGAGAAGAAGAGAGGAGAGAGCAGGAGAGAAAAGAAGCAAAGAAAGTTGATGAACGGGCTACCGAAAACACACCGGACAGCTACACTTTAACGACTAAGAAGGAGAAGAAGAAGAAAAAGGGAAGAAATGCCGAGCCGGAACCAGACCCTCTTCCACCCCCGCCCCCTCCCGCTCCTGAGATAAAGATTGCCGAATCATTTGACGACATTAAATTGGATGATAAGCCAAAGCCGGACCTGAATCTGGATTCTGGGGGGAGTACTGCAAGCCCAAAGTTACCCGGCGTTCTAGGCGGTTGGGGTAGTAGTTGGATAACTGGAGTGTCTAAATGGGGTATTGGGAGCACAACCAGCGCCAGGACACCATCTCCAGTGAACAAGGCCACCGAGGATGCCAACAATCCTTGGAGTAATGAACGTGGTAAGCCCGAAAATCAAGGCCTGGGATTTACACTCGGTGCTCTTGGTCAAGAGGAAACTAAACGCAGCTTGACAGATTCCCGGAAAATCGAAAAAAAGCCCGAGCCAAAGCCTGAACCGAAACCCGACCCGATACCAGAAGAAGACGTTGGATTCAGTATTGGTGTTTCCAAGAAAGAAGAGAGGAAGAAGAAAAGTAGAGGCACCGTAGCTTCAGCGGTAGATAGGTTTGAAGTGGCCCCAAAAGAAGAAACCAAAGTGGAGCCTCCAAAACCCATCAATATTCCTTCTACGGACGACGCTGCCTGGGGTGCCTGGGGTGCTACAAGCAAAAAGATGAAAGGTAAAGCAGCCAATGAAACCCCCAAAATCAATGATCCCCCCAAAATGGAAGCCGTAGTCGAGCCTGTTGTGGAGCCTCTCGAAGAGACTCTTGTAGAAGAGAAATCACCCACTCCTCCTCCTGAGTCTGCTCCCATGGAAGAACCCTCGAACCTTGGAAGAACATCCAAGAAGACCAAAAAGAAAAAGGAAAAACTTGCTGAAACATCAAAACCAGAAGAGTCACCTCCACCGGATCCTATACCCGAGCCCGAAAAAGATCTAGAACCCGATCCTGGCCGTGAATGGGCTAAAGAAGAAGAGTCAATTTCTGCCTGGGGCAATACTAAATCAGGTAAGAAAAAAAATAGGAAGAATACAACTATTGACGAACTGCCAAAAGTACAAGAATCACCGCCATTCATTGAACCACCGGAGCTTGAACCTGTAGTTGAGGACAATAAAGAAGAAGAAGAAGAAGAAAATGAAGAAAATGAAGATGAGGGCGGCTGGGGATGGGGACTCGGGAAAAAAGAAAAGAAAAAGAAGAAGAAAATCACAGAAGAGCCGCTTCCTCCTCTAGAGCTTGAAAGAGAGCCCACACCAGATCTCGAACCTGTACCGGAACCGTTAATCGAACCAACACAACCCGAGCCAATCTGGGAAGCCAAGCTGTCCAAGAAAGAAAGAAAGAAGAAAGGTAGGAACGCTATTATGGAACCTGAAGTTGTAAAGGCACCAACACAGCAGCCGCCTGAACCTGAACAGGAGTTGGAAAACGATGAACCTGCAGAGGAAACTCAAGCGTGGGACTCACGGGGACTCAATAGTTCTACAAAGGAAAAGAAAAAGAAGTCCAAAGATGAAATTTTGTCATCTGTTCCAGCGACTGGTGGCTTTGATTGGGGATTTGACAACGAAGAGAAAGATGAGGAGCCATTTGAAGAAGAGTTCAAAGACCCAGAACCCGAACCGGTCCCGAAATCTGTTGAATCTGTAGGTATTTGGGGTGCTCTCACCTCCAGCAAAAAGAAAGAGAAAACTTCGAGCAAAGAGAAGGACAGGATCTCTAGCAAGGATAAAGATAGGAAGAAGAGCAAGAAGAGCACTGAAGAACCCAGAACCATTGACGACTATGACGAACCTATACCTGCACCGGCTCCTGACCCACCTCCAGCTGTTATGGACGATTTCAGTTGGGGATTTGCTTCTACTTCTAAGAGGGATAAAAAGAAGGGGAGCAAAAATAAGGAACCTTCACCCGAGCCTGAGAGTAAGCCGATATATGAATCCATAGGACCTGCAAATAATGATGGCGACTGGATGAATTGGGGACAAAACACCAAGAGCAGAGAAGAATCTCTACTCCCTGTTGATGACTTTGAGGAGCCCATGTCACCTCCACCGGTACCAGACGCCCCACCAGCTGTTGATGATTTCATGGGATGGGGTCTTTCTTCGAAAGACAAGAAGAAGAAGAAGAACCTTATCGAAGAACCTCCCAAACCTGAATCATTCAAGGAATCTAAATTTGATGACTTTTTCAGTCCGGTTTCATCTAAGCCAGCAGTCAAACTTACCAAAAAAGAGCAGAAGGAGGTGGATAGAGCTAGAAGGAAGGCTGAAAAAGAAGAAGCTGAACGAAAATTGATAGAAGATGAAGAGGAGGCAGCTAGATTGAAATCCGAGGAACAAGAAAGATTCGAAGCTGAGGAGCAAGAGAGACTAGAGCAAGAAAGACTCGAAGCCGAAGAGCGAGAAAGGGTTGAAGCGGAAGAGAAAGCGAAGGCCGAAATATCCGAATCCGAATCCGAATCCGAACCAGAGCCTCCCAAAAACGATTGGAGTTCAATATGGGGTCTTGCCTCAGGTAGCAAACCAGATAAAAAGAATGAGAAAAAGAGTAAGAAAAAGAGTATCCTTGAGATTGAAGCTCCACCTCCACCCCCAACACCCCCAGCAGAACCCGAGACAGATAACTTGTGGGGCTTCGGATCTTCAACAAAGAAATCGAAGTCCAAGGAGAAAGAATCACCACCTGTCAAACTCAACAAGAAGGAGCAAAGAGAAGCTGACAAGACGGCCGAGAAAGCTAGAAGAAAGGCTGAAAAGGAGGAGGCTGAAAGAAAATTAAAAGAAGAGCAAGAAGAGGCAGATAGGCTGAAAGCTGAAGAGCAAGTAAGACTTGAAGCCGAGGAGCAAGAACGAATCGAAGCTGAAGAGCAAGCGAGACTAGAGGCCGAGTCTTTGGAAGCCGAAAAGCAAGCTAGGATTGAAGCTATAAGATTAGAAGAAGAAGCTGAAGCAGCCAAGCCGAAAATAAAATTGACAAAAAGACAACAGAGAGAAGCCGATCGTTTAGCAAAGCTGGAAGCTGAGAAAGAAGACCAAGCTGCAAAAGAGGCCGAAGAACAAGCTGCCCGAGAAGCTGAGGAGGAAAGAGCAAGAGAGGAAGAAGAACGAATTATCAGAGAGGAAGAAGAAGCTGCAGCAGAAGAACTGGAGCGTGTCAATAGAGAAGCGAAGAAACAAGCTCTCAGAGAGGAGGCTGAAGCTTCTAGACGGCTTAGAAAAGAATCAAAATCAAGTAAGGGTAAGAAGTCTAAACACAGCAAAGAGCTAGAACCTCTCCCTCCAACACCACCACCGCCGCCCTCGCCGCCGATACCAACGAAAGCTCCAACGCCAGAGCCGGATGAAGACCTAGAACCAACCCTGGAAGAAGTAGATGAAATTCTAGCATTAGGTAATCGCGCAACGACCACAAAGCCAGCATCTCAAGCTTTTAGTTTTTGGGGGGCTCCCAAAAAATCACCAGTGATGGAGAAGCCATCATCGAACAAGGATAATAGTGAATTTGGTCAAACTAATCTTGCCGAGGCATTCACTAAGAATCTTATGGCTTGGGGCACGGGATCAGACGAGATTGCGATTGCTGACAAAGCGATGCGCCCAGAAACCTCTTCTAAGAACAAGGACACAACCAAATGGCCACCACCATCAATAAAATCAAGCTTATTAAAGAAACCAGTCGGAGGTACCATCGCTGATAGATTAAGAGCATTTGAAGCGAATAAACCCCCTGAGGAGCCTCATGAATCCGAAGAAGAAATAGATGAATATTTCCCAGCACCTTCTCCACCCCCACCTGCCGCGCCGCGCGCGCCGACCAAGGAAGAAAGGAGGAAATCAAAATCTTCTAGAAGAGACAAGGATAGGTTGGAAGATCCGGAACTTCTTCCTGGTGCATTCCCGGATTCTCCATATGGTGACGAAATAATTGATATTGTCGAGATGCCAATTCAAAAAAAGAATAGGAACAAACATAGCAAGAGTAAGGAATCTTCTAGAGCACCTTCTGTGCCCATTGAACCGCCGACACCACCTCCTGAAGTAGAACTGGAACCAGAACAAAACTCGGATCACAAATTCTCTAAGAAAGAACGACCTCGAGTTGTTCGCGATGGATCTTCCTGGGGAGCGTGGGGAGCAGAGCCTCGCAAGGAAGAAAGGGAGAAAAAATCATCCAGAGACCGTGAGCGTAGATCTGATGAGCCTCAAACCACTAGAGAGGAAAGAAGATCTACCAGAGAGTCTGACCCTCGGCACTCGAAATCTAGAAGATCGTCTACTAGAGAAGAGAAAACTTCATCATCAAAGGATTCATCTTCGGATAAAGCAGACAAATCCTCCAAGGGAGATAATAGACCACCAGTTTCTAGGGGTATTTCGAATATGTTTGGACCCGCTACTCCACTGTCGAGGTCTAATTCAAAGTCTGAAAAGCGACCAAGTGTGAGTAGGACAAGCTCACGCCGGCAATCGGTCAACATGGATAGCTCCAACTATCCAACTCCAATTCCCGATGATTCTAATGAGCCTCCTCCAATGTCCGCAAAAGCTGCAAAAATGTTTGGTATCGGTGTCCCTGAAAAGCTTTCAAGAAGCAAGTCCGAAAAGACCAGGCCATCACGTGGTACGTAGACCCGTTAGGGTGTCATAATTGTTACTTATGCTAACTTCAATTATGAAGATGATGACGTGGTAGATGATGACGTGGCAGATCCTGTTCGTCACAGATCTAGTCGCGATAGAAAAGGAAAATCAAAGGTAACTGATGACTCAATGTTTGATGCGCAAGCGCTACCATCTGTACCTATGCCTCCGCCACCCATGGATATACCAATTCGAAGGAAGACCATGCCTACCACAGACTGGACTGCTACTGCGAGAGCGTATCAAGAAAGAAGACGAGAAGACGACGTTGACATGGAAGAACGAGGAGGCCCCTCTGAATTCCCAGGTACACCTGGACTTAAACGAACCGATTCGAGTGCTCGCAAATCTGGATTGGGTGGCATTTTTAGTGGCGTTTTCGGGAAGAAAGATAAAGAAAAGGATCGACCAGACGTTAAACGTCGAAGCACGGCCCCAGCTGGAGATGAGAACCGTTCATCCCGTCTGTATGAACGAAAAACTGGACGATCATCTAGACATGTAGGTCCCGAAATTGATTTCACCATGACAGGTGCCATTTCTGAGGAAGATCAAGAGGCACAAAGAGATCGCCGCGCAAGGAGGGCCGAACGTGCTGCCGGTAAAAGAGGTACGGGGGATGCACGAGCGGCAAAGGAGGAGCCCAGAAGAGATCGCCAACAAAGGGAGGAAGGAAAAGACGAACGTAAAGAACGACGAGCCGCCAAAGCTGAACGAGATAAACGACGGGCTGACGAGGCTGCCAAAGCTGCCGAACAGGAACGAGAGGCAAAAGAGGCAAGAGAGGCAAGAGAGGCCGAACGTGCTGAACATGTTGAACGCCGAAGAGTCAGAAAAGACAGAGATGCTGAACAAGAAGATTTATCACGCTCTAGACATCAACGCAGTCATAGAGATGACGATGGTGAAGCACGTCGGCGAAGACGTGAAGATCCTCGAAAATCGAGTCGCAAGTCTGCTCCTGCTCCAGAGCCGGAGGATCTTCCTGCAGATGGTCCAGTCTCCAGTCGTTCAAAGCCTAAGACTTCAGCTCAGCCTCATAATGGTACAGATTCTCGGGTAAAAGGAAATGCGGATGCACCCCCTCCGCCCAATTCCCCCATCGGTGAAGCACCCCCTGTTGATGATACGGTTGGTGGAGAGCCCGAGAGAAGAGAAATGAGATCGACAAAGGCAACGAGGAATCATGATAATAAACGACGAAGAAAAGATGAAAACCGCGAAAAAGAGGAGGCAGAGAAGCCGATAAGAAGCTCAGAAGGCAGTCAAGAAGATCCTTTACGAGAAAGCCAGAGAGACTCCGGTTTTGAGACGTCCCGCGCGCCAAGTGCTTCTGGTGGCTTATTTGGTATTTTCAGGAAATATCGGTCGTAATGAAATGGAACGATTTTTAATACGAAATGAGGTATGAAGATACGACCTGCTATGTTATTCTGTTTATGGGAATTGGGTAGTATGAGCGTATTTATTTTAATGTTGTTCTCGTGTTTTATTTTCTTGTTATTATAGCGAGCGAAGAGGCTTTGGAAAGATTTGAATATCAGGGGATTCATCAAGTCTTGGATTACAAAATACTGATGGTTGCAGAGATGATCTCGTCGTTCTCTTATATTGTATACCCTTACTATGTTTTTATAAACGTTTTATACTGTACACGTCAAGTTTGAGAAATCACCGCCAATAAGATATTTTAAATGCTCTACCAACCCGAGGCTTCACACCTTCCAAAGTTTTCTACTCAATACTCACTCACATTACAATAGCCAATAGTCAACCTCCAAATCACAATTTCCAACACCGATGTATACTAGTTTGAGCATCATGATTTGATTGAAGAGTAGTAATCGTATCTCATGCTCATTCTCATTGTATCTGAAGTCTATGCTGCCATGTCAATACGTCACATGATGCGACACGATTGACACGATTGATGCGACTGATACGATCGATACGCTACAAGACTTCTTCCTTTTGTATCCCGAGTACTGTACTCCGTACAAGCAAAGCACCTGCCAAAATCAAGTTAAAGGGAACAATTCGCTGAATATAGTAATCGGGAAAGCATGGTGGGTCCCATTCGCACGGGATGTCGGAGTTGCCAATATACGCTTAACCAAGCTAGGTTATTTTATCCTGTTAGACTGTTGGATTCCAGAGTTTATGAGTGGTTATGAACGATTAACGTTGGTTACTCATGGCTGTTGTTTGGTTGAATGTAGAGCCAGTAGATAAGGAGTCTTATCGTCTGAGAGGGTCACTAGGACATTTATCTTGAGCCATATCATACTCGGGTGCTTGGGTACCAGATACTACGATATGACGTTTCCTTGTATGGTACATCTACGTAGTTCGTGTATAGTACTGAGGGGAACAGAAGTGAGTGGAGAAAGCTGTACACCACCTCTTCTTTTTATCTCGTCCACTTGGATCGAGTTTTACAATCTGATCATGATGCTTCTTTCCTCTATCACGATTTCCTTTCCCTAATCGAGATGGCTCTGTCCATGATCGAAGCTTGTATGTTTCTGGGGTATCAAAGGTATTTCAAGAAGCTGCTTGTGTTTATATTTGAAGCAGATTCTCATCTTCAGCGCTCGGTGTAGCTTTGACATTAGATTTCAAAGTATACTTCTCCCCAGTCCCTTTATCTCGTTTCTTCCGTCTATTCAATTTGCGATATGATATAGCCTGATTGCATCGCATTTTTTATCCATTTACAGCTGCGTACTTGATGTGTTGACAGTCTTTCTATCAAGTACCCTCTCATACCATCTTCATCTTACTCAAATACCAAGTGTCTGCACTTGTATCTATCACACGTTCCAAACGCACAACGAGGTTCATCTACATTGTTTCCTTCACTGCATATCTCACAAAGTACGGAAAGCTTAACACTTATCGATGGTTTGCAAGTAACACGATGATCGCAATCGATACCACTTTAATCTCCAACCAATGGCCTCTTGGTCTTGGTGTGATAGGTTTGTTATTCACAGTGATTACGCTTATGTATACCCAAAATTGGCACAAGTCCCTATTCAACAAACTTCATATTAAACATCGACGTGCGTCTACGTCGGCAACACCACCTCGTTCATTGTCTCCAAGCAAAAAAGTTACCGACAGGTCGTTGAATTCCACCAGCAAGACCCCAAATTACTACGATGCATTACCTCCCTCCAGACGTTTCACGCTCCCAGATGTTGCGAAATATATTCCTCCGCGATTCGGGACCATCTTGACCTCGAATAATCCATCAGTTGAACATATGGCAGAGAACAAATTGCCTATGACTCAATCTTATACACTCGGTTTTGAAACTCCAAAATATACACCTATGGGGTTTTCTACCCAGGAAATTAATGCCATGGGCGACTTCCCACCTTATGATATCTTAGCCGGAGTCCCGTTGCCGCAACCCTACGAAGGATTTACTCCCGAAAAGGCGCTTCCTAGACCATACAGACCTATAAGATGGCAATACCACCAGACTATGTGTAATTATAACCCCGAACATTACTCAAAATATACTAACAATGTTTTAGCTTTTCAAAAAATGGAACCTGACTGGTGGCTCGAGGTCGAAAACACATATTGTTCCCGCATCGCTGAACGTCAAGGATTATTCAAACAATACGGCAAAATGGTTCTTGATTACCTTCCAGGAAGCGAACTTGTCACCAAAGAACTTATGGAGATGTGTCTGCAATTCTATTGCGCACGCTACCCGACATATTTCTCCCTTTCGGCTGATAAAAGAACATTTCACAATGCTCTCCTCAAAACTACAACTGAAATTAAATCCATGCATCCTCTCCACGTCCTGCTTAACAATGTCCCTGAAGATTTCGCAATTGTAATGAGAAATGATGAAGACGGAATGTACTATTTCCGCGCCGGCGTTATCTGCAGTTCACTGGGCTGGAACGTCGCCACTAAAATTGGATTGAAGCTCGATGCCATTCATAAGCCCATCCCAGATTACAAAGAGAAAATGTCATTTAGTATGGATCGCTTCTTTACCAAAATGTCCGCCGACGCTCCGATTCAACGTGGCAGCTGGGGTCTGGAGATTGATTCTCCTTTGTTTATGCCAGCCGGTCACCCGCATGAAAAATTGAGAGAAATCCAGAAGGAAGGTTTGACTATTGAAGAGTGTAATTTGAGAGTGGATTGGCAAACCTTAAGACGATTGCCATTGAGTGGAGGCGTGGTGTTTAATTTCAAAGCGCTTTTCACACCAGTGACGGAGTTCAGGGATGAACCATATATACCAGCATTGCTGTGCAAGATTCTGAAAGAGGGAAAGAAGAGTCTGATGGAGTATAAGGGGACTTGGCATGTAGAGCATGTGGTTATACCAGCGATGGAGATGTGGGCAAAGGAACAAGTGGAGAAGGGACTAGTGGTGCCGCAGGAGGGGGAGGAAACTTGGAAAGAGGAGACGTTGGCTGAGAGTCCGTATTTTCCAGGGTGGGAGGAGAAGTGGCATAGGCGGCAAGGGTTTTAGTTGGAGTTTATGGAGGATCTGTGGACCTAGCTTTTATGGAGACAGTGTGCGGACTTTTAAAGGACAAGAACTGGAAATTCTTTGTCGAGTTCTATTATTAGTTATGAATTAAAGCTTTACGATTTACTCGATTTTCAATTTATCCTCAGATGCAACTTGAGAGTGCGCTTATGGCTATCATAATGAATGAGAGAGATGCCTCACCCCCGAAAGAGAGTGATTCCTACAGACAGACAAGTTCACCATCAAAATCTTTATGATTCCCTGTCTATGGGTTGCGATATATATAATTGAAATATCTCTATTATCAACGTGAAGTTTGTCCCAACATCGAATACATAACATAGAGTCCACAATTCCAAGCGAAGCCAATAGTGAAAGTGTATCAATACCGTCGTATTGGGAATCTATCAACCTATCCCTTAGCGAGATCGAGAGTCGTATTCGAAGTTCAATCTTGGTCACTTATCTCGAAGATAGTGATTTACAGACCAAGATTCAAGAGACGTATATTTTCTTGATCTACGAACATGAGCCGTGTTTGTGTTCCTAATCTTGAATGGTTTCGAAATCAGAGATGTTAATCCACGCGCGAAAGATTTCCTACATATTCACCGAAGTTGATCGATAACTAATCATCTAGCTTAAGATTAATGGGCTTTTGGGGGAATCGAATCTGGGCTGATGTAAAAAGTGATATGGATTCCTTGGACATCGGTGCAAAAAAGATAGGGGGCCTGAGAAAGCGTCGGTGGATTGTGTATGCATTTTCGGAGCGGTGAATCGCTAAGAAAGGGGCTGGATGCAAGGATGGATACATGCTTCCAGATTCTGCGTGATTGCATATGAAGTACGGAGATTTAGGTCTTTCTTGGGTGAGGAGAGATTGACAGGTTTTCTAGCGTGGAAAGTTTTGGGGAGTACTAAATAGGGGTTGTCTAAATATTTTCCAGCGTCGTGGAACAGATTATTCTAAACTCATACTTGCTTGCTCCTGACAGCACAAAAGTTTTCCGGCATAGAAAAGCCTTAGAATTAACACCGTCTATATGCGAAAAGCTCGGTTGTTTCCCGCACATCTTTATATACCTAGGAATTTCCCAATGAAGCCTGCTACCTCCTCTCCCCTCGTGATTGGGAATTCATGACCCGCATTCTCGATAACTTTCCAGACAATCCTTTGATCAAACACTTCACCTTCATCATCGCTAGTTCCAAACCGTTCTCCCACCACCATTTTTAAGTCTTCTTCTAACTCTTTTGCTACGATAACATCATCATCTTCTCCTACTATGATCAAAATTTTCTCTCTCTTGTGATGCTCGCTTTTTTCCTGGCTTTCGCTTCTGTCCCAGAAGCCCCAGAGTCTCTTGTATGTTTCCTCGCGTCCGGAAATCGACGCATGCATGATGGAACTCGCAAATGCATTTGCGTATCCCCGATGCTGCTGCGTTTGCCATCGCATCACTTGTCCTATGGTTATGTGCGGTAGTAATGGTGATATAGGTGTATCATCGAATGACAATCTAGTATCCGAGCTTGTTGAAGTAGAGGAGGCGGGAATCGCGGTTGTGAGTTCCGAGTCTACTTCTCCTGGATGCTCAAATTGTTTATCATCGATCTGCGAAACTGAGATTTGCAGAGAAGTAGGAGGAGAAGATGGAGGATTTGGCATATCATCATATGCACCGCTAACTCTCCTCCTGAGAATCCACCCCCATAACCCATTGGGAAACCACCACTTCCTCATCACCTTCCCTTTCCAACCAAAATGTTCCTCTCTGATCAACCCCGCCGGTGCCAATAAAATCACATCCTTCACCATCCCCGGAAACGCCACCGCGAAATCCGCCGCAACGCCTCCACCCATCGAGAAACCAAGAATGTGGAACCCATCCCCAACCCAAGAAAGCAAGGAAGAAGTAAGAACCAGTAAAATCTGCGTCGTGTACAATCTCTCATCATGCGGCAAATCGCTCACACCATCCGAATATCCTCGACCGAAAAGATCAAAAAGGAGAACTCTGCATCCGTGCGTGGTAGCGAGGGCAGTAGCGAGCGAATGGAGAGCAATACACGGTGTGGAAATTCCATGGATGAGGAGAATTTTCGGGCCGCCTACAGGACCAAATTCATATGCTCGTGTATTGCCATACTGTACTGTTCGTTAGATCGTGTGATGTTATAGAAGGGGGAATATTCCGGATTGAGAGTTCACGAACGGGACTGGGGATGTCACGCGCGCCGGGATATATATCCGGCGGGTAAGGGAGTGCGGATATTTCTCCGTGGGATAACGTTGAAATTTGGGGTTTTAGAGGACTGCGGATGATTTGAGATTTTGTCTTTGCGTCTACTGTCGATTTTGACAAGAAATTTTTGGTGACGTGTGTAGTGGGACACGTATCGCGAAGTGTTAGGAAAAGCAACGATGTGGTAGCCAGGCCGGCAAAGAGAGATATGGGAATACCGAAGGAGTGGCTTGGTACTATATTTACGAATGTGTTATGGATGGAGTTGAGACTTTGGGGAATGGTACCTGTGGAAAGCATCGTTCCATAGATACAAGAACAGATGGTTTTAGGTGTTGGTGTCAATATCGATTTTTGTGCTGGGGCGCTCGCTGTGTTATCGAAGGATATGTGCCGGACGCTGGAATTGCCGAAGCAGTTCCGAGGGGTGGACATATCACGTGGAAATAATTGGTGATTTTGTTGAAAATTGGTCGTCTCTGGGGGTATGTTCAATGGGAGAGAAAGATAGAAAAGGGATGATTTAACATAAGGGATTGATGCTTGGGGGAGTTGGTGGTCAAAATGCGTGGTAATTGCTGCAAGGAAAGAGAAAATTGGCTCGGGATACTTCATGCTACTGGAGAGTATCCGTCTACTTCAAGGAACATAACCAGACGCATCTTGGAAATCAGGACGTTGACTAGAACAGCAAGGAGTTGCTCATACTTTAGACAACACAGAATACTTAATCTTGTTAACCAATTGAGATCCCTCTGTGTGTATTTGAATCTCATGCCTATAATTATTTTGTTTCCTTTGTTGACTGTTATTGTTGCAGTTCGTCTAGTGTGTTGTTATTTCACGCCAGATGTAAATTTTGTGATATGTAGCAGACATGGTTAGCCGAATCATGTGACGATAGATGAGCCTTTGTAAACTTGCACCTTCGTGATTGCTATGCGACCCCAATCTCATACTTTCCAATCGTCTCATCAGAAGCATGCAAGAAGCCAAGGTTACTTAGAACAAATGAGATTCTGATGCAAAACAAGGGAATCTGTTCAAGATTTCGTTCTCAAATACCGTGCAAGATTTGCAATATGCCGGTACTTCTAGTGAACTTCTTGACCAACCAATGGAAATACATGAGCGGACAACCGATCTTCATGATATGCATTGCATACATGATTCTATGTATACCCGTCCCATGATCTGATTCCCTGGAGCCTAGGTATAACTTATCTTGCCTAGGTTCTCACCTTTCGCGGCAACGGACCGCACATGCAACATGTACGTGATGCTAGACATTGTCTCTTTTAGCTATCTGATTTGATGAAAAAGAAATCGATCAGAGAAAGGATGGAGGGAGACTAAGAATGGGGTCACGCAGGCTGCGGCAGGATGGGTGGATATGCAGAGCGAGACGCTACTGCGAAATTGATAGCGGGCGGCAGGATCTGGAAATGGAGAGAAGGATGGATGGATACATGTGATACGACAAGGGATGATTATGTTTCTAAGGTGGATTAGATAGAAATGGTAACGGATAGGATGGGATAAGATAGGATAGGATAGGATAGGCGTGAAATTTGAAGATTAATTTTTTGACAGAAACATGAGGATGTGAAGAAGGAGTCAGCAGATTGAAGTACAAGACATCTATCTATCTGATTGTATTGTTGAGTGGATAAGAGACATAAGACATGTATCGTATCGGAGCGATAGGATTAAGCTGACTCATACGCGTAAGATGTAACGCGAAACCGCGTCTACACGCGTTTTATTTTCCTTGTGTGCCCCTCTATTTAGGAAATTACAACACCACCAAGTGGACTTTATGATGACAGGGGATGAAAAAACGATAAATTCACGACTTTCCAGGGATTCAAAAAAGTCTGTGGCATTATGTTGAAAGCCGTTTTACATGCGAGGATGCTTGAGGTTGTGTGCAGGAGCTACAGAGATAATAGATAAGAAGGCAGGGGAAACTTTGTAAAGAGGGTTTCTGCTTCAATTGACCCCTCATAACTGTAATGATAGATGATGAATGAATGAATGTTTTCAACAAGAGAAAATCCATCTAAGAATCATGAGCCGTAACAAGAAAAAGTTGATAGCCATACTGTAGCCATACTGTTCACTAATTGGGAGGCGGCATTGAGTAGACGGAAACCCCTACATATAAATTGAAAGTAGAGGGAAGGCTAATGCTGCAGGAAGGGTACAAACCATTGCACTTAGCACACAACATGTTCGTACGAAGCGTATGTTGACTAAAGGGATACTAGCAAAATGCGTATTTCAATAGATGTTTGGATTTTATATGGACAAATTGGGATACGATGGAGGGAATCGTGAAGGACAAAGGGCGTATCTAGGCAATCATGACCTAACTGTCTAACTAACCAATACTTCAATTCTTAGCAAGACATCGAACATTACCTCAGAAGACTCTTGGAGGAAAAGGGGGGGTGAGAAGAGGGGGAGAAGCTCCTTTCCGAAGTTTGGTAGATGGCTTGATAGAATATAAATTAAATGGGAACTAGAAAGGAGTTGCTCGATTTAATTCTTGCGTTAGCTGATTTTGTATGAATTGTAGAACGGTTGCACTCCAAGCTTTGCAGTTTCATCCAGTAAAAGTAATAATGAGGTATTCTGGGAAGGTTGTGGAACAGTGTGATGTTTATACGGTACAGTAGTACAACATACAAGAGTATTATTGAGTCTTGAGTTGACTCGGGATGAATGGCAAGGGGTGTAGCATAGAGGAAAAGAGGGCAGTATCATATTGTAATGGTGACCACTTTGAAAGCGAGGAGGAATTGAAAGATTAGTCAACAGAGGGGGAAAGATAGGATCTATCTAGTCATCCGGCAAGATGACTAGATTGAGGGATCGAGGGATATTTCGAGATAGGAGAGAAGAATGATATCCAGAGAAGTAAAATACTGGTAGGTAGTAGTAACAGTACTTGTGCTAGTAGTTCTCGTCATGTTCTAGTTGTCTGTTCTCTTTTCTCCTTTGATTCTTTCATTCTTTCATTCTTTCATTCTTTCACTTCACTTCACTTAATTTCTACCTTGATTGTTTCCAAGCTTCTCTCAATCCGATTCTCGCCAAAGGAGAAAGACAAACGTCCAACTTGTTATTATCAAGAACCTGGAAGGGATTGAGTTTGAGTTTCGCCATTTTACTTTGATCCCTGTCTCATTTATTAGTTTATTTAGCGTCTCCATCCTCTCCGTAATCCGTAAATGTTCTAATGTCTAATGCAGCATTGATCACACGTTCACAAGTTCAGATATCCCTGTCGCAATTGTGCAGTTCGTGATCAATCATTATTAACGGATCCAACATAACCCAACATAACCCAGCTATCCACCCCGTTTGTTCACTTTGGCCCTCTTGTTCGTCCTTTCTCGTCAAATAGCAACGGAAACGATATTTCAAAACGGTCAAAATTTAACAACCTAATTGCAAATATCACAACACTCTCTTGGTCGCATACGAATATTAAAGCTTTCAACGATAGAAGAAATCGCTGCGAATCTTTTGATATACTTTGAAAGAAAGAAAGAAAACATTACAAAGCTTCGACGCTTTCCGGCGCATTATTATTAGGCGTCGGTCGGTCGCAAACAATCACTTTGCTTTTTTGTCTGGAAAATAAACAAATAACACTCAACTGTTGCCTACAACATTCAATCTGCAACATAACATCAACATCTCGAGAATATCCAAAATCATATTGTGAAATCACAATACAGTAAAAGATGTTATTGCCATCCGCGTTCGCCTGTGGCGATTCATCCCAAGCACTTTCCCAATCGTCTCGAAACCACAACCTTCTATTCGCATCACCACCTCTTTCCCCTTCTTCTTCACTATCTCCCACACCTACTATTAGCAATCTGTTTCACTCATGTCGCGCTCTGCAATCTATGCTCACAACCCCGACACAATTACCTTCACCACCCACACTCCACGCAGAAATTCCTTCATCACCTCCTACTGAGACTTCCCATCCGAGACTCAGATTGCGCATACCATCTACTGCAAAGAGAGTCGTGTCGGAAGTTGGTGATAGGAAACGCATCTCAAAACGAACACCGAGAGAAATCTCTAGAGAGATCAACAAGAGGAGGAGGGAGACGGATGATGATATGATGCAAGAGAGGATGGATGGCGTCTCGGAACAAGAGCACGATAATTCGACACTTCGTGCTCCTAGCACACCGAAACGTAGGCGGAGAATTGCACCGGAAGTTTTACCGCTAGGGCTAGAGAGAAGCGATTTCCACACGCTACGCTTAGCCGAAATGGAGAATCCTGAGCATGAGGGCGCATTTGTCTTCAGCGCTGGGGGCGATTCACAGCATCTTGAGAGTGAAGCACAAAGAAATAAGGAGGAAGAAAAAGATGCTGAGAATTGGTCAAGGGAGGAAGACAGGATGTTAGTGGAGTTAGTGTTGGAAAAGCTGAAGTTGAGTAAAAGCGACTGGCAAGATTGCGCTAGGAGTTTAGGGAAGGATAGAGGGAATGTAGGGAAGAGGTGGAAGAGTCTAATGGGTGCTGGGGAAGTGGGTTTGAAGGGAAGGAGAAAGACAAGGACAAAGTTGCATTCGACTTGGAGTTAGTTTTCTTCTGGCCGTGAATATTTGGGGGTTGGAAAGGGTCTAGTGATTTAAATACTCGCAGTATGCATTCGAACTGTTTGGAGAACATAATTCATATCATAATAAAGGTGTATTGGGATTGGGGGAGGATATTAGCGAATTGGGGTCACATGTATATCTACATGCTCTCGATGCTTTGGTCGGAAAGGGCGGACGTACCTTGAAAATGGCGTTCAACCACAGTATTAGGGCTTGGAATAGGGGTTACGCTGGGTAGGAATTGCACCGGAGTTATGGTTAATTTGGTCTATTGGTTTTTAGCTAAAGTGTATAGCACTTTGTGTAATATGTACCATCTTATTGAGAGTTTTGAACATGGCAAGATCCACGTTAAATCATATTTAGAATGTGCGATTTTATACTGTCTTCAATGCCCTCTTCATGTCTGATGAGTTGAGATGTGATGAGATGAAATGAGATGAAATGTAACAACGTTCGAATTTCAAGCTAATCCATGCCAAAATTTTATTTCGTCTAGTTCTTCGTTAATCACTACCAGCTAATAACTTGGGACTTCAGATAATTTTTAGTTTATCTATTCCCGTAAATATTGGATCATGTCTCTTTCTTCGATATTTTCACATCTAATTATCTTATCCTCTATTCCATCTACTTGGCTTATAATTTCCTACCACAAATTAAAGCGCACTATGCCGCATTCCCAGCACAGCTAATAGTAACAACTACACGCATGTGGATAGTTAAGTCTCAAGAGCCTTCTTGACAAGGATAATTGTGGTGCTACTTCCAGTCCTCATACTTTCATTCTCACCCATCGCTTTCCTCAATTCTTCCATATGCAATTTCAAAACATCCTTTAGAGGAACAGGTTAGTATGATACCCTAAATCAGAGATGAGGAGTGTTTATTTCGTCAATATGTATTTGGCTAACCTTCTCAGTCCCCACTGTTTCCGGATGTGCTTCCCGCCATCTAGTTACCATACTAGCTGTCTCTAATGACTTCTCCGCCTGCTCAAGCGTGACTTCTCTCCCACCGAAAAAGAAATCGTCGGATTCTGGATCGGATAGTATCCCATCGCGGTCGTAATCGAGTTTTAGAAATTGAGATTCGGGTAGTATGGAAGAGGGAATGGGATGCGGGATGTTCCATGGAAGAGGAAGATTGTCGTACATATCCCTGGAAAGACGGTTGGGAAGTAGCTCGTAGGGGGCCAAGATGTTTCGCTCGAAATTTAGGAAGATCTCGAGGATCTTGGAGCGGTTGGGTACAGAGGGATGCGGGTAGTAGGATGCTTTAGGGAAGTTAGTGGGTGAGTTTGTGGAGGGTGTGAGGGGGAAAGGAACATAGTGTACTACCGCGTGTCCATAACGCGACCTGTATTCTGTATTAGTAACCTTTTCATCTCGATCTGTGGTATGAATGTCGAAGTAAAACGTGATTTCGCTGAACATCACAGCGGTAAAGGAGAGACTGACCGTTCCTCCAGGCTTCAATGCTTTCGCCACCTGCGCCCAGAACTTATCCATATCAAACCAATGTACCTAAAATCCTCCACAATCAATCAAAGCCCCTCTACCATTGAAATCACAGGTCCAGCAACACATACCGCCATAGCAACAGTAATCAAATCCAGCGTCCCCTCTCCCACCTCCTCCAACTCCGTAAACTTCTCTCCACTCCCAACCACCCAAACAATATCCTTCCCAATCTTCGTCTTCCCCCCTATTTCTCTCGCTGTCCCGATCATAGCCTCACCCGCATCACAGCCTATTGCCTCCTCAAAATATACCGCGATATCTCGAGTAGCGTTTCCGGGTCCACAACCCAGATCGAGAACTCGATTGAACTGGCCCCCGGTTCTCCCATGGTGATTTTTCACCGTCTCATATAATTTTGCGGGATACGAGAGACGGTGCGCGGCATATGTTGCGGCTTGCTTGCTGGTGTAGTTGCGAAATGTGGGGTCAGAGTTGGGGGTTCCGGCGGGGTCGGGATTGGGAACGGACATGTTGAGTTGAAGGATTATCTACTTGGTTGGAGGCTTGGAGAAAGCTTGTATTTCGATTTAATACTTGTTTAACGAAAGCACAGGAAAGCTTGGAAAGATGTAATAATGGAATTTAACTCTCGAGATAGATTCATGGTATTCGTCTTTTTATTATGCTGCCTAAACAGGCAGTGGATTTAAATGTAAGCATGGCACCGATATCCGAACGGGAACGGAATCACGCTTAGAGGCCGCGTCCCCTGGGGATGGAAGCATGAATCTTTGAGAGTGTAGCGTTTGAAAGCTGATTGTAATTGCTGGATTTCGGATACTCTGAATGGCTAAGAATATCCTTGGATGTTCATTCCGTGCATGGGGATCTACACCTCTCTTTTCGTCACATCAATGAGTCTCGAAGAATCGGCAAACTCTATCCTCTCTTTTCGTTAGCTTCCTGCAATCTTGTCTTTAATGACTCGGAATGGGGAGTTTTGCTCGGAGAGAATGTCTTTCTACTACATTAGCTAATTACGATACGGACCTTCTTCTGATTCCTGATGCACCAGCGCTTCGCTCTATCTGTTTCTATGCTCTTCATAGCTAGCTAATTAAGGATTAGGGAAAGAAGTTTAGAGGAATAGTGAGTCACTGAAATGGAATACTCGATGAGCGGGTTATAGTATATGATTATCACAGTGGCTGTGGATAGGTTTAATGTGGAAAATATGGCATCTTGTAGCCTGATAATCTTTGGGAATATATTTCCAACAATCTACCCTGCCCAGGAAGTTCTCTCAAAATCAGCAAGGTAAAAAAAAATAAGATACAATTACACAACGAACTTTTGCTCGGATTCGAGCCAGATTTACCGATATTCATCACAACAGTTGCATAGAAAGCAGATCTAATTCGTGTCAAATGACTTTTATATTTTCTGAAATTTATCTAAAGAGAATCTATGGAGGGACTATGCTCATTGAGCAGCAGCAGTAGTACTGAAGCACCACGTATCCTACCCACTGGCCTCATTAAACCCGCTATCCTCCCAGTTTTATTCATGCTGCAACTATCTTTGATGATGTACAGTTCCCCAAGGGCGACGCTGGTGTGCATATCCAAGTCAAAACAATGCAGAATAGGAAAGATGAGGGAAATTTTGGAAAGAAGGAAGAACAAATGAGAAAGTTATGATTTGCCCGTCCTGCCATGTTACAGGAACTTTCTCGGAAGAAAGCAGCACGAATTGGGTGGAGGGGAGGATTAAATTGGAAATAAACTGATAGTGTAGAGTATCTCAAGAGGCTGGTGGGATTGTAGCAGCTTTGTAGTTGCAAAACCTTCTTGAGTGACCGAGATATGTCTGAACGCAATTGCCAACGCAAAGAGAAACCAACTAATCATATTCGAAGGAGCTGACCGAAAACATCAGTCGAAAAGTAAGAGAATGTGTCGTACAGTCAATCTCGGTTGTCTTCAGGCTCATACTCGTCCTCCTCGGCCTCATTAGCTTCTACTCGGATGCAATCTTCGTTGTCGTAATCGTCGTGGCTGGGGGTCGTGCCACGCTCGTTGTCATCAGGTTGCTCGCTCATATGCTGACGATTCTCTCTGGTAGCTTCAAGGACCTGAGACAGGCTATCAAGAGTGTTGAGTGGTGGCTGAATGCGTAGAGTTTCACTATCGCTACTGACGGCGATTTTGTTGGTAGATTTTTCCTTGCCACGGCGAGTTGCAACCTTACGACGCTTATGTGCATTCGGAAGGGGAGTTCGAACCTTCTGAGAGGGTTCCTCGACTCCAGCCTCATCTATCTCGCCGTCTTCCATTGCCTCAAGGGTACGCTTCCTCATGAGGTTGCGTTGAGCGGCCTCCTTTCTCTCCTTGCGCTGCTCCGCTACAGGAAGTTGCTTGATCCAGTTCCAGTCCACCTCATAGTGGATATCGACCTCTTCAGCTGTGTAACCGGGAGGAAGTTCGCGCTTCTTGGATTTCTTTGCAGCAGCCTTGCTGGTTTTGCCCCGCGATGGACGTGAGGGGGTTGGGGTATTAATAACCATGTTACTGAATTTTCCTGCAGCAATAGTCCGCGAGCTAGCTAGTCGCTCAGATGCCGTCATGGGTCTGACTGGCTTTGGCTCAGATCGAGGCTTGTGAAACATGTGACTCTTGAAGCCATTTAGGGGTCGAGTTATAGCATTAACCTTTGTTTTAGCCTCCCATTCCAACTCTGCGAGAACAGGAAAGTGTATCTTATCTTCAGATACTTTAAGCACACAATCCTGACAAAACTGTATATTGCAGCAACAGCATCTTTGCATTACCTTGCCCTCTGTCTCTTTGTCCTGGGCCTCAACTTTTTGGTTGCAAATGTCGCACTTGGTAGTGCGTACAACGACCTGCTTGAATTCAGTGTGCTTAGGAGGAGCAGGAGAGGTCCAAACTCCGCCTTTTGGCAGACTATCGAGGTCGGGAATATACCGACGTTGTGACACAATGGAGGGGTTGAAAGTACTGACGGCGGCAGTATCTGATTTCGAGCGCACTTCTGACGAAGAGGAGGAACCCGAGTAGCTTTCTCCATCTTCAGAGTGGTTGTTCTCATCAAAACTCTCCTCGCTGGCACTATTCTTCCAAGTTGGAAGACTTGTACGACGACGGTTGACTGGAGCTTCTTGAGCCATTCGCTCGAGATTTCTACGTTCTTTAAGCTTGTTGGACGGCATGTTGGCTATATTTGACTGTCTTTCGAGCCTTATAAAGGTTGAAATAAGACGTTTGAGATGTTATAACCGATTGTGAAACTTTGAATGAGAATGGAGACGATGCTCGCTGGGTAGTAGCAAGTGGTAGTAAGTGTTGATTGATTTAGATAATGACAAATTACCCGATTTGGACGTTCGACTCGAGATGGAAAATCGCAAAGATATCAACCTTTAGTAGAGAAGATGGCCCGACTTGAGATAGTAGTCTGCAGAGGAGAACTGCAGAATTATATCACCGGTAATATACCAGCGGATAGTACAAGATAGGCGACGATAACTCTCAAGTTGACGAGAATATTGGATGTTCGAGTAGTGTCTAATCGATGGTAGACAAACAATGAGGTGGAGAATCTGGCAACAAACGTTGTGTTAGCTTTGTATATCAAGTAAAGTGTGACGGTTGATGACGAGGAAGAATCGAAGGAAAATATGAGTTTGCAGTTTTTTGCTAACTGCAAACTGTATGATGGAATTACCTATTTACTTCAAATATAGACTTGATGCCAGAGTGACGAGACTATGACAATTTGGTTCTAAACAGCTGCTTGAGGTGTTAGTTTGGTGAAAAGAACAAATAGATCTCGAGTCAAATGGGTAAGATGGGAGAGCGCTAGTCGTGCCATAGCTCAAAGCTGTGGTGTGATGAAAGGTTGAGGCTACTACTCACTAGTGACCTGAAGTTGCTGGCAGAGCAACAAACTTGCGTTCTTCTAGATCTGAAGCACCTCATATATTGTTAGCTTGCTATTGGTAAGAAGAAGTAGTCGTTAAGCTTGATTTTGAATAGGTGGCGATGGAAATAGGCTCATTAATCAAGACAGTTTGAGGAGAAAAATAGAGATGTAATACTTACAAGAAACTAACTCTTCTGGCGGTAACGTGACGGTATTTTCAAATGTAGAACTAAGCTTTCTAAGAAAAATCTGGATCCCTGGATGGAGTTTTGTTCTTTAGAAGATTGATTCTAGCTGATGAGAGCTCAGTTTGAGAAACAAAAGGGTCTGTCTGCTGATCCACACAAGTTCAAAGGATATCAAAGCCTTCCGCTAACCACAACTTTGAGATAGAAGAGTGTTTAACCAGTGAGTTGTTATGAGTCTTTTGCCTTGAGCTTAGTACAAGCAGAAATAGAATGGGTTGGTATTGGAATGGAATAACGGAGAAGAGAGGTTGAGATTGTGTTGGATAAGAGTAGGAGGGCTTTGGAGAAAAGTCTTCGACCCTTATGAAGCAAATGAGAGAACAAAAGCGGCCTAGCTTCAAGTTCGGGATATTCAATAACTTGTTATGACTTTTCAACGTAAAATCCTGTCAGTACGGGTGACTACGCGGGTAAAACCGTTGAGGATAAGCGGTACCGTCCCGTCTCTGAGGAATATTTTGTTGTTGAAGCGTCTTGCAGCCTTGTTATGTGGAAGTTAGCGGGAACTTTGCTGTAATGATACGGGACTAAGAAGATTTTTGATTGGAGGACGAGGAAGAAATTGGTAGATGGAAGGAAGAAGTATTCAGATGCGAGCCGTGAAATTGCCTTTATATCACGCTAAGTGCAAGGACTACAGTAGAATTTTGCGCGTTTGGGGCAGTGTCTGGTCATTCACAGCTCATAGTATTCATTTAAAGTCATTTACTAGTTCGTCCCAGCTTCTATCCAAGTTTCTGATCGTACGATTCACACGATACTGCTGAGATAATTACACAAAACGGTCTGGGAGGGGTTAGATGAGCCGTCAATGGAGAGCCGAGTACGAGTGATATTTTCGGGAGATGACGAAGGATAATGTGAATTTACCGCTTGCAATACTGCTAAAATTGATACTTGATACTGTTTGAGACGTGTAAGAAGAGGCGTGTATACCGGGCAGAGTACCGGTGATATTATCAGACTATGGAAGATAATAGTATGGGCTGACCATCTGTATATACTTTATTATGTCCCCTTGTACTAAATATTACTGCTCAACAATAACAGAAGCTTGACTGGTCATGGCAAAATGTGGTTCTCATCAAGCTATACCCAGGTTCGGCTCCGTATTTACATTGAGAGCGGATAAGATGCGCATATGTCACTTGAATATTTTGATATAACTAAAAGTTTAATGAGATGCTGCTTTTGTCATGATGAATAGTGCAAGCCAAACTAAATAGTGGTGCAGATTTTGTGAACCTCCTAATGTAGTTGAACTCTAGATGCTGAAGTGTGGTTGCAGTGAAGATTTCCGGTATCATGGAACAAGCAACACAACGCCTGGAGGCTAAACCAAGCTCGATGCGAGTTGTAGGCCCATACTCATGGAGATCAAGAAATCTTTATGTAGTTTGCCAACGAAAACACTCATGAGCTGCACAAGAACTTATGTCCTCTGGCCATTGCCCCTTCATTCGTCATCAACCATAGAGTTGCAAGGCCTCGACGCTTTCTGTCATTGAATTTCGGTGCTAGTCTTGAGCACCAGTACTAGAACTAGAGATAAGAGTGTCTTTTTATACTCCTAGGATTGTGGGAGGTCTGTATCGAAAGTTCAACGGGTGTGGGAGGTACGGTTGGGAATTCTGTCGGTAGAGTCGATCACTTCGCCATTATCAAGTTGTCAGCCATGATAAGTATCACGTATAGACATTAATGAAGTAACTACTCACATAGCTAACTATCCAATAACTCTTCCCCAGTGTTTAGCAGGAGATTTTCAATGTATAGATCATTGCATTGCTGTTGATCAAGGCTGGGCACCCATACCCTACCCGGGGTACCTGGCCTCACGGGGTAGTATACTCTACCCCGTAAGCTTTTATGGGGTGTATACCTGCCAGATATTCTGGGTATCCGGGGTACCTATGGGTAAACATCATATGATCATTCTATAGTTATCGTTTAAAGAGAAGATTATTCCCAATTATATAATAGAATCAAAAACATCAGATTATACTATTCGAATTATATTATTGAAAATTTGTACTACCCTATCTAATATTAGTAGGCAACACAGAAAAGACAAGAAACCCATAGAAATAGAGCTCTTAGAAAAGCTATAAAAAAGTCATTAGTAGTTATTTTAGAATAAGCAAATAATATATCTTCATTTTTTCCTTATTTAACTTCAAAAATATATTGTAATTTGAATAAAAAACCATTATTCTATGATACCTACAATCTCTCAAATACACCCTCAAGTATTCCCAACATATACTATATACCCCACGGGTACCCCGGGTATACCCTACCCAGTGCCCAGCCCTGCTGTTGATAGAAGTATCAGTCTACACGAGCACGCTGAATTTGGCCTCTCAGCACCAAACCACCTCCACTAAACGAGTTGATCCGGAATATGACTATTGGTGATTAATATGCATGGAATTGCGTGCTTTCTAAGTACTGAGAGATTTTGAGACATTCCATCGACTAAGAATGCGCAGGTGGTCAAATGAATATTTGTAACAATGTAAAAAGCCGACAAGCTTTTAGATTCCGATCGAATAGACTCGAATTTGAGGATAGATCTTGTCTAGCCACTGCTTTCAATATTGCTCGTCAAGCTGCTAGAACCTTTGAGCCTTGAAGAGGCATTCATGTCCAACCGATATGTCTAACTCTAGCTTGATGTCTTCTTTTTAGTTTATCATACCTCTTAAAGTCCACTCATAGCTTCCGTGTCTTATATTTTACTTGCTTCGTTGAAATATAAAGGTAATGAACGAAAGTTCTCGATGGTATACACAGTTAGTCTCTTAATATATTGTGCTCCTGCCTTCTGAGTATAGTCTGATTAACATCGTGTTTTCACTCTAATTCTGGTGTCTATCGAACTTGCCAGTTGATCGTAATCTCAAATCCTTGCCACCTCAGTTAGATAATTCCAATGAAAATAGAGCTGCTTCTCCTTTTCCCTCTTCCTTCCACACAGTGTAATGTCATCGGAAATGGATCTGACGTCGGTAATGCCATGTTATAAACCTACGTAATGCATCTAGCGTTGGTTCTTCTATTTAACGGATCCAGCGAAAATTTGCGACTAGTAGGAGTAGATCGGTCTACTGCGAAAGGCAGGACATGGAGCGGAGGACTTCGTGAGGAGTCGATGTTCAGTGGAAGCTTCGGCTGGAATTGATGCTGATTAAGGGTTTGCTGAAAAGAAGAAGAAAACGGAATGACCAAAGGGCCTGATAGTTGTTTCGCAAATCAATGATAGTATCCAAGTCGGGCCGGAAGTCAAGTGGTGATTCTACGAGGTTGTTGAAGATTTTGAGGCCCATTATGAAATTTTACCCACATTATGCCGTGTATGTGTTCTAGGCAAGTCGACTTGAAATTTTGATTACAGGCGAAGTAGTTCTTGTACATTGTCTTAATTGTGAACTTGAAGTGAACGGCATGTAGACAGTCTAAGGTGGTTCTGGAGGAGCAGGAAGCTCGTAAAATATATTCTTTTAGTCGTTGAAGTAGAAGAATAGTGAATTATGCTACAAGAGAACATTTAAATTACGCGGCTATCTACTACGCAGAAAATGAGAAGAATATCGCTTTCGTTAGAGATAGTCGTTGCAGAGATAATACCCAAAGATCTATATTCCACCTGAATATCCAAAGCCCTATCAAAATATGATAATATAGACAGATTCATTCAGAGCTTCTTCATTGCAACTTAGGATCGTGATGCTGTCATTCTATACTGCCAAAAACTATTGAAGTTTAACCTTACCAGATTTTCCATTCACTCTAGGAGAATGTTCAAGATGTTAAACTCGTTCAGTATACCTCTACCAAACCATAATCTTCAATACAATACTCGTTTTCTACTAAGGACCTCTTAGAGCAGCTAGTGCGAATAGAGATTTCCTTCTCTCTTCCACCTCTTTATTCTCTTCGATCTGACAGTACTTTCATGTTAAAGAAAGTAGACAGAAACCAGCCAGCTTTGTTGTGAACACTTTGTAATAGCAGCTTGAACAGTGGACACGCTAGAGTTCCATAATTTTCTGTTCTCTGATTGGTTTGCCTCCATAGATCTGTGTCTGAATTCATTCATGGTCATTCTTCAGCGGAATGTGTTTGTGAAAGGGGTCAACTTCGGGGTTCAATTACTCTTCTGTTCTTCATAGTGAATGAGACTAAACTTGTGTGGAGCCAGCTACTTCAAGTCACTACAATGTGGTTACTTCGTGATATTTTGTGTAAATTATCAAGTCTCTCTTCCTGTTTTCAGCACCAAGGATTCAAACTTGGCATTGTTTCACAGTATTTCCACTCTCCGACTGCCCAATCTCAAGGCCATCATATCCATCGATGCTGGGAAATCGTATGCAACAGTTAGTGCAACTTTCCAAGTTGCGCAAGTACTAGAAGCGGCACACAATACCTAGAAAGCACACAAATCCCTCCAAATATTAATGGTCTTACGTTCAACTCCTTCGAAGTTTCCGTCTCGCACTATGGAATAAAAGAAACCGTTAGGCTTTACGGTTCCAACCATCTGCAAGAAAGAAAGCGAGCTCATTTAAACAACGAGCCTGGCATTTGAGAAAGCTCCGGCTACTCTGAGAAGTCTAGGAACCACAATGAAAGAAAAAAGTACTTGCGATGTAGCCACGACTTCGCGGGACTTGAGATTTTCAGATTGGGTTTTATGAATGGCAGAGCAGGAGATACAGTTGATAAACTCAATTTACAGCTGTAAGCCAAACCGTATGACCTAATCTGTTCAAAAAGGTATATATTAAACCTTGAGAGGGTACCATCATGATTTAGCTAATCTGGATATAGCAGGACAAATCTCAACTTAGTCTATAGGATCCATCACACACAGTCGAGAAAGAGAGTCCAATCGATACAACCAACTGAGCAAACTTCCAAGTCAAATGGCTAGATTTTTTTGCATATACCTATGTTGAAGAAAGAACAATAAACTCGCATTGCTATAACTCCTCAAATCTAAGCACTCTTTCTACTTCGGATCATGTAGTTCACATAAAGGGGCTGTTATCAACTTAACCAAACTTTCCGACTTATCCCACCTCTCCGAGCGAATAAAACGACTTATATACAAAATCGAACTTACAAATGTTGGAAGGAACCTTTATAACAGATCTGAGAGCCCATAGAAGTAACCCTACTCGTGTGTCCAAGATTCATCACTTGAAAAGGGTGGTTACTGATGTCCCAACTCAGCAGCTGCTGGGGATCTCTTTTCAAGGGGAGTAGTGATGCAGAAGATGATTCTAGTTGCAGTCTAGTTTAATAAAGATATTGAGAGATAATGAAGACCAAGAAGAACAAGGAGGTTGACTTGGTTTAGACTGGCATACACTTGAATTTGTTGAGCAATTAGTCGTCCACTGTCTTGTGTCTTGTATCCATACGAATTTCATCACTCAAAGGAACTTTGGTAAGTAATGTAGCAAACTTATCTTCAGTATACTCGGGGTCTTAATTTGTTCATCAACTCACTCTTTATTCAGTTCTAGACAGCTCTTTTTCAACTTCTATGCAACGCAATGTTGTTGTTGTTGTTGTTGTTGCGAATATCCATTTCCTGGACCAGACAACTATCATAGCCCTTCTGTTCGAATTCACGAAATGAATTCTTACATATTCAAATCAAAAAGACAAAGATCAGAGAGCATGAGGATGTTATACATGAATAAGAGGTTGGATATCAGGTTGGTAGTGTTAGCATCAGATTCAAAACGCTTTTTCATAGAAAAGTAAAGGACCAAGATTACAAACAGGGATGATGAAGAGAACTTTTGAAACAAGTGCGATGGGAATTTGGATCTGATGCTATTTTATTTGCTCATAAATATAAATGTTGAGATGAGATGGATGTCTAGACCATTTTCTACTCTGTTTGGCTTTCAGTCTACAGGATGACAACATCCGCTACCTTTTTGACTGTGATGATCTACATCGGTGGTGGCAGAGTCGTGGCATATAATTATATTTCTATTTTTAGAGACTAGTATTCATGGCATAACATTGGACCCATGTAATGTTATTAATAAAGAGAAAGAGGACTGCAAGCGCATGCTTGGGACTTGGTTACTCTTAATTGCTACTCGTCTATACAAATTTTCTACGATGACATAGAATATGTGAGTTGATTGAACAGTATTGCTATTTTATGTTATCCGAAATCCCATGATGTGCTTTTATAACTTTTGAACAAATTAAGTAAGTATCTCGACAAATAGAATGTATGTGTACATGTAAAAGTGCTTGTAAGGACCAGTTATTGTGCGATTACTGTCAGCAAGTATTATCAAGAGCCAGCGGGTCATTTGATAATATGAGTTGCACAGTTCTTCAATGTTCATCTTCATCATCCTCATCATCCCCATCATCATCATCATCCTCATCGTCATCGTCATTGTCGTCGCACTCGTCATCGCCACCATAACCTCCACCTCCTCCATGTCCACCGTTGTTTCCTCCACCTCCGTGTCCCCCGTGTCCTCCGTTGTTCACCCCTCCCCCTCCCCCTCCATGGCCACCATTATTTCCACCACCACCGCCGCCACCTCCTCCATTACCTCCTCCTCCGGTCCCATTACCAAGATTCAATGTATTTACTTCGGAGCAGAACGAAGACCATAAGCTTGACCATTCCGTGTACCCAGGTTGTGTGGTTATGAACATCCCTGCTAGATTTGCAGACGCAAGCTGACGTACGAGAGCAGTTTGCTCTGTTGTACTTCCAGTGAAATCATGAATTGAATACGTTGACTTAGCCAGTAAGGTATTATCCAAACTAGCCAATGCAGTTACATTGAAGTTCGCATAAGACTCTTCAAACACGTTGATGCTATCAGCCAGTGTATAGAAGGACGCATCGACTGCAACACCCGGATTGAGAGATATGTAGTCCTTGCCAGCTCCTAATGATGTTTTTGCATATGTGGTAAGGTTACTCATATATGAGAATGTTGAGTTGTTCGATGGCGACTCATCGAAGAAAATCCCGCCTATTGGAAGTTCGGTCGGTGAATTCCATCCGACATACTTATCGATTTCTGCTTCGATTTCCAAAACATCTCGATTTCCATAAGAGGTGTATATATAGCCAAGGGTCAAGACGTTTGTATAGCTACTTAGATTTGTAAGGCCTGCAACATAGTTGATATCTGGGTCCGTAAACGCTAAATTGGGGGCAACAACCACATGAAACTTGAGATCTGGATTGGCGACAATTGAGGTGGTAAGTGTACTCCATGAAGTCGAATTGTATGGGTACATATAAAGTGGAAGGAATACGAAAGCTGGCAGAACCATTATGACGATGGAGATGTATCCGTTTCACGGGTTGTTTGAAACCAAATGAACGAAAACGAACGAAAACGAACGAAAACCAGTAACACCAAAAATGCAAAACATAGAACGCGCATCATAGCAGAGAAATATAGAAACGTTACAATAGGAGACTTCTCCTTCACCAAGATTCGCTTTCCTCATCTGGCCATACGGTCGAAAGACACGATACTTGGCAAATGTACCATTGAAAAGTTAGCTCGCATATACATAGTATATATTACTGAATTTTGCAGGCTGAACTTCTTCATTGCAATATATATGTAAGCCCTTCATGATACCTTCCAAATGTGTATGAGTTGGCTTCGATTACGCGGCTGGACTGAGCGAATGGGGATGGGAAGCCTAGCATGGTCAATATCTTAGGTAGGAATGTGCAATGTTGAGGAAATGAGATGGATGTAGTGGCTGGATAAAATTGATGGTTAAAGGGGGAAAAGAAGTTTTCTTAGCCCTTCGCTTGCAGTGGGTAGAGATTCGTAGCCCTATACCCCTACATTTTCCCCATCCTCTTCCGCCTTAACGGGAAGATATTGTACTGTAACCTCGCAAATGACACCATTTAAGCTACTCTTCTTCTAACAATAATTCCTTCTTTCATCCAAATATCGGCCAAGATTTTAATGCAGAGATACTTACGACCCGAATTGCTGCTTATTCATGGATCTCCACCCCGGAGCCACATTTGTTCCCCGGCGATGCTAAATCTAGATTCCGGGTTCGGAAATGGATTCCTTTACATTCTCTGCTTGGGGGAATCACAGTTGCTGTATCTTATCATCGTCGCAATATTAATACACTAGGAAAAAATTGCAAGGCTGGAATTCTTCAAGACTACCATGATAACAATTATCACGACGTTACAACCCAAGTCTGCCATTACCTTTACAGCAATCACTTGTTGCGGGGCTAACTGCTAAGACTTCTGCCTCCTTAGAGCCTATCACCAAAGCAAACATGGCTTATTTTTGACAAATTTTTCAGAGCATTTTTGGTAGTCAAAACCGCTTTGGCGTTATAATAACGTCGCAGTATTGGCGAACGAGCTCCTCATGGGGCTGCTTTTTTGTCAACAGGATCAGCTAGGTATTATTCTGACATCAAAATATTGGCTGCTACTAGCCAACTATTCGGGATATCAAACTAGATATACCAAGGTCTTGGCATGGCGTGGTACCTCGTTTTAGCTTTGAGTGTGATACACCAAGCATCGCGTCTACTACGCAGAAAAGCTGAGCTTTTGGAAATACTCAATCGCTGAAATTATTGATTCCCTTGTTAATTTTGAACCTGTTTGCACTGAAAATTTCATTCCTCAGATCGTTCCTTTCCTCCTTCTCCTTTCCTGACAAGCACCCGTTGCTTTCTCAACTTTCGCTACGTCAAAATGGCTGGATTTTAGTAGCCGTTTGTGTAAAGCTGTCATCGATCTCAATCCTTGAAGCAGAATTCTTTTATTGACGCCACTTTCATCCTGTTGTCTAGACTTCGGAGTTTTCATTCTAACGTTTCATACTTGTCATCCATCACCTTTATATTTTTGAAGTTTGCAACAGCCCCTCCTCTCTGCGCAGATCTTTCGAATTTATTATACCATGGAATATATTTCTGTGTTGTGCTGATACTCTCGACCATGATAAATCAAGTGTCAGATGTCTCCACGACTGCCATTGAGATGGAAAGCTCCCCATGGCTCATCATATGGGGTTTCGGTACCTTCCCCAAGGCTACCACCGACCTTGGTCAATCATTCTCCATTGAATTCCAAGCTCTACATTTTCATTGGCCTCTGCTTTGAGTCAGGAGCGTTCAAATGTGAAGAATCACCGGTCTACTAAAGGGGCGACTTCGAATGTCACAATTGATGGTTCAGTTCGTGGTACAGGTCACCCAACTATCAATACAATACTTCTAGAGGATAAGAAGGTCATCAAATTATCACATTAATCAAGATCATATCACTTTCTCATCTCTGCACAGTTTGAATTACTTATACGACGCTCTGTTGTCTTTCTGTTCTGTGTAGAGATGCACCAATACTCAAGGTAGATTGGTGCAATTGGCTCAGTCAAGCACGATGATTCTCGGGATTTAAACTCAAATCCACCACAGGAATTCATGAAGTACAGAAGTTTTGATTTATCACTGCTATACAAATAGCCTAATACTGACACATAGTTCTCTCATGTGGCGACTGGAATGATTTTGAGAGTCGATAAATTCATTCAGCCAAATGTGCCACTCACAGATGCGAGATGTTGCATCTCAAAAAATTCATTGTCCCCTGCTTGCCCTGTTTCGATAATTCGTTCTGTTCCTGCATTTTGACAATAGTTGGAGGGTAGGAATTGTCTTAGTAGGATCAATTTTTGATCAACCCCCCAAAAATGGTTCAGCATAGATGCTCGGATTCTATCTTACTGCAGGTGCAGAGCAACGTTCCAATTGTCTACTTATGCCTACATAGACCATCGTCCCACTCATGTACGTATCGTTGTTCACGTCGGAACTATACACGTAGTCCAAGACAGTTTTGAGCATGCAATTGCGGGGAAGCTGAAGATTCCGGATAATCTCTCGGACCTGCAGTGCTACAATGAGTCCCTTAAAGCCACTTGCTGATTCGCTCAATTCATCTTTGTTTGCATAATGTACTCTTATCGTGAGTTCCCGAATTTTTAAAATAGGCATATAAGATGCTGATCAACACCTTACTATATCTATTTCAACAAAGTAACCTTAAAGAAAGATCGGCTACAAATATTCAAGGCCATTTTTATTTCGCAATCGAGCATTCTCAATTCTAGACAATGTCAATATTTACCTCAACTTTTAAGCACCTGCTCCTTGCCGGAGTGGCGTTATACGATGTCTCTACCAGTGCTTCAGTGCTCCAACCTACTCCCCCGATGGGTATGCAAATTCTTAATGAAGTAATTCTTATAGTAATAGCTAATTGGGTTAAGGCTTCAATAACTGGTCTGCATTTATGTGTGGGCTTAACGAATCGTTATTCATCGAGACAGCCCAGTCAATGGTGGAGAAAGGCCTACTTGCAGCAGGTTACAACCGACTTAATCTAGATGATTGTTGGAGCCAGGGCAGTCGGGAACCGAATGGTAGTCTATTATGGAACACCGAGAAGTTCCCACGCGGTCTTCCATGGTTGACCGGTTATTTGAAAAGCCTGGGTTTTGATTCTGGAATCTATACCGATGCTGGAATCAATTCTTGTGGTGGGTATCCAGGTTCGTATGGGTATGAGGAGCTTGATGCTCAAGCTTTTGCCTCGTGGGGCTTTGATTACCTCAAAGTTGATGGCTGCAACATGCCTGTAGCAACTGAGCAAGAGTATGAGCGTGTTTACGGGCATTGGCATGGTGTCTTGAGTGCATTGGAGAGACCCCTCATCTTTTCAGAGTCTGCCCCAGCATACTTTGCAGAGCAGGATAATCTAACCGATTGGTATACTGTGATGGATTGGGTCCCGAAATACGGGCAGCTTGCTCGTCACTCGCGTGATACACTGGTCTGGAACTCAACTTCATATTGGCCCGACATCACTGGATGGGATTCTATATTATTCAACTATGGACAGGAAGTAAGATTGGCGCGATATCAGAAGCCTGGGTACTTTAATGATCCGGATTTTTTGATTGTTGACCACTTCGACTTATCACTCAATGAAAAGAGGTCACACTTCGCTATCTGGGCCTCACTATCCGCCCCTCTTATTATCAGTGCTTATATTCCGGCATTTAGCGCAGATGAGGTTGCTTATCTCACGAATAGAGATTTGATTGCAGTAAACCAAGATCCATTGGCATTACAGGCTACACTTGTCAGCCAAGATGGTACATGGGATGTTTTAACCAGGAATCTGGCAAATGGGGACCGACTTCTCACTGTTATCAATCGAGGAAATCTCACGGCTAGCTACAAAGTACCATTTCAAAGAATTGGTATCTCTGCATCAGCAGTCAAAGTCAAAGACCTCTGGACCGGGAAACTCTCGACCACATCTAAAGTAGTCACAGCTGTCAATGTTCCTTCGCACGGTACTGCAGTATACCGTATTTCTGCTGGGTATGGGAATCTAAACGTTATACCGACTGGTATGATCTTCAACACAGCATCACTGAATGTTCTTACCTACTCTCGTCAAGGCCTAGCGTGGGTAGCCTCTCTCGGATCGGACGAACAAGTGTGGCAAACAGATGAGGATGGTACTATTAAGGGGGTATTTGATACTTCTAAGTGTCTAACGGATCTTGGCGGTGGAAAGGTATCAATGGTTGCATGTTCCGACAAAAAGAATCAGAGATGGGAGTACTATGTTACTGGAAATCTCGTGAGCCTCAGTACTGGGGCGTGTTTGGCTGAGGCTAGTGGAGATGTTGTGACGGCGAAATGTCAATTTGAAACCAACGGGCAAGTGCTTGGTTTGCCTAGTGGAATTGATGTTATTGGGCAGTAAACACACTGGTAATTTTTTGGAGAAAGTTTTAATTCGTGAGGTCATTAATGGGTTCTACCTTGTGTACGAGAGCATGCCAATATGACCAGTATGAGAAAAACAACACTTGATATGTATATAGCTATAGTTTCATATGCAAGTAAGCTGCCGAAATAGCTTCTTTTAACTTCTCTGATTGCACGATTATGTCTTCTGCAGTTATTAATCGTAAAATAACATATTCAGCTTCTTTTTCAGCTGGGAAAATACGAGAATGTGCATGCGCAAAACTAGCAACTTCTGCTTCTGCTACGTTACAACACAAGGCCCCCGCCAAAAACAGCCCCGCATCAAAATGTTGGACCGGCGGATGTTCAACTCCGATATTATCCCGTCATATCCCAACTTTCAATATCATCACCTGATCTGGGATATTTACCACTCACCGAATGGTACTTGGCCATATAATGCTTTGCTTGTCCCTAAACTTACGTACCTCTTTCTGAATAACAATATCATCAAGCAAAATGCCGGAACAAAAGTCAAAACTCCTTGAATCTCTCGAACAAGATGGCTTCGTTCTCATCCCCTCTCTTCTGAGTCAAGCAGAGATTGATTCTCTCCGTCTCGAAGCGAAAAGAACAGTCGACCTTGCTCGCTCTGGCTCATGGCCATATGTTCGAACACTCCCAAAGCAATTTCCACCTTGGAATGTAGGAGAAGGAGAGTCACCTGCGAAAGATGGTATTTGGGGTGTTCAATCACTCATGAATCCCAAGCTTGCCACTTCGTCATCGTTTATCAAGATATACTTCTCGAATAAGATGTTGGGTGTAGTGAAAGAGCTTTTGCAATGCGAGGACGAAGATTTAGTCATGGAACTATTTAATTTGTTGATTCGTCCTGATCGCGACTTCGAGCTTCGTTGGCACCGAGATGATATTCCATCTACTGCCACGGCTCAAGAGGAACTCACGAGGCTAGCGGAGCCTGCATGGCATGCGCAGTGGAATATGGCATTGTATGATGATGCTTCTTTGATTGTGGTTCCCAAGTCTCACAAGAGGGCGAGGACAGATGCAGAGAGAGAAATGAGTGAATATGAGACGGGAGTCCAGGGCGAGATCAGGGTAGAGATGAGAGCGGGAGATGTGGTGTTTTATGATAACAACATTTTGCATAGAGGAAAGTATGAGAGTGGTAAGGAAAGGGCAACATTACACGGGAGTGTAGGTCATCGGAACGGTAAGGGAGTGAGAGCCAGGAATGTACTGCAGCACGGATTGAGGGAGGTGAGTTGAAACTATTATACCCTTTGCAGTGAATAACCGTCAAGCGACAATGCTGACATCTTTGATTAATTCCAGTGGGTTGGTGATATTGATCTTGGTGTACTGAACGAAGAAGAGAAAAGGAGAGCGGACGGAATGAGGAAGAGATTATTGGGTATGGCTGAGGAAAGTGGCGAAGTGGGCTATTCATTGGATGGATGAGATTGAATAATGGATAGGAATTGATGAAAGAATACAAATGATAGGCATTTTGTGAATACCGTGCATTGGAAAGTTGTTATACCCAACTATCTTGTGGGAAAATCTTCATGCTCTTAAGTGAATTCGTTGTTGGCAGTGCGCCTTCACCATAAATGATGGCTGGATCGCAGAAGTTGGGAGCAAACTTTAGAAACCTGCCGAGAAACTAAATCATCAGTTTCATGTCGTTAGCCACTTGGTACAATTTACCTCACGCACTTCGCTTGCTGTAGCTTCCCGAGGCCTTTGTACTTATAAGTGACATTCATCACCGGCCCTAAAGACAATTCTTCTTCTTTAACATAACAACATTTCAATATCGACCGCTTTCTCGGCAAAAACTTTCGTGTACATCAATATTTACAAGTTGCCAAATTTCACCAAAATATCCATTCACATCCAAACACTTTACAGAGTTTGAAAGAATCCCAATAGCGACCTTCGGTCTTCTTTCATATATATCCCAGAATTGGAATCCAAAGAAGGTCCACAAGAGCGGTAAGCTGTCATTGAACATTTCAATACAAGTAATTGCTACTGACAGACAATAGTGAATCGTACAAAATTTGCTATTTCTTCCTTTTTCGGATATTTGCCAGGGAAATCATGGATAAGCAAGCAAGAATTAATGAAGCCAAGCGGGAAATTGAGGCCATGTTCGAAGGCTTAAATGACGGTGATACAGCCGATATGGTTGAGATATGCCAGAATGTGATCGAAACTATCGAGATGAGATGTGCAAAGAAACTCAGAGTCTTCAAAGAATTATACGAGCCATTGTCTGTCGGCGACACCGCTGAACATAAATCGGCTAAAAAAACGCAGAAGATCATAAATAAGCACTACCAGCTTTACTGGACGCTCCCTGCTTTGAAGAAATTGCAAGATTTGGGAATGGTTGTTCTCCCACTCCGCTCAAAAACGTGTCACTAACGGAGCAGATCAGACAAGGAAAACCACAAAAAATGAGTTTGGTTTTCAAGTAATGGTTGCTGAACGAAAGTAACAGCTTGAAGACTTGAAGAACGAAATTTAGATACAGGATACCAACTTATCAAGGGCAGAATTGGGACTGTTACCAAGTATACTGGAGTTTACTTCTTGGGAATATCGACGGTGATTTCACTGACTCCGAAAATGTGGTGAATAAGAAATGGGTGTTGCCACAAAGAACATGTGGTTATAGTTAGTGATTTCAGAGTGATGATTTGGGCACAAGAAGAAACACTGATCAGGCATTTTACTCAACTAAAGCATTGATTGTTCTCAATATGCGCCCGGATACGGATCACTCGAAGGGCTAGTTCTGAATAAGAAAAATAAGAGGGTTTTAATGATCAATGTGCCACATCGCCGTACATATAACGCTGTGCATATAACATCGTCCCCGATCGATGTGAACTTGAATGATCTTAAGAAAGCTATAGATGATTCGGGCTGATAACCAAAAAAACCTTTAAAGGTGAGATATTACAATCTATCAATGATCTTTGTTTCTATAGTATAAAGCTCCACAAACACCAAAATTTGACTTGATTGCAACCGAAATGATGTGTCTAGCTTTGGTAACATGCGTAGTGCCAATTTCGCGACGTTAAATTTAATAGGAAGAAACGGGTATCTTCTGAATAGTCAAGATGTGTTAAAAACAGGCAAAGTAGTCCCCTCTGAAGTTCAGCCATTCACGCTCACACAACAACAGTTAATTTTGCTCTTCTAATAAGGGGGGCTGATATAAAAATGGGCAAGGAAAATTCAAGACATAGAAAATGGTTGAATCTAAATTTCAATTTCTATTCATAGAGAGCCAGGTTTTCCAAAGAGACAATGGTAGGACTGACAGAGTCTTCGGCACCTGGATGAATGAGGAAAACATAAGAAGTTCTTCATCTTAATTTCTGTATAAGCAGTCAAGTGCCTGACTCGAGCCTGGAACATGGCATTGTTGATCAATATGAGCAAGGGGAGTTTTCAACAAGGTAGAAGCTCTGTTCATTCCTTCTAGACTCTCGTTGAAAATGTCCAGGACATCAACGCAGAGTTAATATGCTAACCAGATGTAGTGCCAACAATCCAGAGCCAAGAGTCTTCACTTCCCTATAGCTTCGAGCATTTGTTGCACATGGTTGTTTGCAAGTCACAAGTTGTTTCAGTAATATCGCAAAATTAGAAAAGGGGAAACTGAAAGCCCTTAATGATGAGAAAATTGAAGAACAATATAATCTGATTCTAGATGGATGGGCACTGTGTCGACGAGGAATAGAAGAGCAAGCCTATTATCTAGCAGGCCTTGGATTTGCAAATGATGCATATCACTCTCGAGAGACGGCCCTTATTTTACTCTTCTGTACAAGCAAGGACTAAAATTATAGAAAAACAATTATATTTCCTATCTATTACGCTCAGCATACCATCTCACAAGCCAAAATGCTTTTGCTCTACAGATCTTCATCACTCTTACCTTTTCTGCCATTTCAGTCTAGCCATATTACCATAAGATGGAATGACAGAGCCCCATGATCTGAAAAAGGACACCGCAGATATTCAAAATCCGCCAAAGTTACGCCTCAAAAGAGCCCCTTGACACGCAGAGGGACAAAGGACTCTTCCAGACTCCAAAATCCATGGTCGAAAATTGCCTTCCTATCCTATCATTTTTAGCTCATTTTCTATTCTGAATTCAGGACATCGTTCCTTCTATTTCTATTCCCTGTCTAGCCGTGTTACTGTGCCTCTGAACTGGCTCAAGATCAAATTAAAACAAGACAAAGTTGTACGATAAAAGTTTCTGACTTGATTTTACAGATCCTTAAATTTGCTATGGGGGCCAGAGCTTTCCTATATGTAGCCAGAGACTGTTTACATGATAGTATCGGCACCGAACAAACCAGTTGGTTTTGAAGATACGGATCAAATCTATAGAAGAACACGCCGAGTTAGCCCGACATTGGTTCCGAGATCCCACTTTACTTGTACCGTGATCTTGATCAAAATGTCAAAATTGTGACATATCGGCAGTTCAAACACAGTCAGCTTAATTCGGGACTTTCAAGGTCGATGCCGGATATGCAGAATAACTCATCCGCGTGTACTAATATCAATATAAAAGACAACAGTTGGAATGTGTAGATTTAACATCTACAGATTCTATAACAGTTGGTGGTCTGCGATCATTGATCAAAGGCTAACGCGTCAAATGGAAAAGAACGGATCAGGGGACAACCGAGATCTCTGCACCAAACAAATCGATTGAGCCTCAAATATCGGATACATGTAAGATAAATCATTTACTAGACACCAATATTGCAAGCACGACGAATGCAATGGCAGGCTATGTGTAAATTACGCATCCTCATCACACCACACCACACCAATATCTTAAACCTTTTGCCGCCTAGAGGCGCAGAGCCTCATGTACGAGATTGAATGATTTGAAATGCGACAAGGAACGAATCCCAACCAAATACTTAACTGCTATACCATGGGATGCACGTGCAACCTGAGCTAGCTCGAGGCTGGGACACCCCGCACGCCCGCGATTGCAAATGGAGCAAGCAAGCCAGTGTAGAAATTATGGAAACTCAATATTTCGCATGCACGATGAATCACTACTCAGGCCGAGAACCACGGAGCCGTCTGTCAAAATCTTTTGGGTCCGCCAGTACGAAGATCTTTACTTCAATAGTGTCCGTTGAAAGACACCAAATGTCGGCACGCACGTATGCACTGCGCCCTTCCAATCCAAACCATACCATACCTTGACTTACCTGAATGCTGGGAAGATTTCAATCATTTGACCAACGGGGCATACGAACATATCGTACGTATGTGCCTTCGATCAGATACGGAAAAAGCTCCTTAAAGCCGGGGAAAGGAGAAAGGGTGGAATATTGACCAGAGCCCGACCGATCGCGAGCTTGCTTTGTGATGATATCTCTCTATTTAATTGGCACCTAAAAAGGCGCATTTGACGAGTTTGAAGATTGATGGAAGCCTAGTATGATTCATTCATGAACAAGGTGTTTCGTGCGTACGAACAATTATCTATCCACTAGCTTTTCTACGTATGCATCCACATGGCAATTTGGGCTTGCCGAAACATCGGGTCGAATTGATAATTGGTAGAATCGTTCAATAAAACCTTTCCCACTCGGATGAAGATTAACCTGCTTGTTCATGGAAAATAAATTGGCAGTCCAAGTTTGTGAAGAGAAATGTCATTTGATGTGCTTTAGATATTGGTAGGCTTGGTAAAATGGGTAAATGTGCTGCAAGGATTGAACATTGGTACTTGGCATTGGCGGAGATATCCAAGAAAGGAGATATCTCGATGTAAAGGGATGTCTTGGTGATTTGCCGCGGAAAATTACACAGTACTCTAATTATCTTGAGTCGAGTTTGTGCTTCGGATCCGACTCTCAACCAAAATCTAGGGAGGAATCGGAAATCCGAAAAGGTAGAGATAGAGAGGGGAGCTCGGTTACAGACTGAGCTCCCTGAGTCCCCTCATTCCAATGGGGTTTTTTCGTGCGTCTAACTCAAACGAAAACCCATTGATATACAAGTATCCACTACAACTATCTTAACTGCTTTCCCACTTTCCTCTATTTCAAATGTACGTGAAAGGTCACAGACTCACACACAGCGAATGCACAGCCGTTTTGCTGTGCTGTATGGTCCAGAATTCAATTGACTTCATAGTACATATGTAAAGATATTCCTTCTTCTCGTTTATAAAAGCCTCATTTGCAAAATACGACTTACCGAATTGGGAGCGTATTGAAGCTATCTCTCTATCTATCTGTCTATCTATGCCATGCAGGGCTCTGGCAGGGATGCTGGGAATCTGGCCCCAACTGAATTTCTGCGACCACATGGCTTGCCTGTCCTTCACATGGTATTTCTAGCGATGGAGATAAGATGTTGTGTTCACTGCAACCCCCGTACTTAACGGAGAAATACCTTCAATCTTTAGTTGAATAATTGGAGTGCCATTTCCCCAATCGTTGATTTCGAGCGAGCGACCAAGACGGGCCATTCAATGTATTGCCGATATCAATCATGCGGCAAGACTCCTCCGCACAAGAAGAACGGAACTCCGTTGCCTGTGTTCCGTATCCATTCAAAAGGAATAAACACTAATATATCTGTCAGTGCTATACTCCACAATGCGAACGGATCGGCCGTAAATTGTCAATTCCTTCGTCTGTTTCATTGCGGCGCATAAAGTCGCTATGTAACCTAAATATGTAGACCGTCACGAGTCAATATCGCAATATAATATGGGAACGGAGCATGAACTCTGAATCGCTGATTAATAAGTTCCGTTCGAGCCCTGGAAAATAGCCAAACGATCCACCCTCCCCACTGTGACTCCTATTATTGCCCACTGCCGCAACGGATATTCCCGTCATGATGTGAAAGCTCGAAGTATCGAACGATGAATGGCTCTCGGGGTTCATAGGGTCCTTATTGTGCGTACTTTGTACTATCGAGTGGAGTGCTACCAAATTTTATTGTAGGTGGAATTCCATGCCTAACTTCCCCGGCTAGTAGCCGTGGATCATTCGTAGAGGGTCTCCATAGGTGAGCGCTTGCAAGTAGGTTTTGACTGTCATCGATCGCAGATCAGTATGTGTTTAAATGCCTAAAAATAAATGTAGAGTAAAGCACTTACCTACTGTGCTCGCCAGTAGTCAGATGAAGTTCGTTAGACAATGATTGCGATGACGACCCGCGAGAACTATTGCGGAGACACAACTTCCTGGATGTCAAGTTTGGAAGTACTCGAGTATCGATGAAGAAAGGAATCAGAACCTACTAGTATATCCAGGGAGTAGGTTTTCTCCTCGTAGCTACAAGTATATCTCTTTTCATTGGTCCAATATACGATGTTCTCCATTATGATCTTTTCAGGGATATAATATCGGAAATCTTGTTGAAACGCAACCGAACAGAGTATATGATTTTCTAACCACGACTTATCTGGGCAATCAGAACGAAAATGGGCCCTGTTGCTTTCCAAACCAGCCCCCAAAAATGTGGCACGGGTGTCCTCTTCCACCTACGCCTTGTGGGATTTATAATACATCTTTTCTCCAATGTATTATCTTTCCACTAATCCACTAGTAGCCAGGAATAGAACACCATCACAAGAAAATATTCGAGATTCGATTTTTAATTGGCAGATACTAGTTGGGTATAACAGGAGAAAAAGAAAATACAGGCAGGCAGACAGGCAGGCACAACTGCGACCCAGCCCTAGGTTTGAGTCCTCAACTGTACGAAGTATGGAACATTCCATCTAATGTGTGTTAAATGCCTCGAATAGGAAAGTGGGCAGTGCACCTGGTATTTTTCCACGTGAAAACCTCATTTTGAGCAAAGCCCTGGACGCTTTTACCATGAAATCGAAAATACATGATCGACGGGCGGTGAAATGAAAGTATGGGGGTTTGAGATATTGCATGAGAGGTCGTAGACGTGTGGGTGGTAACAGAGGGTTGATATCAAATGATCAAACAAATTTGCCAATCTCGTCAGAGCATTCTACTCGGTGTCTAACAAGTAGGGGATCTAAAGGTGGCTTCACAAGAAGATGCCAAATTTTGTTCAGCCTTACGCGGCGAGCATTACATGAGCTGCTAGGAATCGGTCGGTGCTTCTCTGCTGCGGAGGCTCCGTCAAATAGTACGATGTGGAATACGCAACCAACAATGTACTGGGTGGAATCAAGCCTCAGGGACCAGAAGGCTTGAACCTATGTACGAAGGTTGGCATGTTTGTTAACGTTACTTTCTCATCCATGATCAAGCAGGTATGAACAATGCTGGTGATGCCACCCATGCGTCCATTTAGCTCAGAGGACAAATGAATATACGTATAACCTAATTCACGGCGGTGAGTCAGTATGCATACCGTTACGATTTGGTATTCCGCATCCTCGTTATGGATGTTTCAACCGAGCTCGGCGGAATGAGTGTGGCATGTCAATTTTGACATTGATTATAGTATGCGCCGACTATACTACATCGATTCAAAGCCTTCCTTTCTAGCCAGGATATTACAAGTTAGTCGAAAGATTCACATGAATGATTTAATGACAAAGCAACGAGGGCGATGCGATTAGCTCCACTATCTAGTATGATCCCTTCATTATCGTCGTTGTCATCCATAGCAGTAATCTAGATCTACTATCGATGTCAATATATTAGCCTATAACCTCTCGTTCCCAACCCAATCAAAACCCCCATTTCCTAACAAATTGATCGGAGCATGCGAAAAAGAGTAGCGCACCACAACCCCATATTTGGCATTCAAACCCCACTAACTGCCTATTCTTAACGTTAAACGACAATTGGTGCACATCGTGAGGCTATATTAGTGGAGAAAGGGAAAGGGAAAGGATAGCAAAACAAAGCTAATAAGTCGAGTAGAGCAAAGGAAAGCGAAGGAGTCAAAAATTAGATTAAAGTCATGACATAACAACCCCGTAATCAAGAACGATCTTTTCCTTAATAACCAATCACATCGCTTTACTCGTGCGCATTTGACTCACCCAAGCCGCACCAGCTAGAAGATAGAATCCTTACGGACGAAAGCTTGAGCGTACACTCTTAAAGTAGCCTTAGGGTTCCCGAACCGTGAAATGAAGGATTATCCTAGACGTTTAGATAGCCTTAATTGGAAACTCTCAATGCCACTTCATGTCATTGTGCCTTACTCCTGCCTACGCGAATATCAAATGGCAATATTAGTATTCCAGATCTTCATGTTTACAATCACCTTACCGCACACTCACGTTAATTTTCACGTACAATGGTTGTACAAGAGGAATTTGGTGATTTCTAATTGCTCCGAGATCTTCTCAAATTTCTTAGCACTCCACAAGGGCGTGGGATGCTATCAGGTATGGGGTAACCATGCACAAGGTCTGGATTGAACGGTTAAGAGTGGTCAAAGATCCTAATCTTTGAAGATCGTGGGCATACTCTCTACGTTCTCATGATTATACTATACGATGATATAATATAACATGATATATTTTGTGCATAAACTTTGATGTCTTCGTACAAGGTCCAAGGCACATTCTAGTGATGCGGTGGAGTCCCCCAGGTTCTTCAGCCTTCGATCGTGTGGAGTTGTCTCAATTGCTCGGACCAAGATTAAGGGCTCAACTTGATTCAACGGTCTAGTAAAAGCGCCTGTTTAATTCTATCATAGTCAGTCTGGTGAGTTTAGTAAAGCTTGAATTAAAAGTCATATAGGCGAACTGTAGTTTGAATAATTATCGATCGCCATAATATAGATATCAAAATCACGATGCAAGTTATGAACTAAATTTCGTACTCGTCCAAAATCGTCATTAACATACAGTATGTCGCCGCGTATCTACACCCAATCACCAAGGCTATCATTGTTCACTATACCACACACAGTTGATGAAATTTAGTGGCCAAGCCACAATACAATTAGCAGTTGCCCAGCCCTTTTGAATCCCGGCACTTTGTCACTGGGAATTTTCGCAGCATATCCATATTCTAATAAAGCATAGCGGGGCATAATGTCAGCACCTTAAAGGATGATTACAGACCAGTGATTGAGGACAATGTATTCGATGAGACTTGGTATTGCTTGGCTTGCTTGTGCTTACCCACTATCATATCAAGCATGCCACGCATGGAAGCATGCTCGAATCATCTTCGGCGGTGACAGAGTGATTGTGTGGGTTTAAGATATCACATAAGACTTCAGATTTAACGAAATGACTGGATGCTGGAGCTCCGGCTACTTACCTTACTTTAAAAAGATGAATTGATGGGGTGATGAAAGGAACGACATGAGATGTTTCGCATGTATCATGAATCCACAAAGAAAATATCCTAGAAGCCACGCGGGAAATGGCATAAGATACCCATGAACCATTCTCACGAGGGTGGAGACTTGGGAGAATGGCATTTTCCCACTTTGTAAGAAGAGCCAGAAATCTGGATCTCGGTATGTCTAGGTTGGACTGATACTCTTTGATCTCCTACAAGATTGGAGCCACCGAGAATCCATATCTGGAGGCTCGGCAAAGGAGTATCCAAAGTTTCGGTCTTTCAAAAACAATATTGTTGGTTCAAAGTCACCAGGATCAATAACATTAGTTGAATGCCAGACTTCCTCTGAGAGCGTACATCTCGGACGAAAGACTCCGCTCTTGAAAGCTTGAGAAGATAGGTTGGAGAGGCAAGCCCAGTAGTACTATTGATTTAAGAAGCGTAATCTCCAGCCTCTTCGATGAAACTAGTGATTCTTCAATCGTGTCTATGTGATAAACTCAGCCATGTTTCTCGAAACTCAGTTTCCATTGCGACTCCTGTTGAAGGTACGGTATGTGGCAGCCGACTAATTCTCCGAAGTGGCTTTTGGGTACCAAGTACGAACAAGCTGCTGTCAGCTTTAATAGGCTGATTGATCCAGGAACAGTCATCACTAGATTCGTAGTCTGGTATGGATATTTTGTTCTCAGTGTGCTCTCTTGATACTCAAAATACAGTGGTTTAAAATACGAAGAAGCAAGCACTTTGCCCACGACTATCGTGTTAATGGAAATAGACTAGGACAATGAGGGGATTGGAAATAAGAAAGGGGAATGTCAAGAAGGAAAGGCGGCAGACAGGGCTCGTAATCAGCGATATTCATAACGGGTTTATCAGGTCGATGGTCCGGATTCAATACTCGGGTATTTTCAGTGAAGGAAGGTATTAATTTCACCATGAAATCTGGAACACTTTGGTTGTAAATCCGATAATCCGTGTGGTATTCATTGTCGATCGTCCATGGCAAAGAAAAAGATAGTCTTCACCGCAAAGCATTGTGTAACCATCTCCTAAATCCGGTCTTGATCGCCCCCATTCTTTAGAAACCCGGTTTATAACTAACTCGTATAGTAGATCTCGACGCCTTTAAATGCCTAAGATAGTCATTCTATCGTTGTGTTGGAGGTCTAATGATTGCGGAAATCAATACCATTCGTCCTTATTACGGTACATGATGTCGAAAGCCAACACAACATTATACTTTCGGATTATTTGGCATCTGTAAAGATGAGAGGGGAGATGGCGACCGGGTAGGGCTGAGCGGTCAATGGTGTCATGCGCAACAAGGCCACCTGGGCATCTAATGCGTTCTTCGGTCGTACCGGAATGAACGATGCGAGGATTTGTGGATGCTTCATCAACCATTTCTTCCTTTCGCAAGTTGAGCATAAAATTGTGGCACTCCGCTACTGTTTGACTTTCTCACCGTCGTTGAATTACGACTTCGCTCGCTTAAGCATGAAACTGCAATGATGATTGGTCAAAAAGCGTATAACAGGGTTCTGTATGCTCCATGCAACCAATTTTCCTGCGGTGTGGACTTTGATTGATGGCGGAGGTTGGGGTGTCTGTGTGTTCAAGGGTTTGATGTGATAGTGGTGTGGAGTGGTTCCCAAGAAAAATCATGGTAGCATTTGTATCTTACCTTGTTCCTCATCGATTTACCATCCAATCAATACATTTTCTCGTCCCAAGCGTCATGGTCATCGGCGGTCGTAATAAATAAACATATGACAAAGCACGTGTACTTCCAGGGCTAGACGTGACACGGCAAGGGTATGAGGGTTTTAGATGGGATCAAATCGTGTTCAATTGCCTATTGATCGAATATGATAGACGGCGATGACAATTTCAAAATGCTGAAGATATTTCTTGGCTTGATTGGCTTGAATGATATTAACTTGTTTGTATTGAATAAACCACCACTAGTTGAAAAGGAATAATTGAAGAGAATATATTGAGCCGTAGAGGCCAGTTAAAATATTTAAAGAATATCGCGACATCCGCAATAATTTTCCCGTGGGAATTGGCTAAGTCTTTTCCAAGATAGATAGAAAATGTTTACTCGTATACTGCATGGCGATAGTGATTACAGCCATCAAAGATACTCTATAGATCAAGGCCCATGGGGGATCTTGCCCTCATTAGTTAAGCTAAATTTACGTACATACTGATTTAAAGCCCCCTTAAACTTGACTTCGTACAAAATACTCGCTAACTATAGCGAATGCTCAGTATCATAAGTTATACCATTAATGCCATAATTAGATATTTCAGCCATGCTCATAATTCGGCGACCTCGAAGAATCTTGTGATTGTTCTTGGGGTAGAAAAGTGGTAAAGGGGGAGGGGAAGCAAGCAAGACAAGAGCGGGCTCAAAGCCTACTAGTTAGGTGTTAGGTGTGTGATGAAATGTTTACTCATGGCTTCCGATGTACCAAAATGGAGCCTCCCAGTCCCAGAACAGAAAGCTATGCTTCCATTAATACAGACCAAGACTGTTCTCCAAATTGTCAAGAAATGCTTCCGTAACTCGTAACCAATCCAGTAAATAAAGACCATCGCATTCGGTTATCGTCTATCGGTACTGGGGTACAAGTGCCCTGGAGTCTTCAGGCAACCATTATTCATATGCAACAAAGATACGTTTTGGTAACTATCTCCATTTTTGGTCACAGCGTGCGAATATTTCTCCAAAGAACGCTAATCTACCATGATTAAATAGATGAGAAATGGCTCCGATTAGATTACCGTCGCCGTTGCTAATTACTAACCATTAGACCTTAGACCTTGCCTAGTTAGTAGAGAGCAAATTGGATCGTTTACACCTCAATCACAGTAAGTGCATCGTACGTTGCTTCTATGAGACGAAGATGAGTACAGTTTCTGCTGTACAAGTGATTCGTTCTCTGTCTATAATTAACATTTACATCATGGGGGAAGGCAGGAACGAAAAGAATGCCTCATAGGGAAAAGCGGAAAAACTAAATGCAAATAGCTAGGAGCAGTTAGCAGACTGTGTTTTGTCCGTTCGTGCGTTCATTCATCCAACGGCATGGTTCATGGTTTGATAAAGGCTTCAAAATAGTTTTTGGGTTTGTGCTTCATCAACGCCTAATGTGCGCTCATAGGGCTGGCGAGTTGTTAATAGAGTTTGCTTTTTTCTTCTTCTTACTGCTTCACCTCTAGGTACATATCGGCTGAATCTATCTCTGGAATCAAAAAATTAGTCAAAATTGATGAATCGTGAAATGTTTCTAAATTTACCTACATTTCCACCACACACACACATCCATCTCTTTGTATGAATATCCCCGGTTGGTGGTTGGTGGGTGTTGGTAGGATGCTGCTTTACGACATAGATATCGATGGTACTCATTGATATGGCGGAAATCTATTAATGGCCCTTAATTAATCCAAATTTCCAATTTAGGATATCTTGACTACGAAATTGGATTTTTGGTACGCCTCACACATGCATGTGGATGAATGTACCCTTTTTAGGTTTGGACTCGGTGTCTATGGAAGGATGGTGTGGTGTGTTTATGTGTTCTGTGGCAGAATCGACTGCCCCAGCTGCACGGCGCACCTCCCGGCCGTTTTTAACAGGGTGCGCAAAGTGGCTTACAAGGGGGGGCATGCTGTGCAGGGTACTCAAAGTAATTGCAGGGGATTTCTCCTTCTAGGGTCTTGCAACAGGGTTTCGTCGTTTGTGTTGTAGAGTAGCTGAGCAAGAAGTGCGCCAGGATTCGGGGCCAAGTGGTTTGGAAATTCCGTATATCTGCGTCAGTTTGGTTATCCCACATTCACGTATATATGGAGGAAGCCTCCCCAGTGTAGGGCATCTCAAGACCTTGTTGTAACAGAACTCCAGATCCTCTAAGGCTCCTCAGATCAGATTATATCTTCAACTTTTCTGCTTTTGATACTGAATCAGTACACTTTCATCACTTTGAACAAATTATCAACATGTCTCGACACAGCTACACATACTCTACGGCTACAACCGCCAGACACATGACAACCCACGGCACCAGCAGTGCTTTCAGCAGCTCTGCCAATCCAGATGAAGATTGGACAAAGATCTCTGATCTTGCTGAGCGCAGAAGAATTCAAAATCGGATTGCCCAAAGAAACTACCGTAAGTTGTTCATGTGAAGTCTCGAATCATTAACAGCCACTGATTTCTTACCTCTAGGCAAGAAGCTCAAGAGACGTCTCGAAGATCTCGAGCGCAGAGCCGGTTCCTCTTCAGCTTCTCCACCTCAAGCGCATGCGGAGCTTCACCAACAGCCAGAGCGCAGCAACGAAAATCAACAATACCGAAGAAGCCCAGAACATATTCAACGACAAGTTTCCCCAAGACTTTTGCCTAGCCAGTACACACCTCCAATGCATAGCGATGACGAGATCATATTTGCTCAAAACTTCGATCGTGATGGATCTAGAACGCCACCTCTATTTACATACCACACATACCCCGCTCCAGAGGACATTTCCTACCCACCATACCCACATTCGCAGCCATACCGCGCAGTTTCCGACAGTGAACGATCAGAGGCATACCAGCATTACATGGCACCAGTACCAGTTACCTTACCTTCCATGATGCATTTCAACGATGCAATCAAGCGAGAACCTGAAGACACCATGAGCCCATACAATATGAGCTACCAAGGCTTGCCAGCGATCGATATTCATTCTCATCACGGTTATGACAATCCTCATGTAAGGCACCCTCAAGCTGCAAAGCCACTTGTACTGGGTCCTAACAGATATATGCAGACGCCACCTTTGTCACACTCTTACGAGCATTCTACCACATGCTCCGAGTCCGGATATCAATATCCTACTACTCCTCTTTCTATGCCTCCCTCGCCTCGCATGATGACGCATATATGAGAGAGGGTATCAAAATAACAATTCGGGATATTTGGTTCTTTTGCTTGGGAAATGTGAAACAGAGTTCGAAGTGCTCGACACTCGCTTTAGATGGATTGGGCATTGCTTGGAAACGAAGGAGGGTTTGGAGGGGCAATCAATGGGAGTCAGGAGTGTACGGAGTTTGATTTACTGCTGGTAGAAACGAAGGAACGATCCTAATGTAAATACCCAGTACGATTAGTGTTTTTTCTCTTTCATTCTGTTGTATAGCAAAATTCGAAACGACTTCTCTGCACAATGTCTTCCCCAATATTCTCAATGCCACTGTGATGTGTATTCCGAACAAATTTTCAGAGGCTTCCATTGCCGTGGATCAAATACCTCGTTCGGCATAGATGTATTCATAGCAACCAATGCACCACATATGCTTATTTGCACATTGAGATTTGATCTGCGCGGGCACCCATCTCCACTCCAACAGTTGAATGTGCGATTCAGACACGAAAGATACGCCATGGGATTGGGGGCCATCATAGTTCGAGTAGAGCAAGAAAAAGATAAGGCCACAGCTTCTCGGTCGAAGGATCCGTAACTGACCAGTTTTTTTTCCTCGCACAAACTCGGGTTATACTCTTTGAAGGACCATGCCCGAAATTGGTTCTAATACTAGCATCAAATTGCCGCATCGTACGGTTAACGCATGCTTTGTTGTGAATCTAAATCAACGGTCCTGATCCTTGACGTGTTAGTGGCACTTACCTTGCTGTTGGTGTTTGTTTTGTTGGTAGCGTTGTTGGAAAGCATTTAGAAGTTAGAAGTATATCCAGATATCTTAAGTCCGAGTGTAGAAAGCTACTACCTAGCACTACCTAGCAGGTGGACAGGACAGGAGACAGGGCACTAACTAACCAATCTCACCCCCACAATTGCCATTGCTTGATTTGACGCACAGACAACAATACAGCGTAGAAGGTCAATACACGCGCTTAGGTAAGGTTGATGAGATGATTTCCCAGAGAATTGGTAAATACGATGCGATTGTAAGATATAAATATAGATATATGCAATATCTGCAAATCTATTGGATCATTTATATGGCATGAGATTTGGAATTGTTACCTACTTATCTTATCTTCAAAAGCAAATAGGTAATTGTAGATAGTAATAAGAAGCATCCAAAAGCTTGCCTTGTTACAGAGAAGGAGTGGTTTGGTACAGAACCGAACGGAAGTTCCCTTTTGCTAGTACCAGGTTATATCTTAAACTTCATCCAACATCAATTGAACCATTGTTACTACCCAACGTTACCATTGGCCATTTATCAGTGCCACCAGAATCTAGAACTCACACAATATCGAAAATACGGTACTGCAAAGAGTCTGAGTATTTAAAGATTCGGATACAATCAGTATCAATTTTGGCAATGGATCTTTTTGGTGGTTCAAAGTAAGCATAAGATCTCTGCAGAAGCATTTTGTCAACCTTTTGCTAACGCCTCATTTACCAAGACCCTGGTCGGCTCTTGACTGGACCTCAAGTGATGATAGAGTCCGCGGTGGAGCTTCACAATCTTATCTTGAATGTTCCACGTCTTCCTCTATAGCTACATTCAGGGGTACACTGGACATTAAAACTCTGGGGGGTGCAGGTTTTGCATCTCAAAGGACGACTGCAGATCACACTGTAAGTTAGTATAGACGAGGCATAGGTTTCCTCAACCATCCCAATGTTTCAAGTGAACTCAGTGGAGCGCTTAATGTACACGCCAAACATCTTGCTTGCTTTCTATCCAGATCGGCTCTTGTCGTTACATTGGTCCAAGAGCACCTGGTAATTTTACATGGCCTGCTCTGAGCTATTTTAATATCTACTTCCAGTCTCATTCCGGCTAGAACATCAAACATGCTTGTCGGGAGACAATCGGGGTTGTCTGTACACGATTTAGAATGATACAATCGTACATGGCTTCCAATCCCATTGCAACATTATAGAATTCTGCTCTGCATAAGGCTGGGTACAGAGTTGTATCACTAGTCAGACGCAAATTTATGTCGCATGGTGGCCGGAAATTAGACCTGTCTGTGGAGTTGGATACAGAAGCGCCTTTTCTTCCCAGTAATGATGAATATACATTTTGGGTGGTTGACGAAACCCTTTAGTAGAAATGTGTCAACTGGCTATGGGCTTCACGCTAACAGCTAAATCTATAGTGGAATCTCTCAGCGTACGATGGAATTTTACTTGATTTAGGAAAGAGTGATGGAAAAATGTACACCTTCATCCTCAAAGATGAATTACTTCCAAAAAGTCCCAATGGAAGAGAACAAAGTACGATAAGTTGGGAGTTTGACTTCAAGGGCCCTGCAGATCATTCATCGATTTTTGTAAAGTGGGCAGATTTGAAACCCACTTATAGGGGACGGGAAAAGAAAGATGCCATCCCTCTAGATCTGAAAAACATTAAAAGATTTAGTATTATGATGCGAAGGTAATTCTGTCAGTCAAATCAATACCATTTTTACTAACCTTGACAAGCTTTTTCGGCACCCAAGAAGGGGACTTTTCCCTGGGTGTCGTCTCAATATCCGCCACGAAAGATAAAGAGAATATCGATACACCATATCGAGATGATCCCAATGAGAAAGGTTACACCGATTTGGATTCTAGAAAGGGTGAAGAAGCCCCTACAATGCGGCAGAGTTGGATGGCCTGGTTCTTTGGGTGCAATGTATCATAGGAATCCACGAACCGGTACATACATGATTGGCCTCCACAGAGATTCTGGCGGCAATCTCATCGCGCCACGATATATCTACCCCCGCTTCGATCCTTGTCCACACGAGGTTCGTCTGAAACACCATGTTAATTCTGGTATTAGCCAATCAGCATTGGATACTACTGAAAATCAGATGCTTATCCTATCCGGTTTCTTCATGCAACTGTGAAGAATAATCCACTACTCTTGACAGGGAAAGTCTGTTAAAGATTTCCGTCCGGAAGTATAATAAAATATTCTGTACCGCATTTACATCTGCCACAAAACACCTTTGCTGGACAGTTGATGATTGAGACATTGGCTACCTCGGACCGAATTTAACTTGGACTAGCCATGTTTACACAAGTACGAGGAACCTCCTCATTCCTTCCGGATGTACGGTGTTACCCTAAACAAGGCTTTCTCAAAATGGGCTTCATTCATCAAACCGATCCTAGAGTGTCACATGTGTCTTTTTTAATTGCCAAGATGTCAACGCTTTAACCCTTCATCGCATTTATTAGCTACATATGTATGCTTCAATGAACCACGTAACTACCATGCTGCAGTGTAGTATTCGTATACACACTGTAATAAGCACTACATAAAGTTCCCCCGATTCAATGCCAGGTACCCTACTTTCTTCATTCTAGAAACAATCTATTTGTATTACAGTATTACATCGTGTGCGGCACATTTGACTTGAGATCTTACGAATTACTTGTTCAGTCGAATGCTATTCCTTCAACCCGTCGACCTTCCGAATCCTGTTTACCGCGATGTAGTTTCGAGACCTGGTCATACTTAGGAGAAACCCTGTATCCTCGTGCTCTACGCCGCAATACCACCCACACTTACAGTTGACTCCATCTTGCTAATATGTCGACGAACCATTCCTAAATTCATCCCTGACAGCTGAATATTCCACGTTTTGCCCTTGTCTAACATCTCATCAACATCCACACTTTTTTTTTTCATTCTCATTATACACATGCATACTATCCTACCGAGTACATTTCATCTGCCCCATAACGACGATTACTACGATGTATAGTAGTTCGCTTCGCTTCGTCTTGCGCCCTCAGCTCCTTCGCGCGAGTTGTCTCAATTGGAGACAATTCTCCACAAACGGCACGCACGGGTATATGTTACCAATCAATAGAGAAATCTTACGTCTGCCAATTCAAATGTACAACATATTGGGGCTTTCGATCTTTTGTCTCGGGATATACGGCATATTCCCCAAAAATTTAGTGTGTGAATTTTTATTGTTTAAATTATATAGATTATTTCACGATTACTCTATACAATTTTTCTTCTTCAGAGCAGGGCTAGTGGAGAGAAATTGAGACAATGTGCCTTGCTAAAGAAATTGCCTAGGGATTACATAGGGATTACATAAAATATTATCGTCAAAATCGTCTCCTTCATTTCAATTTCAATCCCAAAATTTAACATTCATTAAATACTGCGGAGTATCCACTTACACGTTACCTCCATCCTCCTACTATACTTTCTTAATTCACCACAAGGCACCACAAACTTCAAGGTTATTTATATCTTCAAGATTTTCCCTTTTAACCCGGTTCTCCGGATGTACGGATCGTCTTTCAGAATCCAGAGTCTAGACACTTGGGCTCGATACGATTTACCCAAGGGGACATATCCCCCATTCTCATGCAGCAATTGACTCCAATTTCAGAATCCTACTTCTTGCTCGTCTATTTTCTTCCCTGTGTTTTGTAACCCTGACCGAAGATGAATAGATACCATACCTATTACCTACTAGGTACTCACAGGCGCTCAACTAAGATTGATTGGATATCACAGTACCTATACGAGAGCACCATGCACTCCTCTATCACACGTCCACTCGAACCACGTTTTACTCGGCCCCCATCACTCTCCTCATCTATCCATCAAAGGTTAAAATCATGACCCAACTAACTGCACATCTTATACAAACCACCACTTTAAAAAAATATTCAGCCCCCAATTTTGCCAGGATGTTCCAAAATTGGAAAACTTCTAGAAATGTTCACTGCATACTTCTTTCTGACTGCAATAAATATTACAAAGTACATTCATTGATCAGTGTTTCTATCGCCGGGTCATAAGTAGATCAGTCGAAAATGAGGTCAGACGGGTATTACCCTCCCTATCTTCGAAGCAGATCGCCTTACCTCCCTCCCCAAAGGTTCAGTCAGGTACGTACGAACGCGTACACGCGGAGTCATTCGTCTGATTCCATTCCGGAACGGTACGAGTCCCATCTGCAAAATCCCGCATGTCAGTGCAGGTACGAGATGCAGGCTTACATACTCGATCTTCGAGCCTGAGCAGGCTGGTACAAGTTTGTTGCGGCGCTGAGAATGGGCTATCGACGCCAGATGACGGGATTTGATGTGTTTCTATTCTTCTTCTTCTGTTCATTTATTTCTTTCTTTCTCTTTGTTCCTTGGCGATGATTTGATACATCAGTTAAAGAATTCACAAAATGTTTGATGATATCGGCGAAGAAGATATGTGGTGTGTTCTCTGTAGACGGATGTCACTTGTAGTACCACAAACAAGCCGCACAGCTACAGCCGTAAAATACGAAAGTGAGCCACCGCAAGAAATTTTCCTCTGCAGACGTCCATAAAAATAGATACAATATATTTCTCCTTGTTTGATCTTGACTTCCCTTCCCTTCCCCATCCCATGACTACACGTACACAACTCTCCATCCCGAGATTCCCAAACCGGAAAAAAATGCGCGCCGCTTATGTCTCTGTGCGACCACACCAATCCGCATATCATACATCATACATTATACACCATACAGTATACCCCAATCAAACCACCATTCCACGCCCCATTTATACACCAAGCCCTACCATATATATATATATGTCCTACGTAGCAGAAATACCAAGCACCCTACACTCCCCTCCCCCCCCCCTCCCAACACACCATCACCAATTCCACACCGCCTTCACCCACCCTACATATTTGAATCGTACAGTCTTCCATCTCCGCGTCGGAACTTGCTATGTTTTGGGAAGAACGCGAGATGGTGACATACTTCATATTTCACACATGCTTCTTGTGCATTCTACCGTAGATACCAAACAAAGGAGGGGAAGAAAATGGAAACATGATGGAGAGCGCCCACCACTACACCACACTACCACCTCCACATATACATATACATGCGTAGCAAACACACCAGCGCCATTGCCAGCCCAAATAAAAAGAGAGGCGTTGTAAGCCATCAAATCACATCACATCATTACCCTATCTATCCCCATCACCACAACTTCGAACCCCCGAACAAAGAAGGGAAATCTCCACACACAGCAACTCTTGTGAAACCCATAGCTCTGTCCTTCATTCCATGCACATCCCAAATTCTATCCATGTTCCATGCACGATATATGTATAGTATTCCTTCTATACTGCATGAATGCTACAATGCAACATCGGCACATGGCGTTTTCCTTCTAGGGTTTAAGTTTCTCTGGATGAAGTGTGTGTCTGAGTGTGAATACCACCCACCTGTCCAACCCTTCTCTTCACTCTAAATCCTCACACTCAACCCTATCCACTCCATCACTTCTAAATGACAATTTGGAATTATCTTGATGCCAATCAAAATCATGACTGCAGGTAACAATTTGCATCTAGCAAAGTTCTAAACGAAGCATATGACTGAGTGCATTGATCGCATGCACTTTCCCATCAAAGCTTGCTTCTAGAAGATAGTTATCCACTAAACCAGCAGTAGTAGTACATTCGTTTGTGTACCTTTACCAAAGTCGCCTAGACCTTTTCTCCATCTCACTCGTCCCCTCTTCCTCTTGCCATTACCTCTACTCTGCTTCGCCCTACCTCACCTTGAACTTGCCTCATATATCTACACAAATATACAACGCCTACATCTTCCCCTGTTATAGACCCTCCCTATGACCAATTACCACCCCCAAGAAGCCCTGCATATTACTCTACCAGAACCCAGGGACCAAAGGACTAATATCACCAAACGGTTCTCTGCCACTGTCTCGCATGCATACATATGCAACTCCTGCTTGTACACCTCGGCATCTATCTAAAACCACAAAACGAAATAAGATGAGATGCAATGACACAAGGGAGATCAGATGAAAATGTAGCAGGTGAGAAGGGGGTGTACTTGGGTCAAGCGAGTGTCACATGGTACCCGACCAAGAGCAGATCCAGACATCTGTTAGTAATTATCACTAAGTCTTTTCTTGGAAACAAACACATAAATCATCATAAATTGAAGCGGCACTGGCAAGAACAAGCTGGTCTGTTTTCATTCATATGCGACTTTTGTGTGGCATTTTAGTTTACTATATTCCCATTCCCATCTGCACTCCGAAGACCGGAGACGATCAGTTTCTCATCTGCATTTTGTGCGATGTTGCAAGCTCCCGAATGTCTCAGGTCAAATCCAAGACTCAGACTAAATTCAAGCCGTCAAGGTGTCAAGATCCATCTATAGTCTTTCACCAGCAGCTGCCTTAGCCTCACCATACTTCTTCAATCTGATAGATTGAACGCTGATGAAACCAGTAGTATCCGCAGGAGCGAATGAACCAATTTCGTCCATTGAACTCTCACTTGCATCGTACAACTTCTCGGTCTCTGAGGAACGACCCAAGACACTGAAGGTACCCTTGTACACACGACATCTGACTTGTCCATTGACATTCTTCTGGGAAGCAACGATAGATTCCTCGATGAACTCACGTTCAGGGGAGAAGTAAAGACCATTGTAAAGGATCTTAGAGTAGTTGAAGGTGACAAATTGATCACGAAGAGCACGGACTTCACGGTCCATGACCAAACCTTCGAGATCAACGTGGGCGGAGCGGAGACATGTGAGACCAGGAGTTTCATAACATCCACGGGACTTGAGACCGATGAAACGGTTCTCGACGATATCGATACGTCCAACACCGTGACGACGAGCAATGGCGTTGGATTCGAGGAAGAGCTCAACTGAATCAGTGATGGTCTTGCCATTTGTGATAAGCTTCTTTGGGAGACCCTTCTCGAAAACGAGAGTGAAGTCTTCTGGCTGGTCAGGAGCCTTCAATGGATCAACAGTCAACTTCCACATATCCTCTGGAGGGGTCACATCTGGATCCTCCAAGATACCAGCTTCGTAACTGCAGTGTGCCAAGTTCTCGTCCATACTCCATGGCTTTGCCTTTGTGCTGCTGACTGGAATACCTGCCTTAGCAGCATACTCGAGAAGATCGTTACGGCCTGCGAAACGCTCGTAGAATTCTGGTAGACGCCATGGGGCAATGACTTTGATGGTTGGTTGAAGAGCATAGAATGCGAGTTCGAATCGAACTTGATCGTTACCCTTTCCAGTGCAGCCGTGAGATACAGCAATACATCCTTCCTTTTGGGCGACTGTGATTTGTGCACGAGCGATGACTGGACGAGCAAGAGATGTACCTATATTCCGACCGCATTAGCCTCGAAGCTCTCCTTAGGTCTTCTTATATAGTATATATGCATGACTCACCCAACAAGTATACGTTCTCGTAGATAGCGTTACATTGGACGGCAGGGAAGCAAAGTTCGTCAACGAATTCTCTGGATGCAATGTCAATTGAGTTCTTCCACAAAAATAGATAAGTTTGCATACCTCTTCAAATCCTCCACGTAGCATGCAACAGCTCCGATCTTCATAGCCTTAGCTTTGGCAGCTTCGAAGTCCTCTGCTCTCTCATTAGTAAAGTCTTACTTCTCTTATAATTGCTGAATATCGTACCTTCTTGGCCGACATCGGCCATGAAGCAGACAACATCATATCCCTTCTCAATCAACCAAGCCAAAATACAGCTGGTATCCAAACCACCACTGTAGGCGAGACAGACCTGAAATCAACAAGCGTCAGCTCAAGCTCTATCCCCCTCTATCTTGTGCACAATTGAGGTTGAATCTTACCTTATCCTTTGCCATTTTGAAGTTTTGTGTATGTGGAAATTGTATGAGGAGTAATTGAAAAGGTCAAGTTTGTTTATATTCTTGGAAAGTTATGAGTAATGTCAGTTGTGGATTCAACTGAGGGACGGGCCCCAACAATAGTCTATGAAATGGTGGGGTTGACCTACGTGCTCTCCTTCAATGTTTTTCTTTATCAGACCAAAAATTTCTTCTCTTCAGCCACAAAGATAACCAAATGAAGTTAGTTGGAATTGACAGCCTTACCACTTTCCCCTGTCAGATGTGGCAGTTAAAGAGAAGACAGCCAATTGAAACATTCTGACCAAAATACATGACATGAAGTTCTTATCAGAAGACGAGAAAAGAATTTTCGTGACTGATGCAGTGTTGCATGTATTGAAAGTGGAAACTTAAAAGCACCCGATATTGACCGTTAGTGCCCCTATGTAACTACCTTCTGAATGCACATCAAACTGATTTCAGAAATTGATACTTTTCAAGAAGTGGAGCGATTCTAATCAACTTGAATTGTCCCGAGACTCTTCTTGTGTGCATTGAGGTGTGAGCATAGAAGTGATGATCTTGACGACATTGAACCACTCAAAATGAATGTAGAGAAGATACCCTGACAGACCACCCCCAATAATAAATGCGTTGAAACCTTATCTTCGCAGAGATCTTGGTAGACTCTCTCGGTACTAGGTGGGATATTTGATAGCACATTTGACATCATCATATAATTTTGCAGTAGGCATCAAGTTGTAAAATAGTCTTGATTTCTTAATCCATCAAGATGAACTACTCCATAGGGTATCGACGATGTGTAGTCGCTCTACGCCCTCAATACCACTCGCTCCTAATTAACAAAAAGACTAAAACAAACCACACTTCAGAAATTATCAACCTTGCTATCAATAAATATGATTCGACATCGTGTTGCCACTAATGCAAGACCAGTAACCAGCCCGTCGTTTCCTTAAAGAAGCAAAGTAGGAATGACATCAGATATCTATTCCTCACCCTCAATTGGGACCTCTTCTTCGTACTCCTCCTCTCCCTCAGAGATCGAGGCATCCTGGTATTGTTGATACTCGGAAACCAAATCGTTCATGTTGGACTCAGCCTCAGTAAACTCCATCTCGTCCATACCTTCACCAGTGTACCAATGCAAGAAAGCCTTTCTTCTGAACATAGCAGTGAATTGATCACCGACACGCTTGAAAAGTTCTTGGATGGATGTCGAGTTACCAACGAAGGTGGAGGACATCTTGAGACCACGGGGAGGAATGGAGCAAAGGGCGGTTTGGACGTTGTTAGGAATCCACTCAACGAAGTAGGATGAGTTCTTGTTTTGGACGTTGCGCATTTGGTCCTCAACCTCCTTCATGGAAACCTTACCACGGCTACAGAAAATTAGTTTCTACAAGATTTTGGCAGATTGATTATAAGGCAAACTTACAAAATGGCAGAGCATGTCAAGTAACGACCGTTACGGAAATCGGAAGCGGCCATCATGTTCTTAGGGTCGTACATTTGTTGAGTCAACTCTGGAACGGTGACAGCACGGAAAGAGTGTGCGCCACGACTGGTCAAAGGAGCAAATCCAACCATGAAGAAATGGAGACGGGGGAATGGAACCATGTTAACAGCCAACTTTCGGAGATCTGAGTTAAGTTGACCAGGGAAACGGAGACAGGTGGTAACACCGGACATGACGGCGGAAACCAAGTGGTTAAGATCTCCGTAAGATGGGTTGCTGAGCTTCAAAGTTCTCATGCAAATGTCGTAAAGAGCCTCGTTATCGATACAGAAGGTCTCGTCAGAGTTCTCAACCAATTGATGGACAGAGAGAGTTGCGTTATATGGCTCGACAACGGTATCGGAAACCTTTGGCGATGGAACGACGGAGAATGTAGCCATCATACGATCTGGGAATTCCTCACGGATCTTGGAGATCAAAAGCGTACCCATACCGGCACCAGTTCCACCACCGAGAGAGTGGGTAATTTGGAATCCTTGAAGGCAGTCACAGCCTTCAGCTTCACGACGGACAACATCAAGAACTTGATCGACAAGCTCAGCACCCTCAGTGTAATGACCCTTAGCCCAGTTGTTACCAGCACCGGATTGACCGAAAACGAAGTTGTCGGGACGGAAGAGTTGACCGAAAGGACCGGCACGGACAGCATCCATGGTACCTGGCTCCAAATCGACGAGGACAGCACGGGGAACATACTTGTTGCCGGAAGCCTTATAGGGGGTTAGTGGACGATTTTCGCAGGGTCGAAATTGTGTATATATACCTCGTTGAAGTAAACGTTCATACGCTCAAGTTGGAGATCGGATGTACCATTGTAGCTGTAAACAAACAATATCAGTAAAGTTTCAAATACGAGAAGAAGAAGTTGTGATATTACTTACACACCGGAGCCGTCAAGACCGTGCTCGCCAGAGATAGTTTGCCTGTGACATGGTTAGTTGCAATCTGAGGTTGTCGCGAAGCAGAGCTTTCGCAGATCCGAGATCTCGTACCAGAAAGCAGCACCAATTTGGTTACCCTGAGCAGACTGTCAGCAAAGCTTGTAGAATACATTTGGATGAGTTTACTTACACATTGACCGGTTTGAAGATGGACCTGTAGATTGAAAAGTTACTTGGTCAGTGATATGTTACTTTTAAAAAATATATAGTGGGGTGCTTTTCAGGGGTAAAGTCGACGCGTCTTGCAAGAAGGCGTAGAAGTCGTAGATGAAGAGTAAGAAATACATACAATCTCACGCATTTTGAAGGTTGATTTAGGTTCTTGTGTTGAGGTATTGAGATATGGGAGTTTGGGTATTGAGAAGTCGAGGTTGAGGATAGAGAAGTATTAAGAGGTTAAGGATTGCTGAGATGTCCTTGTGGATAGTGGAGTTTGTTGTTCACCGCTAGGCAGGAGTAATCGGTAAACAAATAAAACGCTAGTGGGGATTAATTTACTCAACGGGTTTAGTATGTCGGACAGCGGAAAATTGCAGATCACGTGAAAATAAACTTGCGGATTGTGAGGCAATTCGCATCAAAGTAGTAGATACGTGTAGAGGGTCTCTTTGTTGACGGTACGAACTGATATTTTGCTTTCTGTGTCATATTAATCATCATGGAAAACGAAATCAAAGCTTTCTTACCCAACATTGATCCGGTTCTATCGGAATATTCAGTTGGGTACCTCACCCATGCATCAAATGCATATGTCGAGGCAGACCAAAATGGTCCATCACCATTATCAGAAGCAGCGGTTGCTATCTCCGCGCTCTTACTATCAGCTTCTGGTGATCCGAGTCCAGAGAATCAGTCAAAGATCAATCAAATAGTGGAGAAATGGGTTCAAAAATTCGATAGCAGTGGGCAAAACAAGCAGCTCTCTTCCGCTGCCAAACGACTAGACCAAGCCATCCAAGTTGGGGCTCAGAGGAATATGTCGTCTACTTTGGGTGTATCTCTCGGAGGTGTTGATTTGGAATCCGCAAATGTTAGGAAAGTGGAGTCGAGGGTCGATAAAAAGAAGTTGGAGAAAGCAGAAAGAAAGATTGCTGCTAAACAAAGCAAGAAGGAATTCAAGGCCGTCGAGTATGAGGCCTCTAAACTTATTAATCAACCCGACGATGCCCAATCATATGAAGAGTTCTTCATGGCTGTCAACCCTTTGCAGTTGGGATCAGGTCAATCGACAAAGAGCAAGGACATCAAGGTGGACAATATCGATGTTTCTATTGGAGGTTTAAGAATTTTGTCAGATACAAATTTGACCTTGGCTTATGGCCGAAGATATGGTTTGGTTGGTCAGAACGGTATCGGAAAGTCTACTCTATTGAGAGCTTTGGCAAGGAGAGAATTGGCCGTACCTACCCACATTTCCATTCTTCACGTCGAGCAAGAAATCAGTGGAGATGATACACCTGCATTACAAGCTGTACTTGATGCTGATGTGTGGAGAAAACACTTACTTGCAGAACAAGTCAAAATCTCCAAACAACTTGCAGACATGGAAGCAGAACGATCATCAATGGCTGACACCTCTGAGCAAGCAGAGAAGCTTGACAAAGAGCGTGAGGGTCTCGACCAAACATTGGGTGATATTCAAGGCAAGCTTGCAGAGATGGAATCTGACAAAGCCGAATCTCGAGCTGCAACCATTTTGGCAGGTCTTGGTTTCTCCCCTGAACGACAACAATTTGCTACTAAGACATTCTCTGGTGGTTGGCGTATGCGTTTGGCATTGGCTAGAGCTCTGTTCTGTGAACCTGATCTTCTACTTCTTGACGAACCGTCTAACATGTTGGACGTCCCTTCTATTACTTTCCTGGCCAACTACCTTCAAGGATATCCAAGTACCGTTTTGGTAGTTTCTCACGACAGAGCATTCCTGAACGAAGTTGCAACTGATATTATCCATCAACATTCGGAACGTCTCGACTACTACAAGGGTGCCAATTTCGAATCTTTCTATGCTACAAAGGAAGAACGCCGCAAGACAGCACAACGAGAATACGAGAACCAAATGGTTCAACGTGCTCATCTCCAAGCATTCATCGACAAGTTCCGTTACAACGCTGCCAAATCCTCCGAAGCCCAATCCAGAATCAAGAAGTTGGAAAAGATGCCGATCCTCGAAGCCCCCGAATCCGTCTACACGGTTCATTTCAAATTCCCCGAGGTGGAAAAACTTTCTCCCCCAATTGTCCAAATGACCGATGTATCCTTCGGCTATACTCTCGACAAGCCCCTCCTCCGCAACGTCGATCTGGACGTACAACTCGACTCCCGAATTGGTATCGTCGGACCCAACGGAGCCGGTAAAACCACCGTCCTCAAACTTCTCATCGGAAAGCTCTCTCCTACCGGGGGACTTATTTCTCAAAATCCTCGACTCCGCATTGGTTTCTTCGCACAACATCACGTCGATGCTCTCGATCTAACCACCAGCGCCGTCGGCTTCATGACCAAGACCTACCCCGGAAAAACCGACGAAGAATATCGTCGCCACCTCGGTGCCTTCGGTATAACCGGTATGACTGGTCTTCAGAAGATGGAACTCCTCTCCGGAGGTCAAAAATCTCGTGTCGCATTCGCCTGTCTATCGCTACAAAACCCACACATCTTGGTTCTTGACGAACCTTCCAATCATTTGGATATTGAAGCTATGGATGCGTTGAGTCAAGCATTGAATGCATTCCAAGGTGGTGTACTGATGGTTAGTCACGATGTTACAATGTTGCAAACGGTTTGCACAAGTCTTTGGGTTTGTGATAACGGAACGGTGGAGAAATTTCCTGGAGATGTGCAGGCATACAAGAAGAGAATCACAGCACAGGCAGATGCAAGTGGTGTTGTGCAGGCTCATTAGGAAACATGTAAAAAGAGTACAATTCGTCGACCTATCATACTTCCAGTCTCAAATTGCAAGTCATAAGATGGTTCTATTTCCATCGTTTTTGAATACCTAACATCCCCACTATTCACAGCAGGCCTAATACCCCTTTTTCCTATCCACCAAATTAATAAGATCCCTCCCCTTTTCTATATTCTCCAAGTTCGCATCTAAAATTGCAAAACTCCTCTCCGCATACGTCGTCCCAAGCCCACTGACGTGAGGTGTAATAGCCACATTTTCCAAGGTCCACAACTCGCTATCTTGAGGTAAAGGTTCTGGGTCCGTAACATCCAATGCAGCTCCCCTCAAACCTCCTTCACTTAATGGCTTCTTCAAATATGTAATCAGATCGTCTTGATTAATGATACCACCCCGGGCAATATTGATGATAAAAGCGTTTGTTTTGGAACCCAGTATTTCGAATTCGGCTGCGGACAGGAAGTGACGAGTTTGTGGCGTTAAGGGAACGGCAATCAGGAGGATATCAATATCCTGTTTAAGGAAGTTGTGCAGACTCTCCTTGTCAAGTCCGGAGTACCAGGCAGACGGAAGTGTGCCATCTGGATCGCCAGTATTGGGAACGATGTATTTACCCTCATCTTTTCTAGACTCAGGAGTCGTGCGAGGCGATGCCGTATAAGCTATAACATCCATTCCCATAGCTTTACTGATTCTCGCAGCTTGTCTTCCAATGGCTCCATACCCAAGAACACCCAATCTTTGACCCACACAATCTCTCATTGCACCCAATTGTTTGTAATCTCCCCAGACATGTTTCTTCTGCCATTCAACCAGTATCTTCTCCTTATGTGAATGGCTCAAGATCTGCATGATAACCCATTCCGATATCTGCGGTCCATGTACACCGGATGAATTTGTAATTGGGATTTTGGTATCTTTCCAGATCGGAGTGTTGCTCAATTTATCTGTGCCAGCGCTGAAAAGATGGATGAGTTTGAGATTCTTAGCTTTCTCGGCGGACGGAGGAAATGATGAGAGTGTAACGAGTATAGTTGCATGATGCCAGGTTTCTGAGGGGCGAAATGATGTTGTTAGACAGCCCAATTTCCAAACATTGGGAAACGAGATGGTAATGACAAAGAAATGACAAGGCAGTGAACTTACCATCCGGCACATCTGCAAGCTCCAATGCTTTTCCTACACCAAAAAATATCTGTTTATATGTAATTTCCACGTTATATTTCTGTCTCAACCTATCCAAAATTTTGGAATCCTCTGGGAAAGGGAGAAGACACAAGATATGCTCTTGTTGTCGAGGAATTTCGCCCATGATTGTAGATGTAAGTAAAGTAAGGCGATTAGTGGCAATTGTGTACAAAAGATATAGAACGAGTAGATATCAGACGCTCGAAGTGGGCAATGAAGCTTTATATGCCGAGCTCACAGACGATGAGAACAGAACGAGATAATAAACGTAATAGTATTTCATACGTAAGTAATCCAACTCACCCGGGTAGACATGAGTGGATATTGGTCACAAATGAGAGGCATATTTAGATTTATCATCCAAACTTGGGGATTCACCGAAGTCGCACCCCCTCGTCTCATCCTAGAGTATTTATTGAGTACTCACTGTGGTACGTCCGGTCACAATCCGCTGAGAGTAGCAATTGATCCAATTACCCCGCTGCACCTCTCAGGGTTTTCGGCGCTAAGATAAGATAAGAAGCTGCATGAAATTTCCTGATAGGCTTTCAATTCCATGCGAAAATGACAGAAGGATGCTCAATTATCACGATATACATCTGCTTCTGCAAGATTCTGTAATGGGGCAGAAGAAGCTGCTAACTCAATGCAAGAATGACGGAAGATTTGATATCGGATCGCGATATTTGGTCACTGTGTAATCTTCGTCCGAAGGTCAAGAAATAACATCAGAATTATTTGAGTTTTACTTTATTCCGATTCTTTCCAGATTAATAAATCTATTAAGTGAAAATTCTATTGCGAAGGTTGTTTGCGAGCCAATTCATCATGCTCTTCAATATCCTGGGCCTCCCATGGATAACAAATCCATACATCCTCAACAGTTCTTGCGGCGAGATATCTATCGTCCTTCAACATGTCCTCAGGGAGCGTACCCTTCTTTTCCTTGTTCTTGTTCTGTCGATGCCAACACATTAGTAAATTCCCTTTCTAGTCGCGCATATCAAAACTCGATGAATGACTTACATGTAAAACAAAGATAGAGAAGACAGTCTTCTCTCCTTGGCCACCCAACTTTTGTCTAGCAGCCTCAACATCCTTCTCCAACTCCTTGACAGCATACTCCAAAGTGGTTCGGGTATCATCAACTTCATCGACAATCAAAATCCTCTTTCCAACCAAGTTCTCCATGTTACCCAAGCTGTTCAAATCCAACCATTGAGTTCTTGTGACTTTTGTGCCCACTTGCTCAACCTCTCCTGGAGTACTTGAAGCCGAGGGATGGGTAGGAGGAAGCTGTTCGTATAGCGAAAGACCAATAGCTTGGATTGGAATATTAGGACTTCCGGGCTGTTTTAAAAACGATCGCAGAATACGCGCGGGAACATATCCACCACCACCAATAGCGATCATAAGTTGAGGTTGGAATTCTTCAAGAATGCGTGGTGCGGCCTCTTGACAGAGTTTGTGGACCTAAGGAACGTTGTCAGTGGTTTTTCTTTGCTCGGAGGGGTAATATGAGGTCAGAGGGGCATCTTGAGTTTCTGTGTGCGCGCATACCTGGTTATAGGTCACATATTCTTTGACAACCATCTTTAATATGATATATGGGATATTTTTATGTGATGAGTAGATCTGTGTAGTTTGATGAAGAAAATATGAATCTATTCCAAGATTTTTTATTGCACTTAAACACCCGGAGTTTACCTAAAAGTAGTGAAAATAAAATTATTCAAAAGTTCGTGATCCCAGTGTCCGGGGAGTCACAGGTCGTATACCGTATGCCGTACTAATAACTAGCTAGCGGACTTCGCCTGCTGCAGAATCTTTATTAATTTCACTCCTGTTATTTGACTATATAACACATGATTGGTTGTCTTTAGATATATTTTTGCTGCTGTTGAATGTATAACGATAAAGAAATCTAGTGCGTATATCATTGAATACCTAATCTCAGTCTCTCTCCAGCCTTACACATGAAACAATGATATTTTGTGTGCTTTTTATACCCCAACCCCATTCTACAATGATTAGCCTTTCTGCGGTTATTCGTGAATGAAGCCCTCATCCGTCACTCTTAATTGAGGCAGTGTTACCTGTCTACATATACTTTCCTCATTCTTTGTGTACTATCTATGCCATGAAATCTTCAGGATGAGCACACACATCGTGAATCATCATGGCAACCATCCGTATTTCAATCACACATCAACTCGAATCAAATGCCAAGAGTTTATGCAGATTCTCGATGATTGGTATTCTTTACATCCTATCATTCCTCATTCTAGGGCTCTCCTGCCAGTATGACATCAGACGCCACTTCTCCGTTTCTTATTTGTGAATTGGTGTAGAGGTTGTTCATATTTAGACCCATAACTTCGATTAGTGGGAGAACTATTAATAAGTAATTTAGAACGATCACGCCAGATGCACTCATTGCTACTATATATTCAGTTTCCCACACAACAGCTTGTGCGAGACCTGCAAAGTATATATCTCTGATACATTGAACCTCTCCTGACTTATTGGATCCTTCGCAAGTATGCCCAAAGCAGCCCCAAATCTCAATATCCCCCCCTCTTCCACCACCGTAAGTGTCCGCATCATCGATACTACTACCCACGTATCCGATATCCCCCTCTCCGAGTTTGTTTCCCCCGCTATCTCCGGACACACCCACATTTCCGGTCCCGCCTATTCATTTCTCATTGAGCATCCCTCCTCCCGCTCTCTCCTCTTCGATCTTGGTGTCCGTAGAGACTGGGAGAATCTCGCTCCCCGCATTACCGAACGCATCAAAGGTGGCGGCTGGAAAGTCACTGTTCAGAAGGGTGTACGTGAGCAACTAGAGGAACATGGGGTATCGGCTGCCAGTATCGAAGCCGTGATCTGGAGCCACTGGCACTGGGATCATACTGGAGATCCTAGTACATTTGATGAATCCACCGCTCTGATCGTTGGCCCCGGTTTCAAAGAATCCTTCACTCCGGGTTACCCTTCCAATCCTTCCTCCCCTATCCTTGAAAGCGATTATGCCAATCGTGAACTCCGTGAGATAGATTTCAATACTGGTCTCAAGATTGGCCGCTTCGAAGCATTGGATTATTTTGGGGATGGTTCCTTCTATTTACTCAATAGTCCGGGGCATGCTATCGGCCACATGTGTGCATTAGCTAAGGTTAAAACGAATCCGAATTCGTATGTATTTATGGGAGGTGATGCGTGTCATCACGGAGGCGAATTTCGGCCTTCACCTTATCATCCGCTTCCAGAATTTCTCACGCCAGCTCCTTTGTCGAGTTACGGCACCATTTGCCCAGGTTCGCTCTTTGAGCCTCTTCTTCGTGATAATGATAGGGAGAAACCGTTCTACGTGATACCGCGTAGGGATGATGGAAAAGGGGTAGCGCATGATGTAGACGAGGCAGAGAGAACGATTGAAAAAGTCATGGAAGTGGACGCATCGGATGAAGTATTAGTTGTTATGGCTCATGATGAGACATTGAAAGGTGTGGTATCTTTCTTTCCTCACTATGCGAATAGCTTTAGGGAAAATGGATGGGCAGACAAAGGAAGATGGTTATTTTTGAGAGATTTTGTGGGGGCAGTGAAGAATTGAAGATTATATATTTTCGTTATATGATCAAGATAAATGAGACACCAAATAAATGTGGACTGTTTCTTTGAAGAATACCAGCTCAAATTACTACCTCAGAGATTCTCAACGAATGCGAATTGAGCGCAGAGAAAACTTTACACTTTTGCAGAATCTGCTCAAATTCCTACCCATTTCTTTGATCCCAACAATCGTTCAACTTACAATACCACAAAGCTCTAGACTGATACATGATGATCAATAATTGTTTTCGGCTTCACATTCTCATTCAGACTCGAAGTCACATTACACCATTCACTCCTTGGCCTCTAATTTTGCCCAGTTCTCAACACCTCCGCCTCCATCCAAAGGGAAAAGATATCACCTTCCTTATTTGAACTGGGAAGCTTCAATCATCTATCCAAACCATGCTCTACTTTCTTCTCAAGAGGCAAATATTTCCATCCTCGACGATCTCATCTCAATCCCCTTCATACACCAGAGATCGAGATCAATCGATACCGCGTCAAGTAATTGCCCCCCTTGATTCTTTACACACCCTTTCACTTCTCACCCATCTCTTGATCCGCTTCTCAGGAACACTGAAAATCCAAACTCGAATCTGATAAAATGAAGAACTCACTGACTCGTTATCACATAGATTTTCCTTTCAGAGAAGAGAGAGGGAGAGGAAAAGAAAGCGAAGTACCAAAGCATCGCCGCCCCAATCAAGGGGGTGGGTGGGAGAAGCCCAATGATTCCAGATTGTGTTGAAAGTCGTACCAAACTAGACCAGACAATGGTACATACGGAATTTAAACATGATGACGATATCAGGTAAACATATTGGCGCTCATCAGTGCAAAGCGGATAGCTAGATTTTATCCATACAGTTTCATTGTGATCTACATCAGAAGTGAGTACTGTGTTGTATTACAATCTTGGGATACTCGGGTTGTTCAAATTCTCGATCTCTCGGCAGACCAATGCCTCGGGGATGACTTGACACAATATCCTGCTTTAGGTGTCTGGAAGCTTGTGCTGGATTTGATCAGAGTGCACTTGGTTCTAGTTGGCTCCTTAGTCTAGCACGACTCCAATCATCGAGGAAAGAAGTGTGAACAATTTGATATTGATTTAGACTCATCCACATGACTTCGCAGTTCCAAGAGCTCGGGGCTGAATACATCATTTGAAGTTTGAGGTTGCTGAAATGCTGGCTAGTTCGGGCCATTTTTCTGTGTTACTTTTGGCTTCACAAGAACATATCGTTTCAGAATCAAGTGTGGTAGCACATATTGAAATAATTCCCCGAATATCCTTGGAGCTCATAGATGTGGGGGTTCGGGGACTACTCGATACTGATATGTGAGCTACCCCGCGCCCACGAGATTGGAGTGGGCGAAGAAAAGCCCCTTGTATCCCGTCTTTACTGTCATAACACTTCGAAATAGGTTTACTATTCATGAGAGAGAACAATTATAAGCAATATCCTTAAACTCTTGAAATATTCATAGTGAAGAAATTCACACTATTCGGAGGCTTCTCCAAAATCCGTAGCCAGATTTTACACGCGAGAAGTGCATTTAGTAGGACAACTTATATCAAATATGATACCCCGCACCTGTGTGGTTGTGTTGGTACCCAATATTAGACTCCTTTAAGTACTGCCGAAAACTTTCTTTTCCATACGTTGTTCCCCAGACCTGGAAGTATCTTTTCAAACAAGTCTACCATATACCCATGAGTTGTGTACTTGATTTCCACAAGCCCAAAAGCACGATAGTTATACAGAACGATCATGAGGATAATCTTATCAGGAGAGGCGGCTGAAACATCGCCAACACGCGGCACGCCAGCTCATTACCAGCATGAGGTATGGAGGGCGACTTGATACAGAAGTTGCTTTCAAGGATGAGGAGCTGCCTCTCCTATGGTTGGTCTTTGTTCGTCGCCACTGTTATCATCTATTTCCATACATTTCCGCAGATTGAAAGCTCAGCTACCTAACGGAGTACAACGAACTGAAAAGATGATAGGCTGGATCTCACCCTGTGATGTTGATAGAATAGATGAAGTTGCCAATACTCTTCCGATGGCTTTTGATATACCAAGTCAATGAGATATACGGCACTGGATCTATCACCCTAGCTCACAATACACCCCTACTCACAATGCATCCCACTAACGAAATGCGAGCGAGCCGCGATACTCAGAAATTTTTGCTGTAAGAAATTGAGAGACATTTCTTTCTTGAAGCTTGAATGTTTGGTTTGGGCTACTACTATCGCCAGAATGCGGCCATGCACTTTGACAAGACTTTACTCCAGAGGCTTTACGAGGAACAAGCTTCGCAACTCAGACTCAGTGATCATGAGACAGGATCAAATCACCACTGCTCTGCTTTTTGATCTCACCAATTCCACAGAATTGGGATAAGATGAATTGCACGTGGGCCACATGCATTGAAGATTCATGATGTGATATTGTAAATGTGACAATCTGTTTCGAAGTGGCTGGGCTTGTCAGGTTGAGAGATTTTAGAATCACTAGGTAGGTTGGATTCCGACAGGAAGGACACAGATGGGAAATGCCACATGGCTATACCTAACCAATAGGAATAAAGTCTAGGCCCATTTCTGGATTCCTTGAGGATTTCTCTAATATTTTCTAGCTCCCTGTACAGCCCCTTTCCACCGCTAAGTAAACGTTCATTCGGCTAGGTCTAAGTGAACAAGAATGTGCTATACATTTAGCAAACATTTGGATTGATTTCACTGGTTCATACTCGAGTAATTGCTGATAATTAACTGCTAAACCGATTACATTCTCTGGATATCGCAGTGATAACAGATAAGCAAGGGTCTAGACGTCTCAGAGACTCCGCTCTGTACCTGTCCATCTCAGGCGTTGTCCACTCTTTCTTGGGTTGTAACCAATACAATTCGTAGTAAGCCTGTAGTAACCGAACCCCAGAATCCCCCCGCCATTTCAAACATTTATCAATTTCGATTCATATCTTTCACTCCAAAATGGCGTCAATTATCAAAACAAACTAATAACAATTCAATTCACCAACAAACTCATGATATTCTCTTGACCTCTCTCCCTCCAATCATAATGTTTCCAATCCTCCAAAATGGATCCTGCAAGCCAAGAGCTATCACACACTTTGAATGAAGCTTGGGATTATCCTAGACCCTTGAATCTTCAGATGTTAAAAAGGTATGTCCCCTCGTCTCTTTGTTAAATGTACCTAATAAGATGTACCCATCTACTAATATACTTCGGTAGCTCAATAACTAAAACTTAGTTACCTTGACGTCTAAGCATTCATACCAATATAACAATTGACGGCCTCATCAACCGTCTTTCCTCTAATTCTTCTGCCTTTCGAGGTTTGATTTCGTTCGTCGACACTATTCCTTGATAACGACCATATCTTTTTCGAACTGCCATCATGGCGACTCTCACTTCGTCGATTGCGACTGCCGTCACAGTAGCCAGTAGTTCTGCCAGCGCCACTTCTACACATCGCGCCGCCCCGCAGGGTGGAATTCTAGAAGGAGGCAATCCTACTGTCTACAGTGCTTCAAATCCCATTGTTTTGTTCATCATTCAGGTATGCTTCTTTCTTACTGATTTGCGCGTTTTCCTGCAAGCATCGATAGTGGAACGTATGGTTGTTTGTGCAGAGCACCATGCCGCCTTTGCAGAAGGACCTACAGAATGTCAAATTCACGCAATAATTTCACTTGATCAGCAAAATGGTCTTCGGCGCATCATAAATGGATTTGGCTAATTCGCGTTTGATTACAGGCGGGTATCATCATTATCTTCTGTCGCCTTCTTCACTACCCTTTATCCAAACTTCGACAGCCTCGAGTCATTGCAGAAGTAATAGGTGGAATCATTTTGGGTCCTTCAGTCATGATGCGCATCCCTGGGTTCCAGGAAACTATTTTCCCCGTTGCCTCGATGCCAGTTTTAAATATGGCCGCCAATCTCGGACTGATACTTTTTCTATTCCTTGTTGGTCTAGAAGTTAATATGCGACTGTTCGTTGGTAATTGGAGAGTAGCCCTGAGTGTAGGATTGGCCGGAATGATATTGCCTTTTGGCCTGGGCTGCGCTGTTGCTTATGGTTTGTATAACGAGTTTCGAAATGACCCGGGAACTGTGCATATCTCATTCCCGGTCTATATGCTATTTGTCGGCACAGCTCTTGCGGTACGAGATTATTCTCCATCCAATCGAATATATTACTGACATTCGCTATAGATCACAGCCTTCCCTGTCCTATGCAGAATTCTTACCGAGTTGAACCTCCTCGCTACACCCGTAGGAGTTACAGTTCTCGCTGCTGGAGTCGGTAATGACGTGACAGGATGGATTCTTTTAGCCCTCTGTGTTGCATTGGTCAATAACGGATCGGGACTCGCAGCTTTGTGGGTATTGCTCGTTTGTGTTGGCTGGTGTCTTTTCTTAGTGTACGCTGTTCGTCCTGTGTTCAGGTACATTCTTCGCCGCAACGGAAGTCTCGAAAATGGCCCCTCTCAGGGGATGGTTGCACTCACAATACTAATCGTTCTGACATCATCTTGGTTTACTGCCATCATTGGAGTTCACGCTATTTTCGGGGGTAAGGTCAATTTGAATTATGTTTGGTATAAGCTTAGCTAACTATAATCACAGCTTTCCTTGCTGGACTCATATGTCCCCATGAAGGTGGTTTTGCTATTCATCTCACAGAAAAGATCGAGGATCTAGTCGCAGTACTGCTTCTACCACTTTATTTTGCCTTGTCTGGATTAAGCACCAATCTTGGTCTACTAAACGATGGAATTACATGGGCTTATGTTATCGCAATCATTGTTGTTGCATTTTCAGGTAAAATCATTGGAGGTACGCTTGCAGCCAAGGCTTGTAGGCTTGTTTGGCGTGAAAGTCTCAGTATTGGAGTTTTGATGAGTTGTAAAGGTCTTGTTGAACTGATTGTCCTTGTAAGTTGATCATATGTGAAACCGATCACACTGGCTATACTAACACCAGCAGAACATTGGTTTACAAGCCAAAATTTTGTCGACAAGGACTTTCACCATATTTGTTGTGATGGCACTTGTCACAACCGTTGCCACAACGCCGTTGACAACCGCGCTATACCCACCTTGGTACCAGAAGAAACTTGAGGCCTGGAAGAAAGGAGAAATTGATTGGGAAGGTAATAGACTTCATCCCGAGGGTGATGACTATACCCCTGGCCGTTCATTGGAAAAGCTGCAATCCACTCAAGTCCGACGACTTCTTGTCTACCTCAGACTTGATAGTCTTCCTAGCTTGTTCACTTTCATTGCCCTTTTGGGTGGAGACAACACGAGTACGGTCACGAAAGTCCACAGGACGAAGGCTGAGTTGGAAACCGTGGATGAGGATGGTACTCCTTCATCATTGACTCCTAAGAAACTTCCACTTGAGGTTCATGGCGTTCGCCTGTTGGAACTTACTGATCGTACATCTTCAGTCATGGCCGAAGTGGATGAATACACACACCGTGATCCAGTCGTTAATGCCTTCCGCACCTTTGCTCAATTAAACAACGTCGCTGTCTCAGGTGGGGTTTCTGTCGTTCCCGAGTCGGATTATGCCGAGGCTTTGACCACACAAGCAGCAGACAACTTTTCAGATCTAGTTCTCATCCCTTGGACCGAACCTAGTATTCTACCAGTCAACGAAGTTCATCATGATTCATTTTCTAGTGGTTTACAGGATATTTTCATCCAGAAGACGCTTGAGATCGCTAGTTGCAACATTGCCATTTTTATCAATCGTGGCTTTGGAGGACCAACCCTGAGGGAGCCTCGCAATCTCTCATCAAGTGCTAGTCGACTCAGTCTTCGCAGTAGTCAACGTGCGGAAAGAGTTGCTCCTATCGCAGATCGCAGTCACCATGTTTATTTTCCATTTTTCGGTGGCGCTGATGATCGTGTCGCTCTTCGTTTTGTTCTTCAACTTGCACAAAACAGTAACATCACCGCAACTATCATTCATTTTATCACTCCTATTCATAGTCCCAAGACTCATGAAGTAAAGCATAGCTCTCGTCCAGCCACTGCCACTGGTTCTCAACATGGTGGAAGTTCTGGTTCGGCGTTACGTATCACGGAGCGTGTTGATACTGAGGACCTTTACAATGCAGCTGCATCCGACACCGCTCTTCTACACACATTACGAGACTCCTTGCCTCAAGCATTAACGAATAGAGTAGTTTTTGTCGATGTTAAGACTACAACTCCATTGACCGACTGTTTGCATCACGCAAAGGTGGAAATGGGACAAAGTCCTCGAAATGCAGGAGATTTGATCGTTACAGGCAGAGGCAAAAGCTCACTTGCTATGGCGTTAATTAATGAGGAGAGTGCCAGTGGGGAGAGTGGAAAGGAGATGAGGAAGACCGTAGGAGTGGCAGCGGAGGCACTGATTAGCAGTGGAGTTAGAGGAAGTGTTTTGGTCATTCAAGCCGGAGGGCGAGGTCTGGAAAGCTGAAGAGTTCATTAAGAGAACCATATGTTTTGGATGATATCCAAAGCGGAACTCATGCTGCTTCGATGGGTCAGACATACAGTGGTGCTTTCGGTGTATATGGGGCTTGGTGTTTTTTGGGATACGATACCTTATGATACGATACGATATACATGTGGTGGTTTATTACATTGACGAACTAGGAAGTCATTTTGGCATTTTTTTAATATTCAAATTTGGACCAATGCGTACTTCACATCTAGTCTCGTTTGGCATAGCCTTGAATTTTTGAATACGATTTTTGAATATAATTTTTGGCACGAAAATTGACCCATCTGATACCAAGATCGTCCGTCGCTTGGCCTCCTCACTGCCTGTTTTATGTGATTCTTATCGCAGGTTATTATACCAAAATAGTACTTCCTTTTTACTGTGGCATGAGTATTATCAAACGAGATATCACTACTTACCATTGGATACGTAATGGTTGAGAATATAATGGTGACTTGCCTATTTGTAACGGTTTACAATACATCAAGAAGTCTAGTCACAATGTTCTGATATAAATAGATTATCAATATATTTATTTATTACTCAAGCTGAATCAATTTTGAATACAAAAATAGGAATATCAATATATACATACATTCAACCTTCATTAGCCCCTTCATTAACACACAATCCTTTTGTATTGATCATTTACAATCCAATGCAGGCCACACCCGCTCAACATAGCTTCTCATGTCAAACAGACCCACGTTTTATTCTCACACCTAAACCATATCAGTCCTAACAGCACCTGCATGTTCTGTCTTCGCAGCCTCCCTATTGCGGAAAAAGACCTTGGAACTCAAATCGAAGATCGGTAATGGGCATGGTACTCCCGTCGATGCACACGATGTGATGATGGCCAAATACCTACAAGATTCGATTAGCATCTTGCTCATTGCGCACCCAGGACATTTTGAGAATAGAAAAGGAATAAGGAAAACTCACCATCCCATTATGATAGTCACAAAGCCAAACCCTCCCGCAATCTTAAACATGTGCATTGTATGCTCCAAGCCCGCTTCCGAGGGATTGTATCCCAATTGGTAGTAACCGGCTGCGAGAAAACTAAAGACGAATATCAAGGTGAAGAATACGATTACAAACGGGACGTTGGTTCGCAGACTAGCGCAGAGGAACACGAAACAGATGAGTGCCATGACGACTGAATAGTTTCCCTGTCCGGCGTTATATTCCTGGCTCAGAGCACCGGGCACATCAACCCCATTGACAGTTGTGGCGTAGGAGGCGGCTACGCCGTGCAGTGGATCGTTGATAAATCCGAGGTAGACCCAGTGCACGCCGAAGATTATGAAGACGGAGAAGGGGAAGCTGTTGCCGAGTACGAATTCGCAGATTCCGGCGATGCTCATGGCGATGCCGCCGAACATGTAGAAGGTTCCGCCGATGGAGACGAGGGAGGTAGCGGAGGAGCCTTGGAAAGTGAGGAGAGAGAAGACAGTGGAGGAGAAGGGGACTAGGAAGCCGAGGAGCCCGAGGAGGGTGGGATTTCCTTGATGGGGTTAGTGTATTGGTTTTGGAGAGGGGGCGGAGGAAAGGTGGAAACTTACCGAGTCGTTTCACGAGATCTCCTTTGGCGGATGAGGGTTGGAAGAATAGTCGTTCGTATTGATCGGTGTTTAATTGGAGAGTTATTTGACGGGAGAGATCGGGTCCACCGGCTACGTGTTGCACGTAGGGTTTCTCGTGATGGATATCATCATGTGAGGTATCGAGTGAAGACATGATTGAACAAGATGTGGTGTTTTGCCGGGTGAAAGCTAAAGCTAAGAGTATAAGATGAGAGAATATGATATCAAGACGAGACTGAGTATCAACCGTGGAAATCGATGAAGCACAATAGTATTAAGAGAGAAAAAGAAAAAGACAAGATTCCCTACTCAAGAAGAAGAAATAACAATGGAAAATCCCCAGGAATCAAAAGCTGGCCTTCGCGATATTATATACACTTTCCTAACTGAGCACACATCCATCATCTCCAACTGCATTATTGCATTGCCTAGACTTTCCACACGAAGATCCGTGTCATTCAAGACCGGTCCCAAGGTCTGCCGTGTGCATTCATTCCCCAGATTGCGCCTCGCAGGACTTTCCATAGCGTCCTCTTCCCCGGACGGTCTTCTCCAAAGTCCAAACACCGTGCATGGCTTGCAGATCTGGGGAACTTTCCCTGCAAGACCAACCATACCATCACCCCATCCATTTTTCCACGCCAACTATCCCTTCAGCAAATAAGCAATAGAATAGCGAGATCTCTCACACCTTAACACAAATCCCCCCTCCTTCCCTCCCAACAACTCGTACAATCCCCGTTACAAGATCTCCATCTCCTACGACACACGCCAGCACACTAGCAAACCAAGAACGGAAACCCCTCTATTTCCAGCCTAGCTCCTCTCATCTTCTCCATCACAATCCCAAAACAGATCACTTATCCCCGAAGTGAGAGATAGAGAGAGAGAGGGGTTCTCGAATCTCGACCCGGAACCTTGGAACAAATTACAAGTACCGGGGATTTATTATCTAGTATGCATAAGCTGCAGTGCCAAAGCTACAAGTGGTACGATGATAGGATAAGATAGGATAGAAAAAGATACCAAGTAACCTTAACACACCTACCTACCTACCCTACCTCAGCACGCCTCGCTTAATAACACAACAACCCCTCTTTTCACCTTTGCTTTCATCACACACGCCCAGTGTGTCGAAAACTAAAAGAGCGGAACGAAGAAATGGTAAGGGGAGGGGGAAGGGGGAAGGGGGGAAGGGGGAAGGGGGAAGTGGCAAGTCAACCCGGCATTTGGAAATTGGGTTTACCACTTTTCTTGTTTTCATCTTTTGTACAGTGGTGTTTCGTTGACGGATACGGAAGGAAGGATGCGATGATGTGTATGGATGGGGATGAGGATGGGGATTTATCATACATGTTATTTAATTGCTCGACCACATAACCTTACATAAAATCTTATATAATATATATACAGCTATCCATGCCAAACAAACAAATTAACAACATCAACATCCATCTCTCTTCCAACCCACCACACCATACCCCACCACGCAATCCCAGTCCCAGTCCCAATCCCAATCCCAATTCCCAATTCCCTCAACCCATCCATCCATCCCACCACCAATAAAACGCACAGCCAGCATAGAAGCATGGAACCATTCCGTTCTCGCCTCCAAAACCCTCACCTCAAACCACCAAACCCACTCCACTTCACCTCTCTCTTCCCTCTCAGCCACCACCACCACCACCACCACATCCACGGACAAGAGGAAAAGCAAGGAACGATGCGTTCCGCAATACATACTAATCTGCAAATGTACTAATGCCCTAATGCACTAATCTACCAATCTATTAAAACACTAACATACTAACAACCTCTCCAAGTCTAGCCCCTCACCTCAACTCAACTCACCTTACCCCGTCCCCATCCCAAACATCTCCCCCTCCCCCTCCCCCCAATCCCAATTCAACCCCCAGCCCCGAATTCGCCACCCGATCTCCCCAAAAGCAAAAAGCAAAAAGCAAAAGAAAAACAAAAAGAAAACCAAAGCCCCATCGCAACCCATTAAAAACCCATAGACCACATCTCTCCAACACAGTGTGGAATTTCCATCTAGCCTTCTATCCTTCTAGCGTCTTTCATATATGCGGGGTAACCGGGTAGTCAGTCAGTCGATGGAGACTTGATTTTGCCCCAGCCTCGGTATCGTTGATCGGCGACGAGCTAGTTAAGTAATGTACTAAGCTAGTATTAATTCCCCAATTCTAGTACTCGGTTTTTTTCCCTCATGCATTTTGTTGATCATTTGTTGAATTTTTAGTGCTAGAGGCTTCATTTAGTTCTTTGGTCGGTGCTTAGAAGTGACACATACAGACAGAAGCATGAGCATATATACACACACATATCTACGAATCTCACAATAAACCAACAAGTAGAATTGAACATGTAAATGGCTTTAAAAAGCTGTTGTAAAGCTTTAGTATATTGATTTTTGTTTTCGTCCTATCTTATTCCTTTTGTACTCTCAGCTCCATGTTTTGTTGCTCTCCCCTTTGGTGTATCCCATGGGGTCTCTTTAATTTCTCCGTGTGCTCTCAACATACATGAAAGATATACACATCATGGAATTTACCAAATACCTATGTCCAATCCATCTTCGCCATCATCTTGATGCCTACTTTGCTATCCAGTACCCACACTCTGATCCCGATTCAATCTTCAACGCCCATCCATACCCTCTCCAATTCCTTTCCAATCTCACAATAGAAAATTTAACAAAATACCCAGCTCCCCCGCTTTTGACGCCTTTCTCAATCAAATAAGAACCGTAACCATTGATGCCTTGCAATCATCCATACAAATCCCTCGCAAGAAAAAAGATAAAGTAAAGAAGCAAGAAAAAAGAATTGACTCAAACAAGGCCTGCTTCAGAAAGAGCCACCCAACTCTTATCATCTCGTTTGATCTCCCAAATTATTTCGTACACTGATATAATATGTTCATACAGGGTCACAGAATCTCTTATCTGTATCCTTAACGCCGTCAAACATGCACTATTTGGTGTCGGTTTGATGTCTACCGCCTGAAATTAGAGGTTGATGTGAAATGGTAAGAGTATCAAGAAAAGACCCGAGAAGGGATGAGAATTTGTTCCCATCTCCCGAGGTCCATTTGGATTTTGTACTTGTCGTGTACGTCGTTTGAAAGAACCCGTCGATACATTCGGAAATCCAGGAAAAAGTAAAAGTAATAGAAAAACATTATGATTTTCGGTCCGTCGTAGGAATTGATCTCTTCAATGCATTCGTGCTAAAATGACATATGCTGATTAAGTGATGAATGCAATGGTATGAAAGGCTTGTGCCATTAGAAGAAGCATTCCTTGGTTGGCAAAAAGATCCAGGAGATGCATGTGAGTAACAAGGAAAAAAAGTCAATAACAGAACGTTTTATGGCAGCTGGAACCCGTCGCTATGCAGAAATGAAATTACGGCCATTATTAATCGACCCGCGTATGTACAAGAATTCGTGTCGGCGAGAATAAATTCTCAATGTGAAACGCCCATGCTGTGTGATGAGAATGGTAATGTGTTATACAACAGCCATCATATGCATTCTTTGGCCCAAGCTTCTTGTTGGCGAGGAATTCATTGAGCCACTGAGCATGGAGTTGTTGCTATGGCTTCGGGGAAGGCGTTTTGAAGCAGGTGATGACATTGGGTCAGTGAAAACGCGAGTGAATGCCGGGCTTGACTCGCGATGAGGTGTACAAACCGGACTTTGAATAGTACCATCAGTTTCACGGATGATGTCGGCCAATTTTCGACTCAAAACAGAAGCACGATGGACCAAGTCGCGAAGACTGGTCGTGTCGAACGGCATTTTGTTTGGAGATTGCTCAACCGCCTCTGATAACCAAGGATCTGAAGTGGAACGATGTTGATGCATGGTCTCCATGACTGTACGAGCAACTTCAGCTGCGGTTTTCGCACTCGAAGAACGGACAGGAACTGCTGGAGGACGTAGACCATCTCTGGTGGGAGGGTTATGAATGACAGCTCCAGCTCCAAAGATATCATCTTCAGGCGAGAATACTGAACGTCGTCGAACAGTGTTACCATCATAGATATAACCCGAGGGTTTCCCACACCGATCCAAGACTTCCATCGGCACATCTGGAGTAGCGACATCTTCAGCATCGGGGCCAAGATCGATGAACTTGTCACCAAAGTCTTGGTCGAAAGAAATAGATGCAGGAGACTGAGGGGGCGATAGAGTAGGATCTTCTTCATCCGGCACAGCCAAAGCAATAATACCTTCAGCTTCCTTCCACAGTTGTGCTGAAGGTCCATGTATCAAGTTCTTTTCCCGAGCCAAAAGACGCAACCTCTTGAGATCTTCGACTAGCAGGCACACTTCTCGAATCTGTCCAACGTGGCCAACGACGTTTGCTTGGCTGGCTTGAATCGCGAGAGGGACAAGCATTACACCGGTCTCAATCTTGAGATTGCCATTCTCAAGGCCAGCTTCATCATTAGTCTCGAAGTCAAAATCGTTATCCCAGTCCTCACTGACGCCTTTCGCGCCCAAGCCCCAAGTACCAAATTTTGGTGTCAGCTTTGTGTGCTCACGTTGGTGATTGAGATCGGGAACTAAAGGAACACTTTGACTTCGGATATGCAATGGGGTGGGGCCTTTTCGTCCGACAGTTCGCCCACCTCGTCCATTCAGGGCAAGTTGTTTGACATGTGCTGTCCTAGGTCGAGCGGAACTTCCAAGTAGATCTTTCTCCGATGTAGATGGTTCAGACCAATCAAATAAATTGCTCTTGGGTCGTTCAGCATAATGATTACCGCTTGTGGAACCACTAAGAGTAACATCTGCAGGGGCTCCTCTGTTTATTGGACTGACCCGGCGACTATTCAAGCTATTTGGCGGTGACAGTGGGTTTCCCGCCTCCATATTTTCGTTCTCTTCATCTCGAGTCCAGTCTTCATCTTCTTCATCGTTGTCCAAGTTCAGTGTGGCAAAATCTTTCGAAGCGATACAAAAGCTTGGTGGTGATGAGGGAATGATTTCCTCTGCATCTATAGCATAAGTCGATTTGGCGACTTCGGAAGAAGTGTTGAAAAGCTTTACTGGTGTTGATTGACCTTCATCCTCCTCAACAATACGATGTTCAATTTCACCAAAGGCGCCATTCGCCATCAGATCGTGAATTGAAAGCCTCTTAGCCTTTGCATGTACGTTGGCGTTTGCGATGTTTGGAGGGGACTCATCAAACATTGAGTCAAGGGGCGTATTTTGTGATCGTAGACTGCTCGTGGCCCCCGATCTCAGTGAGTCGTACACGGTTTCACTTTGGAAATCCAAATCTTCGTCTTCACCAGATGCAAATCCTCTCATCTCATTATCTGAACCAATCAAAGTCGAAGTTCTGTCTCCCACTTCTGACATGCCATGTTTCGAACTCAATGTAGCATTATATGACAATGAACCATTTGTTGATCCAGGAATTGTAGAAGAAAAAGAAGTCGCAGCAGTACTAGACATTGGTAGAGGTGAACTGGGACTTCGAAGGGGGGCCGACGACGAGGACGATGACAAGCCCAGACGAGCTAAATCGAGGTTGAATGATGATAGTCGGTTGAGAGGTGGTAATGGAGATGATGTATTCCTTCGAGGAACGTAATTGAGATGGGTAAAGGGATTCGTTGGTGACACCGGGGAGAAGTCTTCGGCAGGAGAGCGAAGCTCTCTCTGGAATACCAATTGATCCATGAATGGTCGAGAGTGATGTGGGGCAGGTCCACTTGCAGAAATCGATATCCTTCTCGTATCCAATGGTAGAGGTGCAGATACGTGACGCCTAACACCCAGCGTAGATTCTGAATTTCGTTTTTTATTCCTTAAGCTTCCTGTCCGAGGTATCCATGTGGTCGGTGAATCGAAATGCATAGACAGTGACCGCCTTATAGGCCTCTCATCTTCCGAATCGTCTTCATCCAGAGGCGAGCTGGGGATGTCTTCCATTGTATCTTGGTCAATTGGTCCGTCACAGAGAAGCCCTCCCTCGTCGTAATACCCTTCCATTTCTTCAGTCGAAACGGTGATTAAATGTGGTTTGACCAAAGTCGGTCTAACGGTATGATCTGGCATCACCCGCTTTGAGGTCCAGAAAAAATTATGCACATTCCCATCCCCTGATCTGCCGGCGGATCTTTCTTTGAAAAATTTGGTTGGTCGGGAGTTGAAATACATACGCCATGAGCTGCGAGGTGATTCACTAGATTTCTTTACGGGTGCAGCATGTGTGGATACTGTTGACCGCCTTGGGGCAGTGGGACGCGCTTGCGTTTTTGTACCTGGAGAATCATCGATGAATCGCTGCTGCAGCGTAACCGAACGTTGATGACTGGTAGCTGGTCTCCGTAAGGTCGGTACCTGCGCTCTTGATCCACTCGAGTCTGTTTCCCTACGATATCTCTGCGATGTGTGCCTCTTGACCAGTTTGTTTGGAGGTAATTGTGTGGGACTATCGCGAGGGGTTGACAATATGGGTGTCGCAGAGTCATGAGAGAGCGCCAGAGAAGGCGATTCTGGTGCTATACTTGATCTAGGACTGCTATTTCCCGATACTGGCAGAGATAATTTCCGGATCCAGGAACTGCGAGACGATGAAGAATCCCTAACCACTTCCTCCCCCGAAACATCATTCTGTCCTTCGCCCGATCGAAGTAATGACCACCTTCGCGCCGCGCCGTTTTGTGATGCAGTGGGAGAATCGAGTTTTGCATTCGAGGAACGTCGAAGGAATGTTGTTAAAGTTTGGGAGCCAGGGGCAGGTGAAGAACTGGTGGCATCAGAAGGATTGCGACTTTCTGGAGTGGCCATGGTAGAACTCGTAGGGGGTCGTGAGACGATAGACGGTGTACCTAGGCTAGAAGAATTGTCGACATCTGTAATGATATCTCCAGGTTTCCTTCTTTTCGAGAGTGTGCGAGGGGGAGGAGTCGACTGGTCTGGACTTCCCAATGCCAGGCCAGCAGCTGCGACACCGACGGTACTTGAAGCAACAAGCTGTAAAAAGGAGAAATAATTATTAGTGTTGAAAGATAGAATGTGAATGAAGACCAATGTTGTATTAAAAAATGTTGAGACTTGTGCAGGGAGACCAATGAAGACGAATGAGGAACAAGATATCAATTGATTTTTGAAGAATGTAGATTGGAGAACTTACACTGGGAACGGTCTTCATCTTTCACTTATATTGCTTACACCACTACCAAGAAGGAGAAAGAAGTAACGGAGGAAATATCGTAATCGTCAAGAACCTCATGAGTATCGTAAGTATTCCATACCAAGCGGAAGTTTTACTACTATCTTTTTGGGAAATGGATGTGGTTGAAAGCAGAGATGGTGTGGTAGGTAGTGAGCGAGCGAGCGAGTGTGGTGGTGGTGGTGGTGGTGGTGTGGAGAGGATCTTTTGGAAGGAATGGGTTGGGGGGTGAAGTGCACCAAAACACCAATATCGTAGATAGGGTAAATAATAAACACTAGAAATTTAAAAGATAGAAGTTCTTTCTTTTTCGATGTTTTGGAGAAATGAATTGTAAAGTAATTTCTTTAATAAATCGAAGGCGTGAAATTGTAATATGAAATTGTAGTACGATTCTCTTTGCTTTTTCTCAAATGATACCGAAAAAAGGGAGGAATTGAATTTGGAGAATACGGTCTGAAGTCAATGTGGATGTTTTGAAAATGTGTGGTTTATATTGAACGTCAAGTCGATTCGTCCGTACTGGAGAGAAGGTAGGGTAGGTAGGAAGGAAGTGTGTGAGTGTGTGAGTGTGTAGGTAGAGTAGTACCGGTAGTATCAGTCATAAAAAGAGTGTGTGATGGGGTAAACAGCTACCAAGATGATGAAGGGCGGTAGGCGTGAAGTCTCGTAGGAGATAGTGAATTGAATTGAATCGAATTGAATTGAATCAGAATTGAATGTATGAAATCCTCCCCCTCCGCTTTGAATGGGCAAGAAGGTTGATAGTCTGAAGGGCCTTTCAAAAGAAAAGAAAGAGAGAGGGAAAAGGTATCAGATAGGATTGTCGTAGTAGTAAGTATAATATGCGTATAATATGAGTATAATATGAGTATAATGTGAACGAACGAATGGATATAATATGAAGAACCAGAGTTGCCGTTACCAGCTAGGTCCTACCTACGACACTAGCTAGCGCCTCTCCCTAGCACCAGCACCAGCACAATTCAATTCAATTCGGTTTGCGATAATATGTATGGTATTCGGTAGGGTATGCGGTCTGCAGTCTGCGGTCTGCGATATGCGATATGCGTGCGGTATGCGAAAGGCTTGTGGTTTGCTGGATTCTGATCTACGGAGTAAGACCTTTTGAGAGTAAAAAAAACCCAAGTTAAGTCAGAAAAGGAAAAGTCTTATGATTCTGCTTCCATTGATTGGCTACAGGCGAATAGTCATTCAAGGTTCACACTACCACCTCTTTACCTCCTCTCACCTCTCTTACCTCTCTTACCACTTTTCTCTCCATTGTAAATTTGTAACTTCCCGTCAAGGTTAAATCGCAATTCTGGGATCGCGGTGGATTCTTCATTGGAGCTAACCAAGCATTCAACACTTAAACCCAGCAGCTCATTATTAGGTGGATCCAATCGAGATATAGCATTAACTTAAGCAAACCTGAGAGTTCCATCTATTACTAGGTACCCAGCATCTACAAAAGTACTGACCCGCGTTTATTCAAGTAGCCCGTTTTTCCCCTGCATTTATGAATTAAGAAAGAGGATCATACGGAGCACTCTACATCATATCGTGGCCATGGTTGGCCATGGTTGGTCATGGGCATGGTCATGCTGATTGGTCAAGGTTATGAGAGTGCCCCAGCTCCGTTCCATCTGGGATCTGGGAGGTACTAAGTAGCTTGATCTAGGTAGCTGTGGTGTGGCTACCTGGTAAATATCATTCTCGCATACAAGCACACAAGCACGGAGACCATATAGGTAGTTCATAGATACCATACTCACTTCATAGATATCATACATAGTTCAGATGCTTCACGTAGCAGTTGACCCTGACAATGTGATCACAAACCCTAGGAATAGAAAGCTTAACCGGCATTATACCTTATCCCATCTGCTTCTAGAAAAGCTGATACTCACTATAGCTACGAAATGTCCACTGTGCACATTCAAAAATACCATACGACTTTGCAAATACTGACTTCCGCTTGCCTCTTAGTTGCGCACCCTAACACCCTAGATTCATCATGGTCCGTCCCGTAAACAAGGTGGGAAAAAATCTAATGAGCCACGCGATTGTTATCCATTCCAAGTGCCCGTTCATCTTAGTTAGTTTCGCTTCATTGTCCCATTGCCATTGGCCGGCATCTAGAAACAAGGAAGGGAGATCTTTTGAGTGTGAAGTAAGAACGAGAAAAGTTTGAATGTCAGGGTACCTAGCCAGCCAAAAGTCTATGGGCATCCGAAGCTTCGATACTCTCGAGACTACTGTCTGTATAAGGCATGGGGGGCTCATATATGATAGTTCAACGTTCGAATCTGGTCTGTAGCGAACGCAATTATCAAAACGGGCGTACAATGTATGTAACATGTGACCCGACTAGCTGAGCCTTAGCTAGTCGATCAGATCAAAGGGAATCTGGGAGAGATCACATTAATAACTACAGTTGCTACGCCACAACTTATTTCAGCTTTTCAGTGCCTCACTTTTTTTTTTAAGTATCGGAAATATCGATATTTTGAAACCTTGATAGCATCAAAATATATCACAACACACACACATGTGGGCCAGTCAGTTGTCGTCTACTTGTGACAGGAAGAAACATGATCACCGCCTTTAATTTTCGACATTGTTTACATCCTGAAACAAGCGAGGGATATTTTGGGTGTTATCGGAATATCATGGGTATAGAATCTGGTTCGCGAGTCAACGAGAATATTATGAGACCATATTCAATATACAATGCATTCGTTTCTTTCCCCTCCTCTTCTTTGGGAATACTAATGGATCAGACATATCTATTATAAATCTAGGATCACAAATATAGAGATCTTCCCGCCAAGATCATATAGAGTTATGGTGCTGTTGCAATCCGTACTGCTGCGGTCAGCATCGGTATGCTCTATCCTTATGGATACCTAATCTTCATCCGAAGTGTTCATCCAACACTCCATTTCGTAGCTCCTCTGTACAATCATATGTTTCGCAGAGGAACATGGAAGAAGACGTGATTGATAGATAGTACAGTATGCTTGTTTCAGATGCCGACGAACACCACTGTAACATTATGCAGCCAGCTTATAAGTTTTCCAATGTGAAAATCCGGCAGAGCTCTTTTGGGATAATTGAATCACTGAGGATTACCAAGGCTGTTATTGATTCCTCAATAAGAGAATCACAATAGCGATAATACCATACTTAGTATCATTATCCTCCCAACAGGGCTGAGGTGGAAAAAGTAAGCATTTCCCGAACACAATGGTTCTTATGGTAATATAGTTACATTTTCAAAAAGGCTCAAAGCCGCCACACCAGGGGTTTCTGGGATGGCTCAATTCAACGATTACGAATGGCTGGATAGCTGGATGCTATACATCGAACCGGTTACGATGCACAAACTAATTATTTAGTTGCTTTTGGTAGGCACGCTCGGGCTTCAAGGTAAACAAAACCCCAACCCCTCTTTTGGCGAGGGGTTATGATCATCATGGAAAAGCATTGAGCAATGAGGGGGAGGCAAAAAAAAAGATGTTATCGGTATAAAGTCCGAATGTTAAAAGTACTATGAAGTACACTACCTCCAAGGCAATAGGTATGTGAAAATGGCATTGCCATTTACTATCCTGTTTGATGCGCGATAGATATCGTACATGGTCCAATGGATCGTGTTTCCTTGCTCTGCTCTGCTTTGCTTTCTTCCCTACTTGCATCGCGTTACATTGTGGGATTCTTTACTCCGTACAATCATAAAGCGTCTTCCCCGTCATTGTTGATAGACTCGCGTGTATGATTGTCCAATGGAGAGGTGTGTGAGATCTATTGCGGTACAGCTTTCTCACCAACCCTGTCCCTGCTTGCATGTCGCCATCTTTTGAACCAAGATTTCGTTCCTTGATCAGTAAGAATTAGAGCAACCTACCTAGACATGTATGGAATACGATGCGCCGGGCTTTTCAGCTGATCGATTTTGATTGATCCGCTTTGCGACGTAAAAACACTACGGCAGATCAATCAATATCTTGGTTTGTCCATGGAGACGCTTTGATGACATGAGAAGTGATAGATCATGGAAGGGAAGCTCTCATTGTCTTCTGGCCTTCTAGTCTTCTGCGCGTTCCGACGGAGATAAGTGAAGCGAAGAAAAAGAAAGATGTAACGTAAAAAAGTAAATAATACAGATGAGAGCAAACAAGTACGGCTTAGATCATCTCCCAGGTTCCTCCACAATAGCAAGACATTTTCTTACAGCCCACTGCCCGCTTCTTCCTCCCAACATGGTATTCATTCCTACGGTTTCTCTTGACCGAGTTGCTTCCCGGCGCAATGCGCATCTTCATCATCTTCATCATCATTCACAAATGCAAGAAAAACTCCGAGCCTTGAAGATCTGTACGTACAGCAAGCACTAGGGAGATGGATGGGAGATACTGAAAATGGCTCCTCACATATCAGAAAAGTCTCAAGGTCTCTAGGCACATACCCAATAAAGCTCCCCCTGTATATTTTTTGCCGCCGAGCTAGGTCTACCCCTTCCCAGATCTCCCCCTCCCGGAATTAGACTCTTGACAACTCACACCTACATACATCCATCATCCATCATCCATCATCCTTTGCTACCGGCAGCAAACTCCGCACGCCACGGATATTTTTCAGAGCTGCATCGAAAGATCGAAAGTCGACCTGTTTTTTCCCTGTTTGACTGGTAAATTCGCTGTGGAGAAACTCCGATAGCAAGATTTCCTCTAGAGGCACAACATTCTAAAAATCCCATTCGAGCTTTCATGGGAACATTATCATCTCTATCCTCCATGCACGCACCATACACATGAGGTTATCCGCAGCTGCATATGCAGCCCATATTCCCACAACTGCTTTGGTACGAAGCGTACCTATTATTATCGGTACCGTGTATTTTCTCGCGGTACCTAGATTTCAAGAACCATGGATCGTACGGAATGAGACATGGGCTTCGGCGACATAGTATGTAGAGATTTACCTTGCATCTGGGATGACCAGGCAAACATATTAAAATTTCTGGTTTTTTTTTTTCCTTGGTTACTTTTCACAGTTGACAGATCCATTCATTGCCTTGATATCCGAATCCGAAATTTGGTTCTACAAGAGAGTGTGAAATCGCGATCTGGAGCGACCGACGCGTTAGATTCGTGTCGTAGGAGCTAAGGAGATATGGATGTGCCATGCGCGATGAACTTGTCTTTTGTTGAGAAATGAAATTATCCTTCATCTCATGGCGCTCTCATTCCAGCCCGTCATTGTAGAACTATCTATGCATCTACGTTCCCATCCGAACATTTCAGATGAGACAATAATTAACCATATCATGAAATCACATATCGCCGTTATACCGTATATTTTAATACCGTGCCGTCCATCTGTACTGTGCTCAAATACCAAACCAAACATATTGTCCCGGCGCAAACAAATCGCTGCATTCATCACCGCCTCTGCAATTTCCTATCTCCAAGGTATCTTTCTACCTCTCCCTTTGAAATCCAACCAATTCCTCAGATTAAGCATGCAGTGTGAGAGTTCGTGCAGCTTCACGAAACCAATAAGGATTTGCAAATTGCGTCATATTATTCTAATAATAAGAGGGCGATATGCATGTGCATCTACTAAGGCATCTCCTCTCCCTTGCATTCGAAGAATCATTAGTTTCCGCCCATTTATGGACTCTGCGAGATAGTCATTGGTCGTGTGGCCCCATCCTCCAAAGAGAAAATATATTGCATTCTGGGGAAATGAAAATGGGAACATGTACGGTGTACTCCACCGTTGTCATGGGAAAGGTCAATCACGTTAGGTAGAAGAGAAAAAATAAAATTACCATTCATCAACGTGTCAAACATTGAAGAGGGTCGAGACTCTGCCGGATTGCGAGAATAGATTGCTTTACCGCCGCCCCGTTCTAAAGAGTGTAAACGAGCAAAATAAACGAGACAGATCGAACGGATGAACAAACGAAGGGAAGGGATTGACAGAAAGGAAAAAGGAAAGAAAGACCAAGAGAACGAATGAAAGTTTGCTGCTGCTATAGATCGATTAGCAATAATCAATCAGCAAAGGCTTGATTTACATCGCTCGTTCAACTTCACGGATTGGAGATGTTATCTTTTTCTAAAATCGATAGTTATGATTCTCTAGGTCTATTCGAAAGATTGGTGTTAAAAAAGGTACACCTTACTTATACCCACCTACCTACCTCCCTACCTATGAAAGTGATATCAGCTGAAGAGTTACATTTCCCTCCCTACCTGAGGAATTCACGATTCTGGAGCAGCCTCCTCAATCAACTCCACATCCAATCAAACCTAATAATGATCCTTCCTTCACCAGAGGCACAACAAATATCGGCCATGCCGGGAAGTTTAAACGGAAGTGGGGTTTTTGCCTTGGCAACCGGGCATAGACAGACCGCACAAGACATCTACCTGGGTAATTTGTGCAATGTTGTGCTGTCACATGATTGTTCGACCACGTGCGACTACTTTGGGAAGAGGGCCTTTCGTCCGAGGTTTTGCAATGTTATGGTTGCTATGTTACTACCATTTTTGTATTTTTCGGACATTTTCACATTCGCTTCCCCTGGTTCATGGACTGTGAAATTGATGGGAAGCACAGCATATAATGGAAATGGAAGATGAAAGTAAGGTTACAAGGTGATCTCTGCAAAAACAAGGTATCTATATCTATACTTCAACCCTCCTTTCAACATGTTGTAGAGAACGATCTTAAAGATCTATGGGAAAACCGTCCCATACCCTGTTTTTCTATCTTCATTTCTCTCTCTTTATGTAATTCTTGAATTCAACTAGAAAGGCAGCCTTCTAGTCACCAGTATCTCTCCTTTTCTCAAACTATCAAACCATCAAGCCTATCTACTTCAGCTCAGTCCCACCTCTCACAAGCTCCCCAATCACGTCTTCCATTCTTCTCGTACCCGAATCCGGGAGTTTAAACATCCATCCCCTCTGCGGGCTCTGCGGGCAACACTCGTTACATATACCGGGTGCATGTGACTCTACGGGACTCCAAATCCTCAAGACGTCACCACTATGCAGCCAGAGAATCCCTTCGGAGGAATACCAAAGCACGAAATGTACAATTCGTGTTCCATACCCCCCAATAATTCGTTCTCTCTAACACGGTCTAGTTCTCGCGCAAACATGACATTTCAAACACGGCATACTCAATTCCGTAGTTTTGACTAGGCCAGTTGACGCGCATGTAGCGTACGGTACTTAGGTATGCCAAATCTCTTTTACCGTATCTTCGGAGATTGTGTCTGTAGTGGGAACATCGTCATTTCGATCTGTCTGCGAGGTAGCGGGCAGGAGGTTCCTTGTTGTTAAATTGCCGATGTCTAATTTATGATTAAAAAGTTTATGGGGAGGCTGAAAGTTCGAGAATGTTTCGTGCACGGATGAGAGCGACCGGTAGGTAGAGATTTTTGGTAGTGGTGGCTGTGTCTTAATAATTTTCGGGGAAATTTTTCACCTCGCTTTGACGTGCTGCTAGAGAATTAAGACGGGGTGACTAACGAATGCCGTTTGTTTCAGTTTGACTTTGAATTTGTTGAGAGAGCATTCATTGAGGCTCTGTGCAAGATGGCGGTGTAGATGACATGGCGATCGTGATGTCGATGATTAAGGCATCGGATAATGAGATTGCCATGATATCATATCCATGGATTTCCCCTGACTATTCAAAGTTGAATGTGTATTTTCAACCAATCTATAAGCTCATGCTGAAGATTTATATCTGACCAGTGAACCGAAATCAGAGATGTTTTGAAATGCAATTTGTTAATTCTCAGGATATGTATGATCTTTATGTTCTCCTTGGAGTCAATCGAGTTCAGAGGATACACATTAATATTGTGCATTTGGTGGTATCAAATCTGCCTCGAAGCATTTTTGCATTGTGTTTCGGATCCTCAGTAATATTCTGTCATGACGATGTACCTATGTAACTGAGAAGCCTCATTCTATCATTCTAGTGCCCATCACCACCAATCTCAAGATACTCCCAATATCAAGAGACTACGTATCGCTATGGATATCTTGCAGGCGGAAATTTTCCCGTGATACTCGACGTACATTCCCATCTTCATCTGACACAAGCCCGATTTTGTTCTCATCATGAAGCTCTCAATACACTGGCTCCCCCTCCTCCTAAGAAACATGATCTTTCTAGTCCTAGCTGCTTGCCCAACAATGCTGAAACCAGCATATCTGACTCCGTCTCTCGCTGCAGGGCGATCGGCTCAGTTAGCTGCTGGAAACTTCACAAGACCCCGTACTGTCATCTTTGATACAAATAGAGCGCTCCTGATTCTTCAACAAGGAGTGGGTAATGCACATGTTAAATGGATCGATGAAGGAACCACCTGTTTGTAAACCTAATCAAGACCATCGAGATTGGTTCTACAGTTGCGTGTTGCTTCTCTCCTGTCATATATGTGCTTGAAAATGAGGACATCAGCGTGCTAGTGTCTTTGTGACTTAACCATAGGATAGCTCTAAGCAATAACGACGAAACTCTACATGCTTCGTCGAGTAATGTATATACACGGAACTACAAATCAGCTACCCAACACAGTAGGAAGCACAAACCGAATCATCGTAACAACCCGTACATCACATTCCACATCCCTTCATCATTCAAGAAGGCCTCAAATTACCCCTTCCTCAAAACTGACCAACGATGAACCCATTACACACCCGCTCCCTGCTAAGCACCAAGCACCAAGCACTAAACATAAACGCACCCCAACCAACTCCTCTCATCTCACAGCAAAACCTTCAATATCAACACCAAAGCTACGTCTTTATCTCCAGGACATCATCAACCAAAAATCTTCAACCTCGCCCCCAACTCAACACTTCCGAATCCCCCCCCCCCTCCCTAAAGCTTCACTATTCATAGGAAAGTATTCGCTAGCGACTTCCGCATTTCATCTCTCTAGCCGAAACCCCTCTTTCCACCAGTCTATATCCCATCGAAAACACTCCTAAAAAATATTACACGCGATAATATCGATATCCATCTCTTCCATCCCAGCGAATCGTTGGGTTTTACAGCTAGCTTAACAGTACAGAAGACCTAGGAGAAATTCACTGGTTCCCGTAATGTTTTGCAGTGAGAACGCAACGGAAGTGGGCGGGGAACGATTTCGTATGTTGCAGAATGCGACGGATGCTGATATTTGACGGGATGATGCGGCGGTACATGTTGCGCCGATATTGAAAAATTTCCGCACATTTAACGCAGCAAGTTTGGGGCGATGTATGGAGATTTTGATTGTGAATGTGGTTGTAAGGGATTGTCGTGTCTGGGGTACTGGGGTTGAAGTTATATTGGAACGTTGATGTGAGTGCGCGGCTGTAGATTGGATATCATGTTTCTGGTAGATGATATAAGAGGCATTCGTTAGTTTCCGTGGTAGTTTGTGATTTTCCTTTGCCTCGTCCTTTTTTCCCGTCTTCGAAAATCAAGTCATGGCTCTCACGACAGAGAAACTACCTCGAATTTTCTCATCGGCTAGCGCATCTCTTTCCTCTGATTTAATCCCAACACGGGTTTCCCTATATCTTCTTCCACGTCCACAACAGCTACTACTGACAGCATATGAGACTCCAATGCCTTGTTTTGTCTGGGAGATCGTTTACACCTGTATTTATGGCGTTGAGTATTTTGGCAGATCTTTCGAGAGCAATGATTCTATGGGGAAGATTGAGGTTCTGGTTAAAATGGAGTTATAAAAAAGACTAAGTGAGACGAGTGGAGTGAATGATCTTAAGTAAGGAGGCGGAGAAGGAGTAGCCAAAGAAAGGAAAATGTCAAGTTTGCAAATCTAGAAAAAGAGGAGAGTGAGTGCAGTGGCTGAGATGGGAGATATGTCCGGGTATTGATTTGATAATGAAACCCGAATGTCTTGCCCGTCTAATGAAGGGGAGATAAATGCCTAACGGCTTCGAATATATGGACTTATATGATCTATGCTTGCGTATCTACTACTTCACCCGCAGTCTTTCCCACCACGGCCGTTGGCTCAACACAAACATAGTGCTAAAGTCAAATAAGAATATCATACTTATTTCATTTTTCATAAACGATACAATTGTGCACTTGGCTACGATCTTTCGTCAAAGTCATTAGAGGCTGTGGGTAGTTCCACATCGTACATCTAGCCCACCTGGCCTTCGACGCTAAGAATTGATGGTTCACACTAAGAATTGCCAGATCTATACTACCTTCGCTCGCGATCTTTTGTTCTTCATCGTTGGCATTGCCGGCAGCGACTTCGGTCGCTCTTTGATACGATAAACTTGAATACCACCGAACTGTGGACCACACTTAAGATTGCAAATTGGAATGCGAAAACCACACCAGGAAACAAACGATTGATATTGCGCCACTTTCTCACGCAATGGGAGACGAACCGGACTGCACACCGCATGTAGATCCGTCGTTTGGGAGAAGACCACCAAGTAAAATCATTTACTGCTCTGTAAATGTCACACCAAAAGCAAGGCGAACAACAAATTTATTGCATAAGCTTGAAAATTTGAAATAGCTCTTAATTAATCTTGTAATGTATATCAAGAAAGGTAGGCGATCCAATTTGTCTTTCGAAATCATGAGGCTTCCCGAGCGACTGAGAGAGTGTAAACAGAAGTCGGTGACTGTTGCATGATGGACAAATAGATAGGATAATAGACTATCTAAATTTCTCTGGATTGAAAGAGTTCCTCGTTATCCCAACAATTCTCTGGATTTCTGAGCTTCTGAAGATTACAATCTGGGTGATCGTTGGATTGTGCAGTCGACACAAAGTCTCTTCACTCCGCCTCAAACTGTGAACGGGAGAAATGCATTAGGTTGATGCCATCCATCCATCCTTGTGACAATGAAGTTTTCAATCTCATCATGTGAAGGTGAGATACTGGCAATGTTATGAAGCAAATCAACAGATTATAAACATGCAGCCAGTAATGTTAATGGAGAATTAGACGCGTTTGTACCTACTCGCACTGCGACTAACTAGGTATAATTTTTCTATATTACGGATTCACTGCATCCAATCTGCTTCATTCGTGTACAGTTTTCTTTCCCCTCTCCCCCCACCAACACCCTGCCCTCTACTACTCAAATCACATCCGTCCTGCTCGTCCTCTCATGCGACTAGTAATCTTCTTTATGCAAGATTCACTCAACCAATTTTCATCCACAAAGGCCACAACCAGCAAACAACTATGAAACCAATGCTAAATCGTATGATGAAAACAATTATGCTAATTCCATACACAAGCTGCCCTTTCTCCCAATGAATCGAACACCTGCATCGCTATAAGGAAAAAGATAATGCTGCAAAGCAACAGGAAAATGTAAAAAATTCGGCAGCCAAACACATTGTTTGATAACGGCCTATTGAATTACCGTGGTCATTTATTTTTTGTCCACTAAATATTGCGCAGTGGATGTATGTTGCTGAAACCAAACTGAATATACTCCCTGTATGAAAAAAACACAAATTGTAGGGTATGAAAACAAAGGAAATTATTTTGAGAAGGAGATCATCAACGTAAGCCGATAACACTCATCTCCAACGTCCACACTCTTCGAATCCACACCTTTAATTTTCCCTCCACACCTTCTACATTTTCCAGTTCGACACCTTCCCACCAACATCTTCTTGCAGGTTTTCTCCAGAAAAGCAGAAGCTTTTGTGCCATACCTACAGCATTACTACCCATCTCGTTGCCACGGATATCAGTTCGGAGGCGGGCTAATGCGAGACTGCATATGACAGCCTTGTTTGGTTCTCCTGCTCGATGACCCCAATGATCGTCATGGTTGAAACCTCTGTTTTTGTATTAGTTGAATGTCTATAGGCATTATCATAAAAAACAAACATACCCGGCAGTCAACATCTCAATCAAATGCTGTTCCGTTGTACCTGTTTCTTCACTTCTTCTCAATCCAGAAAATATGCCGTCCTGTTTTAATAGTGCCTTCCCAGCCGCTCTCTTTACCTCTATCATCTCGGGTTGTTCGATATCAGGTCTAGGAGGAATTGCATAGAAGTCCAAGTCTTCCCTCAAAACAATTATGCCGGCTCTATCTTGTAACATCTCCCTAGCGGATCCTGCCATTGGCTCAATTGGTACAGCGTCTGCGTCTGGTCCTGGTGAGTTTGAACCCGATGGAATGGTTTGCGCCACGTTGCGAAAGAATTCAAGCATGTATTGTAAGGATGCAGGATCGTACTGAGAGAAAATGTCAGCTATATGCACGTCTAAATTTGACAGTATATTGCGAATAAATAATGGAGTATCACGGACATCAACCTGGAAGGCATCCCCTTCATGGTAGGTACTTAAATGGCCATCCGGTAGTAAACCATTGGGAAAGAGAGATAGGAGGACGAATTCTGGAAGTGTTAAGAGTTCATCTCGAGACAATGTAAACCGAGTGCCCCTAAATTATGAGATTAGTAGATGCGGACAATTGATTCATATATATTATTTGTAGCATACCGAAGGTCCATGGTGATGTTCTCATCTGCGCCGACATCTATAGAGCGTCAATAATTGATTCATCCAATAATTGATGATAATCAAACCCTACCTCCGAGAGTATTTATAGGTGCTGCACCTTGCTGCACTTGAGTAATAATACTCGCAGCTCCTCCAGCGGCCGCCATCAGATATGTGAATCCGTCGAGTGGACTTGAACCTTCCGAATATGCAGGTGGTGGTTCGTTTTCGTCGTCTTTCTTTGAGGATTCGCCTTTAGTGTCCTGCGGTAGTGCAGCTTTTGTTTCCGCCTCGACGTTTCTTGAGGAAGTAGAAGGTTCGTGGGCTAGTCGATTGTGATCGGACGCGACAGGTACGTATTCCGGAGCAGCAGGAGATGTAGGTAGAGATGCGCCTGCTTCAGTGACGGCAACCTTGTAGGCCTCGACAGCTTCGGCAGTTGAAGTATAAAGGGAAGAAAAGGGTGGGGGTCGTGGTGAAGAAGGCGTAGAATGCGATGGCTCTGAAATAGGGTATCTAGGGGGTGGTGATTGAGTACGATCTAGTTCTTCCTCTAACTTCGATTCGTGCTCTCCTTCTGTAATATTATCTAGCCCAACGGACGGACCGTCGATGGCTCCTTGCGTATTGGACAACGTGGTTGCTGAGATTTTCGGGGAAGTATTTGAAATTGAGATTTGATACAAGGATTAAATTTTAATTGCTTGAATTGCGGAAATTGTTTATTGGCATTGAAATGCGAACCAGAATGTCAGTTGTGGTGCGATATGTATTGAGTTGTTGTGTATAATTGATTCTGATCAATTTAGGAGGGATTACATAATAATGTCACTGCCACAAAGAGCTTAGTGTGATCTCAGAATATCCGTGCATATCCGACTTAAGTGCTATGATTGGTAGCCGCTAAGCGCTTAGAGTTGTATTAAGAGAATCGTTTGTTATCTATCAGATGAAAGATTGATTGTGGCATTTATACGATAGGTGTGTGTATGAATTCAAGCTAATGGATATACATCTTGATGTTCTTATAAACGCTCTTATCTGAATAAAAAATTATATGTTTAGTAGTTCGATTCTGCTGGTTGACGTCTAGGCAATCATGAGTGGATAGACATGTTCAGATATTCATCTCTTATACATTTGTATCTGAGATTCATATTCCAAACGAGCACATAGATAGTAAGTAGCATTTCTCAAAACCATTCCTAATGGCCCACGCTTTCCTCATCTGCTAGGCCATACCATTGCATTAATTCAACCAATTTATCCTGACCAGAGGATCGGTCATGGGGGATGGCCAATTAGTTAGTCACATTGATAGCGAGCTTGACACGCAGGTCCAGGAGGTCTTTGCAGTAATGATAGCTCAACCAGTTACGCATACCCCAGTCAGAACATCATTGATTCTTCAACAAGACCTAAATGTGATCGATGCACCGGGAAGGGTGTGGATGTGATCTGGTTGCGGAGAACCTTTTAACTAGTCATTGAATACTAACCGAAACTTCATGGAACACCTCGATAAACATAGCATACCTCAAATTTGCCACAATTCCAGTTGCTCGGATCAAATATTGCAGATAAAGGTGACTTGAAGCGCCATAAATATGAAGTCCACGGATTGTATACCTACAAATATTTACATTCCAATTTTCAGGGCCACATGCGAGATCATCCATGAATAGAACTTCGAATCACCAATGGAGGATCCCCGTCATCCTTTCCCACCAAGCCCTCCCCCATCAATGTTTCGAGCCAGAAGGAACCCTTAAAATAAGCTCAACCAATACATGACCTCCTCACAATGCTTACAGATCTCAACATAGGCTGATATGTTTGAAAAGGACTAATATCCAGACTAGACTTAGCGAAAGTGTCCGACTGGAACAAAAAGCTTCAAAAGTTGCAATAAAGGCGACTTGTGTACAATAAGAGCGCTTTAGACTTAGGAACATCACCAGAAATGCTAAATGATGATACTTTAATTTGTTTTACAATTTATTCTCCTATTTTAACATACTGCCTCTACCTATATGGTCAATCATTTCTTGGTAGAAGCGAGAGAGCGAAACATACCTATTCATAAGCGAATTCTTTTTAGGCGAGGGATAGCAGATCAGTGAACGACGAGTAGATATATGGGTGATAATCCTGGGGTGTTTCTCCTGTCGGTTGAGAGTGCCAGTAAACCTGCCATTTCTGACGAGGCTGGCCCGGTGTTACATATGCAAATTGTGCTACTGATTTTGAGGTGCATGTTCATCGGCGCTCTACGATCGTCACATGACTTCACCTGCCATCTCAGTATTAACCTATAAACTTCCCGCCTGAAGCACCATAATACCACACACTATGACACATTATCCATGATCAAATCACAGTGGGCGTACGATAGCGAGGGAGCCTTTGATACAGCAAGCATCAAGCCAGTGTGAGGTCTTTGAAATACTCTTGAGTTTGTTGAGAATCATAGTTTCTGAGCTGACGAGTTCGGATTTTGCGAGCACCAAGAACAGATAATATATTACGTACTTAAAGAATAGATATCCTGTGATGCAGTGGGATAGTTCGGAGTTATATGGGCTACATGGAGTCAGGGAGTCAGAGGTCTGGTTTCATCCACGAAACAGCACAGGAGCAACTTTCCGGACAAAGTAATGTCTATTCACAAATCAAGAACTGAACTATATACAAGCATGGTACTCATCACCAACAGCCAGTTTTCAAGGAGAAGTCAGCACACAAGTCGTGCGACCCCAAAACCCCAAATAAAAAGGTCTTTCAGCGGAGAAGAAAATGAGAAGAGAATTGAACCAAAAAATAGCATAGTAAAGCAAAACGCATCGACGTGGAAAACCTAGAGAGTGTTCGTATATTGTCTCACGAGTTGTCTCCTGTACCTAGAAATTTCCATATCAACTTTGTATGGATTAAAGCTCGTCCTCTGCCCCCACGATCCGAAGGTGAATCGCTGCGTTGCCCCTCCATATCCCCCCGCCACCCATGGTCCACAAGCCTCGCGCCTCAAAATCCTTCATTTCTAGAAGAAAGTTTAGATTCCGGAGTCATCTTGTGGGAAAGGTTCGGTTGGAGTCCAAGCAGTCCATGCTGCACACGTGTCTTGGAACGTGGACACATCAGCGGTTCCAATTGTCGGTAAAATACTACTCTCGCTCTCGACAAATTGTAAAGCCAACCCCTCAGATGCGTGCCATGCGATATGGCAGTGCATGAGCCAAGAACCGGGGTTGTCGATTTGAAAAGCGATGACAAGATGTCCGCCGGTAGGCAGCGTCATCACGTCACGGCGGGGTGGATTCACGAGATTGAGTGCGGTAGTAGCGGTGTAGGCTCCGGTACCTTGGGAGAGAGTCCAGAAATCGTGACCGTGAAGATGGATAGGGTGGTTAGGACTAGAAAGTATATTTTTAGTATGTTTTATATTAAGAACAATTGGTGGGCAATTGTAGAAAGCTTACCCGTTGGGTCCTGAGATGGCGAGAACGGCCCATCCCTTGTTCGCCGTAGTGGACTCAATAGGAATAACATTGTACTCTGTTGGCCAAATGTTTCCACTGTTCAAAACAGTAAGAAGAGTGGGGTCGGTCCAGTTTAGAAGTAAAGAACTTCCATTAAATAGCCATTGACCACCACCAGCAGTCAAAGTTGTCTTCATGATAGAACTAGCAACTGGATTGATTGGCACAAATGGAACAAGGCTTGCCAATGGTTCATCCAAACAACTAGTACTTGCCGTTACGGTAGATGTCGTCGTTGGATCAGCCGTAGAGCTAGAACCAGTGTATCTAAGGATACCAGTAATGTTGGCAGCGTTAGTGTTACCGGAACATGCTGTTTGCCATCCTGCTCTGATCCAGTAGTTGCCAACTGCAGCGTTGGCTGTAACGATGATATCGTAACGCTGAGCAATGCTTACTAGAATACTGGTAGCGTTGTATGGAACAATCGGTACAAAGTCCATTGCTATGACTTGGAAGCTGTGACCATCAATAGAAAATTGGAAATGGCCGTCAACAGCTGTGTTGACCACTCTGATGCGGTACTTCAAGCCTGGTGTAAAAGTAGTTTGAAACTTTTTACCAGCTCCATTGTATGTGTTGGTACCGTTCATAAGACCAGTCAAGAGTGTCGGTGGTGCTCCAGTCTTAGCTTTGTCCCAGAGCGATTGAACAGGTACGTGGTTCCAGTCATTCAAGAACAACATACCAAGATCAACATCGTAGTTGGCGGTCGCAGGGCCGTTAATAACAAGAGGGCCGAAGAGTCCATCACCATACTGAAGGATAAAATGAGAGTGATACCAAGAGCTACCATAGTTGTCCGCGTGAAACTTGTATGTGAGAGTATCTCCGGGAGCAATTGGACATTGTGTGATACCTGTGGAGAGTGTTAGTTTATATTATGGAATGGAATAGGATCATTTTTACCTGGAACTCCGTCGTACTGAGCGTTATTCAACTGTCTGATACCATGCCAGTGAACAGATGTTCCGTTACTAGTGAGTTTGTTTGTGACGTGAACGATAACATCATCACCCCAGTCTGCCGTAATCTGAGGTCCTGGGATGGTACCATTGAAGTTGAGAGTCGGTCGAGAAACTCCATCAGCACTGAGAGTTGTGTTTTGGACAACCAGCCAATACTGCAGATTAATGTGAGCTATGATTTGAGAAAGGGGGTTAAAATCGTCAATCTTACCTCTCTAGTTACACCTGTTTTTGGTACAGTGGTGTAAGAATTCGTAGATACCGAGTACTGTCCCCAACAACTCCTGGTTTTTGCAGTATTGGCACAACTTTGGCGTTCTTCAAGAGCGGATGGGATAATTTCTGCTGTTGGCAATGCCAAAGCTAAAGAAAGCGAGGCAAATTTTGCCAATGAACTAAAAAAGGAATTCTTCATGATGAATATGCGGAGGTTTCGACAAGACCCGGGGGAAGAGAGAGAGAGACCTGGTTGATTTGGAAGCTGAAGACAACACCATCGTTCAGACTCTTTATATAGTTGACTAGATGTACCTACCTGCTGAGAGCTCACCGATAACACGGCCAATATTCAATTTTTCCTTGTGAAGATGAGTAGAACCTCGGAAACTACGACGACATCCTCATCTTTCATCTCCATATCTGCAGTTGGAAAGGTAGAAGGTGGTATCTCGCAATCGCACACGGGGTCGTTCATCCCCTCCCACACAATGTAAACCCTTTCCTGAGCTCCATTAAGCCAAAAATAAATAGCATTCAGTAGGTGGTATTTTCGATAATGCAAAGAGAAGACTTAGGGTGTGCATAATGAAATATCGATTCATTTACAACTGATTAGAACCCTTGATGTCGATAACATTGAAGCTACCCGACGCTTGTGATATCTTCCAGAATGGATATCAAAATGAGATTTTTCGAAGTAGTGGCGCTAATAGGCGTACACCGATGCGAGCTGCATGTTTTCGTTAGTATGAAGCTCCATCTTAGGTCGTACTTTTCGGAGAATTTGGGTTGCAATACGGAAGGTAAGTGTTCGCTCATGTAAGCGCGGATGGCTCGAGATTTCTCGATGAAAAAACGTTAATTTCACCTGTCGCCGAGAGATTTGAGTATGGTTTTCTCAGAAAGCGAAACCTCAAAACAAAACAATGAGAGAACATCTCACCTAATTCTATAGTCCACAAACTTGAAGATCTTCACCGTACACGCAATGTCTACGCAACATCTACGCAATGCTGTTTGGAGTTACACCAGCGCAAGTGGATTTCCAAGGTTCTCGAGCAAAAAATTGATAGACATGTAGATGCAAAGCTTACTTCATGTCAGCGCAAGGGGTAACGAGAGGGGTTGCCGTTATCACATCGGAAAACGCCATACATCTATTTCGTGGCGCTACGAGCTACAGTTGCAGCAATACCTCGTGAGCATATTCTGGTTGGAAGACTAGATATCCAGATGGATGCAAAATCGAGCATTCACAAGGACCTGCTTCATGCATATCTATGCCGGTCAAACTTTGGCTGATTCGTGCGTTAATGTGACTTGAGCGATGTGCATTGCACCGCGCTCAAAGCTTGTGTTGCAGAAAGCGTAAGTTTGTCAATTGAAGCAATTTCAGCTGGTTAGGCGATGAAATTCCTTCCCAATACTCATTAGCCAGGCGCCAAGAACCCTGAGACAAAGTTCACGATGCAGAGTCAACTTCAACTTTTGTGATAGATTACACGGACCCGTTCACCTATGCCAAGCATAAGAAAACATTCTCATGCTACAAGAAGTTAACACTGCATCGGGAAGGCTGATGCTTCGGGGCATAGTAACAAAAAGGCTGACGACGACTATCCATCTTGTGGAGGGGTGAGACTGATAGTGTGGATGTCACGTTCTCATCGACCCCCGTAAAATAGAACAATACACATCATTGTGATAAGACGGGTAGGGCAATCTTGATACTGGATCTCACGCGTGAGGCTTAGTGCTAGTATTCCTCCTGATATTTACCTTTGAGAGCTATCGAAAGTATAAGCATTGTTTTCCCGGGTGTGCAGAGAGAGGCGCTTCCTTTGATGGGAGAAGAACATAGGTTCTAAGAAAAGATCGTTGATGCAGGGCCGTTGAATATTCATCAGCCAGCAAATTCTTCATGCATGTATTTGTTTGCCAATTAGGCGCCATGTTGAACTCTTCCATTTCCTCTTGGTCAAAATTCATGCTTATTGTGAGTCGAAAGAAGACCATCGTTCTCCACATAGGGAACTTGCGGAAGTATGCTTCCTAGATCATTGTTAGCATCGCTAATTTAGCATGAAATAACTTGACAGATTCGAGTCGACATTACTACGATTTCAATTCACGGCTAGGATTCTTCGGATCAGTCCCGTCTCAATGCGACCGCCACCTTCCATCCCGGGTAAAGAGCTCCTTGCCAAGTAACCTTGAATACGTACCCCATACACATTTTTTTAATATGATTATATTGTCGAAAGGATACACACATATGCTCATAGGTTATCCAAAATTCCATTAACACTAGGAATGTAAAGATAGGAAATGTGACAGGTCTACGAGCACACCAAGTCTTTTGCAGAGGTGATGGGACTCACATTATCGTGAGAATAAAGATTAATAGATCACATAACCCATGTAACATGGGAAGATGGATAGTTTTTGCGACTGTGCCCAAAAAAAGTAAGGTTGTGTCGCGACCCATATTTCAGGGTTTAAGTTTGTATCGTTTTCCATGCACGATGCAGATGTGCGGGAAGTAAGATGCAATAGTGAAAAGTAAGGTTGAATTCCTTAGAGACAGGCACAAAAAGATGCGTAAAAGATTGAAGGGGGAGACTAGATTCTGTGAATCGGATTTGGAGGGAATCTTCAGTAGGTAGCAAAGGAATTTGATTCATGGCTATTGCTCTACTCTGTACAACTTGGAGTAATACTTCGGTAGATCTATTGAGAGTGTCAGACGGCAGTGAGGAGCTGGCCTGTGGATTACCCATAGATACAACCCAATTCTTTCTGATGAATCTACAATATAACAAATGATGCTTCGCAGGACGCAGTAAATACTGCATATCTGACAAGATAACGAGGTAATTGCAAATGCTCTTTATCCAAATTATGGAAGAGTGATGCGGCACTCGCCAAGTAACACTGGCTGATTAGTGGTACATTATGTACCTCGAGGACCCTTTGATGAGTCGAAAGCCGCAAAAGTATGAGCATGCAGAAATGCCAAGAGAATCATGATAAGATCGGAGATTTGACAGAGAAACTTCCCCCGGTCGCGTCCCACACCATACCAGTACCTAAGGATGTTTGGAACTGGAGAGGTGAAAGATCATTGACGGAATAATGCTTTGAAAGCTGGATTGAAGGTAGCCAAAGATCGGAGTGGTTCTGAATGGGCAAAAGATGATTACTGGTATAACACCCACAATAGCCATGCCATGTAGTAGTGACTACAATGGTGAGGTATCGATGTAAGTAATAGATATATGGAAAAGGGCAAGAAGAAAAAAGCAAAGGAAAAATTGGAGAGAAAGAAAAATGAAGAAGATACATGCGATACGCATACGCACTATATGTCTACTTTGATAGTCAGTAGACTCCTGATTAGCATCTAGATACTCTCGCTACTCGTGTCCGTGTTAGAGAGTCGTTGGCGAGCGAGGTTACAGTGGGATCTACAGGCAGTCAGACCAGACGCAAAAACGTTTCCATGCGCAAAAATACCTACCTACCTACCTACATAAGCTTGAGATGCTTCTCGGAGACGACTTTCAACATGATGGAAAGTGATTTGAGGTATCGAGACATGGCTTCCTCCTTCATGTTTATTTATGTCGAGTCGATGTGATACGAGAATACGACGGAGAACGGGATTGAGCATTCTCTCGGTAGCCCCTCATGGTCTGTAAGTTCATCGTATCACAATTGATTAGTGACATCGAGTTTAACTCATTATATTGAATTTATCTCGATAGAGACTTTTGCATCGCAAAGATTTCCATTTTTCACACCTTTAAGATGGGACCAAATGCCCTCTTGTAGTACGCGATATCGAACCTGCTCAATTTATCTCACTTGGCACGCTACTCTAGTGATACTGTAGCAGATGAGGCGATATCACGGCAGATTGTTTAACCCGTCCATTGATTCCTCGATAGTCTTACACCGGCTGTACATCAAATTCGACGATCAATACCCTCGAAAGGCAAGTCGACTGATGATTATAACGGCTTGTATATCTTGTCATTGGTGTCACATATCGACAAAAAATTTCACATTGCCACAATTCCGACTAATATACATGAAGCCGAACGAAGCTATCGACCTCATCACGAACACAATGATTAGCTTCCTATTCAAGTACATAAGATGGTGTTCTATAGGCAAATAATACCACTTACAGCTTACGCGCCCGTCGCTGGAAAGCAGCGCTGGCAACGTCGCCATTTTCTGATTCCCGCGGATTCCACCCAATTGAAGGAATCCAAACATTTGAGGAGTTACCTTACTCCGTCGAATCCGGCTTACCAATTTCTTATTGACTACCTAGGTAATCTGGTGTGACCGAGGCAAAACCATATCTTGCGCGTTTTCTGGTGCAAGTTGATTGCATGCTTCTCGGCATTGTTTAAGCAACCACACAATCCACAGGCATCTGAACGTTCAACATCGAGCTACATGGAATATTTGATTGTAATTCTAGGGCTTCAAAGAAAAGCAATTCTCTGCTATTCGAAGTCGAATGAAAAGTGTACATCGTACCCTGGAACTATAGCAATTTACAGTGCTCTAGAATATTCAAGGCGTTTCTAGTTTACTCTGTCGCATAGCATAGCACCGCGTCTCTCAATCTAAATACAAAACCGGCCATCAAAACCCCAGCAATCAATAACTCATCCTTATGATTTCTTCAATTGAGCATCCATAGGAGATTATGCTTCTTTCGTTCAACTAGAATTAACCTTACTTTAATCCCATCTTTAGTTATTATATCGTATGAGCATTCGCGCGAAGAATCATTTACCGCCAGACATGACCCCTTGTTCTCATATAAATTTCTCCTGAATATGAATGTAATGTCAACAACAGACGGCAAAGACATGAGTTTGGAAATGACGAGGAAATTTCAAGTGAAAACCTATGGAGAGGAATCATGTTAGTCACCTATTGAGCCATCAAGGAAATTTCCTTCCTGCTCGCCAAGCTCGTTCAGGTGTACTGCAGTGAAGATCTAAATCAGTCATTGTTCCACAACTTTTAGGTGAATGGAAATCAACTTATCCTCACTTGATTTTTACCTCTTCTTCTACTTAATTTGAGGCCATTGCCCAGTCAAGCTACCGCTACGAAAGAGTACGGCTGCCGACACAAAAACCTCTCTTTTACTTTCACAATTGCAAAGACTTACTCCATCCCTCTCAAAATGAAATTCCAAGCACAACCCTTGACAATTCTCCCAATTCTTGTCCTCCCCAGTATCGCTTGTCTTACAGTAGTTTCTGCATGGCTGATCGTAGGCTGGCAAGGTATCGTTGTGGACAATTCCTGACCTCGATGCTCCAATCAATGGGTTCCCACCGACGTCGTGCACAATGAAACTACAGGGATGAATCTTACTCTCACAGGCTGTGAAGATGGCTACAGCGCAACAGTATTCATCAAAACTGGACTGAATGCTCAATTCAAGCTGATTCAATATAAGACACCTTGTAAGACGTTTGGTCCTTACGATATGGGTGCGACTGAGGATGCATATACGGACCCAACGCTACAAGATAAATGGATGAGAACTTGGTGTTAGTGGTTTCCCTGTCGCGGATTTGCTGTTTGGATCGAGTGTCTATGTTCATATTTTCGACGATCTGATTTATTGTGTTGTGAAATGGATAATTCGGACACGGTATCGAGGGTTATGCTGGGCTAAACCTTGATATTCGGGGTTGATGAGGGTCGCAGCTTGCCCGAACACTGTGATTTGGAGTCAGATTCTTTTCCATAGGTTATTATTATGTCTTATGTTTTTGTGCGTGTATTCTCATTGAAAGCTAGATTGGGCTCGTTGTTTCATACATTATGGTAACAGAATTTCAATTTTATCATCATTTTATCGAAAGAGAAAAAGAAAAACAGTGTCCATGCATAAGCATTGATTCGTGAGAATCACAAAACGTCCTCGCCTCATAATTTTCATTGAAGAGCTTTTCTCAAACTCAGCGCCCGTAGAAACCGGATTTTCTGTCCAATTTATACTCAAGAATTCGGATGTCCACCTTCTTCTTTTCACCAGCATATTCTCGGCTGTAGATGCGATGGGGAAAAACGGTCTCATTAAGGTTCAAACGACTACTCCAACCGTTCATCATTCGCATACTCTTCCGAATTCTATGCATTCCGCATTAGCATCTTTTTGATCATTCGTTCTTCTCCTAAAAGCTTACATCGAAGTAGACTCGCCGATTAATAAACGCCCTCTCCAATTTACTCCATCTCCCTATGCCCCTATACTTTATAATCAAGTCCATCTACCCCTACACCACTCATAGTGTCTTGTAGCCCGTACTATCAGATGACTCAATATGAGCTTTGATACCTAAAAGCGAAACAATACTCGACATGAATTCAGTTTCTCGAACTGATCGAATCTCTCAGTTTTGTAACGAACCCGAAAGCATCAGGATCCCTATATCCATGCCTAGCAGATCACCACTGCTATATACTGCGCCCAAATGAATACAAAACTATGATCTTCAATTCATTCATACGTACACGGCGAGAGCGATATTACAAGCGACACAGAGCAAGCTTTCATATAATACTTTCAAGCAAAGAACTTTTCTAAGCAGCATCACGAAAGCATTACTATCATGCACGCCTCTAACGAGTCATTACAAGGAAGAATAAAGGTATTGAATATATAGAAACTTAGAAAAGAGTGTAATTTTATATTTATCTACATGTATAATAAATTACTCTCATGCCCCGCAAAAGCGATTTAATTACTCTTATACTCTAAGAGTAGAAAATAGCTTACTCTTATATTTATTAGAATCTATCTTCTTACTACAGAATTCATCTATTTCATCACTCACTATATAATCTATCTATTTCATTGCTCATTATAGAATCTACCTATTTCATTGCTCACTATAGAATCTGCCCATTTCACTATAGAATCTACATATTACTCACTATAGAATCTATTCATTTCACTATAGAATCTATTATAGAATTCACAGAGTATAAAAATGAAAAGAAATTCAAATTTTAGGATATAAGAGTAATTAAATAATGGTATTTAGGGTGTATGAGAGTAATTTACTGGGTTTTTACATGTGTTATATAAGTCCTCACATACTTAAATGAATCTCGAAGTTCAAAAGTCTATGGAAATACACACCGTAGAGATGACTACTGGAATGACTTATATTAGTAGAAATCCTAGAGAAAAGTAATGTAGAGATGTAGGGGATGAGGAATGATAGTAGTATAAAAAAAAGTGAATTTCAGAGTCGTTTCCTTCAATATCAAGTTTTCATGAATGTTTATAGCACACCGAATAACAGACACGCTTCCATTCTTGGGCCATCGTCGGATTGCTAGATAGAGAAGCCCAAACTTCAAACATTGAGACAAGAGCAAGTTTTGTAGTCAATAAAGAAGTTGCAACATTGATACATAGTGAAAGAATAGGAATTTGTTGTTTGCCACCCTATCGCGCCTATAAACCTCTCGACCCATCCCATCCTATAAGTTTCGGGGCTAACCCAGTGCTCGCATCAAAGTTACGCCTCGTCTTTCGTCAATGTCATATACTTCGTTCTGTTTACCTCATATCGCATTCCTCGTAGCCGTACCCTCAACCCATCTCATCCTCACTTACACAACATCCACAAAAACGACCTCAGTAAAACCTCCATCTCCCCAAATACCCACAACACTCATGGCAAAGCCCAAGCCAGCAACTACAGTCCTGACGACTTGGCTGGCCATGAAACCCTCCATCTCCTCTCTCACTTCTTCTCCATTGACATTATCATCCATTTCCTCCTCACTACTCGCCAACCCCGCACTTTCATAATCTCTCGCGCTCTTGCTCAAGACCTCATAACTTGAATCCATTTGTCTAGGACTCATAGGCTTCTTTGATCGTTTCTTCTGTGCAATGCGCCTTGGGCCTGTGGAGCCTATAGCAAGTGGGATGAGTTTATCGACGATTGAGCTTGAGGCGGCGAAAAGCGAGGTCCAGAGGAGATATGGATGTCTTTGTCCTCGAGGTGAGAAATAAAAGGCGAGAAGGAAAGACCATGACGAAATCCATGTGAGCGCACGAGTATGTGTTGTGGCGAGAGTAGTCAGGGAGCTGTAGGAACGAGATGCGAGAGTGGCGGATGGGAGGGTTAGAAAGGCAGGAATTGTGAGAGATGAAAGGGTATAGGAAACGCCCTGTTTTTCAATGATTGTCAGTCTGTTAAATCACAATAAATGGGGGGATGGAAGATGAGAATAGATCAATGGAAATGAACAAGCTGTAAGGTCTGGAATGACAAGCTATAGTGGGGTGATGCAAGCAACTTACAGTAAGTAGGCCAAGGGAGATCGATCCCACAAACTTCAAAGTCGAAACAGTCTTTGTAGACATCTTGTCACTGGTTGATATCCCTCTCAGATAAATTCTCACTGAAGGGTTGTTCGATACACAAAGACAGTGTAAAGGATATAAAGTGGGATCTAAGTTGTTGATTTGGTTAGGTATTCTATCAGCTTAGCGGAAATAGAAGTACCGAGCTAAGGGAACCTCCGCCGTCATTTTCTTCAATCGATCAATTGTTATATTATGTAATCACATTTTAGCTCCGGAACTTGTCAATAGATAGCCGGACCGAGGCTTGAGACCCCGGATTTACGAAGGTCGTTCATGTCTTACTTTGGTTCAGCAATTCAAATGACTTGTGTTTTCCCATTGATGATAAATTGTCGTGTACGGAGGAATTAATTATCAAAACAAATACAAGTATCTACATCAACAATCCCATCTCGAATTTACAAATACATACACCTTTGATCCTCGAGATATAAACGAACATGGCTCTACCTCGATCAGAATATCTCTCCGATGTTTGGCGGAATGGTATCTTTGGTATGGACTTCGAATAGATAGCACATATTGGTTTAATTGCATAGACTAATCATATATTCTTTAGACAACAAAGTCGTCTTCTGTACTGGCGGAGCAGGTACGATATGTTCCGCTCAAGTGCGCGCAATGGTTCACCTAGGCGCCAACGCGTGTATTATCGGACGCAATCCATCCAAGACTGAATCCATGGCCAAATCCATTTCAACTGCACGTCCCGGATCGAAAGTCATTGGAATTGGCGGTGTTGATGTGAGAAACATAAAGAGTTTGGACAGTGCGGTAGAGACATGTGTGAAGGAATTAGGGGCCATTGATTTCGTTATGTACGATTGCTTATCCTTATTTCCCTTTCCCTCATTTGTATTGGTGGCGTGTTCTAACATGACCACTCCAACAGCGCTGGAGCAGCAGGAAATTTCATTTCACCTCTCGAAGGTCTCTCCTCAAACGCTTTCCGAACTGTCCTCGAAATTGACACTCTCGGCTCCTTCAACACACTCAAAGCTACTCTCCCACACCTCATTAAATCCGCCTCTGCCCATCCAAACAAAGCTTCTAACCCCAACACCGGAGGTCGTATAATTTTCATTTCCGCCACGTTCCATTTTACAGGAATGGCACTTCAGGGACACGCAGCAGCAGCAAAAGCAGGCGTCGACGCTATCTCTGCAACGGCTGCGTTGGAATACGGCCCAAGGGGAATAACTAGTAATGTGATCACTCCAGGACCCATAGAAGGAACGGAGGGAATGGCAAGACTGGGCGATAAGGAGAGCGAAGCTAGCGGGGATGCGCAAAGAAGAAATCCATTGGGCCGATATGGCACAGTAAAGGAAATTGCAGATGGAACTGTATACTTATTCAGCGATGCAGGCAGCTTTGTCAATGGTGAAGTTTTGGTTATTGACGGAGGAAATTGTATGTTTGATTATTTCATAATGCTTCATTTCCCGGACCCATTTCATTCACCCTCGCTAAGTTATTTTTACTAACCGAGTCCAAATAGGGAGGCACCCGGGAGGAATGGCCGGAGCAAAGAGATATCCCGATTATTTACTAGATGATACATTCGTACGAAGAAAGGAGTCAAAGTTGTGATTACCGGGTTACACAAGTTGCATGTTACACAGGCTGCATGCCATGGCGAGCTGCTGTATTGAGGTTTTGGGGTTGAGACATGTAATGCGATAGACATTTTGTATTGTGACCAAATTTTTGTTCTTAATTGGCGATTCTCGTCTAATTACTAGATTTCGATGTTTATTCTACCTTCATGATCGTAACGTCGTTGTGGCATCGCATCATCCATTTATATATACTTTCCTTCCTTGATCATTTCCGCCACATCATAAATAAACACGCGGCCGCCTGCTTCATTTCCCTTTCAATCACTGCGGCATACGTAATCCCCGAGCCACACCCAGCTTTTGGAGACGTGTTTTTCCAAATTTCTTCCCCAAAGTCGCATGTACCCACCATCGACGAGTGTTGATATCAAATTGTGAATAAATGACCTACCAATAAATGCCCCTCAACATACTCCAACACCAAATTGCAATTGGATCCTCAGCATCTTTCAAGTCCCGAATCCAATCCAACATTAGCCTCACAGTTTCATCAATCTCTGCATGGTATCGCTCCCCACACATGTTATCACAAATATCCTTCAGCATCATGTTTCCTTTGGAGAGATGCACGATGATTAAGATGCTAAGAAATATCTGAGACCAGGTGAAGAGGAAGGGTATAAGACGCTTGCAACGGGATGGGGGTGAGAGGAGAATGGGCCACATGAGACAGGACTAGTGAGTATTGTTAATAGGGGCTAGGGTTAGGGCTAATAGTAAAAGGAAAAGGGAAAGTAGGAAGGACAAAAATAGAGATAACATACTCGTAGACATTCCGCGACATTTTGGGCATCCTCCGGCGTTACCAATTCCGGAGAATGTAATACCTTATACACAAAAGGTCGATAAACTATGTATTTGGAATAATAGTATCTAGTCCTAAGTGTCGCCACTTGTATGTCATATGCATAAGGATACCTGACCGGTTCCTCGTCGATGTCAGTGGAGAAGAGAGCCGGGCGGGAACTTTGTTGTGACATTGGAGATGTGAAATTGGGATCGATATTCCCGATGTCTCGCTCAGGCGTTTGCACGTAAGGAAAACTGGCGGGTTCATCTTCTGCCCATTGGAGTGCACTGGGGAGTAGGCCACGCCATTGAGTTAGCTGGGATGCTAGTTGCCGTACTCCGGCTGCGGTTAAGAAGGTATAACCATCCGAGGAAGAAGAGTTGGCGTCCATCTTGGACACTTTGGTTGAGAAGTCAGTTTTATCCAAAAACAAAGTGAAATCAGTTGACGAGTTGTGTGCTTACTCTCAGAAATCCCGTTCTGCATCTGCACGCAAACTCTTCGTAATGCTAGTACTGAAGAACTATGTGCTTGCCAATTGGAATCCTGGTCCCCCTTTAAATCGTCTTCACAAAATGGCATGGGAAAAAGTGGCATCTCAATGTGCGTCTCGAGATTCATCATAGAAGTGAGCGGCAAATCTATGTCGAGGTGTAAAGTCCTATTATTTCTCAATAAAATGAAGGGAATTTGAAGTATCAAACCACTCACGTCTCCATGGTGGCACAATGCCAATACGCACGTTTAATAAGGTCTCCTTTCGGAGATTTCCAGTCAAAGCTGTCCCTATAGTTCGGTCAGAAGGTATTGGGAAGGTATTGAAAGGGTTGGGGTGCTCACGACGTGATAAGTATATCACATGCTGATGAAGCAGAAACCATCGACCTCCAAAATTCCTACGATTACATCAACTGCCACTCGTTCAAGTTTTTAGTTCAAATAATTACCAGATGGCGGTAACAGGATTGGTAATACAGTCTAGGTCAAGTTTGAATTAGTCGAGTTCGAAAAGCTCATATCAATTGAAATGGAAACGCACGCTGTCAGACAAAACATCTGAACATTCTCAAGATTGCATTCTGTCAAGACAGAGCCAATTTTTGTCATCGCTTCGTTAAAAAAGGATAGTCCTGGTGGTTTAGATGACCCCGACCCGCCTCTAATACCACTAGATCGTTCTTGGTAGATATTGACAGGAGAGCCGCAGGATCCTTCAAGTGCTACTTCTCCAAGCGCGAATATTAGCAAGGCAATAACGGATTCCATGTCTCCATCAAATCTTTCAGATATGACTTTCACTAAAGTATCAGAAAGGAAAGTTTGTCTATCCATGAAAGGGTATAGAAAGTTGAACGTATCGAAATAAGACACCGCCAGTTGATGCATAGCTTCGGGGGACAAGCCGGAAAATGTTGTTCGTGAACCCCCAACAACTCTAGTCGCCAATGATTGCATGCCTACAAACGGTCTCTCTTGTAGATCTATATCTAAGGATAATGGAGGTCTTGAGGCCTGTGTTCTAACCATGAACATTGACCCCCTTTCCAGAAATTTGCCTATGACATTGCTTGTTGGCGCAGCTTGTAGAGAAGTAATGCTGTATATGGCCAATACAGAATTTAATAGAGACGCAGATAATTATAGCGGATATTGTAGTACATTGTATGCATTCGGCCTGAAATCGTTTCGTTTGAGTGTGAGAACGTGTACGCGAACGTATGTCCCTCGGTTTTGAAGCTAAGGGGGTCGTTCAATGATGAATGGGTAAGTGGCGTCTGACTTGGCTTGAACTCTGCAATGCCCGTCGCAATTTGAGGAAATTGCTCGAGCATAACTTCTATGTTTTTCACTCGATCCAGGATTTCAACCATCGTTTTGTCTTTCCTATGACGCTCTCAGTCAGGTCAAAATACAGATGAGGAAACTAAAACATTTCAAATTTCGTTCGCAGTATCGAATCGTCCAGGATATGCCTTGCAGCACTTACTTTGTCGGCACGGGCTCCCTATAGTTGCACTCTATCTTCAAGCGTGTACAAAGACCGCACTTTGGGCGGTTCTCGTCACATCTCTGCTTCCGTTGTCGACAAACATCACAAGCCTTGAGAAGTTAAACGTCAGTTCCCTTTAGCAATATTGTAACACAATATGTTCACATATCATAGCATTAGGATTTTCTTGGAAAAGATGTATGGTGAAAGTGGTGAAGGGAAAACACCAACCTGGCTCGCGATCGGTCCTCTGTCCTTTCGAACTGGAGCTGCTCCAAGAGTGGAACTAGATGCCGAGTCTTGGTTCATTGGAACTTGATTCTTTCGCCGTGGAAGGTTTCGGTGGATGCAACGGGTTATATATTATGATGTGTTCTTAATAGATGCTTTGTCGTATCCCTTCAGAGTTGTGGCGCATTCGTTTCGGGTCAGCTCAGCGAGGATAGAGCATAGCGATATAACTTCTGTGAAATGTTTTTCTTGGAATGCCTATTATCAAATCATTGCTCGATAACCAAGTTGTATTCGATGCTGATAATATTGTCGATATTGCTGCCACTGTCGTTATGCACGGTGGGTGTTGGATCATTTAGAGACACCGGGTACCTAGTACTCAGGATTGCTTTTTCGAAAGAATTGACTCGAATGATAAGAACATGTATAATGATATGCGACAGTGATTCTTCTTCACAAAAACAATGATGAATTTTGTATTTGCTTTGTCAAAAGAAAGATGTGATGGTATTCGGGACTTAGCGACGACTACTATTGTGTAAATTGCATCACAAAAACGTATTGGCCACTCGTCTATCATATTTACTCAAAATTGCAAGGTTGTATGAGAGGGATCTGAATTCTGTGGAGATGCCTCCGATCAAGCCCTCCGATCAAAACAACATGGGAGATTTGATCAAGTCCAACATCACCGGTAATGATGTCCGCCTCCGAAAGGTATTTGTACGAAATTTTGTGCCCAATCCAATACAGGGGCAAATTTTAACTCACTTATGTAAGCAATGAATAAGCTTATAAAATGCAGATAGCAAGAGGGCGAGGAGGCGAACTTGGATAGTTCCTATTGATCTACTAAATTCCTTTACCTTATTTGACTGCTTTGACTTTTTTGAGGGCTTACCGTCATTGATAAAGACATTTTGATGGAGAGCATAACAAACGAAAGCAAGAATCAAGTAAATATCGGTGACATCACAATGTTATACAATTAGTTATACAGGACCAGTATCTAAAGCTGTTTTCAGGAACACCACTTCTACCCAGGTGGGGTGGTAGTACCAGGCCTCGTATACAAGGTAGGCAATTAAGACATTATCGATTGTACACAGTGCAAATTTTCGTCACAGATGGAATGTGAATCCGTCTAGAAATAGAGAAAAATGGGAACATACTTCAGATAGCTATTTACATGTCAGGTATGGTCCGCATGGAGCATACGTTCTTGTTGCAATATATAATCTTACCTACCTTAAAGACAGGCAAAAATACTTCCAAGTCACGCTTTCGATAACGCAGGAGATATCTCCGTCTCAGCACTCATCCCCACTAATTCTTGGTGTGACTACAATTGTCCTATTACATCAAGCGTTCGTCATAACGACAACATCAGCAATGGAGGCGTACAGCTGAGCTAGCACGGCATGAAGATTATGCGCAAATTGTACAATTCCGTATCGCATCTCATTTAATTCGTATATTACATTCTATTTATTGGATTGAGCCGTGGGTAGACATTAGCCGAGAGAGATATCTCCGGCTCCTCCTTCGCCCTATGAGTTTCTCACTTACTAGCGAATCTCGATCACTTTCATCATCATTCGAGAAAGCAGTCTTCTTTGGGATGTACTAGCAAATTATTCGTCTTAATTTATGATGATGTGACAAGTCGACCGGAGCTTGGTCCGTCAATCTTGATCAGAGATGCGCTTTACACTCGAGAAATCTGAAATCACCTCGTACAATTACCGTCTTTAGATTTTCTCGTGTCTTGCGACTTTTCTCCGTTCATTTATCTCGGCTTGTAATAGTGCTGCCAGCCGATAACATGAGTGTAACGTCGGGTACGGAATGACCGAAAATTCCAAGCCAATACATACCTCTTTGCGGTTGAAATTCTTCTCGCCAACTCAAATTTGGCCCTTGCTCGTGGTTTGGTTATTCTAGGAATGATCTATCACTATCACCTTGTCAAACCTCAGTGTTAACAATATTCTTCAACATTCACTAGAAAATGATCGCTCAAGTGGTTCAACTGCCCATTTAACACCTCTCAACAAGGTGATATATCGTCTTGGCCGTACATCACATTACCTGAGATAAATGTGTTAGCAAGTTTTGCCAACAATATTTAATTAATCCAATGGATGCACAGGATCTTTGAAACCATCTTCATTAAAGTCTCAGATCGCCGGTGCGAGTTGATCGTTTCAATGTCACTGAATACCACAATAGCGGTTCCATAATTCTTTCCATAAATCTATGTGGAATGTCCTCAGAGCCCCATTATTGGACGCAATTATCTCTCCGTTGAACGTACAGAGATTTGATAGCATCGCGTCCCCTTTCCTCGTGGAGTTCAACATTGTAGGCAACCCTTATTTGATCGACCTCGTGGAAGCTGAATGGTGAAGATGACAATCTGGCTCATCCTGTGATGATCGTGGGAGAAAAATATATAGACAGCCCCCGTCAATGGCATTATTTCCATCCAGTCTACTCAATCTCACGAATCATAGAAATTCTAAGTTTGTAGCTCAGAATTGCCATCATCAAACCATCTCAGCCCCTCAAGATGTATATCCAACGATTAGTCATCGCAGTAATCGTTCTCCCACTCGCTATTGCGGCTCCTATCGCTGTAAGTCTTGAATAGCATGCTCATACTTTCAAATACTGAGAACCACGCAAGAATACCGCGAGCGAAAACAATGAATACTCCCAAGCAATCCAAAAGGGTGACAAATATGATGCAAGTCTACACCCCTGCAGTCTCTCGTTCCTACACGCACAACCAAAAAAACCTCGCTAACACGCTAGTGAATCTAGGGGGTGGCATCCTCATCAGCTACTCTCCGAGCACGCCAAATTTTGTGGACCATTTTGGGTCCTTTGGGGTTCGAGCCTGTTGTTGATGGCATCAATGGTGCACTTGTGGGACTCGGGCTCAAGTGAATAGAGGCGCTGGAAATTGTGCTCTCACTGCTTGAGACAAGCTGAGAGACAGCACCCGTATGAATGGAGGGAAGAAGCAAAGATCTCTTATCGGAGGCTGGGTGAACTGAAAGACTTTGAATCTTGGGTCATCGACATGGAATTTTTTCTTATTTGTTATTTATTGATTTCGTTAGCAGTGACATGTTATTTTCAGTGGCATTAACATAGCGATATTCTTTACAGCGTTAGAATGGTAGAGGAAGGAACTCAACTCACGTTACCTCAAACCACCAATCTCCGTTTAAATACTAGGTAGGTATTGTCTTTATGTTTATGGTTCATGATTTATGACCTAGTGAACCCTATCACAGAAGCTAAAACTTCGGCTCAAGCCCTGAAACTGCCCGGCTAGAGGTTCGCCACAATTGATGATAAGATCAGCATGCGTATTAAAAATTGGCCAGCTAGATCTATTATCATGTAAAGCGTTCCAAGGTTTAGACCAACATCATGTCAACTATACACAACTGACCCGTAGCCCTTTTTCTCCTCACAATTGTCATTAAGATTTCAGGGTAGCATCTGCACTAGTGTTGAATCAGGACAATGAATTGACAGATGGGTAGTAATTATATCCAGATCTCGACCACAACAATCTATTTAGTTACTGCCTTGGCGCAAATTCTTTGAGCCCCCTCAATCTACATCTCAAGGCTATCTGCCTTTGCAGGATTGTAAATAGAATGCTATATAGGCCCGGCTTGGTCAGTAGAAGCCGAAACTGGAATGACGTATCCGAAAAATGTGTATCTGGCTTAGGTCCTTGTCCTTATCGAAAGCCAAGATCAAAACTCAGCGCTACCTCATCGGCCTTTGATACTTCTTCATCGAAACTCTGTTGATGTTTCTTGCAATGTACCATGATACTTGTCAACTTCCACCGAATTGTCTTTGATTGTCATTGGAATATCCTCTAAATTGAATTGTTTTCCTTCGCAGATTCCATCATGTCTTCATCGGCGCCTCTCGGCCTTTTCTCTACTCCGTCATTGTCCAAATGAGCTTTCAACATTTCGTCCTCGATATTTCTCAGCACTTCCTTCAAGTTTCCATTATTCTTGAAAGCTCTCCCCTTATCTACCTCGACTTCTGCCGATGTGTCGGTCTCGATATTGGTTACCGTATTCTCCAAATTATCATCTTTCTCAGAAGCTTTCATTGGATCTTCGTCGGTCTCTGTCAGCGAAGTATTTGATCCTAAATCGTCTTCAATATCTCTCAACGGGTCTTCTAATCTCTTAACCAAATTCAAAAGATGTCGATCTAGTCCAGTTCCTGCCAATATCGTAACACCAAACGGCAAGATTTCCATATCACCCATTTCAACCCTATAAGTCCCGCAAGGAAGCGCTACAGCTACTAGGTCCAGAACATTGGCAAAATGAGCAAATATGCCAAGCTTTTCATTAATTCCGATGGGATCTTTCGATACTTCTTCAATGGTGGGGTGAAAAGGTGCAGTTGGAACTACCATGACAGTTAATTCGTGAGAATCACCATCTAGCGTGAGAATATCTTCGGCCATCCTTTTGTACTTTGCCTGCTTTTGCAGATCTTTGAATACATCAATGGCCGTGCTCTTACGGGCCAGTGCATTTTCGAAAACAGAGCGAATGACTGGGTGAAGTGTGTCTTTATTCTTGTCGAACCAGCCATCGGGAAGTGTTGTAAGTCGCTCCAGAACGAACGTACCGCCGTAAAGAAGATCGTTGGCGGATGCGAAGGGGGTCCAGTCTACATCCACTCGCCGGCCTCCCAGCTCTTCCAGAATTGCAATTACAAGTTTAAACTGCCTTTGATAGATGGGGCTGCAAACCTCAAGGGCAGAGTCGGGTGGGACACCAAACTTGAACAATGGTAAAGAATCCTCAGAATCTCTGGCATCCTCGGAATTTACTCGTGGTGAGATCTGGAATGGTGGAGGCTTGGCAAAATAGTCTCCTTTATCAAATCCCTGACATACTCTCCAAACTTTTTCAGTGACTTCAGAAGTGACACCCAGAAAAGAAATGCAGTCCTGATGGAGACAAGCTGGTGCAACCCCTTGGGCCGAAACAGTTCCTTTGGTAGGCTTGAATCCAACGATATTGTTAAACATTGCCGGAATTCGAATCGAGCCTGCAGTATCACTGCCCAAAGAGAATGAAACTAAGCCTTCAGCAACACTTATGGCACTACCGCTACTCGATCCACCAACAACGTAATTTCGACTGAGGACAGAGTGCAGAGTGCCAAATGGAGACCTGCAACCTGTCATGCCAGTAGCTAGTTGGTCCATGTTTGTCTTTCCAATAAAAAGTGCACCAGCGTCGATACATCGTCGATAGACTAGTGATGAAGAGTTAGGAGTGTATGCAAGAGTTTGACATCCGATCGTGGTGGGGATCCCAGCAATGTCAAAACTGTCCTTAACACTGAAAGGTACACCCCACAGCGGTGGCCTATTAGATCTATCTGGCCAACGTCTGTACAAATCTCTAGCTGAAGCCATAACATCTTCCATGGGTTGAAGGTGAATCCACAAAGATGGTTGTATATTTCGATATGCTTCAATGCGGTCATAAATAGCTTGCACTACGAGTTGAGGTTTGACACCAGCCTCGTAATCTATCATTAGACTTTCGATGTCGAGACTTGAATCCCAGTAGTCTATTTCGTCTTCTCTAACATCGTAATCTCGAAATACTCGGATCATACATGATTCTTTGTAAATATAAGCGGAGGCTCGGTCCCGGGGCAAGGATATTGAGAAATCATCCACGGAGATGAAGCCCAAATTTCGAAAGAAAGACAAAGTAGAAACGGGACTTTCCAAGTATACGGGAATTTTCTCCTTCTCCCCTTTTAATAGACCCCAATTAATCAACAGAGTTCCAGCTCCTCGTCTCCTATATTTGGGCAAAGTGATGATTGAAGTGAGACCTATCTTGCGCCGTCAGATGAAGTGGTGGATACAATCCAAGACCAAAAATAAAGCCTGAAAGATCTAATAGACAGATAATTCTTGGTGCTTACTCAAGCACCGAGTATGCTATGAGGAATTACGAGTGTGAACAAGATCGGGAGAATCTTACGATAGCATGGTGCATCACCCATGACCTTGGTCTTATGAAATTCCTGCGTAGCACTGTACTTTTTAATGAGGTTCCCGCGGGCATCCTTTGGAGGGAACATGTGAGCAAGGGGACAAATGGCCCGTGTGACTTTCTCTGGTAAATCCCACTTGGCTATTGCAATGATTTTCTTCATGTCATCGGTGTCTCGCACTACCAAATTGATTCTCTCAACGTTTCCTTCTTTTAAAGTTAGGAGGACATCCTGTTTGAGACATTCACGCAAGCCTGCAAGGCTGTCTTCTGTTGGAAATAGAATGCATTGCAAAGGCGTTTGAGCGAAGGCGTTGAGATGCATATCTGCAAGTATATCTGCGTCTTCTGCGGCAGCTACGTCTAGTTGAAACCCCATAATGAGCAACGTTGAAGGTGCGTGTTAACCGATATATACTGTTTTTTGACGGCCAGCAAATGAGATCTTGACCAGAATAGCAACGAAGTATGTGGTGTGTAATGACTTGTTGTCCTATTTCGTGATGTTGATGATGCAACCTTCTTGTACTTGTTCCACTCTTGCTCGCAACTGCACTTTCCCACGCTGATAGTTTGGTAAACAATGCTTTCTCACCTCGTACTTTCCTGGAATGAGCGAAGACAAGTGCTGTGTACTTTCTATTCACGTACTTTCGTTCCCAGGTCAATAGAGACCTCTACAATGTGTCGGCGAGTACTTACTCTCACTTCCCCATGTTATTAGTCTTCTGTTACGTAAGGTTACTAGTTAAATACTACGCTTTCGTTTCTTCCTTCCCCAGATACCATGTATGCTAATATTCTATGCCAAGCTTCGCACGCGCTGATGATATTCAAAATGATAAAATCCTAACAATTGCAGTAAGATTCCAGTTCTTTCTCCTTCTCTCTCTTCCTAGTCCGGAGTAGGTCACCAGAGATCACAGAGGATAGACAATGAGCTTTGATTGGGTGTTCCCGATTATGTAAGGCAAACTCAACACTGCCGTCCTACACAAGCCACACACGCCACAGTGACGTATGCAATTACCCCTCTTGTTTTTGGTCATATTGAACTGCCCACTTTTCGCCCCCCTGATTCCCATGCCATTACATGCTACAAATACATTCAAAGAGCCACGATACTTTTCATCCAAAATCATCAACTTTTTCTACACTCAACACAATTCAATCAAACCTCTTCATAACAAATCAACAATCTTCATCATGTCTGCCAATACAGTACACGTCAAGAACATCTCCTCGCAGACCAGCGAGAAGGAAGTTAAAGACTTCTTCAGCTTCTGGTGAGCTTTAACCCCACTCCTTGAGCTTCCATTTCCTCTGCAAGACTTTAACATCAATTTAGTGGGAAGATTACCAGCCTTGAAGTTGGATCCGTTGGAGAGACACAAAACGCCACCGTTCAATTTGAGAAGGAAACCGCAGCCAAGACTGCTTTGTTACTCGACAACACCCAACTTGGATCTACTCAAGTTAAGGTCACAAGTGCATCTGGATCCAACGAGGATGATGGAAGCCATTATACTTCCAACGAACAACGTGATAGCGACGATATTACCCAGGAGGAGAAGCCAAGAAGCCGTATCATCGCAGAGTATCTTGCCCATGGTTATACTATTGGAGATACTGCTGCTCAACGTGCCATCGACCTGGACCAAAAGCATGGAGTATCTAGCCGCTTCCTTGCAACCTTGAACAGTCTCGACAGCAAGTACCATGCCACTGAGAAGGCCAAGGGCGTTGACCAGTCTTATGGTGTTACCCAAAAGGCCAGCTCCCTCCTTTCTGGATTAACTTCTTATTACGAGAAGGCTGCCGGAACACCAACCGGTCAAAAGCTTGTTAACTTCTACACACAAACCTCTCGCCAAGTCCAGGACATCCACGCTGAGGCTCGTCGTTTGGCAGATATCAAGAAGCAGGAAGGTCCACAAAAGGTTCCTGGTACCGAGAAGACAACTTGTAAGTGTGGTTCAGTTTCTGGAGAATGTCCGTGTGCCCCTGGATCCTGTGCATGCAGCGACTGTGGCAAGTCCGATGTCAAGAAGGTTCCAGGCTCTGATAAAACAACCTGCGGTTGCGGCGGTAACACCTCGAAATGTGGCTGTGCTCCTGGTCAATGCAGTTGCAACTCCTGTCCCAAGGCCGAAACGGAAAAGGTTGCTGGTAGCGACAAGACGACATGCAAATGTGGTGGAGACAGCAAAGACTGTCCCTGCGCAGAAGGCCAATGTGCTTGCACTGGATGTTGCAAATAGATCAATTTCTTTATCTTTATATTGTTTCTGGTCATGAAAATCAAATTGTATCATTAGTTACCTGCTGACTTAGCTTGTCAACCAGCTGATCCAGCAGCTGTTGTGGACTCAACCAAGGTTGCACCTCTCGATCCTCAATCTGAGAAGTCATCCTTTGCTTGAGCATTTTGGGGGTTTTAATCTTTTCTATGAAAGTGGCAATTTTTGGGATTGGTGTGCAGGTTACAGAAAACGGATATTAGGGATGAATTATCAGATTAGGTTGGACGGTTGTTTGCAAGCGATGCGTTGGGGAATTATGAAGGGTAATGATCAATTTGCGAATTAAATATCATAAGTTTATCACAACAATTACGTGCCTCTGTAATGATGTTATTTATGACGGCAAAGATCCCTGTCTGATTGGCAGTTCTTGTGAAAAGTGACGGTTGTTTCCACATAATTACTTAGAAAACAGTGGCATTGATGCATGTCAACATTTTGTTGATTGGCTGAATTATGTGTTCGTTTGTTGTTGAGATTTGGATAGGTAGATCCGCATACAGGTCAACATGAATGTCCAAGAATATTGAGCTCCTCTGGTCATTGAATATGATCAATCTTCATCTACTCTTTCGTTCAAAGATTCTGCGTTACATTTGCAAATCTTGATACGCATCGCACATTTCACAATAGATGTGAGACAATATCACATCAGAGTTACTTCATAACGAGTTTATTTAATTGTCTCATTAACTCCTCCCATTTCATGACGGTATCACATCATCTCATATCGTATCAATACGTGCACCTTCTTCGAAAATGCGACTTAATTTACATGTTTCCATTCATTATCCCGAACACCGTCATATAAGTTTGCATTTAGTTCTCAGTCTTTGAGCGAGTCTCGTTTGAGTGATCCTCGAGAGGTCCCTTTGGGTTTGAGGAGAGGTTCTGGAAAAGAAGCATTAGCATTGAATTTGGGCTAGTATTTACTCAACGGGCAGGGATGAACTTTACGTACCTCAAGATCAGATTTGCTGTCTTGTTGGTTGTTGCCTCCTTGGCTGATTCCCTTAGCGTCGGAAGGAGCATCTTTTTGAGCACCGGTCTGTGTCTCGGGTGGTGGTGATTGACGTCCCTCAGGCATGATGTATGTGTGTATGTGTTTAGATAGTTCTGGAAAGGATTAGTTTGATTGAAGAATTGATTGAGATTTGTTGTATGGGATATAGAATAGGAGGTAGGGGATTAGCTTGTTAGAAGCGAGGACCGAATGGCGTCGTTAAGTTGATACAGATGGCTGAGTATGTAATAAGTGATAAATATACTTACATTGATGGAGAGGAATTGAGTTTGCGAGATGGATAGTAAAGTTGTGTATTGTTTTGAATATGAAGTTGACAGAACCAAGCTTCTCGTTTTCTATATACCCCTCTAAGCTTCATACGTCATAGAGAAAGTTGCCCCCCCACTTCATCCTTTCACTGTGACATGAACTCGGGGCTTTTACTCCAGACTCAAATACGATCATGTGATTGTGACAAGCTCTGAGTGTCAGCCACCAGCCACCAGCCACAAGTCAGGATTAGCCTCAAGCTTTCTAAATTATGCGTTATCCAACCGTCCTCAGCAATAGTGCTACAGCCTTATGATTTTGTTACAGTTAGATTAATAACTAATTGATTTACAAATCTATTCCAATTCTACTCCTATGTATAATACGGTCCCGCACTATTGAAACCTAGCAATACATAAACGTGTATTTATCGTCGCGCGAAAGTCTACAATCCACTCCGTGCTCACTTCGGTGAAAGTGATGGCACCAGATCTGAACTCAGTACCTCTATCTCCAGGACCTCAGGAGGTTATAGCATCTCCACGTCTTACATCTCGTACTCCTTCCCGACGCACTTCCCAAGCAATGGCTTCCCCAAATAATCTCTCGACTTCTTCCTTAAACATTCTTCCTTCGAACCAAAGTGCTATCGCTGCAGCTTCACCTCCTTTGATGTCGCCTTCCAATAATATTTTGACATCTGCAACTGGTACAGTCCCTTCAGGAGATAATACCGGTGTAGGAATGGGACCTGGGCCGTTAAGACACCCAAAGCCTTTGACGGCTGCCGATTTACATCTACAACTGGAGAAAGAACAAGAAGCTGTCGTATGTACATTCTGATAGCTTGTCAAATGTCTAGCAATCTTTCAGACGATGAAAGCTTTATATTCTGCTCACATACTAATCTTTATCGTGCTATGACAGGTAAATCGATTAACCCGCGAATTGAGCATGCTTCGTGCTGCTCAAAATGCCTCCGTCGTCTCAAATGCCTCGTCAACTTCCGCAGGTCATCTAGATGGATTAGACAACTCAAACCATCTTCTATCCGGACCCAATCACCCCATTCCTTCACATCGTCGCCATCACCGCACATCTTCCAGCACTTCCACTCGAAGCATTACTGCCACAGCAGGTAGTATCAGCACGGCCAGTGGAATCGCAGCTCCTGCCGCTCGACGTGTTGATTCACTACCTCAAGCTATCTCCCTCAGTCGCCAAAACTCCACAGGTGTTCACAGATCCGGAGCTAGTAGTCCTGCACCATTGAGCGGCAGTTTTGGACATGCAGATCAGTTCTCGCATTTCTATCACCAACAACGACCTAGTATGCTACCACATCGTGATTATTCATCTGGCAATGTACCAACAATTGGTAGCACTGCGGGTGAAGTTGGTAGTGCGACAAGCGTGCCAACAACGGCAAGATATGAGGAGGCAGCTCTTCAAAGACAGGAGTTAGAAAATGTGAAAAGAGAGAATGAGGCGTTGAAGAAGAGGATTAGAGAGTTGGAGAGGACGTTAAGGGATAGAAGGCAGAGTGACGCAAGTTTGAACAGGCCAAGAAGTGAGAGTGTTAGTACGACGGCCAGTGTGAGCATTGGAAGGGGTAGGGATAGCTTAAGGAATAAGGATGTGGAGGAAGATGAGAGCGTCAGGGTTGGGGAGAGTGCCAGAAGTGGTGGACTGAGATGAGTAGGTGATGGTTGGTTCTTGACAATCTGATCTTTTGGAGTTCGTGAAGGTTTCATTTTCAGTGATTGCTACAAATTTTTTGACTTCGCTCGAGGAATAGGAGAAAGATATGGCGTAGGAGTAGGGTTTCCTATATGGTCTGGTCTAGTTTGCGTATTACAGGGAAATATGGGATATCTCGGAAACCAGCCTAGGTATAAATTTTTTAAAATGAAACCACCTCTTTATTGAAATAGCTTTTATTGTTCGCACATTCCTTAACCCACATGACTATTTGTACTTTAAACGCTTCTGAAAGGTCTTTCGTCGTAGTGTCAACTATAGATTAAATTCAACATTGACCATGAAATATTTAGCCTCAAAAATGGAATTAATATTCAAACCCAAGGGGTACCCCAACCACTACTTATATGAACACAAACGCAGTAATAAATTAATAAAAGTCGCGTGATAGAAGAGGAGGAAGACCACTGTATATGTTATCTCGGCTGCGAAATCGAGGAGGCCTTTTAGGGGGGAAGGGGGCGTGCTAAAATGGATGGTTCCTCAAGGATTAGTTAACGAGCAACGATATAGCTGATAGCGGATGCTGCGCCTATAAAGAGCGGATATTTTGAAAAAGGGTTTAGAAAAGGGGCTTTTAGCTTGGTAAGGAGATATCATGCGAACGTAGTTATGAAAGCTACTCTATTGGCAACATGATCAGCTTAGGCAGCCAAAATACATAATCAAAACCAACACTCTACTATAGGCGTAGTGTAGTTCGCGCTATTACAAGCGAACTTCACCCCTCAGATCTGTTAAAGAGGTTGTTCGTGGCAGGTACACCTCACGAAACATAACCTGTCCTCTTGCATACCATGTCTTGACGTCAAGAAGAACACGAGACGTACGGGCCTTTACTCGAGTATCGTCCCTAAGCTTCAGGAGTTGATATGCAGATAGGTGTGTCTGCAACGTCAAATGTTGCTTGATAATTGATCTTCTAACCACCAAAGCCGATATTGAATCGCTAATTCCAAAGGTTCGGATATTATTCCTGACCCGAGGTCTTGGATAGAGTCGATTGAGATGCATGAGTTCATGTACATTTCTAAGTCTGTTGAGTTCAAATGGCCTTGCTTTTGCGATATCGCCACCACTCAACTACTGAGTCGTTGTTCTGTGGTTGGCGCAGTCGAAAATGCTAGCTCATCTAATAAGGCAATACAGATGACTTGAACCACTCGGATTTTGTAGCTGTTGATGCTGTACTTTTCATAGACATGATCATAGATGTTCAGAGTGTCGTTGCTTCCCGTTTGGTTGCGAAACTTGAATTCAATCACAAACTAATACAGTTGTGAATTGCAGAGACGCTGAAAATATAGAGTTTTTGCAGGAACAAGAATAATATCGTTCCAATCAAGAGTGGAGGAAATGTTTGGCTGTAATAGTCAACACAGCACATCTTATGATAGAAAGGTCCTTGGATACAGTTCAAGGCAGGGTTTGATAGAAAAGTGTATAGACTACAAGGAATTGCTCGAGTGGAAAGGAATATTCAAAGTATAATGACTGCGCCGTAGTGTAGAAATATTGATGGTCAACCAGAATGACGACCACAGTGCCAAACGAAAAAATAAGGTTACGCACAGACACAAACAGGGTGTACCTACGACCAAACCAATGGGAGAATGACGAAAGAGTCAATGCCCGCTTGTCCTCCGCCAACAATTTCCAAACGAGGTGATTGTCCCAATCGTGCGAGACGGCAAGACAGGCGTATCTCACTGTTTTAACAAATTTGGCTCCTTCATACGGAAAAATGCGGAGTCTAATCTGATAAATATGTCCCTACGATTAGACGAATCAGATCTTCTAAATCAAGTCCCTGTGTCTGAATCCATATCAGCCTTTTCGCAAGGTCAGCATGGTCTATGGGAAATTACTTTGCAGAAACCACCAAATCATGTCAAGAAGACTGTGCCAGTGTTTGCATCGGTGTGACTGGAAGTTCTGATAGTGTTATGTTCGGTATCATGATTGTCCATACGAGCGAGATGTCTGCGCCCCAGCAGCAAGTGCAAGTGGGGACGTATGGTTTTTGAAGTTCATGATATATATAACCTAACACAATATGCCAGATGAACATCAAATTGTACTTCAAATGAATTTGTACCCTTCCTATCATAATCGGCTTCAATCTCATCCGAAAGTGCATCCAAAGCATCTGTGGAGATCTAATTCTTTACATCTTTCCATCTTTCCTCTTTCACATACAATACTCGTAACGGAGTCTTCTTATATAAGTCTTCAGAAATGACCGGAAGCTGTGCTGGTGAGCTCCAAATGTCCCTTTTTTGCATCTCCCGCAAGTCCTGATTAAATTAGCCCTTGATACCCTTGATACAAAATGGAGCTTCTGCCCCAACGTCGGCGCCGCCTATTTGTTTACCATCCTGTTCGTTCTCACCACTGTGGCCCACTTTACTCAGGCTATCCTTCATAGAAAGGCATACTGTTGGGTCATTGTAGTATCAGGAATAGCACAGACTCTTGCGTATATATTCAGAGTCATTAGTATTAAAAATCCTGCCAGTTTTGGAAATTATGCGGCTTGGTTTATTCTAATTCTGGTAAGCGACTCACTTGATCATTATTGATCGATAAAACTAACCTAGGTGTCTAGATTGCACCACTTTTCACAAATGCCTTCGCGTATATGGTCATGGGAAGGATGATTTGGAACTATGTCATAGAAGCTAAGATATGGAAGGTAACAGCATGGAGATTTGGACTCTACTTTGTGGTTCTAGATGTGGTGTATGTCTAGTCAAATCCTTATAAGTCTCGATTCAGAACTAACACAGAACTAAGAGCACTTCTCATTCAAATTTACGGAGCTGCAACTGCGTCCAGGAACGATGCAACCACAAGCGAAACCTTACAAGGTTTGTGATCTCCGCAGATCCCGTTTGCTTGAGCTAACTGACATTGCTCTAGGGCTTCATGTTTACATGGTTGGTGTTGGAATACAGCAATTCTTCATCTTCGTCTTCCTTTTCTTCGCCTTTAAGTTTCATCAAACACTTCGTGGCCAGTCCCGTCAAAACATATATACTTCACGACAAGCATGGTCCTTACTTTATGCCTTGTATGCAGTCATATTACTGATCACTGTATGGGACATCCCTCCCCCAGCTTTTCGAATATCTTTCCTAATTCACATCACAGATCAGAATTGTTTTCCGTCTTGTTGAATACTCCCAAGGGCTCAAAAGCAGCATTCCCAACCACGAAGCATTCCAATACTCTCTCGACTCTGTTCCAATGCTTTTTGCTCTCATTATTCTTAACATCTTTCACCCTGGTCGCATCATGGCGGGTTCAGACTCAAGCATTCCAGGGAGGAAAGCGAGGAAGAGCAAGACCTTTAGAACAAAGATGCAGAAGATTGCAAATAGTGATATTGATAATGTTTCCATGGTATAATATCTGCAAATTGTTACGAAAAGATAAAAAATTGAAGTCGGAAATGAATACTGTACAACTTATAAAGAGGATCGGCGTTGGCTTTAAGGCTGCATTAGAGGTTGGGTTTATTGCGAATCACAAGTTGAGTTAGAGTTTTTATCATAATTAATCAATTGACATACATTGATGTATGTAGTCACTAGATTTCGTTTTAACATGTTGTGAGAAGAATATCCACAGTAGCAACTCAAAGGGTGATGGTGAATTACTCCCAGAGCAGATAGTTGGGATGTGATTGTAGGATTGATTGAAACTACTTCGGGTTGCGAATTGACAGTCATTTGCATTGTATTGGCTTTTCATGTCTGTTAGCTCGATAACAAATCGAAGAATCATTGTTTTGAATCAGAAATGAAAATGATAAATTCAGAAGCTTTTAATTTATCAATTGGATTTTGTTACTCGGATTTCAACGTGAATTAACATCATGACATTAGCTACCTTCGATAGGGACTCGTCAAAATAATCGGCAAGTTTGCGAATTCTTCGGGTATCTTTGTGCTCAGTTAGCGGGTGTGTTTATGTAACACTGTTAAGGTTAATAGCATATATTAGGATTCTTCCATGAGTCCAAACTCTAAGAATTTTTTTTATATAGATTCTCCGCCGCATAAAGTTAGGATATTACTCGATTACGATGCTATCTGCTATGTATTCTACTTAATCTTCGCCTGGCCACCGCCAAAAGGTTTCACAGGGATTCCACGCATGCTTTCCATCCTTACAAGGCGCAGACCCACTCACAGCCTCAAGTCACCTCACGTCAACTTTATTAATTCTCACTAACATAAAGTTCGACAACATGCCGACTCTTATTATCTCTCGAATCTGTGCTCAAGATCTTCCGAAAGAACATCATAATAGCTAAATCATTATGCCTAGAGTTGCTCCTGGTCAAAGGAAACGGGCCTATAGACCGAAGACAAAGTCGGGCTGTTTGACTTGTAAGTATGTATCTTCAATGCTATTTGGTATGGCATATATCTGACCATTGCGTAGAAGTAAGAGATACCGATTTTCTCCTGTCTTAGTGTAGATAGAATCTAAGTTTGACTGAAATCACTGCAGTCCGAAGAGTAAAATGTGACGAAGGACGACCATCATGTCAAAGATGTGTATCCACCGGCCGAAAGTGTGACGGCTATGAGAAGGAGTCCAGTGACTCTCCCGCAAGCTCCTATTGCAGTTCCCACGATAATGAAACAAGTACTGTACTTATACAATCACCCTCGTCTTCCGTAACCCTTACGTCGGATCGAGAGCGGCATGCTTTTCACTTCTTTATTAATATGACAGCTCCGATGATGGGTGGTTTTGGTAAGGAAAGCTGTTGGTCAGAAATGATTCCCCGTGCTGCACATCACGAGCCTTCCATTCGGCATGCAGTCGTTGCATTGGGGGCTCTGCATCACAGCAGAGAAAGGAGTTCTCGTTCTACTTCACCGAATAACCTTCTGTCTTCTGCTGAAGAACAATTCCCCCTTTTAGAGTACAATCAAGCCATTAAATGCTTGGTGGAACCGTTTTCAAAGAAGGAACGACAGGCTATGGATGTGTGTCTAATTAATTGCGTTTTATTCTCTGCTTTTGAGGTTAGTGCTTTTCTATCATATACCGAAGTATCAACGTTAATTTCCATGCATTGTAGATGATGCAAGGTAATTATGGCCATGGAGCCGCACATCAGCAAAGCGGAAGCAAAATACTTTGCGAGATCACCTACGATGAAAATTCTCAGAAATACTATCATAATTCGCTCAAGACTCCCAACAACCCATACTTACCGATGTCACTTCTTGAAGAACTATATTTGCGCTCGGATTTTGTTCTCACTCAAGTAAGTCTGAGACGTTCCCTTGCGGATGATATAAAAGTTCAATATTGATAAATCCCCTTGAAGATGATCAACAGTTTCGACCAATCCCTCTACAACAAATTCAAAGGCTCTCACTTCACAACACATCCTCCAGCGATATTTACTTCTCTTCCACAGGCTCGCAACACCCTCCATTTCTTCTGGTCCCGTTTCCGAACCGATCTTAATAATCTCAACAGCCAACCTGACTCTCCGGAACTCGCCCAGCGTTTCCATAATTGGCAAATGGAAACCATTCAACTCACCCACAAATGGCTGTTCGCCTTCCAAGCCTTCATTCTCAAATACGGGGATACCTTTTCTGAGGCCGATAAAATAGGCGTTGCAATTTTACAAATGCAAAGCCATTCCGGATATGTGAATGCGCATGTATCGCGCGGCATCAGAGATAACCAAATGTTATGGGACCCATTTTTGTCCATTTTTGAGAAAATTACCATGTTAGGAGAAGAGGTCATTTCCAATCCTGCATTTACCACTACTGTTTTTCAGATAGACATGGGTGTCATAGGCCCTCTCTATCAAGTTGCAGGCGCATGTCGCCACCCGATCGTAAGGAGGAGAGCAATTGCCTTGTTGGAGCGCGTACCCAGTCTTCAAGAAGGAATTTGGAATGCTGGTATGACGGCAAGAGTTGCTAGGAAGTTAGTGGAACTGGAAGAGTATGGAATGAAAGATGTGAGGGAAGCGGCTGATATTCCAGATTGGGCGAGAATTAGTGATGTGGAACCTGAATTCGAAAAGGAGGGAAGACGAGTGACACTGACGTACAAAAGAAGTGATAGAGCAGAGGGGTCTTTAGTTAGGAACACATTCACGGAAACTTTTGGATGGTAGGAAGATCGAAACGGAAAAGTAGTCATTGGCGAGTTGAGGTAAAGATTGCCCCGTCGGAAATGCAAACCAAAAATACAATTTTGCCCCAATATATTATAGATTGAAACGTTTGTTCATGTTTGACCGTCTGTCTCATGCAGTATCTACATAACCTCTCATATCCACGCAAGAAATGCTGACCAGGATACCCACATAATCTTTCCCACCCCAAAACGCCATGCTATGTATTTAATACAGAAGAGGGAAGAGTTTGCACATCCATTTATTCGCAGGAAAGATTCATTCAGGGTTCGTTCGACATCGTCCATCAGTTCGAGCTTATGTCGGGATATTGTCGTTCCTCGACCGTCTTGCCGTCCTCGAATTTATCCATTCTACACACCCATCAGCCCCGCACCTCAATAACAGTTATCACCGGTCCTTAAAAACCTTCGGTTTCCACCCTTTTTCCAATTCGGCCTGCCTCTCCAATGCTTCTGCCTTAGCTCTCACTTCGCCCTCTAACCTCTCTCTCGCTCTCAGCACTTTACTCTGTAGGTAAAAACTACCTCCCTTCTTCGGATCGTTCGTGTCGAACAATTTCTTGAACCGCGACATTACATCTTCCATATCCATTTTGCCTTCTTTTGGTGGTTTTACATTGAGAATTTTGCAGGCCTCATCTAACGTGAGACCATTGGAGGAGAAAGTTGGTCCACCCGAAGCAGAACCATTTTGTTGCGCTTTTTGGTATGCTGAGGAGGCTTTCGCTTGTTTCCAGGATTCCGTGAGGGCGCGCCCGAGAACTCGTGAGCCAGTTATGACGACTTGGGTTATGATGCGATGGGCCTTTCATTGAGTCAGTTAGATGAGTTTCCCATTTGAAGTGAAAGAGTGGCACAGTTGTAATTGTACTTCGAAGATGTATGTGGACTTTGCAAGAAAATGCTTATTTTGTACATACCATGATGATGAAACTGTGACTGTCAATAACAGATCCCAGGCAATTAAAAAATGGATTATGGTGTGGAAAAATCACTCAATGCTCATCAGAAGTCGAGAGATAATGTAAATATCTAGACTTTTTCCCGGAATAAACTTCCGCCATCGGCCGAATTAACAGGGATTCAAAGGCATCGATGAATGCCTAATAAGGCTAGTAACCGTCATCAGTCCTCAAGCTAGCTGGTACCCCCAAAAAAGACACCTTAAGATACCTGCGCTACAAATAACCAAAACAATCACAAATGCTTCTCCTATTCCACATCGGCTCCTCAACTCTGTAGATCCTATACCAATCAACCTGCAACACAAACTTAGAGCTTTTTGTTTTTCCATCTTTTGAAAGATGTCGCAATTTTATTCCTCCCCTCCCCCCAATAACCCTTACGGCGCATCCAACACCGCAGCTCAAAACCTCCAATTCTACCCCTCAACATACGCTTCCGGTCCCGTCTCCGGTCACGCAACACCACAGGCAGCATATGGATATGGCGTTCCTCCTGCTGCGCAAGCATACCCTGGTGCTGGAGGCGGCGGATTTGGATTCCCAGGAAATGGACAACCGGGGGTTAGTGGGCGGATGGGAGAGAGTGGTGGATTGAGAACGGGGTGGTTGGCTGCTTTTGGAACTGAGGGCTATGATGGTGAACCGCCATTACTGGAAGAGTTGGGGGTCAATTTCGGTCATATCAGGAGTAAGGTATGGTTATTCTTCCTATTGTCATTTGCTTCTCTATGGCGTGCGCAGATACTGATTTGAATCCATAGACATTAGCAGTACTGAATCCCCTTGCGCATATCGATCAACACATAATGGACGATTCTGATCTCGCGGGACCCATTCTCTTTTTCCTATTATTTGGAACCTTCCTCCTCTTTTCTGGAAAAGTACATTTCGGATACATATACGGGCTGGCGCTCCTCGGATCCTCTTCTCTCCACCTAATCCTCTCGCTCATGTCACCACCTCTGAACACCGATCCTAATTCTCAACAACCCGTCGGTCCCTCACATCTCTCTTCTACCCTTACATTTCCACGAAGTGCTAGTGTGCTGGGCTATTGTTTGTTGCCATTGGTACTCACGAGCGTAGTGGGAATTATTATGCCAATGGATGGACTAGTTGGGTATGTGTTAACCACATTTGCGATTGTGTGGTGTACATATAGTAGTAGTGGGATGTTCTGTGCAGTCGGAAGAATGAAGGGAATGCGAGGATTAGTCGCTTATCCTCTAGCCTTATTCTACGTTGGCTTTGGAATCATGGGTATTTTCTCAAGCAGAGGGGTCGGGACATTGGGAAAGGTTGCGGGAGCATAAGTACGCAGGAAGAATCGAAAGAAGATTTCTATATATCCAGAAGCGCGTGGGAGGGGAGTCGCAATTTACAAATGGCACGGAATGAAAGAGCTCAGTGGTAATTTATATGGTGTATGGAATGGTAGGGAACAGGTGGGTCAGGAGGATGGCATGGAATGGTTTGGGGTCTGGGATCTGTACAATAGGTTCTTCTTTACTTGTACAGCACAACTCAAAGTATCCTTTTGAGGGATAAAAGCATTAAGGGTGAGTAGCCGAGGCGAAGAAATGAATAGACAAAGAACAAAAATATATTCCCCAAGAGTCCAGATCATGCGCAATTTCCTTCATGGAGATAATATCGCAAGAATAAAATGATTACAATTCACACACGCCATGGTATAATATCCCCTTGATTCCCCGTGAGAAATCCGAATTTCCTCTCCCAGATGCCTTTCCCAATTTCATGATTACTCCAAGACCCATACCGAAAGTCCGCCCACCATGCGTCTACTCCAGTCCCATCCTGGCATCGTCACTGAGCCCCCAGTCCGTTGCTCTCGGTCTCGTGAAAGGCCGCTCATCATCGCCTTCTGATTGTAGACTCATGCTACTATTCCTACTTCCCCTTTCCAACCTTTCCTTCTTCAGGCTACTTTTCTTGCTGCTAAGCCTCCCGCTTTTGTTGCTCCTTAAACTAGCATCATCAAGATCCGAATATTCTGGCGGGGGACTCCTCGATCTGGAACCTGAGAATGATGAAAGTCGTGTGTGAGCAGAATTCGAATCTAGACTTGCAGATGCTTGGGTAGGGGTCGGCGAGGGCGTTATTTCCGTGCTCGAAGTTATTTCAACAAGCTCGGCGTCACGGTACCATTTCCTGCGGCGGGTATATCTTCCCCATCCATCTTGGCCTCGGCGACCGTTTTGCCACTGTAGAAGGTTAGCTTTCCATGTAAAAGACAAGTGAAAACAATGTAATTGTACATACCTTATTGTCATAATAGATCCACCCTGTTCCCCCGTCGCTCTCAGCTTTTGGTTTGGATCCACCTTCATCATATTCGGCAGCTCCTTCTACACGCCAGCGACTGCCGTCAACCCACCTCCATCTTGCGCCGCCACCCTCTACATCTGGCAATTCAAAATCTTCCTTTGGAGGAACAGCATTCAAATGTTCGTCTGTCCATGCAGCCCTCTCATATGCAAACATCGATGTTGTCCACCCTAGTCCAACCCATCTACGTTGATTTTCATATAAAATGAATGTAAATTTTACCCCTGGTGCTTCTGGTCTTCTCTTTATAGCGGCATTCGCTGCTAACGATGCATCGGCATATGAAGATGCCGTACGAGGTGGTAGGGGAGGCTTATAATTAGTTCCATTCGTGTTTGGTGAAAGCTCATCTGTTAAATGTAGACCAGTCAAAGCAGTACATATGCGACGAACGAGAGATGATCTCCATAGTATCGTTCTTGCTATTCGATTCGGACGCGAATGCCAAGTCAAGAAAATTGTTCCCGTTACCAAAGCAATACGTTTCGTGGTGATGACCTGTAAAGGAGGTAAAGTAAGAATGATCCATACGGGTGTGATAAGAAGGATTCGTATTAAAAGTGTTGTAAGTGCCGGACGAGTGGTGGCAGAAGTCGCGGTTCGCTGAGTCGATAGGAAGTCCGTCAATTGTAGAAGAGGGTCCAAAAGCACGTTGCATCTTGACGTAAATATCTTCAAGGTTTCCACAATCTCGTCCAAAGTCTTCTGGTGCTTAGTATTTGTAACTTCGGAGTCGACCCTTTTGTGAGCCTTCTTCTGTTTCTCTCCTGTCCAGCTTGTTGACGATAAAGGGGAATAACGTCTTGAGTACATCCCTAGTATTAAACCAATAACCACCACCAACGGTCCAGCAAATCGCATTACAACATCTCCATATAGTACAAATGCCCAAAAACTAGCGACGAGCAAGAAGCTCTCCCAAGGATCTCCACTTGTCCATGTTATTAACCCTACGAGTTTATTGAGAGGTAGTAGAAAAGGATGTGAGTATGCTAAAGCTCTTGTAATCTGCGGAGGAGTCGCTAGTAATAAGGGGGACTTGTGATGAACCAGTATAGTTGATCTCTGTTTGTTCGCGGACGAGGCATGTGATAGAGTAACTGGAGAAAATGCAGCTATGGTCGGAGGGTTCGGATCAATAGGAGTTGTTAAAGATCCGCCATGGTCATCTTTTCTTAAACTCGGAGTACCGGACATTTGATCCAACCAAGGAGTATCCTATTGATCTGGTTAGATGTGAAGTTCTGAAGTTTCGAAGATCTCAAAGATCTCAAGATCTCGAAAAGCGAATTGTTGGGAGAAGGCTAAGCATGGGGCGTGGTGACATACGAACGCAGCCATTTATTTACAACGTCATTTCTATTAACAGGTTATACAAGGGGAAGGAAATGCTGGAGGAAGATCAACAGGCTGCGTTAGAACTTCCCAAAAAGGAAATAATGATTCGATAGATTGTAGGATTTACGACAGGACACAAGACAATAGAGAGAAGAGATTTGAAGGAAGCAGGAAGTAGAGTAGAAGTTTATTAAGTGGCCGAGGACTTATTATACACTTGAACAATGGGAGGAATGAAAAGCGCTCTGCTCGGCTCGAAATCTGGGGTACAGTGCAATCACATGTCACAAGTCTACCAACTGAATGATCAATGTACAATGTACAATGTACAATGTACAATGTATGGATGAATATCAATACGGACTATCAGTCAATCGACCTCATGAATGCAGCTCCTTTTCCCGCTGTACGTCCCTGGCAGCCAATGAACAAGACTCTGGAATCAGGTAGTGAGGTATTGATTGGTACTGATGCACGAGTATAAATATAGAAGAAAGAGGAGAGAGTTTTGAAGTCACATATATATACTATACTGCTGAGTGAATTTTACATGAATTCCATTTCCTGTGTACGAGTATTTGCTGAATCGATCAACAGTGCAACAATGCCGGTACTGTGGATAGGTAGGTACATAGCAGAGTTTCACCACTTCTACAGTGCCCTCATCACATCACCACCGGTGCGTGCTGCTAGATCGTAACATCCGTTCTTGGCCTGCGCTGACTCGGCGGCACGGATGACTATCATATGCTGATTACCTAATCCATCCCTCGCCCCCCCGCACCGACCCGCACCGCCTTTGAATCTAGCAAGGCAGATTGCCGTACACTTGATTGGCCAGAGAGTCCCATACTAACAATTTAACCGATCAATATTCAAAAAATAACAATAAGACAATGACGCTCCAGCCCATCTCATGGGAAACTTTTTCCAATCAAACAATTTGATCCTCAACCTCAACCTTGACATTTTGCGGAATATTATTTGAAAATGTCGCGTCAACCGCCCCTTCCCAATGGCCTTCCGCCTCGACCTTCTGGAACTTTCTGGGAAAGAGATAGAGATGAGAGAAACAGCAATTATCACACACCCGAAAGAAATCGTCGCGACATGGGTCGTGATTCTTATCGCCCTGCTCCTCCTCCTCAATACGACAGCTATGCTCCCCACTCTGCAAACCGCGATCGCGATATGTATCAATTTGGTGGTCACAATCCTCCTCCCCCAGCCTATGGAAATTATGCTCCTGGCGTACAACCTCCCCGTCGTCCTTCTGGAGCTGGAGATTCTTACCGTATGAATGACGGTTATCGCGCTCCACCCCCCGCTCCCAGCTTCGATTTCCGTTACGATGCACCACAGTCTATTAATTTCGAAAACTCCGATAGATTTCAATCCCATGGGCAAGGTCGCAATAACAACTCTGGCGGCAACAGAGATAGAAATGATGATTATCCTCGTCGTCGTCGCGAAAAGGATCGACGCGACAACACTCGAGGACGTGGCGGCTATCGCGGTCGAGGCGGTCCAAGATTGGCAGCAGATCGAGTTTTCCTAAAGGGAAAACGCTCGCCTACTCCTGAACTCATGCCGGGTATGAATGAAGATGCCTCTGCTGATGTTAAATACAGAGATGTCGACGACTTATCTGATAGTGACGAAGCTGAGATGGACATGTCGGATGACGACGATAATGACGATCAGCCTAAGAAGAAGATTGCTCGAACTGGCTCAAAGGCAGCAGATGGCGACAGTGTTCCCAAATGGTCAAATCCCGATCCATACACGGCCCTTCCACCACCAGGCGAATCCGACCGAAAGAAGAAGGATGTCGTTAAACTTATTAGGAAGGCTCGTGTTGCAACTGGTCAAGAAGGCGCTACTAAAGTCGATGCCGCTCAGGACGACTTCATTTCTTTCGACCTCGATGCGCCCGCAAGTATCGATAGTGAAGAGGATGAGTACGACCCTCAACCCCTTGAGCAATCCGAACCTAGTTCAGCCAAATCTTTCAGTCACCTCGAAAACATTCGAAAATTTGACATGCCTCAGCAATCGCAAGATAATGTTACTCAATCAGCTAGCAACAATAGCATACCTATGGATATCCAAACCCCTCAGCGAGCATCTAAGCCATTAGATCTATCAACCGATCCCGCACTGGGTAGCAGAAAGCGTACCGCTAACGATGTGATCAAGCCTCCACCACTTGTGAATAAGCTGATTCCTGGTAAACCGCCCAAGTCTAGTGGAACTCTTCTTAGAGAGTGGCGTGCTGGACCTGGCGTGAATGACGTCCCTTGGCTTCAAGACCATTCTGATACCTCCAACATGGGACTTTGGTGAGTGATGAATTTATCGACAAAAGACACTTAAAAGCTAATACTATTTTTAAGGCTACACAAAGAGATAATGGACTTCTATTATCATGTAAAACCTCGCAAATTTGAAGAAGTAATCAGACAGAAATTGCTTGTTGACTTGAGGAACAACTTTCGCAGATATTATCCCGATGCTGATATCCTACCTTTCGGCTCTTTCCCTGCCGGTCTCTATCTGCCTACCGCTGACATGGATGTTGTAATGGTATCCGATGAGTTCATGGATGGTGGATGGCCTAAATACAGCAGCAAAAGTCATATCTGGCGGGTCAAAAGCAACATTGAAAGGGATCGTCTTAATACTGGTAGAATCGACGTGATCACCAGTGCCAAAGTGCCACTTGCCAAATGGGTCGATGCTATTACTGGCCTGAAGGTTGATATGTCTTTTGAAAACGACACAGGCCTCATCGCAAATAAGACTTTTCAAGAGTGGAAGGCTCAGTTTCCTGCAATGCCTATATTGGTTACCATTATTAAGCATATATTAGCGATGAGAGGTCTTAACGAGCCAGTCAATGGTGGCATTGGAGGCTTTTCTGTTACTTGTCTTGTTGTAAGTCTTCTACAGAACTTGCCACAGGTCAAGAGTGGAACCATGGTACCAGAACATAATCTCGGCGAGATCTTGATGGAATTCCTCGACTTGTATGGCAACGAGTTCAACACGCGTACCACTGCCATTTCTGTCAACCCACCTAAACTTTTCCCAAAAGTAAGTATACTTCTCGATGAATTTTGCCATGATACTAATCTATTACTAGTCTACAGCTCCTCGCGGCCTTTACAGAGATTTTGACAGCGCGAAATTTTCTATAATCGACCCAAACAGACCCGACAATGATATCTCAGGTGGTTCAAAAAACACCCCTGCAATTCAAGAATGCTTTTCTGCTGCCTATTCTGCTTTGCAGCAGAGTATGAACACACTGCAACACGCTGACCTTAAAACTCGTCAAAATCAAAGTCTTCTTCGATGTATCATTGGTGGGAACTACGAAAGCTTCCAGCTTCAAAGAGACCACCTTGCCCATCTACATGAACAAATAGTTGGTCCGATTGAAGATGAGTAGTTATGAGTTCACGTAATGTTCAGGCTCAGAGCCGTGTAACACTTAGTTCATTTCTCGGCACATTTTTCAGGTCGCTGAGTATGCAGTACAAAGGGGTGGTTATTTTATTATCAAGGAGTATGGATAAAGTCGATCAAGATACCCAATTGGCGTTCAATGCACGAAAGGTCATTGACTTGTAAAATAGCTTTGCAGATTTCATTGCTTTCTTTTTTGTCTTTATTTTGGCAGACTTGAGTTGGAACGGGTTTGATGACTGTCTCAACTGACCACTGACCTTAACCTAGATGATCGACACGAAGTCAAAGTCAAATGCCATGAGTCTTCAATGACAAACAGACAAGGCGCTATCGATCTCTACAAACATGATACGAATACATTACATTGCGCGCAAATACAAATTTATTATTCTTTTATGCTGTCCCAAAACAATACTGATTCCAACTTAACAAACTAACTACTAGTGTGATACTGATATACTTTTTAGGGATTCCCTTTCAGCCTTTCAGGTAAGAAGGATGAAATACAAGATCATAATCTAGTCGGCGATCTTGATCGAACTCTTCTTGGGCAAGTCAAGATCGCGCAACGGCTTGGATTCTTCTTTTTCGACAACCCTTTCTCACTGTAGTCGCGCTTTATGTGCGGCTATGGAGAGGAATCACAGGGTGAAAAGAAGCGCGAACGTGGGAAGGAAACAGCGTAATGTCAAAGTGGTGGTTTGCAGTGTTTGTGGCTATAGCGATTCGTCAACTCGACGATTACATAACTACTGCTAGAGTGAGAAGGAAGCTACGATCCATTGCTCTAGCCGAATTGGAAAAATTACGCTGGCGAGGGAGTCGATGACGATTTCACTTTCGTTTTCGTCCAGCTTGCTATTCTACTCTATCCTAACGGGGATGTTTGATATATACAAAATTAAAGAGCAATACTATAAATATGACGCTGCTTTATATCTCTACTTTGATGACTTGACGAATGTTGTAGTGCGCGAGGGTTTCGCTTGCTGGTTCCTTGAGTTGAGGAAATGGAAGGTGGGTAGCTCAACCTTGGGGGTTTGTTGATCTTTTTTTTTTTTTTTTTTTTTTTTTTTTTGGCGGGGAGGCTCGATATATCTTTCTGGTAATTTACATTCTAGATTCATCGTCTTGATGGTGATCTTGAAGTAGCATTATGTATTCCAGTCTTGGATGCATCTACGTTGTGTATCTACTTAATGTGATAGGGGGCGCTACGATTGCTACTTACCACGTACGTCAATCTTTGTGATTATTACAGTTATATCGCAACTAGATTCAAAGGCCTTTATTGGAGAAGAGTGCGTGTGATCTTTGCTCCATTTATATATGGTGTGCGTGAATCCTTATATAATGACTATGGTTTCAAGATGGGACACGAAGATGTCGAAGAACAATAGAAGAAAAGAAGTATCAATCAGATGCAACGAAAAATAAAGAAGCAATTGATGTCTCATAAATGATATGTCACGGCACAGGAGTTCAGCTTGAAGGAACTTAAAGTATTTGTATTTGCAGAGCAAAAGAAATGGAGAAAACAAGATCAAGAACCAAATGAGTGTGGTATACTTCTCAAATAAAGGAGTACATGAACAAAAGAAAGAAATGAAGTATACAACAGGAGTTGAATACAATAGCCGAAAGAAAAGGCAAGATTAGAAAAAGGCCTACTATTCAACTGACTACCTTATAAACGATAGATCTAGGCACATTCGAATGAACATTCACAAACATGTGTATCCTTTGGTTCGCCTAACAAACGACCATCGAAACAAGCGCAGCTATCGACAGTGTACGCCTTTCCATTGAAGCTCCAGCGAGGGACCTTAAATCCCCTCTTCTCATCGAAGACATTTTGGAGAATCAGTGATTGGCTCCATCCCTGAGCGTCGATGAAGACGTTTTGAACGAGCCCGTTTTTGATGGCTCCGATCGCGGTACAGGTGTTTGAGTAAACGGTTGCGCGGGCGTAAGCAACTAGGTTGTTAGGGTTGGATAGATCGTTATTGACGGCCATGGTATTGGTATTCCAGTTGAGTATACACATCTTGGGGTCTAGTTGCTTGATGCACATAGGGGTGAGGGCGTTGGTATTTGTGGAGATGACAGCTGGAGCTGGGAGGCCAAGTGCTGGGGAAAGCACGGCTAAGATTGGGAGGTAGTTGATGAGTTGCATTGTGGTAGATTTAGCGATGAGCAGTTTTTGTAGTTTGCGATGGTTCGTAAAAAAACGGAGTTTGAAGTATGTGTATATTTTTGAAACTTTTGCTTTGGTGGAATCAGAATCGCTATTGCCAGGTCGAGCTATTATATATAGTCAGAGTACTAACAAAGACATAAAGCCTTGTCAAAAGAATCTCCCCTTTCTCGGTGGTACAAAGCATCAAGAGTTCTATAAATGAACATTATTAGTACATAAAGCCGAGGAACAAGCTTCACAAGTTGTATATGAGAGTCGAAGAGATTCTAAATAGAAGACAAAGAGAGACAAAGGTCTATGAACACATGCCTGGTTCGATTGTCTAAAAGTAGAGTGGTCCTACGATGCAGACTCGAAATTCCAATCTCTCTAATTTGCTGAGTAGATTGTTCACAATTCAGCGTAGTGTGCAATTTAAGATAACAAAGATGGGCAGTTGAGACCGTGAACGAAAGCCTTGGGTATCGAATTACACTTTATTCGTTGTTGACAACTAATCGTCTCAGGCCCATCAGACCTATCCAAACAGCTTCCTCGGTTCTAATAGTTCGACTTCCCTGACCAGGACACACATTTATCCATCTATCGAAGACATCTTTTGCCTCTACAACCCCCAATTTCTGTAGTTCTTCGTCATTCTTCACAGCCACTTCTAGGCCTGCAACGCCGCCAAAGACGACTAGCAGGTGCTTAAATTTCCCTACTTTTTGTTCCTCGTTATCATATAGATCTTGGACATCAACGCCTCGCTCGGAGGTTGCAATAGTCATATCATAACCTCCATCGTATCCACATTCTGTGAACACGTCGCTTAGGCACCCTGCTCTCCTAACATTCCATCCCCAGTAGTAGCCACCCTCTTCTCTTGGCTCTTCTGGACTCACAGCTTCTGCTGGAATAATTTCACAAGATTTATCTTTTGCGGCCTTCTCCCCTTCCGCGCCAAATTTAAGAGTAACTCTGTTATTTGCTGGTATCTGCTCCACCACTGTGACTGGTATTCTTAACCCTGCTTCCACAAATGTTCCATGTTCATCTGCGCCAGGCAATGTAGTACCTTCTCTATACATACACCATTCGTCTGCCCTCAAGTGATGTGGTAAATCTATACTAGGCAATGCGCCTGCCGTTCTTAAGTTCTCGTGAATTGGAAATAGATGCTTTCGTAGATTTGGAGGTGTTTCTAGGAAGCTGAGTAGATGGGTAAGGAAATGATCGGGGTCTGACTTTGCCGTGTACTCGTCTTCCAGGTGCGGCTTCTGCTGTGAATTATAGGATTGAGTGGGTGGATGTTTAGGCTTTTTCGCAGGGCGAGCATTGCCATCGTCAAAAACAATGACTTCGTCGACGCAGAAAACTGCGAGGGCGCGGGCAATTTGACCCGCCATAGATGTTTTTAGATCATGACTTTGAGCGCTGAAAAAGTCAGCATGATTCTGTCATTGTTGTTTGAAGAGGTAAAATACTTGGCAATAATACTTCCCGGTAAAGCTACACTAACTGTCCAATCTCTACCTTTTTTGGGTTGAAATACAGCTGTAGGTTTAGAAGTATCAACCGCATCAGGAGCGGTCACTTTCCCGTTAGATGTTTGTCCATTGGCAGTGGAATTGGCATTCGCAGTGGCATTGGCGGCTTCGGCCTGGCGCTTCCGCTTCTGATGTTGAATACGTAAGTATTGATTCACCAATCAGTGATTCCAAATTAAACATACCTTTGCGTTCGTCTCTCCTCTACCCATTTTTGTAAATAATTTGGAAACTTTGGATTTCTTTCCAAAATATATATGGAGGCGGTCAAAGGTTATCCCGATAAAGCGGCAGAATCTGATAGTCCAAGCGCCCGATAAAGAAGCAGACCAGACCAGATCTCCACTTGAAGCTTTCATAAGCTCAATCTGTAAGCAAGCAACAAGACATACATTCTGACGACTCGACTTACTTGACATTTCAGAACTTACAAGATACTAATATAATTAAATAAAAATGGCGGTACATATCGAATCTTCTATGCAGTTTAGCAAATTGCTGGGCTCATCAACTATAGTTGTTTCCGATTGTAATTTGACTTCCTTCAATATAATGGATGCATATCACTAACAATACCTACAGTTTATGCGGACTGGTGCGGACCCTGCAAAGCCATCGCTCCAACCTATGAATCTTTAGCTACCAAGCACTCGAAGCCAAATCGTGTTACATTTACGAAAGTCAATGTGGACAATCAGCAGTCCATAGCTCAGCGATATGGAGTTAGAGCGTAAGCAAGGCCCTTCGATACTCACTGGAGCTCGTTCTCATAACTCTACTAGCATGCCAACCTTCCTCATCTTTCGATCCGGCGCTGTCATCGAGACTATCCAAGGCGCAGATGTTCGTAAGCTCACGAACGCCATCGAGAACGCTGTGAAACTTGCCGGTGCACCAAAGCCATCCTTCTCCAGCCCAGGACAAACACTGGGCGGATCTGCCCCTACGCGCTCCACGATAACCAGACAATTCAGCTTCGATAGGCTACTCCATGATATTATTGCGTTCTTCGGACTCTATCTCTATTCCCTGTTTTCATTTGATGCATATACTGCAGCAGAGAACTCGCCATTCAATATTCACAAGGTCCCTGCTGCACCGGCGGCAAAAACACCCGGTGGAAGAACTGGAGCAGCTCCCCAGGTCGGAAAGAAACTAGGGACTATCGCTGATATAGCGGGCAAAGACTGAATGAAATGCGTGGAGTTTACTAGGCGCTATATGGGTGGCGTAATCTTTTAATGTTATCTTTCTGTCAGAACTCGTGGTTATTCTTGGTGCAATCACAACAATTGAACAAAAATTATACTGGAAAACTATGTCCTGCCAGTTTCTTTTTTCTTGCTAGGCAACCTTACTATTAAATATATTTGATTCTGACAGACATATGCTTATTCTGTATTTTGTTGCTGTACGTTACTAGGCGGCGGGATGGATACGACTGATCTCCTTATTCTCTCGTAATGAAATTCTCTGTTACATGGAGAAATATTCTGTGACTATTCAATCTCGGTCATAAAGGTATCACGACCTAACTCCATTCTTGTACTTGTCTTTTTCCTTCAATTACTGGGTATCGGAAATACGCGGTGTTAAGATACAGGCTAAAATGTTGCGTAGATCCTTCTTGAAAGGATTGGTCTCCTCGCCGAGGCGAAGGGGTACTCGAGTATAGTTTACCACATGTTTCAACGATATCAAGAACAGTATCAATACTACGTCGTTCTTCAAGATTTGAACCACCAATTATTCGGATCTAAGCAATGTATTGAAATTAACCCTCATGATAAAATCCAATCTCTCAAATCAAACCTGATAGTCAAAACGATCTTCCAATGTGTTTTGGTATCTATTAGGTTTTGTGTGAGGAGTCTTTACCCCGCCAGTCTGCATACAAATGGAGTCTTTGATTGTTAATCATAAACTCAATAATAAAGCCAGGACTTAAATCTAAACTCCGGGTGACGTCAAGTTCTCTTGCCTATATTATGTGCGTATATAAAAGCATAAGCTTCGCTCTGAAAAGAGTGCTTCATTCTATATCACAGCACGCAAAGTACTAGCAAAAAAAAGAACTCCTTTTCTAACATGGCCAAGAACGCAATGAAATACACCAACCTTGGTGATTCCGGCCTCAAAGTCTCCCGTATCTGCGTAGGTTGCATGACCTTCGGTGATCGTCGCGGAAGCTTCAAAACGTGGGCGGTCGAGGAAGCTGAGGCTCTCCCTATCCTCAAAGCTTGCTATGACTCCGGTATCAACTTTTTTGATACTGCAAATGTCTACAGTAACGGCACATCCGAAGAGATCCTCGGTGCCGCCATCAAGAAGTATGCATTGCCTCGTGAGAACATCGTTGTTGCCACAAAATTGTTTGCGCCGGTTGGCAAGAGGAAGGAAGAGGGATGGGAGAATGCACTTCAGATGACGCCTGAAGATAGAGATGCAAACGGATACGTTAATGCGTATGGATTGAGTCGCAAACACATCTTCGATAGTGTGGATGCGAGTTTGAAACGCTTGGATCTGGAGTACATTGACCTACTACAAATCCATCGATTTGACCCACGCACACCAATAAAGGAGACGATGAAGGCCCTGCATGATGTGGTTGAAAGTGGCAAGGTTAGATATATTGGTGCGTCTAGTATGTATGCGCATCAGTTGTTGGAAATGCAATATACAGCGCGATTAAATGGATGGACTGAATTCATCAGTATGCAGAATTTGCATAATGCGGCTTATAGGGAGGAAGAGAGAGAAATGGTGCCGAGTTTGAAGAAATTCGGTATGGGTATGATTCCTTGGAGTCCGATTATGATGGGGTATTTAGCCAGGCCTCATGACCAGGCTGCAGAAAGTGACAGAGGAAAAGCTATGAATGGGAAGTTCATGGGGAATGAGTTGTCGGAGGCGGACTTGAAGATTAATGAGAAGATTCAAGAGATAGCGAAGAAAAGAGGTGTCAGTATGGCGATTGTGGCGATGGCTTGGAGCTTGAGCAAGGAGTATGTTACCGCGCCTATTGTTGGAATGGGAAAGATTGAGAGAGTTCAAGAGGCGGTCGATGCTGTTAATTTTGAGTTAACCAAAGAAGAGGAAACGAGCATTGATGAATTGTATCAGCCTAGGAAAATCATAGGATTCTCTTAGGGTTATGATTGAATATGGAAGCGAGTGTTATGCTGGATGAAGGAGAGTTCAGAAATGGCAGTTACAAACTCAAATCAAATCAATACACAAATTCAGCTTGCATTTTTCTTTTTTTTCTTTTTGAAAACGTCAAATCAGTTTTGTCATGCATGCAGGGTGCAATAAGTACATGTTCGAAATTATGATTCAGTGGAACACAACGTTGAGCATAACTCAACTATTCATTACACTAAACTTACAACACCAGAACACTGTGACACTGAAGACATTCAATGAAATTATAAGCATCGCCAGTTAAAAGCACCCACTGCAAGTAACCTGTGCTCACCCATCTTGAAACGGAGTTTTGTTTCTGACTGCTGATCAAACTTCTTCGAAATATCATTAACTGATCCGGCAGTATATACACATTTGTATACTCAATCTGGTGAGCCTCAAAAAGTATTCAGCAGTTGGTTGAGAACCTTCAATTGACTAATACCGATTGCAGTATATATAAATATATATTCTGAAGAATCTCAGCTCAACATGCGCGAAATGTCCATGCCTATAGCAAGCTCCTAACTTCTCTCTCTATCTGAATCAAGGGATTTCTCACTTGAAGACAATCTCCCAAAAATCTCGCCTGAAGTAGAGGACAAGTCTATCGAGGATTTAGGCGGAATACTCCCAAAGAGCCCTTTCACCGAAAAGGGTGTTGTCGCCCCAGAAGGAGTGGGACTGCTTCCTCTAAAGAATACAGTTTCTGTGGCAGTTGCCGTAGATGATACACTTGGGGTTCTGATACCAGATACGCTACATTCGTCAGAGCTAGACACTGCATCTCCATGATTCTGAACCAATACTTCTGGACGAGCGAAGGGATTAATCTTCTCAGGATTTGAAACGATATTGTTGTCAGAATATGGATTTCGCCCTTCTCTGTGATCTGATGGGCTTGGATTCCGCTGAAGATTCGAATTGAAATTATTTTCGCTAGACTTTGTCGAAAGTGAATTTCCGGACGCGAAAGAGAAAATGTTGACTGAAGGAGGAGTTTTGGGCCTTGGGGAACCACATGTACCTTTGAACACTCCATTCGAGCTAGAGCTTTGCGCCTTTGAAGGTTGAGGTTGCTTAGAGGTCGTCTCAAGATTGTCGCTATTCGTTCTTGATGGGATTATTGCTCCGAAAAAACCCGCATTATTGGTTAAAGACTTTGTTGACGAAGATAGTGGGGGTGCTCCGAACAAATTGGAATGGGTGTTAGTTGCAGGTATCGCTGATGAAGAGGAAGTTGCTCTATGCCCTTTTGTAGATCTGGAAGGAGATGGAAGTTTCGCATCAAAGTTATTTGTGAACGAGAAGCATGGCGTTCCAGGTGTCGTCGTGAGCGGTGACGCCGAAAAATCAAATAAGCTACCCTTAAAAGAGGGTGTTGCTGTGGATGCTGCTGGGGCTGGAGTTCCAAATAAGCTCGAACGACTTTTAGATGTACGTATTTTCGAATTAGATGAGATTCGTGTTCCAAATATGCCATGAGTGTTGGGCATTTTATCCGGTGAAGTAGCAGCTGATCCTCCAAACAGCCCTTCTTTTCTTTGGGCCGAGATTGTTGATGAAGTTGAATGTGCTCTTGTTTCTGTCTCTGCAGCAGATGCAGAGCTTGTTGCCGTTGAAGTTCCTTGCGTGTCAGAGGATCCACTTGCAGTCTCCTGGGAATCAGACTCGGAGAGACGAATTTGGGGAGTTAGGATCTTTGTAGGCGGAATTTTGGGTGTATTAGGTAACGGGAATTGCTGGTCGGCTAACTCAATCTTCGATTTCTTGCTACTTGAACATTCGTTTTCGTTGTGCAGATGCGGAGATGGGTGCAGCGGTGGAGTAAACGGACAATGGTTGTCAAAGTCCTTCTTCATGGTATTACTAAACTCTACCCATTCTTTTAATTTTGATCGAAGAACAAGGACTTCGGCTTTATAGCCCTCTAATTCGAATTCTTTAGCTCTGTAAGTCCTCAAATCTTGAATTTGTGACTCGATTTGATCTTCCAGGTTCTTCTTTTCCAGAAGAAGCAGGTTTTTTTCGTGGAAGAGACTCGAGTGCTGCTCTTGCAGAGTTTTGATAGTTAGGGCTTGTTGGAAATGAGATGCATCACACTCGTTATTTTTCGCCTTCACCTCCAATTGAGCTATCGTCTCGTTCAGCTCGCCCACCTCTACATCTAGACTTTCTTTAGCCTCCCGAATTAAATCCAGCTCACTCGTCAAACTCTTCTGCTGAACCAGGCAAAAGCCCAGATACGAGCACATCGCTTCATTCAATTTGAGCTTCCATGCCACTATCAGCTGACGATGTCGAGTAGGGAATTTCACGCAAAACTCGCATAGAGATTGTTCTGCCAACTTCTCAAGGTGCGCGAAGGCTTCTGATGGCGGTTCCAGATCCATGCCATTCAAAATGGCATCTTGAGCCCTTTTGGCAAACATAAATCTTTTACATCCATCAATTGCTTTTTCAGAAGTGTTCAGTTCCCACCGACACTTGCCCACCTCAATGCCAAGTGTCTCCCAAGAATTCCAAACCCTGTCGACGGGCATTTTGTCGAGAAGGAATAAAGAAGTGGGATATGGTAAGATAGATGTGGCGTGAAGCTCGTTGGAGAAACCAGAATATCATGAACTTTTATTTAACGAACGACCAGTTTATCTGTATTACAAATAGACATGTACTCAATCCCAGGATGGAGAAACACAGCCCGGCTCTCTCATCATGAGTTGTTTCGACAACTATTCTGAAGTGCAAATTAAGGCAGAAGTTAAGTCACACTGCCACCCAACCTTCCGCAATCATTGAACTACCAATAAAATGAGCATCTTTGTATGTATGTATGAGTCGGAAGATTTGGCATGGCAATCTCAGAGTTCCAGGATTTCAGCATTGAGCCAATGAGAAATAGGTGACAACCCTGTCAACCAACATCATGGTAACACCGATTTCTAAATCCGGAATTGTAGGCTTCATTTACAGGGCTTGAGTCATTTATGTACTCCGTATTGTTTCATCACAGTGATAATGTACTTCGCCCTCTTGAGCGATCTTACCTTACCCAATCATGGTTGCCAAAAATAAGACGTTTAAAGAATGAGACCCATTCAGTAATCATAACGACAATCGAATATCCGATGTTAAAAGTCGAGACTACTTGTACTTATTCTGCACTACAGTAGATCAAATTGCAACTGGCCAATACACTCAAAGCTGTCCGTAACAAGACAACAATCTCAGTCAATAAACATATACTACAGATTTGCAATACAGACCAACAACTTCTGTTTGCAATGAGTAGAGAAACAATGAATGAGACTCACAGTGCTAACAATCATGAAGCGGAATCAACTTTGAAGAAGCCGACTGGAGTTACATGTTATACTCATAGGCATTGAGAGCAGACTTTACAGACCTTCACTAGAAGCCATTGCAAATTGTATTTACTTTACCAACAAGTATACTATTTCCTCTTCATAAATTTTTCAAAACATTGTTCAAATATCTCTATTAAGTTGATGTTAAACATTCCATCTAGACTTTCGCCTAACACTCCAAATCATCAGCCGAATAGTATTGCTCATCAATCAGTAGGGTATCAAAAATATAACATTAATTTCAGTTCCTGATCCATCACGAAGACTCTGCCATGATAAGTCCTACAGTAATTCTCAGAGCTCCTAGTGGTCCCTTCTCCTTGACTAGTTTTCCGAACATATCTTTAATCTTACTCAAACTCTTACGATCGTCTTGTTTATGCCCTACACGAGTGTTAGTATTGCTAAACCTATCGACGAGATGCTTGAAAGACTAGTACTTACAGCTGCTAGGCAAGCCTATATCAAGATCCAGATGACTCTCCACATCGCCCATCCAGTCAAAACCAATCTTCCACCCCACTCGAATTTGGACATCATCCCCATCAAGAACAATATTCGACCGTCCCATCTGTCTGAACAACTCCTTTCTCGTCCACTTCCCAGACTTTTCTTCTCCCTCCCCGTCATCTTCCTCGTCATCTTCAACAGCCTTTCTCTTCCTTCTTTTCTTCCCTTGCTTCTCTATACTTTTCCTCCTGGCTTCTGCTGTCCCAAATTCTCTTTCGGCATCACACCAAAACTTTGCCCTTGCCACGGATACTTCGGTCCACCTCTCCATCGCCCAACACACTGTACCGATATCTTTTACATGTGGCCCATCACCACTTGCTCGTTGCCGGACAAATGGTCCGAGTTCGGGCTCCGCGTTAGGATCTAATGAATCCACATTAAGCGAGGATATGGTCAGAGAAGAGGTGTCGACTATCATAGAAAGGCGTGCGCTGAAAATTCCAGAAGGATGCGATGCAGAGATTTGATGATGTTGTAGAGTCGATACGAGAAGTTCCGTAGTAGATTCGTTGGACGAAACGGGTGCAGGTGGAAGGAGAGTAATGTTGGATGTGTATGTCAGATGACTGAATAGTTGCAAATGCGGAAGTGGATCGTCAAGTGCTATAGGAAGATAGGATGGAAGAGGCTTCTCGATCGGTGCTATAACTGTTTGTCGGCCTTTGCGCCGCCCAGAAAATGGCAAGAAGAGATTAGTGGCTTTCAGAGCGCTTACGTTTTCTGGCCTCTCTTGTTTTTCAGTTGCAGTTGAGCGTAAAAGTAAATCTATTATCTCTTCGGGGTTTGATGCTCTTGGCGGTTTTTTACTTTTCGACTCATAGTGCAAACGTATCCTCTCATTCTCCTGATTCGCTAGACTGACATCGGCTTGCAATTGCTGTAATTCTTTGAGAAGATCATCTCTAACTTTCTTCTTCGCTGCATGCGGATCATGCGGAATCGAGAATCTAGCGGACTTTCGTCTCTTAGCAGGTGGCTCTTGTGATGTGTCTACTTCTGGAGGAGATTCTGCACGTGGTTTCAATGGAGATGACTTCATTTTTGCGCCTAGTGCCTTATTCCTTCGAGCAGCCTTGCTTGGGGTATTGTGAATTCCAACTGGTGCTGTTGTAACGACTGGGTCCGCGATACCACGCTGCGTGGGTGTCGGTGGCAAGTCAGGCTCGTCTGGTGTTGCAGGTCTCTGCCTTGCTTTAGATGGAGATAGAAATGTCTTTTCCGAAAATGTAAACAATGGTCGTTGTGCTGGCCTAGACATAGATAATTGTCGCGCTTTACGCTCGGTGGGAGAGTCATCACTCATCAACGGATTTGCATCATCAGACTTTGGAAGCTCGGGAACTTGAGGATCATCTTCTAACTCCTCTTGTTGAGGCACGTCAATTACAAAAGCCTCATTTGTTTGTAAGGTCCGTGGGTGAGGTGGTATAGGATCATTTGGCGTTGTGGAAACAACTTGATCTGCGGTTTGCGAGTCGGGCACAATCTCCTCCTCTTCTGAAGTTTGAGAGGGTTCGGCGGGGCTCGCAGGCAAAGCAGATTCAGCTGATTGTGCAACTTGTGTACCTGGAACACCAATAGACCCAAAAGCTTGAGAAGAACGAAGTTGACTTGAACCTCGACTTCTAATGACCACTTCTTCTGGAGCCCTAAGAAAAGGCTCTAAAGCTTGAACAGGTACTGGCTCTTTCGGTGTAGTTGAAGCATATACAGGCGTTGGTTCTTTGGGTGTTGTTGAAGGGAACACAGGTACCGGGTCCTTTGGTGTAGTAGAGGCATGTAAAGGTGCTGAATCTTTTGGAGTGGTAGAGACAGACTCATCCATTTCTATGGGCATTTGAGGCACAGTTGTTCCTAATGCCGGCACTGCAGCAGGTGGTGATCTCCTGAGCCCAGTTTTCTTGAAAGGATTGAAATCGTCTTGCGGTTGTTCTTGCGGTTCTGCCGTAGACTGGCTACTTTGTCCCGGTACGGGGGACCTTCTTAATCCCGTCTTTTTAAATGGATTTGCAATTCCCTGAATATTCTCAAATTCTGCCGCGGGCTTGAAATTGCTTCTTGGAGTTTCGGTTGCGATTGGTCGTTTGGCAGGGGATCTTGACATTCTCCTCGGTTTCGATGTCATCCCACCTCCAATCGATCGAGCCCTTGTGGGTGTGCGAGTAATCGTATCATCTCTCCCATTCCTGGTCGATCCTGGAACTGGTCGTTCTGTACCAGTAGTGACACTCCTTCCTCTTTCTCCTTGCGGTGTGTTTCCCAGCGCATCGTTGAAAGTATTCTGTACTCTCCCCTTACTTGGAGATCTGCCAAATTCCGGTCCTGTGGAAGTGGCCCTCGCGAGTATTTGCGGATTGTGGCGTGCTAAGCTTGCCTTTGTTGGAGAGGCAAACGAGGCATAACGCGACGATTGTGAAGGAACGGGAATGCGACTCGGGGTTGGCGGGACATTCGCAGCGGGAATTGGAGTTTTCGAACGACGTGAGGGGGTATTATCTGCCATATCCGCAGGTGTCTTGCACTATCCCATACCGTCTCGATTGAAGAAAAATACGTTGTTGTGAAGCAATGTTTATTTCAATTTGGGATCGCGTATTGGGAGGACGCGACGAGAGGGGTTTCGCGAGACAGCTAGAAACATAAAATTCACCACTTCACTACAATCATGAACCTAAACAGAAATAGTAACATTGATAAGTTTTTGTTGTATTTTCGGTTCACAACAATTCTTGGAAGGCACTCATATTGAATGTTAAATGCGATTACAATTTTGAACATAGAACGAATGTTGTTGCGCGAATGTGGAGTGAAGTTTCAATACTATTGCGGATGCTGACCATCCCAATTCACAGCGATGACGTTCCTCGAAAACTTTCCGAAGCTTCGATCCCGAAAAATAAATAATGCGCCCACCACCCGATTCTTCACCTACGTAGAATCAACCAACCATTTGAAATATCCAACGGCCTCTCTAATTGATTTTACGATAACGCAAAGCCTATAAATCACTCTAAAGAACATATATCTTAATGCAACATCCGAACTACACAGCATGGAACAAAGAACCCTACTCCGACTGTCGCAACGCCTTAAACTCCCACCTTCAATCCGCCAACTCCCCTCCTTTCCACGCCACGAATCTACATTTAATAAGCCAACCCACCAAGCGCACCCTGTAGGCGACTACTACTCCTTACTCCTCTCCTCTTCTTCTCCAGAAATATCCTCCGCGCCCCCCACTACTGCCTCTCCTTCAAATCCGCCTATAACTGCATCTTCTCCTACAGAACCTGCCGCAGACCCCGAACCCGCAATTCTTTTCTCCTCTCGTCTATCCTCCCCTTTAGAACGGCGGTCCGAGATCCTGCGCAAAAGTCAGCGTATAGCAGGAGTCCTTGTCCCGCCTCGCCCAGAAGAACCAGATAACTGTTGTATGAGTGGGTGTGTGAATTGTGTTTGGGATCGCTATCGGGACGAAATCGAGGAGTGGGCTGCTGCTAAGAGAGATGCGGATAGAGCGTTGAAGAAAGAGAAGAGGAAAGAAAGTACGGGGGTTTTGGCACAGGCGGCTACGAGTATGGATGATGATGGTGGTGGGAGTGAGGGAAACTGGGATATAGGAGAGGACGGGAATAGCGACAATTTATTTGAAGGAGTGCCGGTTGGCATAAGAGCTTTTATGGCGCAGGAAAAGAAGTTGAAGGAAAAGCATCGAAGAGAAGGCACGAGGGGGTAATGGATGATTGTAGAAGGGGGGTAATGGAGACAAATTCTTTCTGCGACTTAGATGGTATCAAATAGAAGAACACGAACAAGAAGTACCAGAAGAATATTGGTACGATTGCAGCAAATAGAGGTGCTCTTATGGAGTACGAAAGATAAAGAACCGGACGCTCACAGCGTAGAGGCATAAGGGAATGCGGTAGATCTCATTGGTGCCTGTATACCATATACTGTAGATAGATATGCTCAATCAAGGCTTGGTCTTGTAGAACACACCCTTCACTTATCCCTCGCACTTTAACGAATGGCACGCCAATGTAAAGAATATCCCTTCAATTATTCGACAAATTTACTCCATCCATTCAACCTTTCGACTCCAAACCGCTGCCAATATGACACTCAATATCCATTCGCGCTGCCTCTCCTTGCCTGAAATACGACGTCCTTCACCATCTAATCGACATCCACACCTTTCGTTCTGAGATCCTTCCTCGCCAATTCAATCTCCTCCATCAATTCCGCATGCGCCTTGGGCACATCGTTAAATGTGAAAACGCCGTAGCCCAACTTCCCCAAAAGATACGCTCCAAAAGAAACCAACACCCAGAATGGCAACTATTTGCGCAAGAACAATACCAAGTCAGCGATAGTTTTCTTGATGTGGGCGACGATCGATATTGTTGCTATCGATTTGATCGAGCCATCACGACGCGAAAACAAAGTCGAGGAGGGAGAAGCGGGCGGAGGGAAGGGAAAGGACTCGTATGTCCAGTCACCTATGAGAGGGGAGAGAGGGACTTTCTCCCAGTTCTCAGGAAGAGGGAGATCGGCATCGTGAGCGGGAAGAGATGTTATGTGTATGGTACAAGTAGCCATATCCTTCTTTCCCTCGGTGCGTGCTCATCAAGGGAAAGGAGAGAGGAGAGGGAGAGGTGGAGAGTGTAGAAAAGATAATAACACAAACATAACGTACCACAGGAATAACCTCCTCAGAAACCTTTCCAGGAAGAGGTATTAACTCCAAGTAAACTGCCAGGTATAACTAAGTAAATTCCTCGAATCAGTAATCATTCGTCCATTTCTCTTTCCAATTCCAATTTCGCCCCCCGAGTCTGCCGTAACATCCTACTATGTGTTTGCAAATTTGCACAGAATAATCCCAACACATGATGACCAATTCACACAATCAGAGGCAGAAAACATACCGAAGTGACGAGTAAGCCAATAGAGATAGTTTGCTGTGCGCGCGTCATCTTTGCGATTCCGTGTGCGATTGCTCAGGTTCGGGGTTGATGTGTTTTATAAGGTTAGGGTTTCAGGGTGTGTGATGCGTGTATGAGTTGGCAGATTCTCAAAGGTGGGCAAAGGAGTGTGGTTCGTAAGGAAAGTTGTTGTGGTTTTGCTTTCTTCTCGGGATTGGGTTGATTTGAGGACAGCTCGTCAGTCGGTCGCGATTGGATTGGGGCCCAAACGTTGACGGTGTCACGTGCCGGTTTTCGAGAATCCTACCTACTATTTTCCCTGTTGTCTTATTTCGAGGTTGTTTCTCAGATATATGGCCATGAACATGATTTTGGAATGAACAAGGGTTATTTGCAAGGGTTTGAAATATTACATATAGTCCATAGGACAATCTTGATTACAAAACTATACGATATATGATAACCAATTCCCCATCCACAGGGGAATACAACTCCTCCTACCCAGTATCATTCAACGCCCATTTCAGCACCTTGATAATTCAAGTTAATACAATAAATCACATTCTAATCGACGTCTGTCGGACTAGTTTCCTCTGAAGGCATATCTGTAGAGGGTATCCTATCTCTCAACCATGCAAGTGTAGCCTCTGTACCTTTCTCTAAGATCGTGTACTTTGGCACACGGAATCGATTTCCACTGACATTTAAAGTCTGCAATCCATCTGGTCCACCCATAAGCCCAATTCGCGAATTCAAGCTATTTATCTCGTTGCTGTTGCAGTCCAAATGTCTCAAGCCCTGAACTGCTTCCGGCAGCAATTCACGGATTGTGTTGTTTGATGCCATGAGGAATATTAAACTAGGGAAATGGGGCTTTAGAACAGGCAAGGAAGTAAGACGATTGAAACTGATATCGAGTTTTTCTAAGTTGGGGGCTTTTAGATGCTGTATGAGTGGTTGTAGAGAGTTGAAGGTGTTGGAGCTAAGGTTCAACTCCTTCAGAGCAGGTAGATCTAAGTCATCCTTTAGGAACGTGTCGCTTGTCAATTCATTGTGAGCGATACTCAAGGAGGTGAGAGTAGATGCAAAGAAAGCGATAGAGCTGGGTATCTCTTTGAAATTGTTATGTTGCAAGTGCAAAACTCTGATTGTGTCGCGTGCAGCCACTTCTGCAGCCATCACTGGATTGAGGGAGTGAGAAGTCGTGCTAGATCGATCTAAAATCCCTCCTTCTTTGACGGGCCAATGAGGAGACGACGGTCGACTGGAAATACTTGGAGTGCTTGGCTCAGACAAGAACCCGTCTTTCTCTTGCTCAGTTGGTGCAATTCGGGCTCGTAGAGCATTTTTCAGGTCTCCGGTAGACATTGCTGAGAATTTTCTTTCTCTTAGTGGATTTCCACTTATTCGAAAGATGTCAAGACTTTCCATTTGCCCGATTCTATCATCCAGAACTTTGATGTTATTTCCGCTAAAATTGACATTTTTAACCTTGAGGAGGTCGACAAATCCGGCTGGCAGCTCAGAAAGGTTATTATCCTCGACTGTAAGTGTGCGTAAAGATGACCAGGAAGTCAAATCTGGAAAAGTTGCAATGCGGTTTGAGGAGCAGCTCAGCTGATGAAGGGAAGGCAGCTCGAGCTCTGATTCGCACAGAGCAGTAATTGCATTACTCGTGACATCCAGAACTTGAAGTTGTGGAAGGGTTTTCACGGCTCCTGTGACAAGAATACCGACGAGGCCGTTCTTGACAGCTATAAGCTCAATAAGGGGTATGCGGCTAAGAATATCAAAAGGTAATGATTGAAATCTGTTCTCGGTGATATTCAGAATCCTTAATCGATCTAATTGTGATAGCGTGTCCGGAAATGTATCAAGAGCGTTATGTTGCATCTCTAGAACTTCGAGATTTTTTAAGCATTCTATATCTGGGCTCAAAGTCCCACAGAGACCATTGTTTGCTATCTTGAGTTCTCGCAAAGAATTGATTTGTGTGATTATTGGGAGGCATTCATTACCTAACTTATTGTTTGACTATTTATAATTAGCAATTGATTATTCTAGTACATCAACTGTATGATAATCAACTTACCAGATTCAAAGATGTCAAATTCTCAAGTCTACGTAGACCCACAGGAATCTCTTTCAGAAGATTGCCATGCAGATCCAATGTCTCAAGGCCACCAAAAATGTTGCCTTCGAATTCATCATCGTCCATAGCTTCACGTGGGTCGATATCCGGGAAAATGTTGTCACCAAGGGTTTCAAATTCATTGTCAGCCGCAATGAATCTGGTTAAATCGACAGCTTCAGCCCAAGATCCACCCTGATCACCAAGTGCATCAAGGTTATACATGGACATAACCTCCTCAGGCATTTCCTTGAGACCCATGGCAGCGATATTGAGGCGACCATCTGTACGCGCGGCAGAAATCCGTTTGCGTAGGAGGCCTTTACTAGCGTTTGGATCAATACGTTGATTAAAGGGATCATCCGAAAGGCCGAAGTCAAAACTCGCCGTAGGAATTACAGGCACTTCTTCGTGATTGCTCGCGGCACTTGCGGTTGCTGCCGCTCGCTTTGCTGCTTTGGCTTTCGCAATCTGATCTCTAAGGGATGAAGATGATTTCGGCGCTGCCGGTTCTTCTGTCTTTTCGGGCGAAGCAGATTCACTAGAGGCTGATGACACAGGTCTGTGAGGAATGCTCTTAAAGTTCATTGATCTCTTTTTATCAACAGGGCTGATATTTTTCATGGCAGTGCGTTTCTCTGTGACATCTTCACTGGGCGCCGATGTGACAGACTGAGAAGGAATATCCCTGAAATTCATTGACCTCTTCCTTGGGCCAAAACCAATGCTGTCCGCTTCAAACGATTGATCCATTAAAGGCATTGATGGTTTGCGAAACAGGCCGGTTACGGAGGCACGCTCCTTCACTGATCGGGCACTATATGTCTTGCTACCAGACTTTATTGTAGGTAGTCTCTCTGGTTTTACCGGACTCGGGGATCTTTGTAAAGCATTACCAGGAGACGGAAGCTGTGCTATGCTTCCAGGACTGAAGCTACTTCGAACCGTTGGAGTCTTGAGTGCCTTTGCAGGACTTGGTCGTTTCATTGGTGTAGAAGCTTGGTAATTCGTGGGTGGAGGTCGGAAGGTGCCCGAGGACGACCGGAAGTCAGTAGTTGATTGAGCAGAATCCGCACTCGATGTTGGCCTTGAGCTAGCAGAACGGCGAGATGGTGGTCTCATAAACCCATCATTTTGATAACTGGATCCAGGTCTGGATGATGAACTTGCGCGAGACACGGAACGTGGAGTAGCCGATGGATTGAAAAAGTTCGATTGTCTCCTCCGAACAGCTGGCGATGGGGGAATATGCTGCAGCGTTTCCATCGTTCGTTCGGACAGGGAAGGTCGTGAAGACGGGCTCCCACTCAAAAGCTCTTCGTCATCACTTATTACTGGAGAGAATCTGTGTTCCTTCACATCCCCATCCTCACTTGAAGTTGGCCGAAATTGTTCTTGTTCAATTGTTGGAGGCTTTCGGAAGGAATTATAGCTCGTCTTGGGCTGTATTGGCCGCGGATGTAAATGACTGGCAGCAGGAGCTGCGATACGTTGTCTCGAGGATGTTGGTGCAGATAGTTGATCTCTCGACGGTGTGCTTCGCAAACGTGGGTTGCTTATAGTACTCGCAGGCCGGGAAGGCTGCTGCTGCTGTCGCAAGTTTTCCCTCGAGGCTGAAGGTCGTGGAAGACGTGAAGGTCTGGGAAGACCAGATGGTCTTGGTTTGTTGACCGGAGTGTTATCCATGATTGTGATTGTATTTGCGGGTGTAATAATATATTCAATTATCAATCATACCTTGCCGGAGCTCTGTGAATTCGTAAAAATCGGAGATGATGCTCGAAGTAAACAAACAGGTTTCCCCTGTAAACAAACGCAAAGTCCGCAGAAAAGGAAAGGGGAAAGCGATTTATAAACTACCTTCTGATGGCACAAATTGTATTGTATCTAGTATCTGCGAAAGGAAAAGAGACTTCTAAGGGTTCTTCTCTGTCCTTCTCCCGATTGATAGATAATAAATTGAGTGACCGTGTCAAGAGCTGCTTTTATAAAGCGGATCACTTATTGAAATATCTCATTTCCCAATCGCCATAGAAGCTCAATTCTCCGGAGAATACTAGGTAATTTGTTTATTACCTTGTGGGTACCCAGGTGGTATTTATCATTGATTAGGAGAACCGATGGTCTGAGGTGGGGGGTGCGCTCGGGTTGTGATATTGGGATATGATTACCTATAGCTAGTGGGTGCTATGTGCTATGTGCGATGTGCTATGTGCTGTGTCCTGTGTCCTGTGTCCTGTGTGCTATGTAGGTTTGACTGATGGTGCTATATATATTCCATGGCTTGAGTCGGACTGAGACAGGATTATTGCCAGGTAGGCCGATGTTTAATTCACAACTTCGACTTATGAAGTCGTGATGGTTCATATGGTTCATATATAGTTCATAATAACACGCCAAATAATACTTAAATGGGTCCAATTGTCCGAGCTTGGAGAAAGCCAAGGACACTAGGTAAGTAGACACATAAATGATAGGTGCATGATAGGTGCATGATAGGTGTATGCGATATCTAGGATAGGCAAGAAGATAATAGCTATCACACAGCAATAAACAATAATCGTCGCAAAAAGCAATGCGAAACTTATATGTCCTTTTGCTCTTGTGTATGTATTACTTGTTAGGATCTTGATGTTTGATTGTCTTCACACATACCCTATGTAGGCAACACATGACCAAGTGCTTGAGGAGATCAATTATCATTTCCTCTGGTTTATATGATATCAGTGTCTATTGACTTTCTAATAGTAGCTACAGCTAGGTAGGTATGCAGATAGGTATACAGGTAGATGGTCAGGGTCAGCCTTCGTGTCATCAAATCTCCTCAACTATCGGAATAGGCTTAGGGCAGCCTCACCCCCATCCCCAGCCTCAGCCTTCTTCTTTTCAGGTTCTTTTTCGAACTTCACTTCCCCACATGACTTTGACTATCACCTTAGCAACAGAGCTAACCCCAGTCATTTTCTGCAAAGCATCGCAAAGCAAAATAACTGTCCCACCTCTCCAACCCTCTCTTATCACTCTAGCTTACAACAACACATCATATGAATAAATCCATTTCATTACCATATACACATACGCATACACATACACATACACATGCATACTACAATTGCAAGAATAAACTCTCCCCTCTGTCTTACTTACGCTACCTTCAACATTTCAACGGAAGTTGTATCACAAATTATCTTGTAGCCATCGCAAACAAGTCGACCGCAATATAAATCCCTTCCGAGCGCGTACCTATACCCCCCTTCCGACCTTACCTTTCCTCAACCCGGGCGCATTCGATTTCCAACACTACTCGTACATCTGCGATTCCCTAAAGGAAGTACTAGCGATCGCGCAGGCCTAAGCAGGCTCGCAAATCAATTCCATTATTCCTGAGCTCGGCACAGAATTGGAAAATTGTAATACGTTATCAGTCTTCCATGCGCTCACATTTGCTAATATTCCTATAAGAGATACTTACCTCTACGGGGTATACAGAAACAAAACCTATGGCTTCCACTAGCTCATTCGACGATGTGTCGACTCCACCCGATGTTTCTACTACAGTCCAACTCACTCAAAGTCTTCCCTCATCTCAAGATGAAGGTCCGAGTCGCTTACCTTCAACATCTCTCTTGTTAGCCGGCAATTCGCAAGTAGAACCCAGAGAATCGGAGTGCGACGAATCCTTAGCAGCAAGGGATATGTTGACGCGAAATTCGTCATTCGGTCGAAATATTTCATCGTCAACGACTCCTCCACCATCATCTCAAATATCAAACATTCATCAATCGCTCCCAAATCAAAGAAACTCAACAACTTCGCCATCTGATCTTGGCTCTTCACGTGCCACAAATTTAAATGAAATTAAGGTAGCTTCTGTTCCTAACATCGCCCGACTACCGACTGCTCAAGAGATTGCGGACGCGTCTACAGAAGAAAAGACAGAAATGATAAACATGCTGATTTCCGACAACGGCAAATTGGAGAACGCAATTCGAGAATCTCGTATGGAACAAGCGCATTGCAAATTGCAAAATACGCTTCTAGCCCTAGAGTCTGAAGAAGCCATCAAGCATTTGGAGGCAGAACATGAATTGACGCGTCGAGAAGTCCAGGTCTTAAAACTTGCATTTCAAGGGAGAAGCGATCCCCATGCACCCAGTCCGGAGTATGTTTCAAGACTCAGGGCCATCTGTAAGAGCCTGGAAACAGAGAACAAAACCATCAAACGTCGTCTTGAAAGAGCCAAGAAAATAATAGAGGCAAAGGACGACCAATTGGAGGCTGCTAGTGAGACAAATGATCGTCTCACTCAGCGTATTCGCGAAAATCGAGAGCACATCAACATTATGCGCAGTCCTGGAGGCTTCTTTCATGTTGCTACGCCAAAGATATCACACAACAGCTACCCAGCTACTCCACAACAGTACCGTCGAACGCCACATCAGACTCCCATGACCAGTCGCTCAATCGCTGAATCTCGCGAACATGGTCAAGAACCCGGATTCGCTGCTCTCTTAGCTGCCGCTCACCATGAAAATAATAGCGCACCGTCCACTCCTCTCATCGGTCAACGTGCTGGTCCACGCACACCAGTCAATAGGCATAATCGTGGTGTTCAATCCCTCTCTTCATTGCCTACCACACCCCCTTCGGCTCGTCCAGGCACTGCGCAGTCAACACTTCTTCCCTCTGCACAGTTCTTACCACACAGTGCCTCTCGGTCAGCTTACACCAACCGCACTCCGAAAGTCCCACCTCGCGATCGTCGACGTGAAAGTCGGGATAGCACCATTTCAGCTGAGGATGTTGAGGAGTTTAGTCACTCTAGATTTGAAGGACGTGGACGTGGAAGTGGGGACCATGAAGAAATCCAAGAAAGCCGAGCCGCTCAAAGTGCAAATGAGATGCTACGCGCCAATCCTCGTGAATCTTTTGAGGTTGCACCGTCTAGAACCAATACTCCAAATCCTGTTACAGCAAAGAGTGAACTTTTACAGTCCAAGATCTGGGGAACTGTCACTAAACCGGTAGTTGAAAAGAGAAAACGTGATGATCATTATTCTTCTGGCCATTCGAACAAGAAATCGAGGGCTTCTGATCCTATTGGCCTTGGTATTGGTTACGAAGCACCCCGAGTTTAAGGTCTAATTCCTTGATAGCCACCACTTTGTGGAACTAATATGTGTCTTGAGAAGCTCTCGTATAATAGAAAGTCTTGACAGCGTCCTCGTCATTTTATCATTTCATACTTCTTTGTAGACCAATATGTTCTATTTATCTCACATCTAAACTCTTTCATTATTCGAACAAGGAACGTCAAGCATGTCTAAGATACCTAGGTAATTAAAGGAAGCGTGGTGTAGCATGCTAGAAAGGATATTGTATTCTCGCAACTGAATCGTTTTGATATTTGGCGGGGGGAAGTTGTTGGGTAAAGCAAGGAGAATTTTAGCGAACGTTCACCAAACTGAAGTCTGTTGAATACCTAGCCAATGAATTTAATGTCCCTAAGAATATCCATAACATTCTCAAATAATTCTTACGTGTCAATTCACTACCCTTTTTCCAGCCCGCCTCGTATAATCGTCACGTATAAGACCGCTTGCTGTCTCCGGAATCAAATTGGCAGCGATCCGTACGCGTCAACATATCTTCAAAGCCTCCTGCACGCTAAATCATCTTGCTGACGGACGGCAGTACTAGATACCGATGCTGACGTTAGATACCTGGGTATGGAGGAATCATGCAAAATGAATTATAGATACGATAATGCTACTCGATGGAAAAACTTGATTCGAAGAAGATAGGTAAGATCACACAGCTTGGGAATATGTAAATCTTGGTAGAAATTGAGTTAGTTAGAGTTGTTAATTACACTGAGAGATTGGAATAGATGTATAATCGTAGGCCTGTAAGCTCCCCTTTAGCCCCCCACTAACCCTCCCCAGCACACTCAATCTCCAGAGGGAGTAGGGAACCAACTATTAAAGGGAACCTGCTCCTTCTAGAGGTGGTAGGTTGCGAGTGGGGTTAGCGGGAGTCTAGAGGGGGGGCGTATAGGCCTACGATTAGATGTATGAATGTATAGATAGGTGTGCCTGGTAAAGATAACAGTCGGTCATGGATACTATGCGTAGTCTTCGTATTCTTTAAGCATAATCTAGTTTTGAGTTTGGTCCCCAGATCAGATGAGGCTGGCTCTTCGGGGAAGAAAAAAGCGGCCGAAAATGAGTACCGTGCACACCACCAACATAATACGTATTTTTCGAATACTCAATTTCGGCCTGTTGTTTCTTCGCCGAAGAGGCTGGTGAATGTCACTATTTGTCAGCAAGTTATTCAATCATAGTTGAAAACGATTTAGATTTCGGCTTTCAACTCTCCGAGTATCTTATAAGGTTGTCATATTTGATTCTAGATTATCAATCCAAGTCTTACAAAGATACTATTAATGTCTATCCCTCAAAATCACACGTCAAAATAAAGTATTCATCATCTTCCTTGTCCCCGTCCACTTTTTTCCCGCTAGTATCTTTTGGGTCATTATTTCACCGTTTGTCAACCCTATCAAACGACAAATCAAAAATTACAGGCCAGGACCTTACGTTCACAACCTTGCATATCGAGTGCTGTATCACTTGTTCCTCTCCATCTGTATCAGGTTGCGAACGAGTTTGTGGCGCAGTACTTCTTGGCTCTACATACCCCCAGGCTCAAGCCCCTACAGCTGCATCCACGAGTCTGTAGAATCGCAGTCATGGAGGACAAAGTAAACACCAGCCCGCAATCTAGCAATCGGACAGGATCTATTGATCCAATGGATTTGGCGCATGGGGACTCAAATACGAGGCCTCTTCCGGCATCGTTTAAAGATGGTAATGGGGAAAATAAGCATTTGACTGAGGAAGAACAGAAAGACATGTCATCATCAATTGCAGACATCTTCAAGTTGGGGGAGCAGTCTGTAAGTGCAGAAGATGTGGATATGGATGATGATGCCGAAGAGGTGGTGGACGTAGAGGATAGAGAGAGAAGGACGGAAAGATTAAAGGGGGCACTGGGAAAGTTGGTGAAATTATGGTGGCAAGATTCAATGTCAATCAATGAAGCTGCGGAAAAACTGGCGGATGGGAGTAGAGATCGTGAGTTGCCCTCTGAGTTACAAAAATATTCCCATTACTTGAGATTCGTTTTCACGTGGTCGAGTGGCTACTGTGATATGACACCACACTCTCAAAATGTGCATTTGGTGATTTAACATGGTTCTAACTTGGGAATAGCCAAATGGCGAGTACCTCTCGGAGACTCCGGTATTTTGAATTTCTTTCTTGAGCTATTAAGTGCACATACTTTACGCCATGCTCTCAAACTTCAAATATTGCGTTTAGTGGGGAATTCTTGTGCGGATACAGGTAAGCTTGACGTCCCTACACTATTCTATCATACTGACATCGAGATAGATGAAAACAGAGCTCGTGTCGTAGCGTCAAATTGTATACCCTTGATTATTGCTCAGCTATCAGATACCAATTTACTCGCTTTTGCAATACCAGTTCTCTATAATGTTTGCGTCGACTATGGTTAGTACATTGCAAGTTTTGAATTGGTGTTCAATTACTGACATTTTTCAGTTCCTGCTCAACAACAGGCATCTAGTGCGTTTTTAAGCAAGGAACTCATTGCACTGATTGCAAGCCCTCGATTCAAAAATAGCGTACATTTCCTTGGATACATATGTAAACTACTCGATCTACTTGTACAACAACGTAAGTGTTATATTCAACATCAGTCGATATTGAGACTAATTTGCACATAGCTTCAGAACCAGATACGGCACCAGATGATACACCCATTGTTCTATTAAAGTTGGCTTCGGATCGAGAAAACCCAGTGGACATGGATGATTACATTGCTCTTGTCAACACCGCTGTGGCGTACCTGGGACACGAAAAATTCCAGAAGACACTGGTCAAAACTCCCCAGGCACTTGATACCGCTCTAGCTGTTCTTGTTGATTCGTATACGCGATTCGATTCTCATCCATCCATTGGCCCCTCGACAACACACGAGGACGATGCAAAGCTATTGTCGCAAATGCGCATCAACCTGAATTCGGCCCTGTCCGATATCTCGGCCTTACCTGAATTTAAGGAGGCATGCCCAGTTATATCTCCATTTTCTTCTTCATTACGCCGATGGTTGTCAAGCGAACAGATACAATTACAAGTTTGTGCTTGTATTATGTTAGGTAACCTTGCTCGTAATGACGAAGCTTGTGAATTGTTTGTACATACGGCTCGGGTTCACCTACCCCTCATATCTATACTCAAGGACGTTAACGATTCACAATTACTTCACGCGGCGCTGGGATTCCTAAAGAACTTGGCGTTGCCTATGAAGAATAAGGAAGTGTTAGGAAGTTCCGGTCTCTTCGAAGTGCTTCCTAGACTTTGGCTCCTTGACATCCTACAACCAATTCAGTTGTCATCAATATCCCTTAGTCGACAACTTGTTAATGGTTCCATGGAAAATGTCGAACGAGTCTGTGCACGCCTCTCAACAGATAAAGATTCACCAGCTCACGAACGTTCAAACATTTCTCTCTTAATCGCTTTGTTCGATCGTACAGATGTGGAACCAATCAAAATGGAAATCTCGCGTCTAATTACAGCTGTATGCCGAGTCTTCACAGCCTACAAAGGTCGACCGGCTGAATCGCTAGACGAAACTCGAAGAAAATTTCTACTTCGCCATCCTGACATCGGACGACCCTTGAGCTTCATGGTCTCTCAAAACAAATGGCCAATTGTCAGAAGTGAAGGATGGTTCGTGTTCGCTCTCATGGCTAGATACCCAGATAGTGCGCAATGCATTAGCGATATGATGCAAGATGTAACCGTCTTCCAACCTCTCGTCGAAATGCTCACCGGCAAACCACTCCTCGAATACAAGCCTACCACTGAAACCAACGCATCTTCATCAAACCCACAAAGTGAATCTTCCGGAACCTTAAGTCTCGAGCCTCAAACCCCCGACCCAGAACCCGTACAGCCTCGCGCACAAGCAGCAGAAATGGCACGTCTTGATCGGGAAAATGCGCTGGTGCTTGTTAGTGAGCTATTAAAGAATAGGGGGAAGGAAATGGCGGTCATGCGACGCACGCTCTTTGAGGATTTGTTGAAAGGGGGTGGAGAATTAGTCATGAGCTATCGACAGGCAAAGGAAGAGAATGGACCTGGAAAGTGGAGAGAGTCAGATCACGGGGGCGCGGGACTAAATCTGCAGGAGGTAGCTGAGGAGAGTATTCGCGAGTTTTCGTAGGGATGGGGAAAGGTGTGAGAGGAATGGGTCGGTGAATAAACGATAGCAAGAGATGATTACTATTTATTAGTTTCGACTGTCTTCATCTTCATCCTCTTTCGTCCTGCTTTATTCTAGGTTGACAGAATCATGTGCAGATGATAATTGATTGTGTCACATGCATATACAAGAATGATAAAGGGATTGTGGATGGACAGTGCGTATAAGAAGCAGTGTCTGCAATGAAGTTAGGCGAATCTGTTTGCAGAGGTATAGACATAAAATCAACATGAACCAAAGCGAGTGCGTGAGGGACTCAAATATTTTTGATATAGTAATTGACCTATCATGAACTTAAATTCACACTCCTAGAACCAATAACTATCCACCATCATCTAAAAACAAAAATTTCAATTTCCTGGTCCTCCTCCCCCACCATTCCCAACGGTACCTTGCACTTGTCCACCACCCCGAACCCTCCTTTTTCCATGAGCTCAAAAAATACCATTTCACTATCATGTCTCACTTTCATCGCGAGCAAAACTAGCGTTCCTTGATTCCCATCTCTCACTCTGGTTAACGTGTTTACCAAATCGGGTACGACATCAGGATTATACGTACAATCCGCCACCACGACCAACTCCCATCTTTCGCCTCGCACATCTTGCGAGAGCGGGGCCGACCAATCAAGCACTTGGTGAGAGCAGGAGTCGCAGAGTGAGACATCTGAATCTGGAGTCATGGCAGAAAGATTCTTCTCCAGAATCTCCGAGGCTTCGGGGAGATCGGTGAGTAGAATTTTATTAATTCGATCCGAAAAGACCTTCGCGAGTGTGATACCTACGATTCCACACCCGGCTCCCAGCTCAAGAATATTGATATCTTGTTGCGTGCTCAGAAACTTCTCTAGAGTAGGCAGGGAGCCAGCGGGTCGAGAAGAACTCCCAAGAGATGATAGATATGATGAGAGCACTAGACCCGCATCCCCTACATCGTAAAAATGCATTAGTTTCCAAAAGAAAAAACATCCACCTACCTTGAACCCGAGAAAAACCTACAGATATGTCTTGCGATACTCTCTCCCGTTTCTTCCCAAACGCGGATTTTATCCCGTCTTCCAAAACCAGTACTGAAAACCCGTTCGGCCATACCCTCCGATCTTGTGGCTCCAGTTTTTAGATCAATGCTCCTACTTCTCACCTTCACGATTCCACCCTCGTTCTGAATTATTCCCAAAACATCCTCAAAGGAATCGACGCCATATATATTTTCCGCGGGTCCCACAATCATCGTTGTCCATTGTTCCACTCCACGCTGTACTTTTATCGGTATCTGAATTTCCAAACTCCTCATCCCATTCGTGCCTTTCCATATATATTCTTTCCCGCTCCCAAGACTGATCCCGTCGACCTCTACTTCCGCACGAAGTTTAACATCGGACATCAAATACGATTCCCCCAAATCCGTCGTGATGGTAATCTTCGCAGAGAGTATTCGAGGGGAAGACGAGGACGCGGAGGATGCAATTGGTAGCAGACGAGGCTGCTTGAATAACCGTATGTAATGCATGATATCGTATGGAATTTTCCTCCAGGAAAGATCGATCCGCAAACGGTAAATATAGCAGCCTTGTAGGAATCTAGGCAAGGCTAGAGAGATAGCTTAAATCCTTCAGCCTTTGAGGCTAATCTCCTCTGTTCCAATTCTGAATTTCGTAATCGTTATCGTACACTCCTGTTCCTACGGTGCGGCTCAGACATGTACCAACCAGTGTGTAGATATGTATGTCTCAGCCCAGCGCGGTAATTGCTCAATCCAAACCCCCCGCCTATCACCACATATACCCTTTCCAGAGATTGTCTTATTCGCCGTTTAACGTTTTCCCTTCTTACATATACATATACCGTAACACAGTACGTACGCAATTTTGTTCGCGCTGGTCGTAAAAGTAGCCTTAACCTTAACAAAGCATCCAATCCACACACTCAATCCCATGCATGTCTCCCAGAAACTCCCTGGTTTTAAGCCTCTCTCACACAACTTACGCAGTCTCCCTTCCTTTCTTCTTCCGTCCAACGTTCCACGTTCCGCAACTAACCTTTTCGCTCCGTTGCGTTGATGCTTGACGTATGTCGTGTGGATATGGAATGGTGAGATGCTTCAAGGGGACTAGGTCGTACTGGAAATGTCAATATATTATTCTTCGCATTGCATATTAGCTATATTGCAGAAACATGGCAAATCTTCCCCCTCGTTTCAAATTCTTCCTTTCCCGTTTATCGACGCACCCACCCTTTGCGCTAATTTAGCTTTGGCCTTTGGCTTGGACCATGTTCCTTCCTCGTTCGTTTCTTTCCGTTCTCCACCCCCTCCCCCTCCCCCCTGAAAATTAAATTCCTTCCAAGTTCTATTATATCTACAACCTGGTCGTGATTGTGGATGGATGGTCAGATCAGAACTTCTAATCTTGAATCCTTCCGTTTATTATTGATATTACTCTAATCTACTTTTGACAGGGCTGGGTCTTTTTCCTTTTCTTTTTCTCTTCTAGCTGTTACATACATGTAATTCTTCTACCACGCCTTGCTGCAGGTCAGATCCTGCAACCCTTCCGTCGCCTACCTCTGTATAGAGTATAGCTCGTGGCTGTTGTGATTCTACCATATGAATGAACTATAAATAGTTCGTTATTGTAAACATGTGCGCAGATGCAGTGTTGAGAGAAGAGGCACAGCCTTTTGGAGAAGGTGTGTGTGTGATGCTGTACTGAGAATGGTATCGGATGCTGTGTGACCGTAAGCGCACAGCATGGTGGTATGTGAGTGTTTTTAGATTTATCCAATTAGCCTGGCCCGACCATCATCCGTCTCTCCATTTCCATTTTACCAATCCATCTTATCCCAGATCAAGCCAGATATTGTCATGATGATGCTTAGGGTGCCAAATAAAGGATGCCTGAATGCGCATGTGATATTGAAGGGGTTGGCGCAAGACAAATCCAAGTTTCTATGACTTCTCAAAATGCTTCAAGAACGAATTGGATGACTGAGAAAGGGCTGTCTCGTCACCTAACCCAAACCCAAACGGTGCTGGGAAAAGAAAAAGATTGCAAGAAGATCCTAGATAATCCAATCATATCATTATCTAACCGCGACAGCTGAAAACATCATAACGGTTGTCCACGCTGGTCTCGGTACTTTTGCTCAGCCCTTATCTAGAGATATAGATCAATCATCATTCATCAAGCGCCAACCCAACCCCTCGGGCATCGATGATTCATACTACATCCCACTATCCAGCTTTAAGCGCTACGTTAACATGAAATACTCTGATCTGACATGTTGACATATTGGCATATTGGCATATTGATATCTTGATATCATCTCGTGTTTGAGAAACCATTCACACAGATAACGTTCGTGCTTTAAATTAGTGACAGTCAGCCCGAGCATGGAAGGCCCGAAAAAATAATGGTTCACGACATTTACATCTACATTTACATTTATCATTGCATCCGCATTCTCAGAACGCACGCGGCGAGGCAGGGGGAGCGCACATCATTTTGGGGCAAGAACACCGCATTAAAGTAATAAAACCTGAGAAAAGGGGGAAGACAATACCCAGGCCTCCTATCATTTTCCAAAGATTGAAATTCTTGTGTAAATGATCCATCTGCGAAAAGGTAAATCTGAGGTGATATCGGTGATACCATTCCCACCCAGTATGTGGCTAGTTGCGCTTACAAGGAGGGTAGGGTCGTCATATATATATTTTTCCAACGAATGTGAACCCAACTCCGCTGACTGTAAGAAGATGGAGGGGGAAGAAGGGGACGCCAACAAAAAAAATCATTTCCCAAGTGATGTTGTGTGGAATGGTGAGCAACAGATAGTGCACCACACCACACCTTTTCCCGCGAAGGTCGTCACAAATGGGCAGCCTCGCAGTTACATGTGACGGGAACACTACTGGTTCTGGGTAAATGAAAATGAAAATTCAGAAAAGACTAGGACCAAGTTGGAATTCGGTAGGACCATGCGAATGATGATTTGTTTCTGTTCCCAACCCATCGTCGTGTTTTCCCTCCGAGCTGCATTTAGGGCAGCGTAACTGTATCCAATGCATGTATGCATGTATTGTCTAGTCGCAAACAAATAAATCTACACGGCCAGAAAAGAAATAAGAAATAGAACTAAACCTCAGACCTAGACCTGGACCTAGACCCTTTTGAATATCTATCAATCTACTCACAACAGTCGAAACAATGAAACATATGATATAATCAACTCTTGAACATCGAACCAAACCCAGTAAATTAATCGATACAAGATACAATCAATCAATACAACACAGCGTAGCATCCATTTAATATTCCAGTAACTAAACTAATTAAGCGAAAAGAATCATTCATTCATCCATCTCATCCATCACATCCAAAAATTTTCACCCCTGCATTCCACAAAACCCCCTCTTCTTTTCTTCCTCCCCCTCTCCAGAATCCGAACCATATCCTCTATCCTCCCTCCCTTCCCCCCTTTTCAACATCATGAGTAACCACCCCTTCCATCATCAACTTATGCGCATCGACATTGCATACGGCATCGCATATCGCATGGCAACACGAACCCCATTTGATTTCCACATCACATCACATTGAATAAGCAAGCAAGCAAGCAAGCATCCATCCATCTAACCATCTTAAATATCCAGCGAGCCATCCAACCATCTATCTACTCAATCTCATCTCAAGATCCCCATCCCAATCACAATCCCAACCCAATTTGATCTTCCCTCATACATACATAGATACCAATACCAATACCAATCCCATAACCTAACTTAGTAAAGCCGATAAAAAATACAGAAAATGTAAAATAAACACACTAACTAAACCACAAAGAGTAAAAAGTTTATTATTATTATTATTGTTGTTATTAATTATTCACCCTATACCACGCTGTACCACATACACCAACATACTCTCTCTCTCTCTCACAGCATCTCTCCCCTCCCCTCCCCTTTCCCGCCCAGCACCACAAATCCAAATCCAAATCCAAACTCGCTTAGCAATCACTTCCACCCCCCCCCCAAAGATTCTCATCCAGGTAAGTAAGCAAGTAGGTAGATACTCCTCGTGCGATAACAGTAGCATAGGTAGATACACGATTCAACTTCCCTCTCCGTAGGCACCTCTCTCCCTGCCTACCTAGCTAGGCAGCATACAAGATCTTTCCCGCATCATCCATCCATCTATTCACCCATTCACCCATTCATTCATTCATTCATCTGCGCGTTTCTATACTCCTATACTCCTACACTCCTACACTCCTACACTTCGAGTCTTAAAATGATAAATAGATAAATAGATTAATAGATTAATAGATAGATAGATAGATAGATAATACACTTAATACACTAAACTTAAAAAATTACTATATGACTAAATTTCTACATTCCCATTCTAATATAAATATAAGTATTACTCTTCTTCCTCCTCCTCCTCCTATACCTATAACTCTCTCTTCTCCTTCTTCTTCACTATCATCATTCCTTTTTGCAGCTTGGTTGGACATTAATTAATATGTGTGGTGTGTGCTCACTGTTGCTATTTTGAAACCCAATGGGGGCGAAGTGATGTACATACATACATGGCACATGCATAACTGGTCGATATCTGCATCGAAAATGAAGTCATCAACCCCCCAAAAATATTCGCGATTACATGCATGAGTCAGTTTCGTACCTTACGTGAGAGGGGGTTTGTACAAGTACAATGTTAGAGATTAGTCACATTAGTCCCAAGTTTATAGCACATCCAGAAACTTATCAAATCATGCATATACACATAATTTCGAAGCGACACGAATATGAAGAAGAGAAAATATCCTTTCCATGAATTGAAACTATTCGTGGCAGCCAATGATTGACAAAGCTAAAACTCAAACAGAAGTATATGAAGGGTATATCCAGACGATGCGATCTCTCGAAAAATCATCTCCGTGCCGTGTGATGGGCAAACGCCAAAGCAAAGCCAAAGCCAGCAAGCAACCATGCCCCGTCGAGCTACTAAAAACTACTATTACAAATTTGCCATCGCCATTGAACCCTACCAATCCATTTCCCTTTCCCATAAATGCGTAAAATAAAAAAAAGTCCCGCCGCATGTCTTTAAACAACCGTGATAATCTTAGAAATAAAAATCAAACAAAACAATCCATCCATCAAGCTACTACCCTTTAATTAACAATCTCCAATACCGATGGAAAATGCATAAACTTTTTTCCCAATCCGCTGTAATAAACATGCCTTGTCCAACATGCAAATGTAATCTTTTAGAAAAATCCTGCCCAATGCCTGACTGAACCGGAAAGTTTTGGCTTGCGCCTCCCTTTGTAAACCATCCTTTTTATCTTACAATGACTGCCCCGTAAAGCAAATGAGAACACATTCATAATGGTCTCATGGGTATCGTTTGATTCGTAAGAAATCGAGATGATGGAAGAAATAAACAAACTCCCTCCTACTAATCCGTTTGTGTATGGATCCATAATATTTTTTTTGTTTATTGAGTGATGTATTGGAACATGTGTTTAGTGTATTTAAGCATGTTGACCCGGCTTGCGGAGAATTTCTTCGCAGTTGGCGTCAAATCGCATATTCCATAATCGAACTGATGCCATGAACTTCTCAGTGTGTTCAAGTTGTCTGTCGCGTCCGAAGATAGAGTCGACAAATTCAGTACCGGCATTCTTGCCGAGTTGTGTTGTTGCCGACTTGGTTCCGCTTCGACCTGCCTTCAACATAGGTGCTTCGCATGCCTTGAGGAGTTTCTTCAACTTGTCTGTCAAGCGTTCTCCAGACTCAATGAAATCGTCGACCATTTCTCTACTATCTGGTTGTCGAATGCGTGGCATGCACTCCTCTGCACGCTTGACCTTGCCGGCTAATTGGATGAGTAGTAACCAGAGTTCACCAGCCATATCGGATAGTGGGGTAGCAGGACCGTGGTGGTAGACAGTCCAGTCATAGATCCACTTGCCAAGACTGTTGGCGTCGAAAACACTGCCGAGGAGCATGATGGGTTCTTCGGTAGGATCCCAGTTCTTAAGAGAGTATCCGGCTGGGATGTGGTGTCGGCGCGCATCGGCTTCAGTGGCCTTTTCCGGGGGTGGTTGGGGTTTAGTCCTTGTTGATGTGGCCGTAGGGCGAGTTGCTCCAGGTCGAGTGGTCGCTGGTCGTTGAGGTGTAGCTGTAGTTGAAGCGTTTCGACGATGTCTGTATGATGACTCAGGATCTTCAGCATACTTGGGGCTCTGGTTGTAATATTCATCAGTACCATGACTACTATACTTGTAAGTTGTGTGCGCCGCCGATCGACGAGGCACTCTGCACAAATATATTGTCCCGTCTACATCTTCTAAATATTCATAATATTCGTCGTCCTCGGCACCCCCATGAGGGGTTCGGTGGGAGTAAGAATACTGAGCCTTCGTCTCATGACGCGGCGGCGGTGATGACCAAGAACTTTTGTTTCGACTCACATTTGGACCAGCACCAGTAGCGTAGTATCCGTTTGAAGTAAATCTAGGGGAGAAAGGCCTCGCCTCAGTAGCGGACGCTCTATATGTAGTAGTATCTGCATAACTTGTATGTCGAGAGTGAGTTCGGAATGGGTGTCGTGAAGAAGTATATCCTGGGGATCCAGATGGTGAACCGGCAGGCGAAGGAGAAGCGCTGGTCGAGAAGCCGTAGTAAGCGGCGCCGGGATGGCCGGGAGGTGTAGTATATGAGAAGGACATGTTATCCTATTATGTATGTTTTGATGAAATCTTGAGAAGAGATGAAAGAATACCCTGAGAGAAGGGCTGAAAAGGAAATGGAAGAAGAACGAGAAAGGTCTAGTTTTTCGCGCCAATGGATCGAAGACGCGATAGAATGTGACAAGCCCGTCACCTTGGTATGTAGTCGGTACGAGAAGAAGGAGGAGAGACCTTTATCGTTGATCCACACATGTCAATAACTGCCGGTTGATTCCTTCAAAAGGATATCTTTGCGAAGAGTTCGGAGTCGAAATAATTATTTCGACTTCGAATGTTCTAGTAAAAGCTAGACGAACAGAGTTCGATAGCTTGTATTTGAAAGATATTTATCAATCGTGTATATGTATGTGTATTTGGTATTTCGGTTCGTTCAGGATTTGGGGGCAAAAAACGTCTTCCTTTTACTCTCTCACACACTTTCTCTTTCTCTCAAAAATTTATTCGAGTAGAAATTCGATCGAGAAGAAGGTTGTAAGAGGTTGGGGGAGTTCGTGTATTTTAATATGAATTAGATGTGTGCGCGGATAATTTTGGTTAAGGGTGGGTAGGAGTTGTGTGTATAAGCCTAGTATGGTTCTTAGCCAGGGATAGCGAAATTATTTTTTTTCTTTCCTCTCTGCAGCCAACACACAAACCCAACTCTACCCGAAAATGTGCAGAGAGTGCAGGACAAGGTTCGTGTGCTCATTCATCAGCCACAAGGGTGGACAGGAATATCCTGGCACGAAAAAAAAACCAATTAATGAATTAATTTAGCAATTCATCCTAGACTGGAATTAGTATTAAAAATATCTTGATTTCCGACTAAGACCATGGAAAGGAATGCGATCGTGTATCGATGAAATAATCGATTGATTCTAAGGGGGGGGCGATGAGTCCTCCGTCGAAAGCAAAAACCAAGAAAAGGAAAAAATAAAGAAAAGAAAAGGCGGTGCTGTGCTGTGCTTTTCATTGTTCTCTGGAGCTTCATTGGATGAATGCCATTTTCCAAGTGAAGTAATGGATGCTGCAGAGTGGATGATGATGAATCGATGAGTGGATTCAACCGATAAAGATAGCTACTGTGAGTAATGTTGATACAACAGAAGAAAGCCGGAGTACGAGTAATAATGATGAGATAGATGTTGGTGGAACGAAGTGGATGTATGTTGATAATGATGAATAGAGTGAGGAGATTGATTGGCAAGGTGTGATGAGTGTGAGGATGAATACGAGTACAACAGACAGGCACAGATGGTTTGCACTGTGTGGTAGGTTGGGAGGTCATGGATGAAGAATGATAGAAAGAAAGAAAGGAAGAAAGTGGTTAATCACATCACATACCTAAGTAACTAGAATCTCAAATAAAAGATACCACTCGAAATGCCTTCCTAACTTCCTGCAAACTTTTCCCAATATTCTTGTTGATATTGATGATGTTGCGTGGTATTGTTGATATCGTGTTGTGTGCTACCACCTACTATGGCAAACACCCTTTCGACCCTTCTTCGACGAATGAGATAATTTTGATGTAATTGTTTGTTTTCAAATTGGGTTGAGAATGTGCGAATTAACTTCTAGGATTGTCTAGAACAACCCTTTATCGTAATCGGTAATCGTGCGCGTCTCGTGTGTGAAAGAACCCCTGGGGCTCAAAGTTGATAGAGATTTGGATTTTTAGACTGTCTGGCTTGAGTCTTGATTGACTCTCGAGCGGGATGGAAGCAGTCTGTGCCCGGCAGAGTCGTCTTATCTGAGGAAAAAGGCCCCTTCTAGCGAAATTGAAGAGAGACAAGTGTGGATTGCACTATTCGAAAAAAAGAAACTCTAAAAAGAACAAGAATTGGAAGCTTGATGACCTTCTATGTGACGCCGGCATGGAATTACTCCACACCCAGATCTTCGTAGCTTCAACTTGTTTTAGGATCAAGGTACCCAGACGCCAGAAAATATATCAACGGTTCAACGGGGAAGAAGTCACTTAGTTGCCGCGGCTTCTCGCGATACCGTAAAGTGAATAGCGGAGAAACCGAAGATCGAAATTGTGGATAGTGACGAACCTTCAAGGATCTAGGAAATTGAAGGAAATTGAATATTGGAAAACCTTGGGAAACCTTGGGAAAACGAGGTTGGGATGAGTATGATTGGCTTGGAGAGTTCTGATTGATCGAATACAGTAATGAATGTATGTAGTGTGTAGGTGCAGTTTGATGTACAGAATGTGATATTATCTGGATCTTTTAAAGGTGTCCTCGTCCAAGGGTTCTCAACATGAGAGGAGAATTTTGGGTGACGGCGATAGTGGTGGTGGATATCTTGGGTGAATTCGATTGTTTTTCAGACCATGCATTTATTGTGTGTTCTTCCATCCGTTCTTCTCAGCGTGGCAAATTTGATTGGGCGATTTGTAATGGTTGATATCGACTTTTCTATTATGAAGATCTCAATATTGTCTACTGGGTACCGTACCTGGGTAGGTATGTTGACTGAAGGATTGCTCAAGGAAGAGGCGAATTGGTCGAGTCGAAGGTCAGCAGCTGAGAAGATGAGGGGTCAGAATCAAATCGCTGGTGGATAGGCACGCTATGCTGTGAGCTTTGAGCTTTGAGCTTTGAGCACGACCTTGAAGCTGGCCACACTTGGGAAACCCTTTGGACGTACGCGTAGTGAATCAATTCCAGTCATTCAAGTCAAAGTTACACCGATATTTGCATACTCCGGAAGGCTGATAGGGTCCGAGGGAATGGACTGGATGTGGATGGATGTACATAGAGCAGGAAAAGACTCCTTGGTACAATACGAGGATGCACGGTATGGATGGTATGGATGATGGTATGGATGATGGTATGGATCACACTTACATGCATGCAGGTTCAGTACAATAAAGAGGGGCCCGTTTAAGTAATATGTATGTTGGGCAGGAAGCTCGAGGGGAATGTGAAGTTATCGATGTTTTGAATGAACGGTGGTTGTGTTACTGTACTATCCATAATAAAAGTACACACTGGAAACTGGTAGGAGCATCAAAGTTTTTGTTGAAGGTCTCCCCCGTCCATCCTCTTTCCTCACTACCTACATTATTTCGAGTCTCAAAAGGCGCTTTCCCGTTACCTATGCAGTATTCGAATGTAAGTAGACATATCCGGACTTTCCTTCGGGATATCACATGGAAAAGCAGCTTCACAGGTATTCACATTCAGTTCCACGTTCATTTGCTCACCACCCTCCGCTTTTGGTAATACGATAAACAATTTCGGACTAGATTATAATCCCAACTGTTCTTGTCATCTCCTCTATCTCCTCCATGTTCATCAATATGGAATCAGTGCTCTTCGTCTCCGGGTTTCTTGGAATGATATGTACAGTAGTATTAAGCAGGGTTTGGAGGGGGCGGGACCCGTCTATGAATTAATTTATATCGAATTAAACCTTGAGGAGTGATAGAGTGAGAAAAAGCCAAAAGGGCCAGGAAAGCCAGGAAAGCCAGGGCAGCCATGAAAGTCAATTTTACTTATCATTCCTCCAATCAAACCCCTCATTTGCTCCCTGAGGACTTACGACTCGGCCTTTCTTTCCACCCAAACCATGATGCGGAGGATATCTATCACCCACCATACGAAATTTTGAACTTCTTTGGATGTCACGGAGTGATTGAAGGATACTACCACCATAGTACCATGTCACTTCCATTAATCGCACGCTGCCCATGATCGAGAGGGAGAAAGAGAAAGAGAAAGAGAATTTTCGTACTCGTATCATTGCCAAAGAGGAAACCTCTTGATTTCCAGTGTAATTCATTGGCCTCTGGTTAAACTTCAAATTGAGTGAGGTACAGAGATCCAACTAAATGAAAATAGTCAGAATAATTTCGCAGCAGAAAGATGGGATCACGAATTGACCGCAAGGTGGTTGAATGAACCAGAATCTAACAAGAAAAAGAAAACATTCATTCTAAATTAGTGATGCATATCAACATGCTTTTGGCATGCATTTTATCTGCAGACTTGCCGGACCTAACATCAAATGAGACTTGGAACGGACAATCATGAATTGAAAATTCCACAGCGGCGGGTTCTTCTTGCATGCATACATAGATAGAACTACTGTTCATAGTTCAGAATCCACACAGGCATTAATACTTTAGACCTAACCCTAATGAAAAACGAATGCAAGTGCGAATGCAAGTGGAAGTGCAAGTGCAAGTATCACAACATTGGCTACAACGTGGATGAGAAAGTGGTAATGATAAATAAACAACAATGACAAGTAGAGTAGTAGATATGTATGTATGTAATGTTCATGTTGCTATATTGAGCACACACACATACCTGTGACTTCTCTACGTCGTCATGAAATCAATCGTTTACCTTCTTAGGTTGTCGATATCTGCTACTTATCAATGGATGGTGAGACTTATCATTACTTCGTACATAAAATTACTACCCCTCCTAGATTCCCAACCCTCCACAGTCATCCACCATCATCCACAATCATCCCACCAACACAACACACACGGTATAATACCATACGATAGCGGTGATACCCATTAATCAATTCTTCTATTATCTTCCCAATCTTTCTACCATTTCGTCTTAAGAGCCCTGCGAGCCTGCTTCTTGGATTTATTGACTTTTGCAGAGTTTTCATCCAAACTTTCGGTGTGCGAATGAATCTTCATCAATTTGAGTCAGTTTGATGCAAACTTTCCTTCACCGTCTCGATCATATCTTCTTATTTTCACTACTTGATCGACTCCCTTACTGTCATGCATCAAATGGCTCTCTACTTCTGGACTTCTGAATCATGAGTGGCTGGAGCTCTCTTTTATTTTTCTACATATTCTCAGATCTTATTCGTTTAGAGAACCCTTGTTTGCGGAAACCAACGTTGTGCAGGATCAAGCAGCGAGCACATACCCTTGTGCCGCTTCCCGTTGAGATGTACTCTAAAGTACTTTAAAGTACTCTATGTACAAACATTGGCTAGATCTCTTAGCTGCCTGTACCCGAATTATTGACCTACTGCTTAAGGAGAAAAAGTCTTTCTCACTTGCATCGATAGCTTCAATTTTCAATTTTCCATACATATAAGGCTTCTTCCCACACATTGTATAAGGCGGTCTATGCACACGTGTCGTACAACGGAAGGTCCAATATGTACGTTGAATGACGTACTGAACCTCTAAAAAGCCCAGATTGAGTAAAAAAAAGATTCATCTTCCCCTCCAGTTTCTCAAGAAGCCAGACATTCTATCACGCAAAGAGATTAATTTTTAAATTTGCCGCAAAGAAGGAAAAAAATATGCTTATTGGTGGGTATGACGATAGAATTTCATTTCTGCCCAAGAAGAAAGTTTACCTGCTGTAGCCGTTTGGGCAGTTTGTACCTATGGGCGCAAATTCTGGACTTCGAAGGGGTCATCGGATTCAAGAGGCACATTGAGAGTCACAAAAATGCAGCCAATAAAAGTTATTGCGCAACTTTAGGAGTTTGAAGTGTCAGCCTCATGAGACATTTCCTACCACACAAATCATAATTTGGGTCAATTTTTCGCTGTTTTGGGGGCCGAACAATATGATAGGTGATACAATAGGAGGAGCGCCCTCGGATTATAGGGTACCCGCGTTTCATGTCTTTTTTGACTCATCTTATCGGGGCGTGCTACTTGTTCAGCCTCAACCCGTGGATACAAATAAACGGGTGGCCGGGCGAGACAAGGCAAATGCTTTGCTTCTTAAAATGAGGTCTAGATTTCGAGACAAATGGCTGATGACTCTTAAATTCTTACTAAGCCTCATATAAATCAGCCTCTGAATATGATGGAAGATCTTTCACGTGTTTGCTAATGTACTCTTTCGTCCGTTGATGTACTACTGGTTATCACTATCACAGTCACTATCACAATTCAGTCAGGTGGATGTGTCTGTCATCCCGCCCTATTGATCGGTCAAAAGGCAAACGGCCAAACTTGTTTTGTGGCAGGAAGAAATGAGGGGCGAGTTCCACCGGTCCAACCGCATTAATGAAGCGAGATTCACATTGCGGGGTGGTATCCAAATGAGGGTATCCCATGCCAAAGAGTACTTGCTCACATCACGTCACGTTGTCGTTGAGTTAGTGCTCACAATTGCGATTATTTCCGTTCCCAAACGAGTTGGGACCGGAGTTGAGATCGGAGTGTCTTCATCTATCTCGGAAATTTCGAGGGTTTGCTTCGTACAGTAATCGATCTTTTGACATCACGCACAAAGGAGGGGTATATTTACTATTTGTACAGCATCAAGGGACACCTGTCATCTATAGAACTGCTAGATCAGTATGAAATTATTCAAACAAGTGTTTTTGCAAGATTTGATTGATGTAATTGAATCTGAAGGGTCATGAACTGTACTCAGTATTTCGATGAGAATCCCCCTGAATTCTCATCGTCGATGGATTCAGAGATCAGCAAGTCCTGAGAACTAATCATCGTGACTCTTATTTCTAGACTCGCACCTCTCTTGTCCACTTCAAATACACAGCATCAATCTTTAACTGAGAACAAACATGTGGTTCTTCAAACAGGCGAACACAATTTCAACGGTGAGGTTAGTTGCGTACCCAAGATAACACATCATCAGATTCGTACAACATCAGGGTAACAAATATCTCAGAAGTCCAATGAGTTTCTCATTATGCGGCATTTCATGGATTGAATCCTTACGGCCCCGGATTATATGCGCTCAATGAGATGATTATTGGAACATCCTCAGGTTTGTCAATAATAATTGGCCATTTTCTATGCGATCTCAATTTGCCACATATAAGCATTTCCATTGTACGTATTAGTTACAGCGATATTGACTATCATATAGCTGAAAATTTTGTATCCATCGCCATCGACCTCTTCGGAGACCCGTAGGAAGTTCGCCACTATCAAAAACCGATCTCGTGATATGCTGGGTGGGTAGGTATGTATCCTATCAGGAAGGAGCTACACACCAGCATTATGTTGGGTTAAGCTGGATAATTCATTACTTGAATATGAAGCGCAAATATTCGACTATTCCGGTGAGTTTCACCAACTGAATCCACCTTGATCACTTACGATTTGAAAGGACTATCGTGCGCTACACCCAAGATATGAACCCCTAATCCAAGCACGATTCCACTTCGCCCCAGTACTGTTTACGAAATCTTACAACATACCGCGTGAATATGATTGAGCTATTCAATCGTTTCACCCTCAAATGAATGTTTGAATGAATCGACAAATATCATTACCCAAGTAAGCTAGCGCCGAACGGTACATGTTTAGCGCCACTCACTAATAACGCCACTTTCCGCCCAATCCCTTCATATGTACTCAATCAAAAACGAGGAAGAAATTTATATTCCTATCAGAAATTGGCCTGCATTGCACAAAAGGAATGAGAGAATTTTCAGCTAAGCGGCTTGATGGAATGACAAGGCTCGATTTTGAGTCATGATGGAAAGTTATGAGTCATGTTTACTCTTTTAATATCATCCAATTGACAATAACCCCGTGAAAGGCGATGCGTATTTGAATAGCGGAGGCATTTGTAAATAGAACTTCTTATTGCATATGTATCGATGTGTGTGGAGCTCAGTTTCTGACGGCAATTTTGATGTGGATTATCATAACAAAATTTCTACTCTGCAAAGCTCTGAGTTGGGCAACGCCGAGTAGAGTCCTAGACGAGGCTGCAAGAACGAGATAGGCAGGATTGAGCGGGGCAAACCCAAGACAAGTCGAATCAGGTAAAATCGAAGCAAAGGAAATCCAATCGTCAAGCGATGTTGATAACGACGTTGTGAGTCGTACGTAAAAAAAGTTGGAGACGGGCAAAGACTAACGTTGCATGTTTACTAACTATCGTATTCTGTTATTCTCGATAGACACACATGGTAAATCAAAACAAAAAAATGCATTCGATATTGCGAATCGACTCGAATATTCTTGGTCCATGAATAAAGTTTTTCCTCCGCATATGTACATCACATATGAACTTATGTATTATCAGTGCATGGGGAAATGTTCCACCCGTCCATCCGTCTTTCCGCTCTATATCTTCTCAAAGACCTCAACCAATTTCACTGATATCTCTAGCTGTAGCTCACTGCAGCAAACTTACAAAGCCATCCTATCAAAAATACCTCATCTCTCGCTAGGTTTCTTTAGGTTATGCTTCATTGCGAAATTCCAAGCTTTCCCTTCCATCTAAATCCCTACCCAAATATCTCGTTTCATTCTCGCGGTCTTCCCGCTAGTCAATACAAAATCAATCAGATTGTTGGTTTTATTTTGCCCGTCAGAAATATAGTGGTCTTCAGGTGAAAATTTGGGTTCATCACTTGTCTTGTTGCTCTGGATGTAGAGTGAGAAAGCATACAAACTCTTCCGTGCTTGGAGGTTTCGAACACACGGTTTGGTGGGTCGATATGCTTGGTGCGAGCTAGAGGCAGGATCCTCATTCTGTTTCTTGTAGTTTCTGTCTGTAGGCAGGATGTATGATTATATTGTATTGGGCTATCTCGTTATATATACCAGTAGATGAGAGGTTGCATTTGTAAAAGATATATTTTCAGATTAGTTGTTTGTTCTTAAAAAGGCCCTTCTCTCTTGGTTGATAGTTGAGGATATCACTGTAACTTCATATCATCAGATCTATCACATTCTTAACTACTCACACATCATAGACACATCATAAACACATAATATAACACAGATCTCAACGTGAATCTAAATACCAGACAAGGGAAAAAAGAAGAACTTATATTATTATCATACCCACACTCATTAGAATCTTCCAGCCAGCCAGAAATTTCTCCTTTCCTTTCTCCTTACTCTGTTCTTTTTTTTTTCCCCTTTCGCTTCTCGAGAAAATAAGAAATTAAGAAATCAAGAAATCTTAAACCCTCAACCCATGTTGTCTCTCTAGCTCTCCCGGTCTTCTTCCCTCGATGTGTCTCTCGCGCGGCCACTCTCGCATCTGCATCTTGACCGCATCTTTATTCTTCTGCGAGGGGTGGCGCCAGCCGCAGAGCCAGAGGAGGAGGATCAGGAGGGGGAGGAGGGGGGGGGGGAGAGTGAGTATATTGTGTAGATGGGGGAGAGAGTGTGCATTGTTTGGGATTTGGATAGAGATGAGGATTGGGGTGGTTAGGTTCTTCAATCTTGATGCTGTATTTTTTGGCCTGCTTTCTCTTTTGTTGGGGCTTTGTGTGGGTTGTTCTTGGATTTGCTTCTTTGTTTCTTTCTTTCTTTTTTTCATGTTACTTATCTGTCTTTTTCTTTCTCTTGCCTGGATTCTTTATCCGTTTGCTAGAAAGCACAAGGACGCAGATTGGTGTTGGAACTTGGTTTAGATATTGGGAGGGGGGGTTGACATTGAACGATAGATCGCTGGGAAATCAGAAAGTCGAAGATATGTTAAGTAGTATTGGGAAGACGGTGATTGGAATAAGAAGTGGGAAATGGTATCTATGTCTAGGGGATTTGAAACTCTTTTATGGGATGCTGAGATGAGATGAGGATGTTATATGTCCGTTTTCAAACATCGAGTTGTGTTCACTGGTTTAGTGTATGGTAGTTTTGAATATATAGATCGTTCCCGCTTGTATGTGAGCTTCGTATTAAGGGTGAATATTGATATGATGATGAATATGCTGATTCGTGTGAGCAAAGGAACATGATGGAGCCAATTCAGCCAGTATATGTGCTTTGTTTTTTTCGATTACATAGAAAGTGGCTCCACGTGAATGAATTAAATCGCAAGCCCAAAAATGTTTTTCTCTTTCAAAATTATATATCAAATCAATCTATCAATTTTTCAACTTCAAAACTTAGATGTAACATTAAAAAGATACTCAATTTTATAAAGATCAAGATTTTATGATACCTCATACGTTACGGATGATATTATATAGTATTATATTATGAGTAGATTTAAAAGTTTTCTTGATTTTGAAAATTGGGTGTGTGGTTCTTGTCGTTCACGTGGAAGAGTGGCAACCATGTTCTCCCCTGTCTGACCTGGATGACTAAGCACGCATCAACTCAAATTCCACACTAGCATCGAGCGCAGCGTGTTTCCGCGTTGGGATCGTATTTCGGATTTCGGATTTCGTATTCGTCTATATAGAAAGTCTGGGGGTAAGGTGGAGAATGAGAAAACGGCAAGAAGCCATGCCCACTTGATAAGTACGTACACTCAAAGGGTTGCAGTAATTAAGATGAGATGTAATCCCTTCACTTTCAGCATTTTCTGTTCAATCCCAGTTTTGACCTGTTGCTTAGTGAATGTCCTTAGTCCTTATATATCATAATAAATTATTCTTTCCGTTTCCAACAAAGTTCCCAATCGTCAAATTGTCAAAAGGTCGCCGTACGCCTCGATTGGGTCAAGCATAATTGGACTTTCCCCAGTATCTTGACAAACAGAAGCTGCGTTTATTAAGGATTCTAGGCTTCGACGACGACAACAATATCTGCAGTTGAACACGTCGCTTGATCAAAGATTATTTCATTTTGACACGTCTCAAATCATCATTGTTTTCTTCAAATTTTAAGTTTGCCTGCCTGCCTGCCTGCTTGTATCTATCATATTGATTTGATTTCTGCATTCCTTCTTTGTTTCTTTGCTTCTTGGCGACAGTCACGTTAAAAAGAAAAGCGTACGACACCTCATTTATTTCAGCTTGAGATATGATAGATTGTCAACATGGATAAACAGAAAATCAACACCGATAACTTCCCGGCGACACAGAGTGATGGAGATGCAGCGACGCAGAGCAACGAAGATGAGGCCAAAGATAAATATTCGAGTCAAGCGCAGAATCAAACATCATTCAAAGATTTCATGGTAATATGTAGCCAAGCTCCTCACAATGATCACACAAAACTAATGAATCTCGGTAGAGAATTTTTTCATATTCGACTTCGGCTGATAAGGTCGTACTCATAATTGCTTGTCTTGCACAAATTGGGACTGGAGTTGTATGTGAATATAGTACCGGATATTCATCAAAGGTTGATTGACTGACGGATATTTTGAATAGACTTTACCACTCATGAACATTGTCTTTGGTAAATATTTGTTCGCTTCAATTTAGAACTATCAACTAAACGCTATGTTAGGTAAATTGGTGGGCAATTTTTCAGACTACTTTGTACCTGGTACGACTACTACCAAGGCCGAATTCACCAGCACCCTCAATAACCTTACGTTCGTGAACCGTTTTTCCTTCCAGTTCCTTCCGATTCTTTCTGCATCGTATCCATCTCTATTCAATGTCTCAAATGCCTTTGGGATCTATGGAATACTATTTTTGGAACGCGCAAGTGTTCGGAGTTGCCTGTAGTACAGAGCTTTTTTCACATTTGGAATTGAACCTCTCAATGTTCCATAGATCTTTGGCGTGTTAAAGCAGACTCAATATACCAGATGCATCATATGGATTCAAGTGGTAAACGGGTATTAATAGTTGACGTCTCATCGCCGTCGAAGTGCATTCTAGACCAGTGGAAGTCCATGATTTACTTGATAAAGCTTGTATATATGGAATTCGAATTCTAGAAGGGCGACTTAGAAGTAGGAAGTACAAATCGAACTAACTATTCGAAGCTTATTCGTTACTTATCTTTTCATCGCAAGATGGGTTCTGAGTTATATCTCAATGTTCACATTTCGCCTGGTTGGCCTTCGAATATCCGCCAAATTGCGACTCAGTTACTTAAAGGCATTGTTCAGCTTACCCGTTGGTGTCCTCGATACTCTACCTAGTGGACAAGCTTCAAATACAATCACAACTACTGCAAACATATTGCAAGTGGGAATTTCGGAAAAACTGGGAACTATTCTACAATATTTGGCAATGCTAATTACAGCCATCGTAGTTGCATTTACCTACAGCTGGGCATTAACCTTAGTAACTAGCTCAGTTCTTGTATTTGTTGCTTTAGCTTATGGTAAGCACTTCCTGTTCTCCTATACTGAGTTCACTCTTTGCACTTGATACTTTTGTCCCTCGTACGTTACCAAAGCTGATGACAACAGGAACCGTTATACCAATTGTCATGAAAATGTCAAAGAATATCGAGCATGCCGACGAGAAAGCCTCTGGAGTTGCAGGTGAAGTTCTTGGGTCAATACGAATGATTGTAGCCTGTGGTTCTGAAAATAGGACTGCGAAAAAGTATTCTGGATGGGTTGAAGAATCTCGGAAGCGAACATTGAAAATGAGCCCTTGGGTCGGTGTTCAATTTTCACCACGTATGTGTAACCAATGGGATTCTTTCTTATCTACCTGCTAATAATCATTCAGTCATGTTTGCTATCTACGCGTAAGTATTTGATTCCTCAATAATTTGACTCCGATTAGTGTTCATCTTTCTAAACACATTTCTTCTACTTGCATGCGCCGACATCAAACTAATTGTTGATCCTAGGACAATGGCATTGTGCTTTTGGTTCGGCTTTCGGCTCTTCTCAGAAGGTCACCTGGAAAACGTTGGGACTATACTAATTGTATTGATGTCCGTGGTGATGGTTGCAATGGCAGTGAGTCAAACAGCAGCACCCATCATGGCTGCTGGTAAAGCAGCTACAGCAGCTACAGACTTTTTCGCTGTAATCGACACGCCTAGGCCTGATATCAGTGGGCTCAAAGAGCCTGAGGTATCTGCCCGCGAAGACATTACTCTCAACTCTGTTACTTTTGCATATCCGAGTAGACCTCATGTCAAGGTTCTCGATGATTTATCAATGAGATTTGAGTCTGGTAAAATCACGGCCATTGTGGGAGCATCTGGTTCTGGCAAGAGTACTATCGTAGGTATGTATATTTTCTTTCGTCGGATTGTATGTCTCGATGCTTTGCATTTTTTACGTGGCTAAATTATTGACGTCCTACTACTAGGTCTCTTAGAAAGATGGTATAATCTCGAGGAGCAACGAATTGTGATACCCCCAAGCGCTATGAAAGATGAGAAAAAAGATAAGAAGAAGGGAGAAGAAGAAGAAGGATCAAAGACTCCCGAGGAGTACGACGAGAAACAGGATCCAGTTGCTCTATCCGGTGTTATTGCATGTGGGAATAACGAGTTGAGATCCCTCGACCTCAGATGGTGGCGAACACAAATTGGCCTTGTACAACAAGAGCCATTCATATTCAATGATACGATAGCTAAAAACGTTGAATATGGTTTAATTGGCTCAGAATGGGAGCTCGAAAATGCCGAAATGAAGAGGAAGCTTGTCATAGAGGCTTGTAAAGAAGCTTTTGCTGATGAATATATCACTAAATTGCCCTTGGGATATGATACACAAGTTGGCGATGCTGGTATTAAGCTGAGCGGCGGACAGAGGCAGAGATTGGCCATCGCTAGGAGTATTATCAAGCGACCAAAGATCTTGATATTAGACGAAGCTACCAGTGCAATTGATGTAAGAGGAGAGCGAATTGTTCAAGCAGCCTTGGATAAAGTGAGCGAGGGTAGAACAACCATTACGATAGCTCACAGACTTTCGACGATCAAGAAGGCTGACAAGATTGTGGTCATGAAGAAGGGAAAGCTTATCGAAGAGGGGACTCATGAGGGATTGCTTTCTAACCCGGACGGCGCATATAGTGCTCTCGTTAATGCCCAACAATTATCTTTAGGAGAGGTTTATCAAGAGGAGTCGAATTTGGTGGAGACAATGGACCCCTTAATACAGGAAATAAGTGTAGCGGGAAAGGAAAAGGAACAAAAAGAAGCAGTGGCATACAAACCCAAGGGTCTCGCCAGAAGTCTCGGACTTTTCCTGTATGAGCAACGGGCTCGATGGCAATGGTACTTGATGCTTATGATAGGTGCTATAGCTGCTGGCGCCGCCTATCCTATTCAAGCCTATCTATTTGCACAAATAATTTCAGTGTTTTCATTGACCGGACCCAAACTTAAGGCTGCCACAGAGCACTACGCTTTGATGTTCTTCATTCTCGGGTTGGGTGCTGGTTTAGCTTGGTTCATTATGGGTTATTCATCAACCATCATATCTGGTCACATTACTTCCACATACCGTCAAGAGTACTTTGAGAGTATTCTACATAAGCCGATTGCCTTTTTTGACGCAGAGGAAAACTCCAGTGGCGAGCTTACTGGCCGTGTCGCCAATGACCCAACACAACTTCAACAATTACTTGGCATTAATATGGCCATGGTGCTGACGGCAATTTGTACCGTTACCGGTTGCATCACCATCGCTTTTGTTTTCGGTTGGAAGCTAACTTGTGTGGTGGCTTTCGTCGCCCTTCCTTTATTGATTTGTGGCAGTTTTTATCGCATTCGGTATGAGATTCAGTTTGAGAAGATGAACCAAGCAGTCTTTGCTGAAAGTTCTAAATTTGCGGCCGAAGCAATCTCTGCATTTCGAACAGTCACCTCGTTGACCTTGGAGGATATGATTTGCACCCGTTACGAGGAGTTGCTGAAGTGGCATGTAAAGGGCCACGCCAAGAAAAGCAGATATTCATCGATCGTTTTTGCCGCTAGCGAGAGTTTGGGATTGGGATGTATGGCTTTAGCATATGTGAGTTCATTTATTGTATTCTAGGGTGCTATGGCGTTGTTATCCAAGCTTGGGGGTTGAATGTACGAAATGGTCGTTGGATTTAAGAAATTCCTCTTGTTATACTGCAGTCCGAATTAATCTGAACCCTAAGCTAACGTGAGTTGTCTTTTAGTGGTATGGTGGTACCCTCCTTGCTTCGAGAGAATATGGACCAATCAACTTCTTTGTGGTTTATATTGCTATAATAAATGGTGCTGAGAGCGCTGGAAGTCTTTTGAGTTTCGGCCCTAGTTAGTACTCTGTTGATAAACTTCCCCTATTCTTAGTTACTAATCTCGCGATAGATATTGCACAAGCATCGGCAGCAGCAAACAGAATATTGAGTTTTAGACTACCGACAGAAGTGACTGGAAATCCAGCACCGCACATCCAGAATGTAGATGGCGGAGTGAAGATAGAATTGAAAGATGTCTGGTTCAAGTACCCCACTCGTGACGTTCCAATATTTACTGGTTTGAATATCACGGTAAGTCAAATCTGTAGCATAGTTGATGAGGAGGATGCTGACCATCATAGATTAAGAAAGGACAATTTGCTGCGTTGGTTGGGCCTTCAGGCTGTGGAAAAACATCAATTGGTAATTTCAGATTTGTCAATTAATATATAATTTACTAAACCAGACACTAGTCAGTCTCCTTGAAAGATTCTACGATATTCAGAAAGGTAAGATATTATGCAACGACACCGATATCTCCGAACTTGATATTCGAGAATACCGGAAAATGATCTCGCTCGTAGCACAGGAGCCTACTTTGTTTGAAGGTACCATCAAAGAGAACATATATTTGGGTGTCGACGAGTCGACTCCAGAAGAAACCCTTCACGAAGTCTGTCGTGATGCCGAGATTCACGACTTTATCATGTCTCTCCCTGATGGCTACAATACAAATGTCGGTACTAAGGGAGTTGCTCTCTCAGGGGGACAAAAACAACGAATATCAATAGCTCGCGCGCTCATTCGCAATCCCAAGATTCTTCTTCTTGACGAAGCGACATCTAGTCTAGATTCTGAGAGCGAGAAGCTTGTACAAGCAGCATTTGAACGAGCGGCAACAGGTAGGACGATGGTTGTCGTAGCCCATCGATTAGCCACGGTGCAGAATGCAGATGTGATTTTTGTGTTGGGTGAAGGTAGGGTATTGGAAGTGGGAGATCATGCAGCGTTGTTAAGGAAGAAAGGTGTATATTATCAGATGGTAAGTCTTCAAAAGTTTTTCAACACACCCCGCCTCAAGTCCACTCAATCTTCATTGTACTTACAAATCTCAGTGTCAATCTCAAGCACTTGACCGATAGACGAGTAAAACCGCGGGAAGCAAAATATCTCAGCTCAACTTATTTGCATTAGAAGTATTAATTTCCAGCTATGCGATTGGGCAGAGGAAAAAAGAATTCCACTTAAATTCTGTACAATCACGATGTATAATCTAGAATCCTCTCACATATTCATTAACCTATGAGCTGGCATTTTGAGCTCGGTAATATTGCAGTGCATGTTTTGTGCATCCTGTGCATAAACTGACACGTAGACGTAGATCATACCCAATTCATGGTTTTTTATACGCCCTGACTTTAGAGGGACTTTTTTGTAGTTGATTGTAAGATGTTAAATTGGCTGGTTCTTGGTTGATGGTGTTGAAATTGAAGTAGGCAATTGAGAGGTAATCGAGAGGTTATCGTGAATTTGAAGTTAAATATAAAAGTACACCGAGTCGTAATTTTGACCCACGCTATCCACTATTATTGCATACCGTGCACTTACTCACTGCACGAGGGAGGAGCTTTGGCTGGTCCAATATGGTGGGGAGGAAAGAGAGGTGATTGCCACATTTGGTAGAGATGCATCACTGGCGCCGGGTAGAAAATAATGGGTCGGATGGTTGCAACTTGCAATGGCTTCGAACGTGTATTGGAGGGAGATGTGAAGTGAAGTGAAGATTGATTGATTGATTGATTGATGGGATGTGTATTTCAGCTTGAATGGAACAAATGCAACTTGACTCAATCGATAGGCAAGAAGCAAGTTCGCCATCTCGAACTCTGACTCCAATCGCCCAAGAGTATGTATTTCTCATGTAAGGTGAAGAACTCAATGAGAGGCTTTGATATTCACCGCCCTCAAACACTTAAAAACTGTAAATAATCGGGGTCTCCTTGGGGATCCATCGAGGGAAACCCACCGACAACAATGTAGCTCTAAAGGGATGGAAAGGTAGTATTAAGGAACGAGAGACAGACTCCATCTCAAAAGAAAGGCCACTTGCTACAATACTTATACAGTACTTGGTAGTTTTCCTTCGACTTCAACTTCATCACGACCATTCTCTCTTTTGTGTTATGACGACGACGATAACAATAACGACAGCGATAACGACAAGAACAACAGCAGCAATAACGATTCACTCCATCAACGATCATTTGAATTGATATTCCTTTTTTTCTTTCTTCTCCCCCCATGTTGACTTGACAACCCACGAATCTACGAATCTCGTATCAAGAAATCAAAACTTCAGCTGAATGAAAAAATCATTTTAAAGATCAACATTACTTGTGGCGTTCAATCAAGGATTACCCAGCGGTACACCACTAAACAACACTAAAATCAAAGTCGAGATTCGCTTGATCCCCGATTGTTTTCTATTTGGCGCTTTTCTCCAGCCTCTTAATTAAAATTACAGCCCGCCCCATCTTGTGGTCCATTGTCTACTGTCTACCGTCTACCGTCTACCACAATTCACCACGGCTACGCTACCTCTCCACTTCTACTTTTCTCCCTAGCTAAAGAAACACAATCTCTAAATTTTATCTAAAGGAGCCAGATTTTGGACTATCACAAGCTACCATCTGCGTCCCGATCCCCTCCTTAGTTTAATCATCTAGAGCACCAAACTTAAACAAATTTACCATTGCGAATCGCCAAACCATAAGGACACAATTGATAACGAATTTGGATACGATACAAAACGACGAGACGATTTCCGATTTCCGATTGAAGATTGAAGAAATCATTTACGAAGCTGGATGATATGTTAATGATATGATCACGAATAAATACCAAACCCGGAGCTGAAGTTGAGAAGAAGTCCCTACCTAAGGGTACGGAATAATGGCCGAGAAACGCGATCGATACGGCAGCGGAGGAGATCCATCGATTGCGCCGAGAGGGAATGGATATGGCGGTGGGAATGGTAATGGAGGACGAGGATATAATGGACGCGCGCCTCCAAATTTGGGATTTGATGGAGAGGAGAGCTCAGTTTCGGGTCGGGAACGAAATGATAGGAGATTTGGGTCTATGCCCCCAAACACGCCCATGACGCCCTTCACACCCTACACCCCTTACACACCAGTAACTGCAGGATATGATGGTGGAGAGAGCTTTGTTTCAGCAGATACACCGAGACACGATCGTTATTATGGTGGAGAGAGTGCGATTGGAGGACGTCCAGCAGTTACACCGGGAGCTGCAGGCTATCGTGGCGGAGAAAGCTCTTATAATGGTGGCACACCACAAACCGGGCGATTCAATGGCGGAGAAAGTTATCCCGAAGGTCGCGCTCCTAGGCCAGGAAGGTATGATGTTGCTGAGAGTACCATGTCTGTTGACACACCGCGAACTGGTCGATTCGATCCGGGTATGGAAAGTTCTATCGCGCATCCCGATACGCCACGTACTGCTCATTATGATACCACTGCAACTACCATGTCGATGGACCCATCACGAACAGGACCATATGATAAAGAAAATACAATTACGGTAGCAGAATATTATGATCCAGAACGAGCACGAGAACATGAACGACAAATGATGGAGCGCGAGAAATCAGAACGAGAACGAGGAATGCGCCAACCTTCAGGGATGGAACGCGGGCCGCAACCTACGGAATATTTGAGTACATCAGGATCATCTACTTCTTCGTACCTCGATATCTCTCGCCATTTTCCTACCAAAGGGTTTGGGTTCAGGTCTTTCTTTACGACACCATCCGAAAAATCTGATTCTAAAAAGAAAAAGGAGAAGAAGAAAGCTAAGAAATTGACGAAACATAATACCTCGTCAAGCTCCTCTTTGAATGAAGATTTAGCTTTTGGAACCGGATTTCTGAGATACAGAAGGAAGAGGAGTGTGAGAGCCAGGGATGGAAGGGACAGGCAATGGGAAACCATAGGATATAAGTCTAGCAAGGAAAGCTTGAGAGATACCCGATCTGCCACGAATGTCAGACCTACAAGCTCAAGAAGACCAACTACCGATGCTGACATTTTGGCTGTGGGTGCTGGACTCGCTGGACTCGCTAAACTTGCACTCGATCATAGCAAAAAAGACGCCAAGAATGGTAAGAACGGACGCGGTGTTCCTGAAACCGTTACTTCTAGTCGAAGGGATGAGCGCGGCCTTCCCCCTTCTAAGGCTACTCCATACGAGACCGACCCTAATGATGAAGAAGGATGGGAATCAGCCTCTGATGACGAGTCAGATTCAAGTGTTGATACCGGTTTGGCGTTCGGAGGTGGTAGTCATGCTGGCAAGAAAAGTCAAACCGGCTTCTTCGGGCGCAAGAAAACCCATAGCCTAAAGAGCCGAAAGAGTAATGTGGTCGATCCGAGACTCCTTGGGCCAGAGAATTCCCTCAATGGTTATTTATCAGATAGGGCTGTTGGTTTCGAAGATGTGCAATGGGAGTCGGGTAGTGATTTTGGTCAACACACTTACACTCCTTACAGTCATCCAGACAGACAGGTGGATACTTTGTATGTACACGAAAGGGTAAGGGTGAGCAGGACCCACAGTGTTGCAAGTGGTTCACAGACCCCTCTTCAAGAAGTCTTCCCAGTCCCCACCAATGACCCCTCTCGATTTGACGTGGCGCGAGCATCTTCGTCGGAATACAATGCCTCTAGACCAGCACCAGTTCCAATTCAGCAACCTCAACCCATCACTCCCGTTTCACAGAGTGTTTATTATGAGCCCAACTACGTTCGTTCGGAATCTGGTGGGATCTTGAAAAACTCTACTGGTAGATCTAAATCTTTAGCTGGCGCGGCCCTAGCTGGCGTAGCTGGAGCCGCTGTTGGAGCTGCAATTGCATCTAGTCGTCGAGATGAAAAGGAGAATTATCGCGAAGATGATAGAAGAGACAACCGGAGCTATAGTGAAAGCGCTATTAATCGACGAGATAGCGATCGAAAGGAAAGACGCTACGAAGATGATCAATACTCACTTGCCGATAGCAGCGTCTCCAGACCTCGAGATGAAGACCGAAAAGAGCGCCGTCGTGATTACGACCAATCTTCTATCGCTGAAAGTAACCTTACGTGGGATGAAAAACGAGAGAAACGTCGCGAGGAGCGAAGAAAAGATGATTCTAGAAGCTCAACTTCTAATTCTGATCGTGATAAGAATCGAGAAAGGAGTCGTGATGATCCCGATGCTGCTGCAGAGGAGCGAGAGAGGAGACGACGCGAGAGACGTGAAGAGCGACGTGCACCTGATCGCATTGAAGACAACTATGAAGAGCGACGAGCCCACGTACTCTCAGAAATATCGGCAATGGCTCGCACACCCGCGGATCCATTCCAATATCAGGTTGCAGACATACCTACTCGCCAGGAAAGCTCTAGCCGTCAAGCTAAAGACCAATCTACACCTACCGTTGTTACTGTCGAACGCGAACCAGAATTCAATCGAAATCAAAATTCATTGATTAATGAACCATCTTCCATCTCTCGATCCGAACCACGCACTGAAGTTTCCGACAAAGATGATAGGGAACAGCAATACAAAGAACATTCTAGAACTCTTCATGATGCCGAAATGATCTATGAAGAGACTGAACATTCTACAGCTCCTATTGAGGCAGCAGCCATTGCCGCCGCCGCTGCTGCTTTGACTCGGGAAAGTCGCCGAGAATCAAGATCATCGAAACGACGAGGAGAGAGAAGAACTGACTCGGAGGATCTTTCAAAAGACAGTGATTCCACCAAAGGCCCGGAAAAATCGCACGATGAAGTTATGGCAGAGGCGGACCGAGCTTATCGTGAAATTGTCATGGCTAGGAAAGTTGCTGCAGAAGTACGCCGTTCTCGCACTCCATCACCTGAGCGCTCAGTGATGAACAAATACGAGGAAGAGTCAGAAGAAGAAGAACCAACACGCATTGTCACTCCTCCCGGCATGCATGAACGCAAGAAAGGTCCCTATGATGCACCAAATGCTGATTTCAAGCTTGATTATATCATGACGCCTAGAGATCTAAAAGTCTACAGCATCCCAAGCAGGCGATACAAGGTTGACCAAGCTGATTTGAAGGGCCCGTTCATGACAAAAGATGCGGATGCTAGACTGCCTCGACCTCTCTTGAATTTGATTCGGCCCACTCCTACTTCAACACCATCACCCGAGAAACAGTTTGCTTCTATGGCTAAGAATGGAAATGTAAAGAAGGATAGTTCTAATCGATCGGATGATCGCCCAGACGAGAGACGTCGTTCTGAACCTGAACCTGAACCTGAACGTCATTCCAAAACCGAGGACAAGATTGAAGAGCGGGAACAAGCTACTATACGATCGCAAGACGAATCAGCCCAGCCCAGAGATATATCTGAGGATCGTGAGCAAACTTCATCATCTCGATCACAAGATAGGTCTAGCGATACAGCACAGATCCGCGATGAGACTCCATCATACCGATCAAAAGATGAGTCGCATGATCAAAATCGTCCAAAACGTGATAGAAGAGATATTCCTCCCATCATTATTGGCCCAAGAGGAGACCTTATCCGGTCATCTGATGTTTCTGTTCCATCTCCCACTCAATCAACGGTCTCAAAAGCTGTTACCTGGGGTCCAAACGAGACAAAACACTTCGAAGTAGAAAGCCCAACTGAACAAAAGGACGAGTACACTTCCGAATCATCCCCAGAAACTCCCGAGAAGCCAAGATATCAGGAACCAAGATTGGAGTCACAGACTGAACCAAAATCTCCGGGCGGATGGGCCGCAATGGCAGCAGGTATCATTGGTGCAGGCATGGGTGCCGCAGTAGCAGACTCGAGTGAATCTCCTAAACGACTTGAGCGACCCGAGGTAAGTGAACTCGCTAGGATCTTGAAAGCTAGGGAGAGTGAGCGACCTGAATCTCCCAAGCGAGCTGAGATTACCGAACTTGCTAGAATCTTGAAAGAAAGGGAAAAGGAGCGACCTGAATCCCCTAAGCGACCTGAGCGACCTGAGGTAAGTGAACTCGCCAGGATCTTGAAAGCTAGGGAGAGTGAGCGACCTGAATCTCCTAAGCGTGCCGAAGTCAGTGAGCTTGCTAGAATCTTAAAAGCAAGGGAACAGGAGCGTAACGAAAGGCCTTATGAGTACAGAGGCGTAGTGGTAGAACCTGAGAGTCCATACGGAGAACCGAGGCGAGATAGTCTACCTCAAGATACGGGAAGAGACAGCCTGTATCGAGGCGTGACTGTTGAGCCTGAGAGTCCATACGGAGATTCATTTCGAGATATCGAACGAGACAGTATTTACCGAGGCGTGACAGTAGAGCCCGAGAGTCCATACGGAGAAATGAGAAGTCAAAGTCCACCTCGAAATGACAGGAAGGAAAGTTTATCTCAGCATACGAGAAGAGATAGCCCACCAAGCGTCGGTCCCAAGCCTGTTTCGCCACAAACTCCACATATGCCTGGTGCTTTCGACGACGATTTGGATTTCACTGCAACAGTGGCAGCTGGTTTGCAAGATACTGGCTTCAATCCCGATCTCGTGATTGATAACCCCGCGTTCCGAAAACGTGATTCTCCACCTGGTTCTAATGAATACAAAATGCCATGGGCAGAATCCATCGACGACCTCTCAAGCATCCCTGGTGAAAGCTCTTCAAATCGTGGCTTTGTCATGGGCGAGGTGCCAGAAACTCCAAAAGATTGGTCGAGTGTATCGCCTTCCAACGAGGAATCACCCAATCTTAGCAGGAAAGAACAGAGAAAGCTTGACAAAGAACGAAGAAGAAGTGGTGGTGATTTATCATCGCCAATCACTGATGTTATTGTTGAAGAACCAGAAAGCTATTTTGATTCCTCTAGGCAGAGTAGAAAGGAACAAAAGAGACGTGACAAGGAGGAAACAAGAACACAGTCACTTTTGAGGGAAGAATCTTCATTTGTCGATCTTCTGCCAAACCGCGAATTAGTCGATGAACCGGAAAGTTACGTTGACTCTGTTGACACTCCAAAGAAATCAAAAAAGTCATCTCGATCATCGACGTATGAGGATATCGACCTTGATTCAAAACCAAAAAGGAAATCTAGCAAGCGCTCCTCAACTTACGATGGGAAATTTGAGTCTCCTTTGCGTGAAAGTCGCAGGACATTCTCTATGGATGATATCAAAAATGGCGACGAATCCAAAATACCCAGAAAGTCGAAGCGCGACAGTGTTAGATTTGACTCACCTTCTAACTCACCTCCCTCTGAAGAGGTTGACTCCGAATCTGGCAGATCATTGAGAAGAAAATCAAAGGAGAAATTGGGAAGCAAGAGCGAACGTTATGATTCTCCTGATCCTTCACAAATCTCATTACCAGCCGCTGATAACTATGAAGATATGGAGCTGTCAAGAGAGCCAGACCGACCATCACGTCGAGATGGTGATGATCCACTGTGGGCTTCATCCCGTTCAATATTATCAGCTGGTAGTAGCTCAAAGGTGGATGAAGAAGATTCGCCGCAAAAAAAACGAAAAGATCGCAGTAGCACCAAGGAAAACAATGATACTACACGATCAATCGCTTCGGACCCTACTCGTGATGATAACGAAGATTCAAAGAAGAAGGCAAAGGAAACAACGCCGAAGAAGAGCGGTGGATTGTTTGGGTTCTTTAGCGGTGCAAAGGCAGAAGCAGCGAAGGAGGAACTAACGAAAGGAAGTCGTGATGATCCTGACGACGTCAAGAAGAAAAAGAAAAAACGGAGTTCAACATCGGATGGGATAACTGAGGGCCAGTCTTTCAGTGATTCTCAACTGGTTTCAAGTGAAACTAATGGCCAAAAAACACGCGGTGAAGATGGTGTGCAAGATTCGAGGAATGATGGAGAGAGGAAGAGGAGTAAAAGTTCAGATTCGAAGAAGAGTTCTTTTTTAGATAATGCCGGCATCCTTGGCGCGGGTGCCGGCCTTGCTGCTGGTGCAATTGCAATTTCTGCTCAGCACCAACAGCAACATGCCGCTAATAATAATGATAGCGAGGGAAGTACGGGGGAGATGGGAAAGCAGGAAAGAGAGGAAGATATATTGGATCCAGAAATTATCGAACGACAAATCAGACCCTCAATTGACCCTCAATATGGAGATCTTTTACCATTGCCGCCAAGTGGTTCAGTTTCACCTAATTGTGAACCAATTGATGACCTGCCAAAACTCCCAGAAAGTCGACCTACGACACCTGAATCTGAAAAACGGACTGTAAGTACGCCAAGGGAGAAGACTCCGCGAAATCGTAAGAGTTTACAGGAGACTCCTGTAAAATCTCCAAGCCAAAGTGCCGTGCCATTAAAATTCGTCATGGGAAACCGATCCAATCCGGCCTCACCTATTATAACGAGATCAACTGGTAATACGCCCTTTCATACTTTCCATCCCTCTCCAATTGCAGAATCAGCCACAATTCCAAGATCTAGATCAAGACCTATGTCGTGGGATAATACCAAGGAATTCAAGCCCCTGTATCTATTAGAGACTAACAGACGTGGGTCGTTCGTACCAGAAGAGTTAATTGACCCGCTCCCACATTTACCGCCGTCCCGAACCAATTCAGAGCTTGACGTGGCGGATCTACCCCAATCGGGCTTTTTGGAAAAATTGGACCTTCACCGCCCTTCACTAGACCCACTTTCAACCAACCTCCCCTCCGGTGATCACGCCTCCGGAGAATCCACACCGACGGCGATTACTTTTAAAAGGGACTTAGCGCCATCAGTGGAGTTTCTTCAGGATTCTTTCCCCTCAATGGAAGAAAAGCAAACTTTATCTTCTGATACCTTTCATGAACAATCTTCATTTGAACCAGTAGCTAAAGCCATTGGAGCCGCAGGAATTGCAACTGCAGCCGGCCTTGCTATTGTATCTCATGATACAAGCAATGAACAGGAACCAAGATCTTCTCAAGAGATCCAGAACAATAGTGGAAACGACGATTTAGAATATCCATCTGAGTCACATGACACAACTTCCGAACAGGAGGAGACATTGCAAACCTTAAGTAGAACTTCGAGCAATCAAACCATGAGTATTGAAGAGGAGGTCGAACCGACCGAAGAATTTCCTTTGTCAAATTTCAAGAAAGATGAAGGCAAAGGTTTGACGCTTGAATCAGATGATATTCATGACCAAGCCGAGAATACTCCGGAGCCTATTCAAGAACTTTCCACTCCAGTTGAGGCCGAAAATGTCGAGTTCGTAGATAACTTCTCTACTCCAAAGTCTAAGAACAATCAGGGTAAGAATGGAAAAGCTTTATTATCTCAGGAGCCGGAACTGGAACTCCAAAGCGAAATTCCCAGTCAAGAGGATACCCAAGGACCAAAATCCGACCATGCTTCAAGTGAACCACATGACGTGACGGGACCGGCTAGAGATCTCATCGAACAAGCAGCTATCTCCGAGGTTCAACCCGTTGAATATCTTACTCAGAACTCCGAACAGAAGACACACGAGAAGGCAGACACAAATGGTTTATCCTTGGACCCCGAACTGAAGACAAAAGATGTGGATAGCGTAGAGCCTTTCAAACCTATGGATGATTATTCTTCAACTGACAAATCAGTTGGGGAACTGCAAGAGCAAGTGCCGGAATCTGGTCAACTCGAAGAAGTTTCGCCTTCAGCTGAGATCAATCCGATCGAGGAACTTTCTGTTCCCAAGTCAAAGAAAGAAAGGAAGAAGGATAAGAAGAAAGCAAAAGCTGACACTCCTAAACTGGAAGGAATTATCTCCGAGCCAATTGTTGAATCCATGATTGAAGTTCCAATGCGAGAACGATCACTCGAGGTATCGCCAGAGCTTTCCCACGATATTTCGGAGCCATCTTCTCCTCTAGCCAACCCCGAGGCACAAGCATTCGATGATTCTGTACTGCCTGAAAATTCTGGTGATGTAACGCCCACGATTTCCGAGTTTTCTAGCCCTAAATCGAAGAGAAACAAGAAGAAGTCGAAAAAATCTAGACCAATTCCTCTTGATCCACAACCGGAACAAGCTGTGGTACAACCCGAGCTCGATGAGTCTAAGGTTTCCCAATCTGAGGATGGCACGAGGAATTCTCTAGATTTGCCTCAAGATTTGATTCAAGAACCCATTCAAGAACCCATTCAAGAACCTACTACGCCTGTCAATGTTGAGCCAATTGAAGAGTTCTCAACTCCAAAATCCAAGAAAAGCAAGAAGGACAAGAAAAACGCAAAGAAGGACCAAATTGCGAATGTCGAGCAGGAACCAATTGATGTCATTCAGGAGCAGGAGCAAGTACCCGAATCGCAAGAAAAGGAACTACCAGAAACTCTTGCTTTTGAAGAGACACCGGTCCTCGATGATACTACTCACGCTATCGCCTCTTCTTCGATGAAGGATAGAAAGGAGGACACAAATGGTAAGACTGCAGACATAGAGGAACCTATGGAGCCGCTAATCCCTGGTCCTAATTCAGAGAGCGTATCAGAGAAACCAACACCAATGGTAGGACCTGGTGGTTGGCCAATCACTCCTGCTACGCCTCGGACTGCCGGTGCACAAGAAACCTCTACATCAAATGACAAGGATTACTTTCCAGCTGCAGAAACAATACTACCAATCATTACTGCTGGAGATACTGTGCCTGATTTCGAACAATTGAAGTCCGATGATATTTCTCAAGATAAGAATGGACCTCATAGTCTTACTGCTGGACATGAAGATGATCAATCTAGCCTTGCAAACACATTACCAGAGGAATCGAAACCACAAGAAATTGTGATTGAGGATGTTTCTAATGAGCTTGAAAGGGATGTTGCTGAATCCAATGGACTTCCGGCCAATGCCCAGGAAGATGAATCATCTCTCTCTCGCCAACTACCTGCGGAGATCGAAGAGAGCATCGCAGAGAGCATTGAAGAGAATCATACACCACAAGAAGAACGAGACCAAATTCCTACAATCGAGACTCAAGAGGAAGAGAAGCCAATTTCCAATGAGACTGAAACTCCAGTTGGATTTGAAGCTGGGCATCAAGACGATCAACAAGCGCTTTCCAAAGATCTGAAGGAGGAACTCGAATCTGGTAGTGCCAAGGACGAGAAGGACGAGGAAAATGAAAACCGTGCCAGTCAAGATCAAAATGAACTGGTTCCTTCCGATACCGCCTCCTCAGACAATGCTATTTGGGATTTGAACGAGCCAACTAATGCCCTTACCTCTCAGACAGAGATTATCGAGGAGCCAACCGTCAAACCTGTACTTGAAGAACCAGAAGAGGCTGAGCAAGCTGACAAGAAGCCACAAATGCCCGAGGACAGCGTCCCCGTCGAGAACGTTGTCAAGGAACAAATTCCTTTGGAAGAGACCTCAACAATTGTGCAAGAGCCAGAGACTATCGAAAAAGTGCATATCGACCAGAATTTTCCAGAGCCAGCAACGACGGAAAAGATACCTATTGATCCGATAATTTTAACACCAGAACCTGAGGTAAAGACCGAAAGCAAGAATTCCAAGAAACAGAAGAAACGTGATAGTTTGCTTGCGTCTAATCCTTCCAAAGACATTATGACACCCGGCACTCCGGAAGAAAAAATGGCTGTGGATACCTTCCCAGAGCAACTCGAACCCGAGCACTCACAAAATCATGATGAATCTTCTATTGCCATTGACCCTGAACCGGAATCCGCTACTCTTGATAAGGGCCAAGGCGATGTGATTGAACCAGCACCCATTGAGGAAGTTTCTGTTCCCAAGAATGTGGATCAAGTCAATAATGAGGAAGAAAAGATACAGGGAGAAGAATCTGCTGATGTTGAGCAAGATCTTCCGGACACGCCCCTGGAGCCTTCCACTGTAAACAGTGAAATCGAATTTTCTGCACCTCCCAAGAAATCTGAAAAAGATAGAAACAAGCGTGGCAAGCAAGTACAGGATTTGGTTGAAGACGATAGCGTCGCCAAGGACACCAAACCTACTGGCGAATCGCTCAATATTGAAATGCCAATTGAACAGCCAAACGATATGCCTGTGGAACAAATCATTACGATCCCCGCGAAAGAACCAGCTCTCAACGATGCACCATCTACACCAATGACAGCAGGACTTTCTGGCCTTATGGGTCCTTTGACAGGAAGAAAAAAGGGTGTCTTGGAAATGGTTCAAGCTTTGGGATGGGGCAAAAAGAAGGACAGGGCCGCAATTGCCGCCGCTGAGCAAGGACTCCCTCCAAGACCATCTACAGCACGCGCTGCATCCGAATCTTTTATGTCTACACCACGCATTGTGTCTGAGTCTGCCATGCCAAAGGTTATCGAGACTGAACCTGTCAAAGCACCGTCACCTACTACGGAACTTGAGGAATGGGCTCTGGCAGACGAAAACTTGAAGACAAATTCAAAAATGGGCAAGAAGATACCAAGCGAAGATTTTGAGCCAGTGCCAAGTACGATCATCGAGGAAGAACCTTTACCCAGTGAGCCCAAGGAAGAATTTGCTCAACAGATCATGGAGCCATCAGTCATGAAATCGACCGAGGATTTACAGGACGACCAAACACCGAAAAGACAAAAGGGCAAGAAGCGTCACAGCTTACAATCTTTCATATCCGAAGAGGCGTCCAAAGCATTCAGAGCTAGGGAATCCGCTAATCAAGGATCAGATATATCAAGAGATGATGTTATTGAGAAGGAACCTAAGCTTCAAGCGTCGGAAATCAATGAGCCATTTGTTGAAAGCAGTAGCGAGCCTTCCGAAATTCAACGTGAACCTACCTTGGAAGAGATTCAAGCTCCCGAAGTGTCAATTGGAGATGCCCCTGAACCAATTATCGAAAACCCTAGGGAGCCTAAGGAAGTTAATCGTGAGGCTATTCAGAATGATCCTCTTACTTCACCGCCACAGTCTGAGCATATTCGTGAACGAATCGTTGAGAGCCCCAGCAAATATTCAGAGTCTCCCCGCGCAATTGACCAAGAGAATATTATCGTGCCAGGACCCCTCTCGGAGGACACTCCAGAGCAAGCAATTCTTGAAAGATCAAACGAGCCCCCGAAGACACCTCTTGAGGTTATTCATGATGATGATAATGTACCACAAGCACCATTTGACCTTGCTACTGAGCCAAGCACGAATGGTAATGGGGCTTCTTCACCAAATGAACACACTCTCGAAAAGGTCACGAAGAATGCCGATATTTCTGAACCAAGCTTGGTTGATGAATCTTTCTTGCCAAACGAATCGACCCAAGATGATATCATGGCATCTGTCGAGTATGTCGATCCAGATACAAGTCTTCAAGAGTCTAAATTGTCAGTTGAACCACTTTCTGAAGAGTTGGACAATACTATTGAAGTTGATAAGCCAGGCATTGTTGATGAGCTTCCTCTACCAAGTCACACTGTCCTAGAGGAAGATTCGAGAGAGGTTGAAGTTCCTGAGCCAAATCATAATGTCGATGAGTCTTTCTCACCGCGAAAGCCACTTCTTGAGGAAAGTAGCAAGAGCATCGACGAGTCTTTACCAAAGCAAGTTGTTCCACAGGAGGAGCCAGGAGTTCTAGAAACTTTCGAGCCAAGCCATGCTGATGAAGAGAGTCTCTTATCCACTGAGCCTGCAGCAAAAGTTGAAACAGTTCAACCACCAAGCGAAATTGATTTTGAGAAAATGGACGTCCGAGATGAACCGACATCACCCGAAACTAAGAAGTCCAAGAAAAGCAAGAAAAACAAGAGTAAGAACAAGTCCCAGTCAGAGTCTGAGGTGCCAATCGAAGTCACCAAAGAGCCTGAACAAACTCTTGTTGTCGAGGACCAAATCTTAGAGAAGCCTTTCGACACTACGCAATCAATTAATCGTGAAGCCTTGGAGCAGCCGCTCGAAAAACAAGTTGAGATCATCGAGCCAGAAAATCGTAATTTCTTAGAACCTGCTTCTATACCACTTCCGGATGATGATATCAATGAGGCCATCGAACTTGACGAATCCACAAACTTCGAGAATCTACAGCCATCTCTTGACCCTAGTCCATCAATCCCAATTCCTGAGGAACCCATTGTCCATCCAGAGATCGAGGAGCCCAAAAGTCTTGAGAATCTAGATTATTCTGAGCATGCGGCATCGATCCCTCTGCCCGAGGACATTGTGATGAATCCAGACGAGGATATCGAGCATCAAGGTCATGAACTTGCGGAAGCACTTGAACCAGTTGCAAATGGTGTGGAGAAAGAGTTTCTTTCGTCAGATCCACTCCTTGAAAGCGAGACAAGAGCTGTCGAGCCAACACCGGAAGAAGCACGACTAGTTGTTTCGGACCCATCGATTGCTGGACCTTTAGAAGAAATTGTTTTTAGCAAACCGCAGGGAGACGAGATTGTTTCAAGAACGACAAATCCAGAGACTGAACAGAAGGGCATAGAGTCGATGGGGGACATCACAGCTCCAAGCATCTCAGATGAGATTGAACACGTTTCTCAAGAGAAACTTGTCGAACCACCCGCTGAAGTTCCAACCAAGAAAGACAAGAAGCAGCAAGAGTCTGAAGTACCTGTTCTAGACGCTGAAGATATTAGTTCTCACACTCCATTGGAACGTTCACCAACTCAACCCGACGTCGATGTGTCAAACCAAGAAACCTTTCCGAACTCCATCGAGTCAATTCCAGAGAGCGTGCAAACGGCCAACGAAAATACATCGATTCCCACTCTGAACGATGTTGACGTTAAGCAAGATGATACTCCCAAGTCTGGTTTGGATGTCCCTTTTGAACAACGGGGCCTTGAATCTGTGTCTAAAGATATCGTGGACTTGCCAGAAACAAACTATTCGGATGTCCCAGTCAAGGAATTCAAAGGGGACAACGAAGAGAGCAAATCCCTCGACACAAATCCAACACCTGAGCTTCCTACGGACAGCACTCCAGAAATGACTGAACTTTCCCAGCCAATCAATCAAGCTTCGGAAGAGGAACTTCATGGCATAGAACCTGGGGAGACTGCCAGAGAGACTGTTCAGCAACCAACAGCACCTCAAGAACATGCCCTTGAGCAGGAACAAACAGAAGAAGATCCCGAGGTATCTATGGACCCAGTAATCGAGTCAATTGCATCTGAGCCACCAACAAATATTTCTCATGGACCAACTGTCGAGTCTGAAAATTTGAAGGAAGATGATCTTACACCACAGGAATCAGTCGTACAACAAGAATCGTCAAATGAATCAAAAAGCACTGAGGAGCCATCTTTATTACCGCATGAAATCATTGAGCCGGAAAGTGTAAACGATGAAACTTTCCTACCGCAAAATTCAATGATCAATTCAAATGTCAATGATGAGGAGGCACCTCAAGCACATGAACAATTTCTCGAGCCAGGAACCAGAAACGAAGAAAGCTTTGTACCGCAAGAATCAACAATTGAACCACGAATCAGTGAAGAGCGAAATTCTCAGCAAGAGCTAGAAACTGTGCCAAAAAGCTCCAATCTCGAATCTAGTCTTCTACAAGACTCGGTTGTTGCGCCAATACCAGAGGAAGAGCAAATTGTTGTAAAGAATCCAGTTATCGAGCCCAATATTCCTGAACCTGAACAAATTGCTTTGCCAGAATCACCAATTGAGCAAACATCATTTGAGCCAGAGTTTTCTTTTCCACAAGAGCCTCTAACCGAGCCGGAGATTATCGAAGAAGCACCTGTTGTTCAAGATCGTGCAAGTGATCCTCAAACTTCGAATATTAAGCTGGTCATTCCACAAGTATTGCCCCTGGAGCAAAAGTTAGTTGAGCCTGCACAAATTTCTTTGCCGGAATCACCAATCGAGCGGGAAGTATCCGAACTAGGAACTCCGTCTCAACAGGAGCTCGATTCTGAAAATCATATTGTTGAAGAACCAAGTCTTTCACGAGAGCACCATGTTGAACCGAAAAGCTCAATTCTCGAATTGGTTGACCATTCAGAATTGCCTCTTGAACAAGAGACTGTCAAGCCAGAACAAATTTCCTTGCCAGAATCACCGATTGAACAGGAATCATTTGAACCAGAAGTATTTTTTCGACAAGAGCCTGTAACTAAGTCACAAGATCGTCCATTACCAAGCGATCCATCAGAAAAGACATTTGAAGAGAAAACTGTCGAGCCAGAACAAATTGCCTTGCCAGAATCACCGATTGAACAGGAATCATTTGAACCAGAAGTATTTTTTCGACAAGAGCCTGTAACTGAGTCACAAGATCGTCCATTACCAAGCGATCCATCAGAAAAGACATTTGAAGAGAAAACTGTCGAGCCAGAACAAATTGCCTTGCCAGAATCACCGATTGAACAGGAATCATTTGAACCAGAAGTATTTTTTCGACAAGAGCCTGTAACTGAGTCACAAGATCATCCATTACCAAGCGATCCATCAGAATTGCCATTTGAAGAAAAGACTGGAGAGAAAGAATTGTCCTTTCCACAAGATGCCACCGACCCGGACATAACTGAAAAATCACCCATCCCTCAGGAACAGGATATCAATTCCAAAACCTCTGAGCAAGAATCGATTATTTCACAAGAATCGCCAATCGAGCAATCAATTCGTCAGCCTTTGGAGTTCAACATCGAAGAGCCTATTTCTGAGTCAAAATCCATGGAAGATATGACAGTTCCGCAAGAATCATCGATTGAGTCAACGAAATTAGAATCAGATGTGTCAATTCCGGACCTCGAACCTGTTTTACCCAACGATTCTGGAAAAGACAAGGAGGAACGAGAACATAACTTGGACTTTTCGGAAACCTCCGGAGATCCCAGCAACGTTACTTCTACAGTTCAAGTACCAGAAAATCAAACGTTAGAAATCGTCTCCGAGTCAACACCATCTGATTCTGTCATCGAGCCCATCGATGCAAAACCAACCGCCATTGAACAAGCTATCAATCCCGCTTTTGAGACAACATCGTTCAATTCAACAGTTGAGAACCCTGTATATGATCAGCCTCTTGCCGAAAGCCTCCCTGCTGAGACTAGACCAATACAAAGAGATGAATGGGCCTGGTCTATTGAGGAGCCAAAAGAGATGGGAGAGAAGAGCGATGATGTTTTGCCATCAACTCAAGAGCAATCTGATACTACACCTCAAACCCCAGAAATCACAAGTACGCCGCTTGAGATCACAGATGTTTCATCCATGGGAGACGATGTAAAAGAACTATCAAACGGGAACGTAACCGAGACCGATGAAGAAATGTTCTTGGATGCTGTTGAATCTTTCTCCATAGAAGATACTCCGATGAACTTGACCCCTCGGGCCTCACGAGAGCTTGTTGAGACTGTTGAGCCCGAGTTTCAAGAACTTACTCAACAGCCCGTAGAACAGTCCATTCCAGAAGTTATCAAGCTGCTTCACGAAAAAGAATTCATTCCAGCCCCTATGCCTGAGACCGTACAACAAAACGATGATGCGTTTCCTAATTATGAAGAGATTACACTGGATGAGGTCAAATCAAATCCAGTCGATGAGCTATCAAAAATTGATTTACCACGAGAGATGCTAAATGGGGAGCACCCAAAGGAAGAGCACAGACCAGCAGATGATGATGTCACTGAGGTCTTGACCAAGAATTCCAAGGATATAAATGATCGTGAGTTTGGATTTTCTTCACCGGTACAGTTTATCCCCAAAGACACCCAAATAGGAGTACCGGATGTTGTGGAGCCAGTACCTACAGAGATAACACTCGATGAATTTAAGGCCATTCCCACTGGAGAGATGCCAAAGGAAGTTCAACAACAAACCGAGGACGAATGGGGTTCGATTTCTACCAAGAAATCGATAAATGACAAGGAGACACTTAAATCTACCTTGTCTACCCCATTGGAGCCCGAGGTTCCCAATGTTGCTACTGAGCTTCCTGAGGATATTCCATCAAATTCTGGAAAGCTTAAAGAGCTACTTCCAACTATTGAGGACGTACCTGATACTCATACATCTTTCCAGATTCCACAGGTTGATAAAATTGTTTCCGAGCATGATCCTTTTGACATGTCACACGATAAGAACGATAAAAAAAGCAAGGAAATTTCAAACAGAGAACCCGACCCAGAGCAAAAAGTCCCAGCCTTGGCCAATACCGTCGCGGTATCCGATATACAAGATGTCAAGCCTGGCGAGCGTCTCCTGACTTCCCCTATTCCAATACGAAATACCGTTCCAATATCGAACTCAATTGCGGAACCACATGTGATTTCACCTCCCTCGCCATCTTCACTTAAGCCAGTTAGCGATGAGTCAAACAATCTCTCTACCGCATTAGTACAAATTCCTTCCAAAAACGACAAGAGAAAACGTCAAGCAACAATAAATCTTGATACACCAAAAGATGGTCAACGAACCTTTTGGGCAGGTGAAGTTCCCGAAGCAGAAGTTATCAGGGCTGTACCAGTCATTGAAGATATTGGACGAGATGAATTCTATTCTCACATTGCCAGCACGGTCAAGGAAACCGAAGCGAACGAATTTTCTAGACCACCCGCCAAGAAAGGAAAGAAAAATACGAGAAGAGAATCAACCGATATCAAAGACTTCCAACTGTCAATGGGGGAAATTTTACCAAAAGTTGAACCAATGAAGGAGCGCAAAGAGATGCCATCTGCAGTAGCCGCAACCGCAGCAATTATTAGTGCAGCACTTTTGGCTAGCAAGAGCAAGAAAGCAGAAGTTGAAGATGTTGAGGGAGAAGAAAGCCGCCCCATGATAAAAAAGCTACCTGAGAAGAAAGAGCATGGACTAAGCATGGGCAAGATAGCATCAAGTGATGATGTATCTAATGATTTTGCATTATGGAGAAACAAGCAATCAAACTTGTTTCAAGAGATGAAGGCTGGATCGAGAAAGAAGAAGAGTGATGATCATGACAGTGATGGGTCTCGAGAAAAGAAGACGATCGTGCAAGAACCAGAGCAGATAGGGAACAACCGGGATCCGATGATTGAGATATCTGACAAAGCTGCTGCTGTAGAACCTCAAGAGAATAAAACTCCTAGATCTCTTAGTCCCGTTCTCGACATTGCAAGACTTACTCAAGAGCCGGAGCAGATAGAACCAATGCAGCAAAATGAATTCGCCGAAACATCCGAGTCAGATAAGGTGGAACGTTCTATTTTGCATGAGACAGAGGAGTCCAACACCATTCAGAATCCAACGATACAAATTCCCACTGAGCATGCAGAAGATGAAAACAACATTGTGCAAGAGCGAAAACAATTGGACACCGTTCAGAAGCCAACGACACAAGTTCCTGCCGAGCCTACGATTGTAGAGCGCCAAATCGTACAAGAGTCAGAGCAGATTGGAGTTGCTCAAGAATCAATGGTACAGATCCCTACCAGACCTTTGATGATGGAAAACAGTGAAACTACAACACCCACGCCACCTCGCAATTTTGATCCCAATGACGACAAAACTCAAGAAATAGCACTAGCTGCCGAAACCTATGCCTCGGGCAGTCCTTCAAGCCCGAGACGATCACCACCTGCACGAGAACCAAGAGGAGATCTGCCAGAAGAGTACCTCTCTAGACCATCGAGAAGGGATATCGAGAAGAAGAGAAGGAAGAAGTCAATTGAAGTTGACGATACCCTAGATCTTTTACCGGCACCAATCCAAGAAGCATTGCGGAATACTATTGTTGAGCCCCGAGCTAGAGGAATCAGTCCTTCGCCAATCTCCTCTCCGGTAGCTGAACGAGCTAAACGAGCTAGGTCTAGATCCCGTCCTCCATCTCGTCCTGGAACACCTGGCTTGACAATGCTACGAGAAGAATCAGAGGATGAGAATGCTCTCAAAGTAGACAACAGAGACAGTGCTTTTATCAGCGATTCACCAATTCCTCCTCAGGGAAACTTCGCAGACAAACAGGAAGGCATTCGTGATAGTGGTATTCATTTGAGAGACAATTCACCTTCTATGCGTGTTAGAGCTCCCGTGTCTTCAACCGATGCAGCTATCGATAGCATGACGTGGCCTTCCGTGGATGAAGATGCTGGGACGGTCGACCTCGAGCAGCCGCAACGACCAAAAGTTGTGGAGGACTTAACACGTCAAGGCCATGAAATTGATGATCTGCCATCTCAAAGACACAAAGAAGAAAGGCACACGGATCTACATAGAACGCAAGCAATTCAAAGAGCCCGTTCACCCAACGAAGAAAAGCACAAACTTACTCGCAAAACTTCTTTGAGTCGTGGAGAACTAGCAGAAGCGAATCATGTAGACTTTGTCCGATCCCAACGACTTAAGGCGTTTCAAACAAAATCCAAGGAAAAGCTATCTGAGCCTCTTCGAGCAGAATCAATCAGCAAACCAGTGACCCCAGAAAAAGAACGTACAAGGCATCGTGTCCACCGTTCTGAACTTCCTGACCTCCAGTACCGCAAACCAAAGGAAAACAAATATGGGGACCTTGAACCAGCTAAAACTCCAAAAACTCCTAGAAATGAGCAGCGAAGTAAATCTGAGAGTTCTCCATCGTTAATTGGAAGTGCAGCTCTTGCAGCAGCAGGGTCGGGTTTTGCAGCAGCAAGAAAGTTAAGTCAAGAAAGCCGACCTTTGAGTGCTCAAAGTCATAAAAGTCAAAGATCCGCTTCAAATATCAGTGTTACTCGATTGCGAACACCCATTCCATTAGATGCGCCTCAAGCGCCACAGTTGCCCGATAGCGCTAAGACCAATCGTTCGTTTACACCGCCACTTCGTCGTAGCGCCCGAAAAATTAGCGGGGATCCAAGATCGCTCCGTCAACAAAGTAACATTGATCTCGCTAAGGAAATTGATCCAGCCTCCGTCAATACCGCTACATCGACAACCTTAACAAATACTGCAAACCCAACTGCAAATGAGGGCCGAGCCAGGGCGCAAGATATGGCCGATGTCTACGTAAGTTGGCACAAATCTGAAGATGAAAAATTTTCACCGCTAATAAAAAATGCAGGATGGCTATGGTGAAGGCCATATGGGCTCACCACGATCCCCAACTCGACCTCACAGTATGCGACGACGACAAAGTATGCAAGTATTGGAACTCGAATCAAAACTGGATCAACTAACTGCGGAAAATCGCGCGCTCGCCGAATCTAAAGCTCATGCCGAACATATGCTCCGATCGAGCCAAGGTGCACCTGCGGCCTTGGTAGAAAGGGATGCGCAAATCGATCTACTTAAACGAACACTGTCATCGATGCAAGATGAAGTCAAAAGATTGACTGAAGTAAATGCGGGTCTTTCTAGCGCAGCTATTACACTGGGTCAACAACATAATGCACGATATGGCACACTCGAATCACAACATGCACAAACTTCACGCGAACTCCAGCAGGCCCGTGAGGCTCATCACAACCTACAAAGCGAAGTACAAGGCATCATACACAATGCTATACAAGAAAGGGACCAGGAAATTGCATCATTGCGATCTCAATTGGATGTGGCCAAGGAGCAAATTCGGGCAATGCAGAGGGAAATTCTAGCTGCCAAAGCTGGTGACGCTCAATTCTTAATCATCCGAGATGAGGACTATTTCGATAATGCTTGTCAACAACTCTGCCAACATGTGCAACAATGGGTACTTAGATTCTCAAAGTTCTCCGACATGAGAGCCTGTAGACTCACGAGTGAAATCAACAACGATAAAACCATTGATCGACTTGATAATGCCATTTTAGATGGCTCAGATGTGGATAATTATCTTGCAGATAGAGTGAGGAGACGAGATGTCTTCATGTCAATGACAATGACAATGGTGTGGGAATTCATATTCACTCGCTACTTATTTGGCATGGATCGAGAACAAAGACAAAAGCTCAAGTCCTTGGAGAAGGTATTGTCTGAAGTTGGGCCACCATCAGCAGTTCACCAATGGCGTGCTACAACTTTGACCTTGTTATCCAAACGAGAGTCATTCGCCAGGCAAAAAGAACAAGACACTTTGGCTGTGGTGCATGCTGTCTTAGAGACGCTAACAGAGATCTTACCTCCACCTAGTCACCTTGAAGGTCAAATCGAGGAACAACTCAAACGTGTTATAAAAGCTGCCGTTGATCTCTCCATAGAAATGCGCACTCAACGCGCAGAATACATGATGCTACCACCACTTCAACCCGAATATGATGCCAATGGCGATCTCGCTAGTAAAGTCTCCTTCAACGCTGCACTCATGAATGAACGCAGTGGAGATACCATTTCTAATGAAGAACTCGAGGCACAAAGAGCTGTCGTCAGGGTTGTACTCTTTCCACTTGTGGTGAAGAAGGGTGATGATTTAGGACAAGGCGATGAGGAAATCGTGGTTTGTCCTGCTCAGGTTTTGGTTGCCAAACCCAGAATGGGCAAGGGACCAGTGGGAAGAGTTTATAGTCCAGCTAGTGGGGGGGATATTGACAGGAGAAGTGATAGAAGCCGAACTCCTGCTAGTTTGCAGAGTAGTATGCCCGATACTAATGTTATTTGAGAAAAAAAAGAAAAAGAAAAAAAACGGAATGATGGATTAAGAGATGAATAGAAAGGAATATGGTTGGATGGTATGGGAGAGGTGATGAGATAATTGATACCCTTTGGGTTTAGTGGTGATGGTTGGATTGTGTGTTTTTATGTTTTTTCCCTTTGTTTTTCTTGTTATCTTCGACGATTTCCTGATTCATTTTAATGATGATTAATGATGCTATGCATTTAGCGAATCCATAGCTACGGCTATGGATTGTTTCTTTCATATTCAGGCAAAAAGAGATATCCATATTTTAACGACGATCACGACCAGATTGTAGTATTAGACGAGTTTAATTTACTCCGCTTAGTTTATGAATTTAAATGCCAAAGTACTTCATTTTGATTAGAATTTCGATTTTGACTGTCATTCCTTTCGATCAAAGGTGAACCAAATAGAATCACAAAAACAAACTTCGAGAAACCCTCACTGCCGGCCAATCCTTACTCGACAGCGCTAGCTACCTTCATACACACATACATACATACATATTCTGGTGGAGATTCCCCTGGTGCTCAAGAATCAAGTGATTTTATATTGTTGGCTCCAACGAAGAATCGGACATAAAATCGTGGAAACACAAATTTGTCATATCTTGTAGCTCCCGGACATAACGCTGCTCTATCTCCTCAGCTTGACGGTAGATTCTGTTCCAACTCATCAAGCTATGTAGTCGCAACCTGTCTATACCACCAAGCATTCAGTTACTGCCCAATCTTTCCGTCAAGACTATTGTTCTACACCTGCATGTACATTTCGAATTCTGGGAAGAAGATCATCAATGTCTATCGTCTATCTCTTCAATTTTTTCTTTCGTCCGATCTCCCCCCTTTCTTCCTAACCATATGTTCCATCTAATCTCTGAATGCGAAATCAAGCTTTGGTTAGAATTATTCTTTGTCAAAACGGGAAAGCGGGAAAGAATAACACTTAGGCTTGTGTACATCGTGGTGGGCGAGTGAGTAGAGAAGCTACCACTTGATCTGGATATGAGAAATAATCCGAACATCTGAAGAAGCAAGAACATTGAGGAATTATCATGTGTGAATATCAATTTCGTATACACGTAGATTCTGGCTTTTGATGTTCAGAATTATCTTCATTGTTCCTTGGAACTTAACAGATATCTCTTCTCACTGCCGATGGATATAATCTCTGCTTAATTTAAGGTAGGGGTGTCTTTTCCCGGTTCTACAACATGTATGGTGACAGCGTGGCGATCAATGGAGACGTTCATTTGGTTATGGGTTCGACGCCCTGAGGCTTGCACTGGAGTTTAGCTTGGGATCTGACCTTCTGTACTCCATTACAGTCGTCCAGCTTGCTGGACCAATCCTACTCAGTGGTCGTGCTGACGCCCTTTCCTTTCTTTTCTGGAAACCTATCCATCAGACTCGAGATCCGACTACTCTTGCTACTGTCAACTTTCCTTTTTCAATACAGTACTTCCTACCAATCTTCGCTGCGCGATCGGCTATTACGTTCCCTTCAACTCCTGAATGTGCAGGGACGTATCGTAACTCGACCTCGACATCAAGTACGCTCAAAGCTTCGGACGCAACGATGCCTGGTACAATCAATTTCTCTGCACAGGGAAGCTTCTCCAATTTTACCAATGAATTCCGAAACCGATCAAATAATTTTAGTGCATCAGAGCAGTCGCTGTAAATCAAGGTCTTACTCGGCTTTCGTTCAGCTCCTTGATTGCGGCACATGTCCCATGCTATCTCAAGAGCTCTCACGATAGCATATATCTCGAGATAATAGGTCGAGATTTGGCCTCGAATACGCCAAGAAAGATCGTCCCACACATACTTAGAGGAGCGGTAAGCAATGCCTATTCCACAATCAGAAGACTGGCTTCCAGAACCATCAGTTCAGAGGACAAATCTCTCTTCATTCAAGTAGGGATCAATCTCTTTTGCTGCGGTAGCGAGTGCAGCTTATCTGGGCTCAATAACAATGAATCCTTTGAAAAGTTTATTCTTCAGATCTCGTTTAGTTTTACGTCGTAGGGGATATTTTCGCATGCGGCCATGAATTGGTTTCGGTGCCACGAGACTGCCTATAGTTGACTGGCCACAACCAACAACATGCGTATCAAGTAAAGTCTGCTTGTTGGTACCACAGTCTCTTGATGATTGTCGAGCACCCTGCGCCTTACTTTTGTTCTGTAAGATACCTTGCTGTCGCTCATGTTCCCTTCGGGGTTTTCGAGCAATTCGAGATGGGTGGACCATTCTATGGGTAATGGGGGAGATTCAAGCTGGTTCTTTGTGTTTGATATCGGGACTCTGTTCAGATACTTAGTGAACTCTCTACTCTGGTAAAGCTCTTTTACGATAATAATTTCTTACCCGCCTGAGAGAGTGCGTCCGACTAAGTCTGTGATTGTACTGATACTTTTGGTTGTAAATGATTGTAAGTGACATATAATATTTCTGATTCGGGAAGAATATTGGTTTTAGTGTAGAATCTCTGTACATGAATTGTATGTTCTTCTTCTTCTGACAATTATTAAAGGGCGTAAATTGATTGATATTCTTTTATTATGTCGATGAGTATTTTGATTAGTGATAGATAGATAATTATTTACTTGTTAAGGAAAATTGAGAAGGCGCTCCCTCATAGATGAAAAATGAATGACAAGAACGGAGAGAAGACAAATTCAGGATTTGGTTGAAAAAAGGAGTGTATGAGAAGATATATCATGTATATATGGGAAGTAACCATACTAGATACCTACTCACTTTGTTAGGACTGAACTAGTTCTACTAGTTCTACTAGTCCATCAGTATTATGAATTATTTAGTAAACGAAGCTCAGGTTCTTCAAGTAAACACGTGTTAAACGACGGTGCTTCCCTATTTAAAACTCGAAGTAGATATGTTCTGCAAGAGTTAAAAAACCGTGTGAATGGTCAGTTATCAAATGGAGTTTCTTTCAAATTGTACAAACGTTGGCTTCAATTTTCAGCGGTTCATAAAGTGATGGATGATTTTGGTCTTTGAAATAAACATCGAAATCAGATCCAGCCCATGATGATTTCTCTATCATACCCTACTCTAATCAAACATTCAAGATTTTAATTGCTGTACACTCCCAATGATACCTAGAAAACGTTGCTAGCCCTCAACAGACATTGTCTTTATAAGTGGCATTGAGAAGACTCCACATAAGCGAAATATATGGCCGGAGATGAGAAGCCTTTAGAAATTCTTCACTTGCAGGATCTAAAATTCAGTGAAAGCTATGCTTTCGTTCGACATTCAAGATGTAATCTTATAATTCCAATAAATAATTAAATTGAAGTAGCCCAGTCTGACAAAACTTGTTTTGCACAGGTGCAGAGGTTAAAGAAAGGGTGATCTTGCATCTTGTACAACATTACAATATATTGACGCTTTTGCCCTTCGCTGTCACATACGACCATAGACTGAAGAGAATTGGGCATCCCGTCCGCTCTGCCATACACAAGCTTCAGATCGGTGGATTAGTAGTTGGGTGGGTGACCACCAGCGAATCCCCACTGTTGTATGTTTCTGTCTTTTTTGTTGCAATTTTTGTCATCTGGGGTGGTGTATGGAGGAGGGGGACGGGGAACGACGGCTGACGAGAACGCTGATAGTAGGTCGGTAGTTTGTGAGAAATTTCTTGAAACCCATTCCATTTTGTTAAATGAGCATTCAACATCAATCCTAATATGGAAATATTACTTATCTTTTTAATTAGAAACGAACGAGGATGTAAAATCATGTACAAAAACTCGGATAACTATAGGCTATATTATGAATACACCTGAAAATGTGATGAAGGAATGTTGTTCCCCCTCTAGGCTATAATCGCCTCGTCTACTATTCCTAGGTTGAATCTCGGTAGTCATTACCCATCGTCAGCAGATACGCCGACTTTATCCTCAAAATTCTGAGCATTCTCGCTGCCGTCCAGAGCTTTGCTCGTGAAAAAATTCTCAAACCTAGCTTCGGAGGTGGATTGAATCAGCCTTGTATTTCGTCATCGCCAGGAGAATCATCGCCTATTTTATGGGAAAGTACTGGCACACCACCCACTAGAGCCATTTTTATAACTTGACAGCTCAGTGACGGCAGTAGGAGACTAGTCCGTATAGACGCACCTGGGAGGTCGCATTTCACGAACCAAGACATGTATATGCCATTAAAGCTCAAAAAGGACATAAGCGAGCTCTTTCTTCTTTGCAGGAGTTTTCGGGTAACCATTGGCTGTGACGTAGATACAGTCAGTCTTGATAGGAAAAACATTTGGCGAAACTTGGAGGGTTGAAAGCAAGATCACTAGCGAAGCAAAAATGAATGTTTTGCTTGAAACCAATGACGGACAACATCACAACACTAGTGTTTGTCTTTAGGTACTCCAAACACCTGCAAGTACTAGGAAGGAGTAATTTATATTCAAAACAAACAAATCCCAACCTGCGAGTAACTCATTGCACAACCCCCTAAACTACGCTCCTCACCTTCCCACTCTCCACCTCATAAACCCACCCACTAACCCCCACCTTCTCAGGAATAACCTCCACCCCCCTCAACCACTCCACATCCCTCCTAACCTCCGCCTCCAAATCCGCAAACGGCAGAAACTCACCCCCAAAAACCCGCAAGTCCTTCTTCGCCCCCTCCCCCAACCTCTCCTCCACAATCCTAACCGCATCTTCATTCCCAAACGTCAACATTCCACACCCCGTATGCTTAACCAGCAAAATCTCATTCGTCCCCAGCAATTGCTGCGAAATCACAAGCGAGCGTAGGGCATCGCGTGCAGAACCTCCCGCGTTGCGGATTACATGGGCGTCGCCGAGCGCGATGCCGAATGCGGCTGAGGGATCGATACGCGCGTCCATACATGTTACTGAGTTATGTTAGAAAGACTTAAAGGCCATACAAAGGGTTTGTAGAAAATGTCTATGTACCAACGGCATATTTCTTGGCGGGTGGAAGGGCAAGATCACCTTGCGTGAAATTTGCGGCGTAGATTTTGTTAGATTCAACGAGGTTTCTTTGAATAGATGTTTCAGGATGCGTGGTATGAGCAGCTGAAGTTGCTTCTGCGAATGGGATTTCAGCGGGCATGGCTGTATAGTTCAAATGTCTTCGTTTGCAAATGTGATGGTGAACTCAAATATGCTGAGATGAGACCTATGCATGTATTGTATGTATTCAATCAGTTCAAGTTAATAAATGGCTAGCAACTGGCTTACCTATCCATATTTATACAGGATTTTTGACCACTGAACAAACCAAAAGGGAACAACTCAGATTGGTGCATCTCAAGCTGACTATCTCAAGCAAATCCCGTTCATTCTTTCTTTCAAAGACCGGAAGAAGATGGCGCAATCTGGGGTACCAATGGAGATGCGCAGCTCATCATATTCCGTCTATATCACACCATACATATTCCACCAAAGTGGCTGATGACAGGAATGTTTACCCAAGAAAAAAAGCCACCCTTATATCAAGAAGTCGTGGGGAACCTTGTAGGTTCCAGATTGATAGTGGTAGGTAACTATTTATACTATTTATGAAATCTTTATGTTACCATTCTGATTTGTGCATTACCCCACACTCATTCAATGACTTCATTGCTTCGACCTCGGCTTGTCGTCATGTACTGAAATACTTATCAAGTAGGTAATATCAAAGAGTATGAATGAAATTTCCAAAGATTCGAATTCATCTTCCGAAACACCCATTGAAATAGATGATAATGAGGTAGGAGAACTTCAACAGAGCATTTTAGAAGCACAATACTTTGATGCAAGTAGCATGGCTCCGCTTTCCGCAGCTTCAATAGTAAGTACCTACTACCTCCACATGACACTCAACATCGGTAGACACTTTATGAGCATAGCACGCAACTCTAAATACACCTAACACATTATCCCTAAGGGAGCACTAGCCCGACTCCGTGCCTACAAACCACCACCCTTCGACACGGTATGGAATCTCCTCCCCCTCAGTCGACGAGCCGCAGTCCTCGTGCTGCTTTTCGCAGACCGCCGAGGAGACCTCCGAGTCGTCATCACCATGCGTTCGACCACCCTCCGAAACTTTTCCGGCCAAGCCGCATTTCCTGGCGGAAAAGCCGATGCGCTTTCCGAGACGCCGTTTGAAATCGCTCGACGAGAAGCTAGTGAGGAAATCGGCCTGCCGAGATATGATCACAAGATTCCCGCTCCGTTTAGAATAGAACATCTATGTCAGCTTCCATATAGTTTGGCTAGAACTGCATTGGCTGTGCGACCCTGCGTTGCATTTCTCCACGCCGATAATGCAACGAGTGTGAGAGAAGCTAGTGTAGAAGAGGATTTGATGCCGCGGCTCGATGCCCGAGAAGTAGCGGCTGTATTTTCTGCTCCTTTTCATAACTTTTTGCGCATGGAAGATGAAGTGAGGAAAGAAGATGAATCTTTATTACCGGGGAAGAAAAGTGATTGGTATAGTGGAGCTTGGCATGAATGGCACGATACTAAGTGGCGGATGCATAATTTCTATGTGCCGATTACCAACCAGAAGGTATCGAGGCCGAAGGTCAGAGAGGGAGGACAGGCTGCTATTGCTGAAGAGCTAGAGGAACAGGAAGAACAGGGGTTGACACGCTTTAAAGTATGGGGGATGACAGCGAGGATGTTGGTTGGTGAGTTGAGAATTTGGAGTGGCATAGAGGACAAATTGAATGCACGTTACTGACTGATCACATGTAGATGCGGCTAGGATTGCATACGAGCAAGAGCCAGAATTCGAGGTAAGTTTCCGCTCATGCATCCTATTACTTGAAACTCATACATAGTGTAGCATAACGCTCATGTTGGGGATGAAGAGCTCATTGCTAAATTGCAAAGCACGGGTCATCTCGAAGAGAAAAAGGACGTGTCAGTTGCAGAAATCATTGATGCCAGGAATAAAATCAAAGAAGAAAAATCCGGAGCAAAGATATAGACAGGACAGATAATTAAAATTGTTTAATAATTTATTTATTCTTTAATTTTAGGTCATCGACCTTTACCGCTAGGTCCTTTAGGAACATCTTGACTTCGATCTTGGTTTCGCACTAAAAGCTTGATTTTACCACCACCAATCTCATGACCTTGACTCAAGATATCAACTTCTTCCTTTGAACCATCTACGCCGTTGCTTTCCCTAGATAATGTCTTGTCATAAGATCTAGCGTCAATGCCCAAGATACCACCTACGTTGTTTCTATCACCAGGGACTGAAAACTCGCGGTATGCATATCTCCATTCGTTCAAGAATGTACGAATGGCTTTGCCAACCTTGTCTTTGCCGTTTTTGCTATGATGACCTGTACCTGTAATAGCATAAACGGGTCTTGATTCTTTGCTGTTGTCTAGAAGGACGCGCTCAAGGTATTCAACAGCCTCTTCGGGATGAAGACCATGTAAATCGACGTAAAGCTCCGCATTTGGGGAATTGCTCTTGTTGCGTTCTTCGTAAAGCTCACGAGCCGCTTCTCGGTGTGCTTTCCTCATGAGATCGTTCTCACTTTGACCACGAAGGCTAAGTGCTTTTGCAGCACGTGCGTCATTACGGTTCCAAGCTTGAGCGGCACTAGATTGACTTAATAAAAATGTATTTTATTATGTGATTTATGACTAACCTTTGTAAGAATTTGTTCCTCAAACCACCATGCTTGATAGCATCTTGTCTGGCTTTGAGGTATGCTTTGTTGGCTCTTTCTCCTGTTTCTAACCACGGAATGTGTTGAGGGGGTGAGATAGCTTGTGCAGCAGCGCTGTTCTCGCCATTGCGGACATTGTTGGAGCTACCGTTTCTGCCAATCTTCTTCTTTTCTTGCATCATACCAGGACCTGGTGAAGGCGATAATTTTACCACATCCGCAAGGGAGCTTGGACTGTTATTTTCTTTGTGATTGTGCCCGTGACCACCTCGCTTCCCGTGATGCTTCTTGCCCTTTGTACTCACAGCGCCTAACGATGGAAAAGCTTCCGTATCATCAAGGGCTGGGGCTGTGGGAACATCTCTAGCCCGACTGCTTGGTCGAGATCGCTGACTTCCATCACTGTTATAGCCTTGTAGACTTTTGAAAACAGGCGGTGGAGTAAAACCGCCCTGTTGATAGTTGCTGAAAGCATTCGACGACGAATAAGAGTTTGGCCACTGTTCTTGCATTGATTGTAAAGATGGGAATGCGTTATAATCTTGGAACTGGAAACTAGGTTGTGCATTTGAAGTTGGAGGTGTGCTGCCCCCTTCGAGAGAGAGTCGGCTCATAAACGATGAGGGATCGTGGCTAAAGATACAAGTATCTCCTGCGAGGCAGTTGCCCATGACCCAATACCTGCACAATAATGAGGGGTGTAAATCCATAGGAATAGAAAGAAACTTACTTGCAAATGTGATTACTCAAATCATGACTAAATCTACAATCCGCACGTAGACATTGTCCAGTAGACAGCCAAAATCGACAGACAACACCACTCCGTTGTTGTCCAGCCGGAGTGTTCGGTCGAGGCACGTCCGCTGCCATAGATTTACCAATTAGAATGGCTTTTGTACCATCTCCATCTGCCTGTACGGCAGCTTCGGCAGATTGACTATCCATGAAAGCAGCAATCGTAGCGCTCAAGTCATATCCGTGTAAAGCAAGAGCAGCTTCAATTTCCTCAACTGATTTCGAGGGGCCAAAAATTGACCGTAGCATTTCATGAGAGCTCATATCACTTTGTTGCGGGGAAATGTATTCAGCAGCTGCAGCGTTGAGGCCACTTCCTCCGACCGACGATGATGTAATACTAACAGCATCATCATTCACGAGCCAGTCTACATTTTCACTTCCATAATCCCCATATATGTCTTGAGTAGGGCTAGTATCAGTCGGAAACTCGTATGCGTTCAGGTTTGGACTATGAGGGATCGCAGGGCTGGAAAATGCGAGTCGTGGGGAAGGTCGCGGTGAGGTAAAAGGGGAACCCTGGATAGACTTTGTTCGAGAGAATGATTGTGGCATAAATCCATGGGGAGCGAGGGGACTGACTCCAAGACGAGGTGATGAAGATAATGGTGTTCCGACACGTGGGATCTGCCATGGGGCAGGGGATGGCCGACGCAGAACTGTATGTCGCATTGCGGGTGGTGAGTTAGCGGCATTCGCAGCGCTCTCGCGATATCGCCATAATACATCCAATACGGCATTCTCCAACACTGTTCCTGTCATTGTAGTTTCATTCTTTAATAGGTCCTCCAATTTATCCGTCTTGTCCTCGTCCTCTAGGGTAGCATCTTCGAGGATAGGCAGGCAAATCTCATAAGTATCGTCGGCCACCATTTTCGCCAAGGGTCTTTGAGCAACGACCGGATTAGATTATTGTATGGCTTTTAGAAAGGGTGTATTTCGAAGGAAGTAGAAGTAAGAAATGAAAGTGTAGAAAGTTTATAAAAAAGATAGTTGTTGAGGGGGGGGGTTTTAAGAAATGTAAGGTAGGTGAGACCGGAGTTCGCGATTGATGATTCGATCAGGGAAAGACACCTCGAAAGATGTACGCAGTAAGGCAAGACAATACGGTGATCCGTAGCAAGGCTCGACACAACAAAGGCACCAGGCTCTTACATTGTCAGATGAATGATGCGAGAGATTATGTTTTTCTTTTTCCGACCGAACATGGATTTAATTTAAGAAAAGGAAGCAAAGAGAAAGAAAGGGGATTTATCTGCAAATGGTGTTTTTCGACAGGTAGATTCGTGGGGTTTTGGAATGTCGGACAGCACGTCTAGCTCTCCATAAGATGATGAGGCTGGCCTATCGGGGTCGGGGTTTCCTTTAGTTTCTAGAAGAAGTGGACTTTCATTGGTTAAACTGCTGGGTCGATCCGATTTGTACAGCAAGAACCAAGCCAAGCAAAATATAGTCCGTAGTAACGATATATTCTAGTACAGGGAAAGGATAGGGGAGAGATATAATGAATGTATTGGATGTATATGTCGATGTGCTGACTAGACAGGACGGTCATGCAAGCGGTGAGGCGAGAAAAAAAGCATATAGCTGCAGGAGCAGAAGCGGAAGCAGAAGCAGAAGCATAAAGGAGTTAATAATCAATCAGGAACACGAAATACATGAAATACATACAACACAAGACAAGGCAAGACGATACAGTGCAATAAAACACAATACTACTTGGGTATAGTATATTGACATTGATGGGTATTGATTTAGCTTTTGGCTAACTCTTACGATTTGAGGTTACATACAGGCCCAGGTAGGTAGTAATAGGCACATCCTTGAGCTTAAACTTGAAGTGTACCTACCTACCTACCTACCTACTTCGTATGTACACCTGAGAAGCCCCTGTTGCAACACTTCTTTCCGCGAGATCTCACTGGCTTCGTACCTAGACTCATTTGTGATTATTGTATCATATAACAATAACAAATAACATCACCTCCGCCATGCACACCTCCTTTCAGCTTCGAACGATCCAACTCGGTCCCAAGAGAACATACATACACATCCATACCTACCTAGTATCTACCTAGTATCCCCCTACCTAGGTGCACAACCCCTTTTCACAATTAGCTGCTCTGCTAAACCATTCATCATGTGATTGATCTCCACGACCCCTCTCAAAAAGCCTGAGTACTGGGTAGGTAGGTATTCATCAATGGTAGGGATTGACATTCAGAGACAAAAGTGACGTAGAAGCAAGAGTGCGGCGTCGCGTTGAAGGTAGGTAACCGCTGCAAATTATATACTTGAGGATGAGATACATATACATGCGAACATACACATATACATACAGATATATACACATATACCACTCAATAATCCTCCTAGGTAATCCTTCCAAATTAGCATCTTTCTTTCTAACCAGTATGTTTGTAATATTGTGAGAAGTTCATTTTGGTGATTCTTTCATTCCATCCTTTGCTTTCCTAAATACCGAGCCCACGCTATTAGTGAGCATTCGCATGTCCGTTCTCCGCCGTTTCAAAAAATCCATCAGCACAGCCCTCGAGACCCTACGTGCCTACTCGACTAGAAGGCACATGCTGGGCAGAAACCATTTACCAAACAACATCCTCTCACTTTGTCGATATTCATCAATGCATCTAGCGACGATACGTTAGTTCTTTTCCACACGCCAACCTTCGATTCGTGAGCCTCAGAGCCCGAATTATTGTCCAGCAATCTACCATTTCGGTGTTCATATTACAAACACAAATCGGTCCACCTCTACAATGCCGGCCGATTACAGCTCGACCGCGAGAGCATTGGCTTTGCCCATAAGTCCTCTCGAGACTCCTTCCTCTCCAGATCAACATGCAGAAAGGCCACCATGGTCCAGACGCATATCTTCCAATGTGCGAAGAGCAAACAATTCCGCCTCGCCATATTCGAGCCAACCTACCACGTCCCTCAAAGATCAGATTCTCCGCAAGGCCGATAAATTACAACGAAAGCTCGTTTCAACATGGCAAAAGCTCTCTCCTCTACAGAAATGTCTGGCCGTTGTAGCTGTGATCTTAAACATTGTTCTCATCGCTCTATTTCTAGTCTATCAACATCAAATCTTCGCCAGTCTTGCTCCATTCGCAGAACGCTGGCGGGATATGCGGGGAGGATGGATGATTTTATGGGCCATGACATTCGTCGCCGCGTTCCCCCCTCTCATCGGCTATTCCTCCACCATCACCATCGCCGGATTCGTCTACGGTGTTCCCAAAGGCTGGACCATTGTGGCGAGCGCAACAGTAGCAGGTTCTCTCTGTTCATTCCTAGCTTCCCGAACCATCCTCTCAAGCTATGTACATCGTCTCGTGGGAAAAGATAAACGCTTCGAAGCTCTCGCACTCACTCTCAAACACGACGGCATCAAGATTCTCTGCATGATCCGTCTCTGTCCCCTCCCATATTCCCTCTCCAATGCCGCCGTCGCCACGTTCCCCACCGTGCATCCCCTCAACTATGCTCTCGCTACCGCCTTAGTAACCCCCAAACTCCTCATCCACGTTTTCATCGGCAGTCGTCTGGGTTCACTCGCAGGCGATGAAGAAATGGATACCTCCACCAAACTAATAAACTACGCCAGCATAATCATCGGAGCTGGACTCGGCGCCACCGTCGGCTATATAATCTATCAGCGCACCATGGCGCGCGCCAAAGAACTCGAGATCGAAGAGCTCGAAGCTGCAAATGGAGATGTGGCTGCTGGGAGAAGAGTTGCCGCAGAATACAGTGATGCTAACAACGATGATGCGGCGTTGATGAACGATGATGATATATCTTTATGGGATAACGAAGATGCACAGACGGGATATACGGATTTTGTAGATGAGGATGAGGCAGATGTTTTTGCAAGTGGAGATTTAGATGAGGAAGCAGATATTGGGGGGAAGGGAAAGACAACGAGGACTTAGACTTCGTATGGGGTTTTGGTATGTAAACCATGATGGGGCATGTTGTATGAAATTTATACTGGATACGTACTGGGTTTGATTGGGTCTAGTTGTGTCACCACAGTTTGGCGTTCGGAAGATGGAAATGATTAAAGGGTATATGGTTTATGCATGTCTTCTTTGCATTGGAAGACGATGATGTCTAGTTAGAAGGTAAAAGATCAAAAAGCCTCTTGACGCCATCAATACCTAAGATGCAAGAAAACATTCACTTGCTCTGTAGCATCTTTATGTCATTTGTTTTGAACATTTTAATAATTCGCGGTATTTCATGACCCTTGTTCACTATGAAGTTAACCCAATGTATGCCTGCCTGCCTGCCTTGGCCAAAAGCAACCTTGTGGTGCAGAAAACAGAATAATACTCCTACAAAAGAACGCCATTTGCATCCGCTCCATATGCACCGCTAAAACGCCATCGCTAAAATCAGATCCCAAAATCATTCGCTATCAATAATTCGTCATCAAATCATATAATCATTCATTTTGTGCCTGGTATTGTTTCATGAAGGCCACGGCCTGTTCGATCGGATATCCTATGAATACGGGCCCTGTGAATACCATCTTTGGTCCATTACCCTGCATCTGGAGTTGCTCGGGCTGGATGAAGGCTGGTTGGTCGTGTAATATGGGAGGCGCATCATAATTTGTAGAGGGAGCTTCTTCTTTATTCGCCTTTTGACCTTGGCTAAAAGGACAGCCTGCTGGTCTTTGTGCATCAACTGGAGTCGCTGGTAACTCTTGTGTTGATTTTGGTTGCGCATTCGATCCTGCAGTGTGCCCAAATGGACATTTTCCGGGAGGTTTTGAATAGCTGTCCAAGGGAACCGATACAGGCGCTGGTGGTGGAGACACAGGTCTATGGTCTGGTGGTTGATCGTAGATTGGGACAGAGATTCCCCATGGTCTACTCGGAGATTCTCCAACCCTAACTTCCTTCATTGGCCTATCAAAGCGGCTTTCTCTGTCGTCTGCGGAAGTAGATTGAGATCCGGGTAGCGAGTCATTCCCATCAACACTGACATTATTTGCCCAATTCTCCACTCTCTCATTGGAAGCACGCTCGACCTCATATGCTTCTTGCTCTTCCTTTGTAGGTAACATTGGCTGATGTTTTTGACCTAGGCCCTGAATCATGCTCACGAGGTTTCCATATTTTGCATCTAGCATTCTCACATCATCCTCATTTCGTTGATATCGCTTGACGCATATTTCGTGACTGCGGGGAACCTCGTGTTTGTGTATTTCAAAGTATCGTGCTATCTCTTCAGGCGAATGCTGATTAAGATATCGAATTGGACATTGAGCTCCAGGACCTGATGCTGATGGGGGCGGGGACGACATCGTCTCGGCGTACATTTGCGCACATATAGGATCTGAGGAGTGGTGGGGAGTGGGGTCTTGGTTATCGATAGGAGTCAAAGGTTGATCGGATTCACCAGTGTTGGTATCCTGAGCATTTGGATTCTTCATGGATTTCGTTCCGTCAGGCATAGTTACAAATGGACACAATAATGAACTCTTCTTCCCAGGCACAGTGAAATCTTGTTCGAGAACAGTTGAAAGGGAGGTTCGATGTGCTGAAAATCTCATATTACTACTCCCACCGGATATACTTTTACTAGTTGTAGATCCGGCAGACTTTCCAGATAAAGCCGCAAGACGCTGCGCTGCCTTTCTTCCGTCCCTTATTGCAACGGCAGTCTGCTGCTTTGAGGTTGGTTGCTTACGAAGTGGCAAAGGAACAAATCCACCACGATCAGGAACAGTTACTTGTAAATCTGGAGGAAGTTGAAGCTTTGCCAGTGTACTAGCTATCTCAGGGTCTGAGGGGGCATATTTATCTGCCAAAGATTGATACTACGAAAGGAAATGTTAGTCTTGGTCGCGCAAAAACTAATTCCAAAATAATAAAATGACGTTGAGAGAGTCAAAAAATTCAGACAATTTGGTAGTTTATCGGCATTGCTACTTTGCAACAAGTAACTTTGTTCTAGAGCTATTTGTGTACATCATTAAAAAGACATGAGGGGTGTGTAATTGCAAAGAAAATATTCGAACTTACTTGAGAATGCGAATACCGCAGTTTGTGTTCTAGAATTGTCTTTCTGTCACTTAAAAGTTGAACTTCATCTGCTAAAATATTAAAGTTGTTAATTAAGGTATTGGTAAGCTCCTCATAGTCAAGGTCTTGCAATGGCATGATGTACAGACAGAAGGAGAGAATGAGAAAGAAATGATAAAATTCATGAAAAAGATGTGTAAGTATGAAATGATGGAAAGATGGAGAGATGGAGAGATGGAGAGATGAAAAGATGGGAAGGTGGAAAGATGGAATGAAGATTGGAAAGCAAGAAAAGGGCCTCGCGAAGCTAAAATTTGCTTAAGCTTAGCTTCAGTCTAGTGATGAAAGTTTCCATATAATGACTAATAAGGGGATTTGAGTAATGAATTATGTAATACATCAGGAGAGGTTTTGAGGTTCTCCCCACGATCGTTGACGCTTGCGGGTTCTGCCGTAAACTGTCAGAAGAACGGCGATAATAGCGAGAATGTGATGTAGATGCGTGCGGGCCACCATAATAAGCGTGCGTACTGCAAGATACCGGTACTGATACCGATACTGATATCGATGTCTTATCTAATTGCTATAAGGTAGACGGATGGGAGCTATCATTTGAGATATTTCCATGATAGACATCCAGATGTCCAAGTAAGAGTAGATAGGTAGTCACTTCTTCATAGGACCGTAGTCTGTATGCTTCAACAGATATTGTGATTCTCTCTGATGCTCTAGCCGATATCATGGCGCACCACACACACACAGAGTATATAGTATATAGTTGGTTGGATAACAATTGCTGATATATTGACCAACTGTTGGATACCAGGTATCCAGTAGATATATACACCCAATAAAAATGAGACTCTTCGTGAGTTCAACACCACCTGCAAAAGCTTCGAGCCCGAAACGCTACTGGGCGGTAGGTATCGTCATTGGGTGGGATCTTGCACCACTAGCTTCTACATGCGATTTCTCATTCGTAAGAAATCATAGATCCATTTCCCCGAGCGTCTAGGATTTTGATTTGTACCTGATATGGAGATCCTTCAATTTGCCGTCCTCGCCGTTCTAGGTACTTGGGTAGGAGGTATTTTGATCCTTTGGTCTTTCTTAAACAAAAGGTTCAGGGGCTGCAACATAGATGGAATTGATAGATAGATAGACATCAGGCAATAGAATACATGTCTACCTACCTCATTTACTAGGAATATCATCTTCAACAGATATCAACTTGTCGCTCCTCATACAACCTGTCTTGTTTGTTTGTATAAATCTCAAAAATAAAAGTTCTTCTACCCCAATCCTTAATTGTGCTATTATTGGAAGCTGGGCCCCCTCGATTGTTGATGCGACGTCGATCATTACTGATCTCCAGGGAAGCTTTTGTTGCTTATAACATTGATTTTATTCCACCCTCAATTACTGTGAAGGCGCTTGAATTTAATAATATCCATTCGGAGAGAGAAGGCAGCCTTGGAGGCTTAGCTACTGCCATGTTTCAAGCGAACTTTCCTATCACATCAATCTTACATTAAGCCATTAAGCTTTAAGCTCGATTAATATTCCTGTCGAGATCCTCGAACTCGTATTTGCGCATGCGAATCTGCGAGCCAGATTTACTCTCTTGGGTACTTTTGTTTTACGGTAATTCTAATTCAGCGCAAATGAATTTACGACAATAGACTTCAATTACACAAAATGTCGCATAGAAGCGCGTCGATAAGTTCAATCCCTTCTGTGGGATCTGAGGAACAATTGTCAGAAGCATCCAAGATGGAGAAAAGCGCATTTGAGAGGCTACCTGAAGATATTATTCTACAGTGAGCGCATCAATCAGAAATATTATGTAAAACTTCTAATCATATTTTCTAGGATCCTTCTTCTGACCAATGCCAATACCTTTGCCTCCCTCGTTCTACTGAATTCAAGATGGAGGGGCATCTCGCAACAAGCCTACCTTTACTCGCATCAACTCGCCCAATGCCCTTCCTACTCGGCCACACATAAAACAAATCCTGCTTTAGAAGATAAGGATAGTCTTCCACGTCTGCGGGGTCTATTTGCCCAAGAGGCCAGGCGTAATTTATTCGAAGCATACTTGCGACCTCAGGAGACGGTCATCAATTTAGTCTCGACATCGATAGGCTCATCCAGCGCGCCTGGAGGTGAAGCCTGTCATTTTTCTATCTCTCCTCGTGGAATTCTAGTTCTAGCCTATAATTCATCTCGAATCCATATAATAGATGTCACAGCCCCGGAGGTTCACATCATACGAGAGCTCAAGATCTTGCGGCGACCTGCGGCGACAACAATCACAGATGATGGATCTCTACTTGCTGTATTGTCGACCGATCTTCAGGTCAACCTTTACGACCTAACTGTACGTCCACCAAAGCATACGAGGTCTGTAACACTAGATCATACACCAAGGACCATCGCTCTCTCACCAACCGGACAAGTTCTTGCCGCGGCTTATGAGTAAGTGCATTGCATTTGATAACTTTTGCTAAATTGTCCTTTCTTTTATGCTCCTTGTAGCCATCTACTCCTCTTTCTAAACATATCAGAAAGTGTTGACCATATCTTTCATTGTTATCTTGCCCCCTACTCGTTGAAGTGCTGCTAACCCGCCGCCCATAGCTCTGGAGTAGAACTGACTTCTCTCCGCGAAAACGGTACAAGTCGCGCTGTAAAGGCGTATGGTGTTGACTCTTTGACCTTTTCTCGCGATTCTGACTTACTTTTGGGCACAACATTACAGTCTAGAAACCCTAGTACTGTCGTCTTGACCGCGCCATATTATGATCCCGGGAGCGTCTCCCCTGAAGATAGCATAAGTGCTCTTTGGACAACCTCAATACTCTTCCCCACTGGTAGCCGGGACTGTAGTCATGCAGTCCTGTTACCCAGTCCTCACGATGACGAAGCAAGCTGGACTTTTACATATGATCGAGTTTTTGAAACTTTTCGGGCAGTAAGGATGGATGATTTACGCAATGGTAAAGTTCATTTTGTTGGACCCAACGGGGAACCTCCTGCGTCAAAAGCAGCAGCAAATAAGTCTGGAGATCTAGCAGCGGTTGGTTATAGTAGAGGTAGCGTTTGGCTTTGGGGAATTCCGGAGAATTTGGATCCTACACCTGCCATTGTGGGCTCGAATAGTAATGCAGAAACCGCACCAGGCACACCTCTGAGTCAAATTGGACGTCGAAACAGTGCACCATCTTTACGCTCTGTAAATAGATCTTTGGATCACAGCAGTATTCGCATTCCACAATGGCAACTCCTCTGCGATAAGTCGCGCAATACATTCGTCGAAGGCTATCACATAACCACTTTAGACGGAGTAAGTGCATTAAGCTGGGTCCAAGAAGAATCAAAACAGCTCCACGGTGAAAGACTTGTAGCTGTTGCACCAGGAGTAAAACGCCAATACATCATAGACGAGGACGATAGTATGAATCCGGTAGACGGCGGCCGTATCTGTGTACTAGATTTTTCCTGTGGTACGAGCAATGGCAAGAAAACCACAACAACTATAGAGGTGGGCCAACGAGACGATCCGGAAATCCTAGAGGAAGAGCACAGGGACATAGACACAGAGGTGGCTATTGTTAGAAGAAGAACAGTAGCACAGCGAAGAAGCTACCGTGCTAGTATTGCTCGTTCAGTTACTACTATGACACGCCCGGAACCACCGCCAATTCCTGCACTGCCTAATATGCGCAATTCATCTAACATCCCGCTTCCTCCTTTACCCAGACAAATAAACAGCCTAGGAAACACGACTGATTCAGCGGAGACAGCTTCTATTGATGATGACCAGGAAGCTTTTGATGATCCTTATGCGAATGCCGCACCTCGCTCAGGTACGACTCTACGCCGTGCTGCAACAGCTGCTGCGGTCAATAGAAGACTACATCCTCGTTCTATGATACAAGAACATATCGAGTACCGCCGCGCAGATGGTCGTGAAGAGCATCCACATGAAAGTGATGCAGACAACTGGGAGCCGCCGCCTCCTCCTTATCAAAAAGATCCGGTTCCTCCGCTTCCTGAACACATTCAGAGATCTATACTTGCAGATCATGCAAGGCTTATGCAAGCAACAAACAATCAACGGGCTACAGTCCTTGACTTTCCAGGATTAGATGCTCCAGTTCTTCAACGACCTCTTCCTGAAGCTTTACGCGAGCAAAGATACCCGTTTCGGCGATCACTTAGCGATACTACTACTGCACCTTCCATGACTAGTCCCGTAGATGACGAAGTGGTTCGACCAGTGACAAGTCCTTCCATTGCAAACTTTGATGAACGCCCTACGACCTCTGATTTTGACAGCCTTTATGATGTTTCCCCAATCGGTACTCCACAACCAAGCCTTACAAGGCTCTTGCCCCAGCAAATCTCCCAAAGTTCTGTAGAACTCAACGATGGTGAGAATAACACGCTCGATTATAACCCAAACTCGTCTATGAGAGCCACGTTACAATCGCCTGTCTCCCCCATTCCTCAGCCTATGAGTGCAACTCTTGACAGGCGCTTGCTAGATTGGGAAACCACAACAGTCGATGATCAAGTCTCTCTTATGCAAAATAGCAGACCTACAACCGCTGTAGCCGGAGAACAAGGAGACGACTCTAATCTTCCACAAATAAATTCTACTTTACCCACAGTACCAGCACAGGGGCCGCCCGATGTACGACCTGTACAGCAGAGCTCAACATTTCCACGGGCGGGTGATAGTCCTTCCAGCTCAGCTTTCTCAGAGTCTACTGATGAACCTATCCCTATTTGGAGAAGAGTCAATTCTGCACCTGTGGAGATTCCTGTGGATGGAGTCCCTGGATTAGTGATGCCTAGTGCCGATCTATTAGCGCGATTCAATAGTCGAAGTGGACGTCCAGATACCCTAAGAGATCCATCTCGACGTCGTTCTGGCTCTAACCCTCGAGATTCTGTACCGCTTCAAGGCTTTAGCAACCAATCTCAACGACTTCCTCGTACTTCTTCTGAGCAATCGGATCGTCTGTCTACACCACCCCGTGCAGCTGCTGGGACCCATGTGGCAAGTCCTCCTCGTCCGAATACAGGCCTTCGTCCTCCTTCTGGTCATGGCTCTCCTTCTCGACGAATCAGCCTTGGTTCGCAAAGATATTCTGCAACGCCAAACAGCTTACGTCCACCTCTACAACGTCTCGAGACAATCCACAGCGCAACTTCTACTCGAGTCACCTCACCTTACAACATACCGCCAATACCTATCACCAGACAACCGAGCAGAGCAGAGCGTAGTGCGTCACGAAACGTCAAAAATGCCAAGAAAAACGGCTGGAGAAAGAGTATGATGGCAAAGAGAACTAAGCACAAAAGTGATGCGGCAAGTAGTGCAGGTTGGACAGACGTAACATGGGATTCGCGACCTGCCACTTCACCAGCGATTATAGTAGAAGATGCAGGGGTGCAGCCGCAGCACAAAAAGAGTGCCGCAAAATGCATAGTTATGTGATGAAATGAGTGGGGATCAATAGGAGGCGTGAGTGGAATCATATTTATATTCTAGATTGGGGAACTAAGGGAAGCTTCTCGGGATATGATGGGATGGGAGATATGCACAAAAGTATAATGACATAATGACACTGGATGATCACTAGGTTTTCTTAATTATTTTTTCTTTGTGGATTTTTACATTAGGTACATAGATTTGGATACGTAGCAAAGATAGAGCACATCTGGGATGTTGAACGAATGAATCAACGTGATAATATATAAAGATTTTACAAGACAGGATTCTAGGTTCTTCGAAATAAGCATTTAACTTCCATTGTTTTTATGAATCGCTGAAAGAGTGGTTGCCGTATGATGACTATATAAACACCCCCAAACTCCAACACCTCATCAGCCAATCCAAAATTTATTCATAAATCCCAAATCAATCCTAACCTCCTAGTACCAAAGCCCAAACCCCAGCCAATCATACGTAAAAGAGTGTGAGCAAGCTAGAAAGCTAGAAATAAAGGGGGGAGAAAAAGAAGTAATGAAGACAATATTAAGCCGCCAATCTCGCCAAAAAGCACGCGAAAGGAAGGGCTCCCAACAAAACTGCTCGTCCCATATCTCCTCTTCCCGTCTCCCCAATACCTTTCAGAGTTTTCTCATGTTTCTTCTGCTCGTCAGGCGTACGTTCACGTGTGCGTTTCTGTCTTCTTAGTTTCTTTTCTTTCTGGTCGGAGAGATCGGTATCGGTGTCGTAGTCGTATTCGATGCGGCGGTGGTGTGTGCGTTGACGTTGGGATTCGTGGCGGTCGCGGGAAGAGGGAACGCGGTGGTGTGAGTAGGAGGAGGAAGAGGAGGGGGATTTGGAGTAGGAGTAGGCGGAGGATGCGGAGGAGGGAGAGGAAAAATCTTCGTCTTCGTGTTCGGGGTCGTGGAGGTAGTGGGGAGGGGTGTAGCGTGTGGTTGGGGGCTGGGTGCTGTAGCGGGTGGGGAGGGAAGAGGTGGGTTTTGCGGGTGGGTTTGATGATGATGATGATGATGATGGTGCTGGGGCTGAAGTTGAGGCTGGGAATGATTGAGGACGGGTGGGAAGGGGCTTATGATGGGGATGTGAAGAGGAAGATGGGGGAGAAGAGGGGGATAGATTTCTGGAGCGAGTGAACCCTTGATCGTGCTCGTTTGAGATGCGGGAGGATTGAGAGCGTTGAGGGAAGCTGGGTACGGACGGTCCTGGGTTATATTTTTTCACAGGGTCATCCGAATAAGATATATCTGGGGAAAAACGAACCGATTGGGATCTTTGAGGAGGAAATGGGGGCGGGGGTGGAAGATTGGATAAATCGTATTGTGGGAACTTGCGTTGTTGTTCCAGAGTACCCTGACGCAAAGGTTGTTTGGATTCTGCATTCTTTGGGGGTGCACTGCCAAGGGACTCCGGACGAATGCGTTTGGATTCGTGCGATGCTGAATCCGGCGAATTGTCAGAACCTGATAGTGATCGTGTGCGTTGACCCCTGGACCAGCCGGATGGGTAAGCAGAATCAGGGTTTGCGGACGCGATAGTTGCGCATGCGGAACTTCCGCCGTAATTTTCAGGATGCGTGTAGACTTGACGATTGTTCATCAGCCAAAAGCAACGTTCGTTTGAGTCCCAGAAAGGTCCAGAGACACCGCCAGTAGATGATGTATCTATGTGGTGAAGTCTTGGTGATTTGATTGTCGAGTCTTGGGAAGTCATTTTGAAGGTTGAGGAGAATTGTTCTTGACCACAGAGAAATTGATTTAGAATCGTACCGAGAATAAGATTCGAAATTAGATGTTAGAACTAAATTTAAATCCAAGAAACAGCTATCTAATGTACAGCTTTGTATGAGGGCGTAGTTGACTCACATGTTCATCGAGCACGGGTTGGAAGAGAAAGAAATCGGGCCATACAAACACAGTGTGGAGAGGTATGATCATGACCATTCCTTCCATCTGTTGACCCAACTGTGGGTGGTAAAGCAGTTCTGGAAGACCATCCCAAGACCATGTTGGCTATTGGAGATTGGATAGTTGACAAGACATGTACTGAAAGAGAAAATCAGACCAGAAAGAAAGCCAGCTGGAGATCTCCATAATATATGGGTGCGACCTCGCTGAGTTCATTCCAAGCCATCTGCCTATCTTATCGTGAACATATCGCGTGTAGTTTCTTGTGGGCAGCAATAACCGCGCGAGTATGGTATGATAGCCTTAGAGAGAGTTGTTGTCCTCATTGACCTTAGCCTTGTGGTGGTCGCCGGTCGGGGGCCAACAAACCGATGTGGCGAGGCAGTTGTACAGGAATAGAATCAAACAAACCAACACTGTCATGAAACAAGCCCAGCACTACTGAGGATTTGATCAATGGTCTCAGAATATGGATTTTGACGGTGCTTGAGGTTGTTGAGATGGTTGCGTAGCAATTTAGATATTGAGATTGGTGTAGTGCTTACAAATCATAACTTCTACATCAATCGAGGACTAGCGCCGTCTCCACAATTTAACAATACATGATATCGAAACTTCAAACATCAGACCGATCATCTACAATAATGACAATTTACCTTGTGCAAGTATATGACATATTTTCCATTCCTCATGTGATCGCTCAAGCACAAGGCAGGAGGTACAGTTCCACCAGCATAACAACTCGTAGTTTTGTGGCAAGGCAATTCCTTTGATGTCAATTGACAGGTCGATGCATCGTAGGATTGTTTCTACTGCCTAGGTAGGCATTGGAATTGAAGTATATGAAGCCATCAGCAGGAAACATTGGTCGAAGACTCAATGTTAAACGGTAACAGTTGTTGGTAAACAGGATTATGATCGAATCCATCGCAGTACGAGACATCATTGTTTCATCACACCATGGACATTGGCCGTTACCAATGTCTCATCCTCGAATCGAAATACTGAACCAAGATATCGATATCGAGAACATTTTACCTAGTTACTTTCGGATTCTAGTAGATGGAAAACGTTTCAAATATATTACAATCGATCCTGGTACATATCTCGCAAGAGATCTCTGCTTCCCTTCTCTTCTCTTAAAGAAATTACCTCCATTTCCATCCGAAGGAGATGCCGAAAGTTGGAATCTGGCCCGGGTTGCTCTAGTAGGTGGATTTCCAACTGTGATCGAAGCCATTAAAGCTGCGCTTCCTACAATTGATAGCTCATGGTTTCCTAAGCCAATAAATCATATTGACTATCTTTCACTCAAATTCATTCGAAAACTAGAGCCGAATGTGCATTTGGTATCATCTCTAGCCTTCGACAAACCGGTCATTGCTAAAGTTGCCAACTTCTACTGGGAAACAAACTACATTGCCGAAACCCAAGTATATTCTTGGCTGCATAATCGCAAGATCCTCATCCCCAAGTTTCTTGGGTATATAACCGAAGGTGGACGCGTGATAGGTTTGCTAACGGAAAATGTTGAAGGCAGAAGAGCTACAATTGCCGACCTATCTCTTTGCCAAACCCTCATCAAACAATTACACAAATTGGGGATTATACATGGTTCTCTAGACGAGAATAAGATTTTGATATCACAAGGTAAAGCGGTTTTGGTGAGTTTCGATACTGCAGAACGGTGTAAGGACAAGAAGATAATGGAGAAAGAAATGGAGCTATTTGTAGAAAAACTGCAAGCTGCAACTGTGACAAATATGAATTGAGCATTTTACCCTTCTGTATCAGCAAATATGTTGTCCATAGTCCAAATGATCATTTGAAGCTTCTTGGGTCTTTCTAAAAGCTCATCGTTCGTTAGAATTTGTACCTTGTATGTAGCGTTAGAATCGAAAGGGGAACTTAGTCTTAGCGATACCTAGGTCTGAAGTAATGAATTGTGGAGAATGATTGTCAATATCAAGGGCGTGTCAATTGCGCCATTGTGATTGTTAATGCAAAGGGCGTACAGAGAAATGATATCGTGATTTTTACCTGCAAAAAGCTCATGGTTTACGCCGTTGTAACCTTTACCGAGTATTACAAATATAGACATACGTGATTATTTGTCAATCCGTAAACACTTTATTCAGAATATTCATTCTCGATTCTGATAACTGGTTATGATATAATAAGTCTGCAATCGGTAGCGGTCATTTCATTGCAAAGCTCCAGTTTTTTTTTACTTCATCGACCTGACACTAAAGATAACCAACAATAAATCTTCAGCGATACAAGTAATCGTTCGAGTCTCTTGAATTGCATTACATTCATTCAGATCGAACTACCTTACATACCTATACGAACGGAAAGGAAAGACTTCAAAGTCATTTACAAGACATAACAACATGGCAACCTCTCAGCCCGGTCTAAATGGTCAACAAGATCTCCAAGATCACACCCCCGATCAAGGACTCTCTACATTATCACTCTCTTCCAAAACCGTTCACGCCGACGATTTCCTTAACAAAGGTCAAGATGTTGCACCACCTCTGCACGTATCCACCACTTTTCGCTACAGCAATAACCCAAACGACCTTGTTCCAGTAAGTGAACAGGATGTAAGTACCCCGCAGTCCATTCAAACACTTCAATCACATGACCCACCTTTTAAGCATCTCATCTCCCTCCCTCCTATTTTCCAAACCTCATCACTAACACCACTTAACAGTCCCATGCACCACAAGATGGACACATCTATTCCCGCATAAGCGCCCCCACCACCACCCGCTTGGAAGCAATCCTGAGCAACATCCTCAAAGGCCCCACCCTCACATACACATCCGGTCTGTCCGCCTTCCACGCCGCGCTCGTCTATCTGAACCCCAAACGCATTTCCATCGGCGAAGGCTACCACGGCTGTCACGGCGTCATAAACGTGCACACCAAACTGACCGGGCTTCAAAAACTCCCTCTCGATTGTCCCGCCGAGGATCTCCACCCCGGCGACATCATCCACGTGGAAACCCCGCTCAATCCCTATGGCACCGCCTACAATCTCGCTTCCTTTGCTGAGAAAGCGCATTCCCGCGGTGCGTTTCTATCCGTCGATGCGACTTTTGCGCCGCCGCCTCTGCTAGATCCGTTTCTCTGGGATGCAGATATCGTCATGCATAGTGGCACCAAGTATATCGGTGGACATTCTGATATGCTCTGTGGTATTCTCTCTGTGAACCCCAAACACGTTGCAGATGGTTGGTTTCAGGGGCTACAGAATGAGCGAGTGGTGCTGGGGAATGTGATGGGGTCGATGGAAGGATGGCTCGGCATCCGCAGCGTTCGAACGCTGGAAATTCGCGTCAAGCAGCAATCGGCCTCGGCGCAAAATCTCGTTTCGTGGTTGGATAATGCTTTGAAGTCTAATGATCCCGAAACAGAGGTGGTGAGAAAGGCGGTGCTTAAAATTGAGCATGCAAGTTTGCAAGAGGAGGATATTAAGGATGGGTGGCTATTGAAGCAGATGCCAAATGGATTTGGACCTGTGTTTTCCATCATTTTAAAAGAAGTAGGTTTTGCAAAGAAGTTACCAGGCAAGTTGGACTTGTTCCATCATGCTACGAGTTTGGGTGGTGTAGAGAGTTTGATTGAGTGGAGGGCAATGTCAGATGCGACTATTGATCAGAAATTGTTACGGGTTAGTGTAGGAATTGAGGGATGGGAAGATTTGAGAGATGATCTTTTACAAGCATTCAAGTCATTAGTGGATAGTAAATAGAAGCTTGAAGAGGGCATGTGAATATTAGAGCCCATTTGGCTCGCACATTATTAAAACGTATGAAAATATTAAGTAATCCATTGTATTTATCATAAATCACACCGCGTTTCAAGGAGTGAGTTATTGATTTTACATTGATTAAGAGTAGAGAGTTCGGAGGTGTCTGTATCTCGAATATACAACGAGCATTGGCCCCTCGTTCCATCCTCTAGATTGGTGAAAGTGCGGCCACTTGATTACAGTAGCTCCCCTATCACCTCACGTTCCTCTATCAGAATCCTTTATACATTCTAGCCTAGTAAGATGCTCCTGTGAAGTGGTACTTTCAGGTCATGCTGTCAGTCAGCAGGGCCACAAAGCCTAAAGCTTCATATTTTCAAACATCTCTACGGTCTCTTGTAATGCTTGTATTTTTGCGTCAATATCTCGCTCCCGGTTCTCGTAAAATTGAATAGTATCGGAGCCTTTGCTTAGCTCTGCTTTGATGGTATGCACATCAACTTGTTCTTTTCTTGCTTCATCTATCTTCGCTCTGAACTTGTCAGCCTCCTTCGCAGCATCTTGTATGCGATTCTTGACTTCAAGATAAACGTTTGCATCAGATGAAACAGGGAAAACTGCACAGTCAGTAGGTTTGGTTTCTCCAGCCTTCGCAACACTGATCTTCACTGGTGTCTTGCGACGGATTGCGCAGAGTGATTGGATCGTGGGGAGTTGCGCCGACACAGTATCGTATGACATTTGATTAAGGCAGGAGATATGAACCACACCTTCGTCCTTAACAGCATAGTCTTCTAACAATGAACGGATACCTTTAGAGCAGCCTAGGACAAGCTCATAAGCCACCTCAGATTTTGTGTCATGAAAGGATGGCTCATATTTCGGATATTCAGCTACTGTGATTGAAGATGTGTTGTCGTTTGGTCTGCGTGGTAGCCGCTGCCAAAGCTCTTCAGTCAAGAAGGGCATGAATGGAGATAAAAGTCGCAAGCCATATTCAATTGTGGTATACAGTGTATCCATAGCTGAACGAGCTTCTTCCGGTGTACCATTTGAAATGATCGATTTTGAGTTCTCGATGTAGATATCGAACAACTCATCGTACAAGTACCGTTGACTAATCTTAGTTGATAGTCCGAACCTACGCTCTTCTAGTGCCTGATTAATTTGTTTCACAGCTGTGTTCATTTTTGTTAAGATCCATCGCTCTGGTAGGCTCTCATTTCCTGTTAAAGCACTGCTCTCTCGAGGAACGAAATCACTACCAAGCTTTCCAAGAACATATTTCGTGGCCTGATAGATTTTGTTACAAAATCTAGAGGAGCCAGTCATCGTTCTCATGTCGATTTTCATATCGCTACCGGATAATTGAGTTTGGCTAATGAGCGAGAAGCGCAAAACATCAGCTCCAAATTTCGGAATACCTTGTGGAAAGGCCTTCTTTTGGTACTTGATAGCATTCTTGATTTCGTTCTGAGGCAAATTGCCATGGAGCAGCTTTTGATGCAAATCCTCTAGGCTAATTCCATCAAGGATATCTATCGGGTCGATAACGTTGCCAAGAGACTTTGACATTTTCCGGCCTTCATTATCGCGTACCAAACCATGACAGAAGACTTCAGTAAAGGGCACCTTTCCGGTCAATTTCAGAGAGAACATGATCATGCGACTGACCCAGACTGGCATGATATCCCAACCTGTCTCCAAAGTCGTAGTCGGAAAGTAATTTTCGAGATCTGACGTCTTTTCTGGCCATCCAAGGGTGGCAAACGGCCAAAGGGCGGAGCTGAACCAGGTATCTAACACATCATCATCTTGCCTGAGTGTCAATTTCTTGCCAGGGAACTTTTGCTCTGCTTTTTCCTGGGCTTCGCGTTCTGTCCGACCACATACCCAGTGCTCATCGTCAGCATCGTTTCCACAGTCCTCACCCTCGATACTGATTGCCCAGACTGGTATTCGATGACCCCACCATAGTTGTCTCGACAGACACCAGTCCTCGGGGTCTTGCAATCGTTCCAAGAATAGGTCCCTTTGTGTCTTTGGTTGGATAATGATTTCGCCATTTTCAACTACTTCCATTGCAGCTTTCGACAATGATTTTGTTCTCATCCACCATTGAGGTATCAGGAACGGCTCAATAATATCCCCCGATCGGCTGCAAATCGGTACAACCATCTTATTAGGCTCTTGTTTCGTGTAGAGGCCGAGTTTCTTGAGTTCATTGATAACACCATACCTCGCATTGAATCTCTTCTCTCCAGCAAAGGGACCAGCATTGCTATTGAGAGTGCCGTCTTTGTTCAAAATGTTGACGAATGGCAGATTGTGCTTTTTGCCTAAATCGAAATCATTATGATCATGAGCAGGTGTTAATTTGACAGCGCCAGTTCCGAATTCTTTGTCAACATATTCATCGGCGACAATCTTTAACTTTCTATCGGGGATAAACGGATGTTGTGCGATCTTGCCGATGAAATCCTTGTATCGATCATCCTCAGGATGTACGGCAATACCAGTATCACCCAGCATTGTCTCTGGTCTCGTTGTTGCAACTTCAATGGTCTGATCAGACCCTTCAATTGGATACTTGAAATATGTCAATGTTCCAAATTCGATCTTTTTGTCATACCCTGGCACACTAAGTTTGGTACTTCCTTGAAGTTCCTTTTGGTCAACTTCAAGCGTAGATATAGACGTAGAGAGGCTGCATGACCAATGTACAAGCTTATTAGCTCGGTAGATGAGGCCTTCTTCGAAAAATCGCACGAAACTCTCATTGACCGCTTTGGAAAATGGCTCACTCCTTGTGTAGGCAATGCGGTCCCAGTCTGGAGAGATACCCAGCCTGCGTATCGTTTTAATTATCGCTTCTTGATAAACCTCCTTCCAGTCTTCACATAGCTGTACAAATTCATCCCTTGTAAAATCCTGCTTTCTAGACTTTCCATCTTTCGGGTGTTTGGCGAGCTGCTTCTCGACTACAGCTTGAGTCGCAATGCCCGCATGATCGCAGCCGGGAATATAGAGTGTTGAGTGACCTTGCATACGATGTAATCTAGTAAGGGTATCTTGTAATGAGACTGCTAGGGCATGCCCAATATGTAATCTGCCCGTAACCTGCGGCTGGTGTTAGCAGATAGCCATATTACCAATACATATATCAGCTCACACATTGGGTGGTGGCATAGCAATAACATATTTTCCTCTTGTTTTGAGACTGCCATCGTTCTCTGTTTGTGGTTTAAAAAGTCCCTGCTCTTCCCAAAAGCTATACCAGGAAGATTCGACGACATTGGGCAAATAAGTGTTGTGGAATTCGTCATCAAATGGCTTTAGAATCTTTCTCTGTCCAGCTGGTGTCTCATCGACCCAATCGTTCGATTGGACGAACTTCTTACGCTTCAGGTTTTGCTCGATTTTGTTGGCGAGTCTCTCATGCTTCAATCGCTGGTTTCCGCTGACAGACTCCGCCTGTGTTGAAACCATTCTTAATGGTACACGCAAGGGCACCAACCGGTGCCCAAGGTGAAGACCGCAATTGCGAATGTTGTGTCTTGCCCGCATATTCGACGTTAGTCAAAATCATATGCCAATAAGCTCGAGATCTTTTTCATATATCAACCCCACTACGCGTGCGCATATAAAAAGTCGCGAAGTGTAAATTTCCTCAGTTTAGTCAACCATTTCATAGAGATGTACACATAAAATAATAAATAGTGAGAAGTGATTGGAAATGAAAATGAAAATGTGTGAGAGTTGCCTTTTCGTGAACACCGAAAATCAATAGATAGGTACTTGTAGCTACTAGGTAGGTTTAGAAGAAGTATGTAGATATGATTGTGTGTATGATTAAGATAATCCCTGCCCTGCTCTCAAAGATAAGTTAAGCTAATGCGACTCAATAGAAGTCGTCCACCACCCATACAACGATACAGACAGACAACACCAGCTCCCACTAGATCTCTAATGACAATGGCAATGGCAATGGCAATATCCATACAAGTGTCCGTAAAAATACCCATACAAATACCCATACATATTGAACTGCTCCTGTAGAAGAGTGCAACTTATAAGTATAAAACTAGGGAAACTGTAAACTCATCTGTCACCCTTTCCACAAACACCGCCGTCTCTTTTTCGCAGCCATCCATACCTTTCTTCTACTGTACGAACCACTGTCGTGAAAGCTTAACCACATATGTAGTAGATGTTCTACTATTACGGTCCTAAGACACCACCACCTCACACTCTAAATACTAGACACCACAAGAGGTCGCGTTCGCATTCTTACTTTCAACTAAGGTAGGTACGAATCAGCAATAAAAATCGAAAGTATCGATCGGGACATTCTCGGGAACTAAACCACACCATTCACCAATATCTCGGCTCGGGCAGATGTACCGCGAAGTATGCTCGTACGCCAAGGAAGCACAACCCCGCAAACTCTCGCAGATCACAACCTTTTGACTAAGAGCACCACAATATGACAACAAGCAAGTGCAGTTGTGCAAACAAGGTGTTCACTGTTCAGTAGCCAGTCTCTTATGCCATTATCCGATTGATAGCAAATGACCTCGGGGTCCGCATCTGGCTTGACATGGGTATGGACGAATCGATGAATTTGCAACGAATCGTCCGGTCGTATACTTTACACCTTCCTCTTTTGAGTCACGCATGGAGCTTCACAAAAGCATAATGATCTCACGCGCCAGTGAATAGTTTTTACACCGGCATGCTTGTGTGGTGAATTGAGAGGAGATCGCGGGGTAAACAACTCAATACAACTCGTACCTGATTAACCGATGTTGGCCAGACTTAAATGTATATACGATCATATCCCTTCAGAGGTAGCTTGGGTTAAGACTCATATGCACTCACTGTAGGGAATAAGTACATCAGTTCTCTTTCAATCCCTTCCAAATCTAGACCATCCATTCAATTCAAAGGTTTAGAGTGCCGATACTATCATGAAAGTCGTCTCTAACAACGTCGCCGTTGCGGTTACATTCGTGCTCTCTACAGTTCAAGCACAATGTCCAGATTACTCTCAATATTCCCTCACACAACATCCACCTCTTAGCAGCGGAAGATATGCATTATCATGGATGAGACCAGAACCCGCATGTCGGACCTTCAACTCCTCAATTGTAGAGAAAACCATTAGCGATATGGAGTCGGTGATTGCGGACCCTGATCTCTACCGCATATTCCAAAACTCATTTCCCAACTCTCTCGATACAGCTGTGAAGTGGAGAGGCTATGCAGCAGACAACGCGGAAGAAGAATTGACATTCTTGATTACTGGAGATATCGATGCTATGTGGCTACGAGATTCGGCAAATCAGATGCAGAGCTACTTGCCGTTGTTGACAAATGATTCGTCTCGAGATTCCCTTGCAAGTCTCTATCGAGGTGTCATCAATCTCCAAGCTCGATACATTCTCGAAGCACCATATTGCAATTCCTTCCAAGCACCCACCGAAAGTGGAATTGCACCACAACAAAACCAAGCAACCCCAGACAACTTCACTCCCGCAGAACCTACCAGTGTTGTTTTTGAGTGTAAATATGAATTAGACTCTTTGGCTGCATTCTTGGAAATCTCAAGCGACTATTACGATGCTACGGGTGATATCACGTTTTTCCAAAAATTTAATTGGGTTAATGCTATCGAGACCATCATTTCCACAACCGAAGGACTTTTGATCGGAACATATTCTGCAAATGGTAGTGTTAATACAAGTCCATATACATGGCAACGAGAAACAACCAGTTCAACCGAGACACTGAGTAACACTGGAGCTGGAAATCCCGTTCAAGAAGGTACTGGACTGATCCGATCTGCATTTAGACCCAGTGATGATGCGTGAGTATTGTCTCCAGAAACCAAAGAAGTTACAAAAGCTTACCATATCACCATAGAACCATCTATCAACTATTCATCCCAGCAAACATGATGTTCTCTCGCTACCTCGAATCATGCAGTAAAATCATGGCCCAAATCTACGGCCAACAGGAGCTCTCAGACCACATGCACACTTTCGCAAGCAGCATCCGAGCCTCCATCACCAAATACGGTATTGTAAATGATCCCGTCTACGGAAAAGTATACGCCTACGAAGTCGATGGATTCGGTTCTGGTAAGTCATTCGCCCGCTTCTCAACCCCTTAAACTAAGACCTATTAATCATCTAACCAAACCAAACACCAGCAAACCGCATGGACGACGCCAATATTCCCTCTCTCCTTGCAGCTCCTTTCCTCGGCTATCTAAGTGTAAACGATACAATCTACCAAAACACCCGCAAATTTATCCTCTCGAAAGATAACCCCTACTTCATGCGCGGTCCCGTTATTAACGCGTAAGTTTCATTCCCTCTCTCCCCTTTCATCTTTCCCCTCACTAACACTCCCACCAGCGTCGGCGGCCCGCACGTCGGTCCCGGCCACGCCTGGCCCATGGCCAGCATAATCCGCATCCTGACGACCTCCTCCCCGACCGAAATCTACAGCACCCTCAAAGAAATCGTCAGCAGCACCGACGGCCTAGGTCTCATTCACGAATCGATCAATTCGTTTGATCAGCACCAATGGACTCGTCAGTGGTTTAGCTGGGCGAATGGACTGTTCGGTCAGATGATTTTGGATTTGCATAGGAGGGGTGGAGATGTAGGTGCTGTGTTGGGTATGAGTTTTCAGTAGGGTGTCTGTCGGTTTGGTTTGGTTCTGATGAGATAGAGAGGGGAAGGGGGTTTCGATTGAAAGTCAGATATTGAGAGAGGGGGGGGGGAACGGATGGTGCAAAATTATGGAATAGGTAATGGGTAATGGGCACGCACAATGATTCTCAATTCTCGACACTAATTCGCTCCAATCAATACAATTATAATATAATACACAATAAAATACCCTACTGGAGAAAGTACCCTGCTCATGAGACTTTACTCATTGACCCCTCATCTATCTTCCATTCAGTATGCTATCTAGATGTTCATCACAAAAATGCATTATACTTCATGCATCATAACAGTTAGAGATTCGAGTATTTCTATTGTTTTCAATCAACTCCATGATGTGGGTATCACCTAGGTAGGTGGTATATGTAGATATTATATATAGTTCCATCACGAACAAACCGCATTGAATCCACACCATATATACTACATCCCACAAATCACAATCAGATAAAAAGAGGACAATTTTGGCAAGAAACAATTCATTGAAAAGCAAAGAGTTAAAGTCTATTTATTGCACAGCTCCATAAACGAGATTCCCATATTTTTATCTTCCTTTGCCTTTTCTTCTGCCGCTTCCACTCCGACTCCCACTCACAGGTCCAGGTCTCCTAGAAACTACTCGTTCTCGTTCCTCTGGAAAAACTTGTACTTCATTCGCCAGCTCATCGGCTGAATCGGATTCTTCACTACTATCAGGAATAGTTATGACTTCTCTTTCTCCCCTCGGAGAAGTCCGATGTCTGAGGGATGAATCGGAAGGGATCCTATCGGTGGCAGCATAGCCTTGTGGTAGACTGCGTCGAACAGAAGTATAAGAAATATCGGCAGGGACGGAATAATTATGACGACCTGAAGATGATTGTGCGTACTGTTGCGGGACGGGTGGTGGCTGATCAGCGGTAACCTGGTAATCAAAGGGATCAGCAACATGGTATTGAGAAGAAAGAGAAGTCCGTTTGCTATTGGTGGAATGCCAGCTTTCTTCTTCGGGCAAGGAACGACGAGGACTGTTGTTATGGGAAGTAGGACGCATGCCGTCAGAGAAATGTCGACTCGTACCTGGGGGTGAATGGCCATGACGTGCTGATGAACGAGAACGAGATGTGCCTCTGTCCGAAGGATGGTAACCACCTATTGGAGTATACGAAGGTCCATCTGGTCCATCAACAAGGATTCCAGGTCCCGCGGCAGCACTGTGTGAAGAACTACCAGATTTTCTTTTTGACTTTCTTTTCTTTGGATCACTAGCCGGCTTCGGGTCCATGAGAGATGCAATATCAACAGTTTTTCGATCGCTTCGTCGTTTCTTTTCAGCTCCACTTCCACTGCTTCCTTTCTTGGCAGCTTTCGCGGCAGCAGCGGCTTGCATACGAATTCGTCGGCGTTCCAAGGCATCAAGCTCTTCTTGTGTGAGCTTCACATCTTGTCTACCCTTTTCTTGAGCACGTCGAATACGAGCTAGAGCACCTTGTACTATTGCTTCCTCGCTATCCCCTCGCAAAGCCAATTGTTTGTCACCACCTTCATGATAGTCGGAGTCTTCGGAATCGGACTCGGAAGATCGCTCGGCCTCATCGTAAGAATAACCTCGCCTAGGCCTTGTGTTTGAAGAAATATCTATACCCGTGAAATGAAGTGGATCGCTTGCAAATCGTTTCTCGCCCAAATGTAACCCAACGCCTTGTGTATCACCCTCGCTATCAAGCTCCTCGACACGCGACTGTTGCCAATGTCCTTGATCCTGCTCCCACTGCCTCCTCCTCCTGCTCCCCTTCGCCCCTGATGGTCTTCCCCATTGGGGCATAGATTTGGGAGATTGCGGCCGACCGTCTAGACCGCCTCCCCGGAAAAAGCCTCATCGATTGGTTTGTCCATGAATGAGGCATGTCCTATGATGCTGACTCCACTTGCTCCAATGAGCCAGAGAAGTGTTGTGAATGGTGACGCAATGATTCCAAGAGGAACTGCGACAATTAAGAGACCGGTGTAAAGTTGCGAGGATGTAGCTTGAAAACCAGCAACATTCAAATCTTGTCCCTCGAGCTTTCCGATAGCCCACATTCCTCCTACAGCGAGAATGATATCGAATAAGAGTAGGAGATTGGTGAGCAAGCTGTAAATACTAAGCATAATGAATAATGCAAAGTAGTTGCTGGCGAAGTGTCCAAGGTTATAGTTAACTCTGGACTGAACTTCACCAAAGTTTGCCGGCTTGGAGAGGCGTTTGAAGTCGAAGAATTCATTGACAGGCTTCAGGTTGGCAAATCTGGTAGATAAAGATTGTGATCGCACACCGGAAAACCTGTCGGACAGATTGAATCGAGACGTAATAACGTCGAAGGGAATGTTGATCCGAGACATTATGTCTGTTGGTGAGAAGAATCCAAACGGTTGAAGAAACTTTGAAAAATGTAGAGGGCTACTTTGCCAATCGCTGAAGAATTGTTCAAGATTCTTGTATTTTCAATGGGTTTGTAAAGAAAGAAGAAGGTTTGGTGGGAAGTTCGAAAATAAGTCTTTCCCCCTTGAAGTGCCTTTGTTTAAGAGATCTGTCAATATAAAAAAGATCTGGTCAGCATTCGTCATCAAATAGGCAGGAGATAATGGATGCAAGCCAGATAGAAAGCACGAACGAATGAATGAATGAATGGATATCAATTGGTCATGATAGAAAAGACTTACGAATGAGCTGCGTACGTGAGTGCAAAAGTGATTGAAAATTCAATAGGGAAATCTTTATTGATAGATGAACTCAATGGTAGCTGCGTAGAGATTGTAACTTTCGAGATTAATTTATCCTCCAGGAAACAAACGAACGATTGGCCCCTTACACCCTCTGTGAGAGATCCCCAGCAAGAGCTGCCGGGGGAAGAAGATTAGGAATTTGAAAAAGCCTCAATAGAGGAAGAGTCCGGGCGCTCAGCCAGGGGGGTTAAATAAGGGATCTGAAACACATGCAGATTCGAGAAGTTCCGTTTTCAAACTTCTCATAAAAGATCTTCTAGAAAAGAAGCAGATCAAGAGTTGCAGAAGGAAAAGGGAGGGAGGGGGAGAGGAAAGAAGATGAATGAAAAGTTTCAAGTGGGATCCGTAGTACCGATTTTAATATGGGTTGCGGTGAAGCTTTGGGCTTGGAAGGGCAATGGGCGAGGGGCGAGGAAGTACGAGAGAGAGATGGGAAGGATGGATCATGGGAGGGATGGAGAGAGAAGCGTGCAGATTGGAAAAGCGTGTACTTGCATAATGCATGAAGCTATCTCAAGACTACCCACTCGTTCCTGTTCATCATTGGAGACAGCAAGGCACACACAGAGTGCACAAAATACATATAAAATACATATAAAATACATATAAAATACATATAAAATACACATAAAATACGTATAAAATACACAACTCCGTGCAACGATGAGAATCCTCCATCGACCAACCTATGGAATTGTTCCATTGTTACAAAATGGATGATTAAGCAAATAGCACCCAACACACACACACAACACACACACATACACACACACGCTCTCTCTCTCTCTCTCTCAAAACTTCAGGTATAAAGACAAGGTTGATAATGGTACCTTGTATGTAAATCCATCCATCTGTTTGGCTATGCTTGTTCTCAACTCATTGAGCCTATCAAAAAACACTTACATACCAGGGACACACCGAGTCGACCTACCTCTCCCTACCCAATGAGCCAAAATCCACTCAAAGTCCAGAAGTCCACTAAGCAGTCATCCTTGTAAGTATCCTAAAAATCTCGCTGTCATCTTTATATAATTCCATTCACCAGGAGAAAAGTTCCTGTAAATTGAGAAAGTAAGAAAGTATTGATAACAGAAGGGTCACATCGTCGGTGTGCTTCTTCTAATTGATACTCTTAACTTTTTTTTTAATTCGGCCAAGATGAGAGGTTCTTTCTATACCTTCGCCATATTGGCCTGTCTTTTGGCCTTTGTTGCGGCATGGAGTAAAGAAGGTGAGTTGGCTTATATAGCCCATCCCATTACTATTTGTCAATTTCGGCCCAATTCCTACGTTTTGCACACTTTAAATGTATCAATTAGCTCATGACAAATTATAGATCAAGAAATCTTTCGTCTGCAGAACGAAGTCGCTACCCATGATGGCCCCGAGGTTACATTTTACGATCTCCTCGATATTAAACCATCGGCCAACCAAGAGGAAATAAGAGCTGCATACAAAAAGAAGTCCCGTACTCAACATCCTGATAAGGTCAAGGCTCAATTCGTCGCCGATAAATCTACAGGAAAGGGTGAAAAGTCTAAGAACAAGAAGTCTGGTGCCAATGTCTCAAAGGGTCCCTCGCAAGCTGAAATCAAGGCACATTACCAACAAGCCAGCGATCGATTCACACGTTTGGGTCTTATAAACAAGATTCTTTTGGGAGAAGGTCGCGCACGTTATGATCACTTTTTGAAGAATGGATTCCCAAAGTGGAAGGGCACTGGATATTACTATGCTCGATTCCGTCCTGGTTTTGGCTCAGTACTTGTGGGCCTCTTCATCTTCGTTGGCGGTGGAGGTCATTATCTCGCCCTCTATTTGAGTTGGAAAAGACAGCGCGAGTTCGTTGAAAGATACATCACATTTGCAAGAAATGCTGCATGGGGTGGAAATTCCAACCTCAACATTCCTGGTCTTGATGGAGTCTCTACACCTGGAACCGATACCGATGGTGATGCCGATCCTATGCAACCAATGAACCGAAAAGAGCGACGCAGACAAGAGAAATTCTCCAAGACTGACAAGACTGACAAGAAAGTCAAGAAGGCTAAGGCATCAGCGCCCGGAACTCCAACCACTATTACTGGACCAAAGAAGAGGGTCGTTGCCGAAAATGGCAAAATTCTCGTGGTCGATTCTGCCAATAATGTTTACTTGGAACAAGCTGACGAGGATGGCAAAACCCAAGAATTTTTGCTTGATGTAAGTCACTCCTTGATCCGTTTCAAAATATGTTACTAACTTGCGATCTAGCTTGAGGAGCTGCCTGCTCCTTCCATGAGAGAAACTGCTCTTTTCCGCTTACCAATCTTCGCTTTCAACAAAACCATTGGTCGTGTCTTGAACAAAACTCCAGTCGAGGAAGAATATGAAGAGGTTGAGGAAGCATCTAGCAGTTCAGGTGCTGATGATTTTGAAGTTCTTGAAAAGGTCAAGACCACTGCTATTAACGGCAATGGCAAAGCAACAAGGAGAAATAAGAAGAATGGTCGATGAGCATAGTAACATATTGGGTAGATGATGTAACAAAATATTTGTAGCTTAGAAAAAAGTTTGATCACATTTCAATTCAAGAAGCAATCAGCTCCACAGCCCTGAAGTCAATGGCTGGTTTTGAATGTTCCATCACATAGGTTTTGGTTTGGATGTATATCTATTCCTGTGTTCATATTGATGATTGCACATGATCCCTAGGGCATGATCATTGGCACTTGAACATCTTAACATTTCACATTTGTAGTAAGGAGACACCAAGTAAGCCAGTGGCTACAGTCCGTTTAACCTTCTAGAAGCATTATACAAATTAAGCCATAATTCTTTCACTCCAAATTGGCCCCTACGCAATTCGCAAAAGCTCATGGGCCTAATCAAGTCCAATTCTAAAACTCAATATCTCATCTCCTCGTCCCGATCGAAACTTTCAGCATGTCTAGGCCATCTCTTACCCCCCCCCCCCCGGTCTCCCTGGTTTTTTTTTGCGATTTATGGGTATCTCCGGGGTTATTGTTATGGCTCTACTGGCCAACCTCCACTTGTCAAAGAATGCCGTATGTTTCCTCATGTTTCTCTTCATGTTTGCTTCTTTTGGCTTCAACGTACCCAAGCAAAGAAAACAGTTAGTTTACTATGTAACAAACAAACTCCTGCAGCTCTAGTAGTAAGCCCGTTCTAGAATGTTTTTGTTGCCTTCTAGTTTCATCTTCAGTCTGAGAATCCCTTCAGTACGTACTTGCTTTCTGTTGATGTATGTCAGTTCATTGGGTGGGGGAGGGGATGAATGAAAAAAAATATGTGTTGCTTTTCTTGATATTTTCAAGCGAGTACGAAAGGGGTGTTCAATAAGATCTCAATAGAGTACTCAATAGAATACTCCTTCTTTCCATTAAAGTCACGAGATATTTGCTCTTTATTATATCCTCATAAAATCTGAAATGGTCTTATTTGAAACTTTGAATAAGTTCTCTGTTAGTGTCAGAAGACTCTTTTGTTGTAGAAGAAATTTTCTATAAGGGGGGTGAATTTGGTGGGGAATTTAGGAAACGTTGCCCTCTGTCCATCGGGTATGCGTATCTACACATGAGATGGAATGGAATTATCATTGGCTCAATACACCATAACCTGAGATGATAATCGATTCTAACCATGAATAGCACATGCTTACTTTGCAATCAAATTGAAGATTGCTTCTTCAAACTCTATGAAAACTCTGTACACGGAGTGAAGGAGCAACGTTTTCTACCCTCATATCGAATCCACTACGTGGATATAAGGTAATCAATCTTCCAAAGAAATTGTTCCCAAAGCCTTTGTCGTCTCAACACCCCTATCTCTCGCCTCCGAACTTATTGAGACCTACAACAGGAAATTCTCCTTTTCAACCTCCAATAGAAGGACATTTCTTCAAAGATCCTTTGGGCCCGCAGGTACGGAGTTCCCGATTTATCTTCTTGTCTTTCGTGAACAGTGCAAAATCCAGTCATCTATAAATCACGTCAACTTCGTTGCTTTTGATACGATTCTTCTTTTCTCCTTACCCATATTCAATCTTTAAGATTTTACACCCACACTCACTCTATAAAAAAACAATTAACTTCAAACTACATTCATTATGAAGTTCACAAACGCAATCGCTCTCGCCATCTTGGCTGCTACTGCCACCGCTGTCGCGGTCCCAGAGCCATGGTGCGGAAGGTAAGAGAAAATTCTTTCCCTCTAATTTATTTCTTGACAGAACTCATTGCTAACTTATACTTCTAGACCCGGTCAACCATGCAAACGTGAGGCCGTCGCCGTCGCTGCGCCTGTCGCCGAGGCATGGTGCGGACGCCCAGGACAACCATGCAAGCGTACCCCAGAAGCTGAAGCTTGGTGTGGACGTCCCGGACAGCCATGCAAGCGTGATGCTGAGCCATGGTGCGGACGCCCAGGACAACCATGTAAGCGCGAGGCTCTCCCAGAAGCCTGGTGCGGACGTCCCGGACAACCATGCAAACGTACTCCTCTCGCCGAGGCCGAGGCCGAAGCTTGGTGCGGACGTCCCGGACAACCTTGCCGCAAGAACAAGCGCGCGGCTGAGGCCGTAGCCGAAGCTTTCGCCGAGCCATGGTGTGGACGTCCAGGACAACCTTGCAAACGTGATGCCGAAGCCGATGTTTCCGAAGCTGCCATCAAGAGATGCAACATGGTTGGAGGAGCTTGCTTCGAGGCCAAGAGACTCGCCAGAGATCTTGCCGAGGCTACTGCCGAAACCGTTGAGGATTCCGATCTGTTCCTCAGGTCCCTCAACATCGAGACCCGTGAGGTTTCCGAAGTCGTTGCCCGCGAGGCTGAGGCCTGGTGTGGACGTCCCGGACAACCATGCAAGCGTGATGCTGAGGCCTGGTGCGGACGCCCAGGACAACCATGTAAGAGAGAAGCTCTTGCCGAGGCCGAAGCTTGGTGTGGACGCCCCGGACAGCCATGTAAACGTGAGGCTCTCGCCGAAGCTGAGGCTTGGTGTGGACGCCCCGGACAACCATGTAAGCGTACTGCTGAGCCATGGTGCGGACGTCCCGGACAACCATGCAAGGAGAAGCGTGAGGCCGATCCCGAAGCCGAGGCCTGGTGTGGACGTCCCGGACAACCTTGCCGTGCCGTCAAGCGTGCTGCTGAAGCTATTGCCGAGGCGCTTGCTGAGCCCACTGCTGAGGCCTGGTGCGGACGCCCCGGTCAACCATGCAAGCGCGAAGCTCTTGCTGAGGCTGAGGCTAATGCTGAGGCATGGTGCGGACGTCCCGGTCAACCTTGCCGCAAGGCCAAGAGAGATGCGTTCGCTCTGGCTTATGCTGCCGACGTTGCGCTTGCGCAATTGTAAGGGGCTCCATACATCTGTCTACGATATCGCGCCGAGAACAGGATGACGCGCTGCTTACGAAGGGTTTTCTCTCGCGAAATTCTGTTCGACTGATTGTAGCGATATATCTATACATTTCTTACACTTCTCTTCCTTCTTGCATTCACTTTTGTCTCTTAGACTAGACTTTTGCAGTACACAGATTGCGCTAGACTTTTGCGCTGTTGGAAAACTTCGATTCTTTATTTTTCTTCTTTTCTTCAAATATACATATGTATACTTCGTCACCCAAAAAACAATATATATTTTTCACTTCTACGTCGTCGTCATATCACATCATATCATATCATATCATTGATATCGATATCGATATTTGATCGGCAGACACACTTTGGGATGTCAAAACACAAAACATAAGATTTTGAGAGTCTTCGCACAGCCAAGATTTCCTCGAACTTATCTTTTTTTTCAACGCCGATGTCGAATATTATTGTAGCTTGAGAATAGTTTTTGCTGGGATTTTCTCTCTCTTGAGAGGGGATTTTGGGGGCTAGGATACGGCACAATGGTGTTTCGATTATTTATTTAGGGGGATGACATTTCTTTAGATAAGGTTTTGGTGCAGGTCTTTCTCTTTCTCTGGCTCTTTGGGAGGGAGAGATTCGTGCTGGGGCTTCGGGAATGTTGGGTTATTATTATGATTATGATTATGATTATTTCCCCCCAGATTGACTTCGTTTTATTGGTTGGAGATTTTTTGTGAGATGTGATGTGATGTGATATGATGTCGGGTGTGAGAAGCATGTTTGCGTGATTGATGATAGTGATGTGATGCAAATTGTAAATATAGTGCTAGGCTAGGGATTCATGATGTGGAAAATATGGTTTGTATTACGAGTGTTCCCTACTCATACCGTCCAGATCTCGATATCCTTACTAACAAGCCAATGCTAATTATATCGCTCTGTGATTTAAAATATCCGTTTTGTGTTTTGGCACTTTCTGCATATGTGTGTTACTGACACGACACGACACCTTGCAACTCCAAATTATTTACTAGGAAGTAACTAGTGAATAACATACCTTGCAGCTTTGCTTGAATGGTTAGCATAGTTAATTACTTTATAGCTCCTCTTTTGTGGGAGCTTAACGCGAGCTTTTGGTCGGATTTGGGGTCTGAGTCTTCTTCTGATGAAATTTTTTTAGATAGGCTTTTTAGATTCTTGATATGATTAGATTTACATTCCTTTTTTTATAAAAAAATAAAACGAGTCGTGTTATGATAGGATACTGCTGCTTTTCAATTTCTTCTTCTTCTTCTCTGCGAATATACTCACTAGGCGAGGTATTCATGTGTCAGAGTGTAATTACACGTAACAAAAAGTGATTTTAAGGCTCTAGAAAATAAATACAAGAATTGGATATTCCGATATATTTCCAAGAGCTAGAAATCTAAAGCAAGCCCCGCTACTGCTGCTGACGGCGAATATCAAACGAGAATATGAGACTACTGTGCAATGAAACTCGGATAAGTATGAAGGGGAGGGAATGTCATGGATTCTTCTTTCTCTCAGAGATACGTCTTAGTAATATCTACATGTCAGGATTTGGAAGGAGTCACAACTTAAAGTAATAGATATTTAGGATTTTTTTATGTGCTTTAATTATTCTTGGATCTTGTAGTAGAGGAGGCAGGTAGCTTATGAGGGTTATCCGAAGGGTGTATGGTATAAGCGGCGGAAATGAACAGAAAGGGGTTTTAGGGAAATGAATTTTTCTACAGGTTCCTAAACTGTATTCCTATATCCCGACACCAAGTAAAATTGGTATCTTTAACCGAGTTAGCTTGTAGGTCTTAATGAAAGACACAAGCAGAATCATTGGATACGGTGCCGCGTGATATGTTTGGTGAATGAAAGAAGTGGACAAATTCGACATATGTATGACTGGAGAATGATCACCAACTAGACTCTGAGTATGCTCTTATCGAATAAGGCTCGACAGTATTTCGTGTGAAAGACATAGTATAGTGTAAGGGACTGGATGTTCGCTTCCCAAGATATCACTAGGGCTCTCATATGCAATTGAACAAGTATATATCTTATTCTATACATGATAGTTCTATGAACCGAAGCAGTTTTGAGTTTTGGAGCTTTGCAATAAAACCTATGACTCTCTTTGAGAGGAAAGTCATAGGGGCTCGCTCGCTGCCTCAGACCACCTCATTTCCAAAATGCACAATCCGTACTTCGGCGACACTATCTCAGGCTTCTTTGTTCTGCTCGTGATGATGATTGTACTTGGACGTACATCAACAGGCAAAAGAGAGTTGAACTGGATGGAATTTTCACTGCGAATTGAAAAGTTTAGAATCTGACTGTATGGAACAATGAGAAGGATACGCCTACTGCAGAAAGACTGTGTGGGAGGTGCCAAGTGGAATGATGAACATAGGTAGGAGTTTGTGATGATGACCGTCGTGGCATAAACAACAACACTTATTGAAGCTTTGAGCATTTGGTGTACACGAAGGTGGTAGCAAGAGCACTCGCCGTCCGTCACCTTCGTTTTTTACCGTTTAGATGTTACATCCCATCAATTCACATCTGCAAGTAATGACGAAGTCGGAAAATTTTACAGTCACAAACTCGACTGAAGAAAACGTCCCAAGGAAGCCAGAAGCAAAAGTCTGAATAGAGTAATAAGTGCACAAACAAAGAATGGTACATGTGCCTGATTGTCTCATAATCTTGTGGCAGAATACATTTTGTCATGATAGAGTACTGTACAAATTACACAGGTCATATTTCCTTATTACGTTGTCGACCAGTCCACCCACTTTCTTGAGATTGTGATAATCCTCGAGATTTGAATTCTTGCCTGATGACCTTCAACCTTCCAATGTTTCGTTCCTTGTCGATTGGTGTAACACGTTTTCCAATAACACTGACATTTGGCAATGACAGTATCTGTTCTTCTTCCAAGGCTTTATTCAGAGTTGGAGGTTTGGGTGGAGCGATGAGATGCTGTAAGAGCTTTTCGACCGTGTTTGAATGATTAATGGCATGGTCGGGTATTCTTTGACCTGTTAATTGCATTGTGCGCTTAACAACCTGTAGATTATCAGTAAATGCTCCTTCAAATGTTTTTATAATGTGACCTACAGCAAATTTGATGGCTGGGTCAGCGAGGGAAATTTGTAGCCACGAATTTCCCCAAGACGCGACCAGTGCTTCAGCGCTGTCCTTCAATGGGTCCACGGTTGAGCGGTCCGCAGCGACATCTTCTTCCGATTCAGTGGGGTTTTCCTTCTTCACAGTCTCATCAATCTTTGGTGTAGGTTCTGGATGTAAAGGATCTATGGGCGACCTGTCGGCAGCTACATCTTCTTCAGATTCCGTGGGCGCAGTCTTCTCTGAGGTCTCATCGATGGAGGATGTTGCAGCGAGACGAGCTTTACGTTTTTGCTTGCCTTTTTTGGAGATTGTCATGGGGGGTGCCAGTGATTGGATAATCTGTTCTAGCGAACCATTTTCTAGAAACTGTAAGATAGCCCCTGATTCCGAAGGATTGATCTGTACATTCTCAGTAAGATCAATACCAGGTTGAGTCTGAGAAATTTCCGACAGTGGCCTTCCAGCTTGTCTCAGGGCGAAAACTTCGACTAAAGCACGATGTAACGCCGCGGTCGCTTTTGCAGGACTTTCGATCTTTTCTTCTGGAAAAAACAATTTGTATGGGTACTGAGCATCCAACTCCTCACCCCAAGAAGCCTCGTAGCCACCAATAGTTTCCAATTCCTTTCCATTGTCTGCCGGCTGATAATCTTCGGCATCCTCAGCTGCTCTTATCTCTTTCCGTTCAACCCTTGGTCCTGCCTCTCTCCGTTCAACCCTTGATTCTGCTTCTTTCGCCAACAATTGACTAGGTCCGGTGTAAGGATCTGAAGAAGCGGCGGTGGATTGTTTGAATAGACTTCGTCGCACTCGCTGGCCAAGTGATTCTTTGTCTGCCCCTCTTAAAGAAGTTGAGAATGAGGAAGTCTGGTTTCTGCATGCTGAGCAACGGTATGCGAACGGATTTTGGGATATAGACCGGGTACGTAAGAGGTCAACCGACCTATCTATTCTCGATATTCGACGCATTGTGTGTGGATTAGTAGTTTGAAGTCAAGTGAGGTTATTTGGATATCTCTTTGAGCTTGAACTTTTTGGACCAAAATGAGCTAGTCCTTAAAAGTACTAGCTTATTTGGATTATTATGTGCAGGCCCTTAGACTTACAACCGGGGAAGCGCATCATCGCATCGCAAAACGATGATAGTAACAACTTCACCAGAAAATCAATTGTGACAGCGAGAGGTGTCATTGTTAAATGATTTGATTGAAATTTTTCTCATCTATCAATAGGAATCTTATCAATATTGAGCAATTCAAAATATCCAGGATTTGAAGTGCTTGACAAATCCCTAGATAACAAAGATGAGGGGCATATACTTCTTGCTTTTATTGTGTACATTGATTGTTTCAATAATAGCGGACTGTAGGTACCTGTTCAATGTTATTGATTCCCTATTTGCTAATTGTTTTTAAAGCACCGCCGTCTTTTTGCAAATGTACTTGCTTTACGAATAGCACCATCATTCCATTGTCTTCACATTCGAGCTCTTCATCCGACAAATCAGACTCGAAGCACGACTCTCGTGCCCCAGCTGCAACATGTACTATGTGTAATCGAGCATTCTGTCTCGCTCAGCGACTGCCAATATGTAAAGAGGCCGAGGAGAAAGATGTTTTCACAACGTGCTTTCAACGGGATAGCAGAAAGGATCAGATTGTGGTACTGACTTTCATTGCTGGTACTTTAGGCTTGCTTGGTTGGGCAGCGGTGAGAAAAGTTGTTGATAAGAGAAAGGGCTTGAACGTTGGACTCGGGGACACTCAACAAGGGTATGCTCCTGTTGGAGCTAGATAACTGCATATCCTATAGATGCAAACCGAGGAGAACTCCCAGAGAATACATAGTTTGAGGGAACAAGTCATTCTTTTCAAACATTTGCTACATTGTTGAGGTATTCCGATTCATGATTGAAACAGCAGCATATGAAATTAGTGCTCTTGATGCTAATATCATTCTCATTTACCGGAAAACAATCCTGATTGATGTCAAAGATTCAACATATTTATCAAACTTTCACGGCAGTATTTCCAGCCGTTGGACGCGAAAAGAACGACGTCCAAAATTCTGTTAGTCTTCTGTTAATTGAGGATAAGAAGGTAGAGAGAGATTTTCCATGATTAACACCGTTTTCTCCTGGATCAAGACTGCACTACCCTTCACACACGAATACCGCATATCTACTGTTCTCTACAAGAACATTACATCTCAGCTTCCCATTGTTTGCTTCTAAGCCCAAGCTTTAGCAATTTTGTACTTCGCTATATCGCCAACCTTCATACAATTAAAGGAAATATCGAAGCAAGACCCCACTGTGAAGTTTTATAGTTTAATCGAGAAACTTTGCGCCGAGATGATGGGACAGCTACAAAGAACCCTTCCTCCGGGATCACTTCTGGAGTCTGTAGATGAATCCATATGAAACACACTTCCAGAAAACGACGAGAAATATATCTACATTGTTTTGTAGGCAATATCCCGGGCCATGGGTTTATTCTAGGGTTAGAAGAATAGATTTATTCATCATGTAGAATGGGAGAATCATATGAGAAACCTGTGTAATCTTAAGCGCAGCTTTCTAGAATGTGTCACATTCTCATCCACTGCACCCACTTAGATCCAACTACAGCAACAACCAGACTTTGCAAAATCAGCTATCTCGAAATCCGAGGAAATTCGAAGCGAATATTTGGCTCAACCTCAGCACAGGTTGGAGTCGACATTTCTTTAGCGAGCGCATCGTCACATAACAGCGACCTGAAAAGCGAGCAAGCCCGAAGCAGATAAATGGCTCAGCTTAACCATGAGTTGAAGTTGGCTTTTTAGCGGGGTCCATCAAAATCCATTGTTCCTCTGTCCAATACGAGGGACTCGAGTTTTTCGATAGATACAGGTATGGGGGAAGGCTTGCTACAGACAAATGATTTCTAGCAACCACCATCCTCCCAATTTTAGCATGATTTTCGGCGGGTCGAATACCGAAATACCGTAGGGAAGGTCGGGCCACTTGGTATACTGTTTGACGTACAACGCAAAATGCCTATGACCTCCCCCTATCATCAAACTTATCTTGCTACTCGCCATCCTTTGAATCATCGCTCTGTCTATCTAAACCCAAGTCCAGTAGCGCCAATGGTACTAGCTACTGATTCTTTCGATCATCGACTTCATCCAACTACTCGACCTTCGATACAGGCATCACTACCACTCATGGTATTGTCTACCGAACTTTTCGACTATCAAATCCATCTTACTACTCGACATCTAAGACCAGCCGTCTTTCCTAGTCATCAAGCCTAACATAGCCTTCAATTTTCCCACTACGATCCTATCAGCGATCCGGAGCTATGGAAAGGGAGATCAATAGCTTGTATGTAACAAATCGTTGCCCAGAACTGAAAATCCTTGCTAATAGAAGGTCAAGATTGCTTGGAAGTTATCACAACTATGACAACTCAGAAATACAACATGAAACGGGTTGGTCCTTCATTATATTGTCTCGGCTTTTGCGATAGTTGGTATAGAAGTTCGTTTAATGACGGTAAGGTATTTGAGGGGCTACCCCACTCCGTCGTTGAAAAGAGCAAAGTCTACGTACGAGACAGCACTGTTACAGAGTCTTATAATTTCTCAAATTTGCGATCTTGGAAGATGTATTTGGGTTTATTGTGAAGTATTAAATTCAGTTCATCATCTTCTGTCCTTCCTGAAATATTTAACCATGCCCTCCCGACGATCCCTCGCTGCGCACTGCCTTTTTCTTAGCTTCCCATTCCGTAATAGCAAGCATACACCAGTCGAATCTCTTCTTCTTTGTTTTCTCTTCATCCAGAATTTTCTTATCCCGACAACTTGGTTCCGTCGTGATATAATCGGTTGATTGATGATACTCTGGCTCGCAATCTGGACATCCATATCCTGAATTTATAACTGTACGTTTTAACATCGAGGGACAAAGTGTTGTGTCAGACTTTTGCTGTTGGTTTAGTGGAGGAGGAAGTGATAGGTTGTGGATCGCTTGCGGACAGGTTGTTATGATTTGGTCAGAGCAAGTAGATGACTTAGGATCGGAGGATTTAGATGGTATGATGCGAGTAGCGTGATGAAGAGAAGTTGTAACATGGTTACATGTTTGATAGTGGGTGTTGATTAATTTGCAGGGTGTCGATTTTGGTTCAGTCGTCATGTTTGAGTGATTAGCATCTTGAGTTTTCTCATAGAACTTCAGGGTCAACGCTATGTCGTTAGCAATTGAAAAAGTTACCTAAGTTGTCAAAGAATTGATTATGTCCCGTTTTGGGATGTGCTGGGAACGGCTTCATGAATCATGAGAACAATGGCTTTGTGAACTTGTCTCTACTAATCTTTCCCACTGCATTCTAGAATTAGGGATTTAGATGCTCAAAAAACTAGCCTCCAAATTCTTCATAGTGTAACTTACAACCAGAATCGTCTGAATTTTTCGAGATCTAAATTTCAGCACGTCTGTCTACACCAGTATTTTTGGGTGTTATGCAGAGACATACACATGATATCACAATCCTGTATTGTTACTCACCCAAACTACCATTACCTAGTACCCAGTATTCTAATACATCGACCAATGCGTGAGAATATCAAACATACTACTGAAGTTGAATGAGAGAGAGAGACTACCAGGGGCCTAATTCGTCCCTTTCAATTCCGTCATGCATACAAATAATGACTATTGAAGAGAGTAGAGCCCGAGCTTTCCCCGCAAGGCGAGACTACCCCTCGATGATACTGATCGTAGCGTATAACAGGCATAAGAGTATAATAGATTGAAGTTCTAACGTGTGTACAGATACTCTTCTAGAACTAGAGCAAAGCGAAATAGCCTCCACCTCCACGACAGTGGCCCAGAGGAGCGTCATATTGAATTTCAATGAAGCACCCACTCTACGCAGACACGTGCTAAATACCCAGATAGGTAGTAAACGTAATGCCATTTATAATTTCCCATCAAATACTGAAACGCGGTCGGTACCTGTATTAATTTGTGTAAAGAATAAGAAGATATTGTCCAATATCTACTCTGCCATATCATATGAATACAAAAACACACATTCAAAAAACAATGTGCACGAACTGTATCAATCTACTTTGTAGATGTAGGTGGTGCATGTTGGTACTGGGCCAGAATTTCCGAAGATTAATTAATGTGAAAAAAATCAAGTGAAGCGTGAAATTCCGCTCCGTGACAAACCGATTCCACATGCCGTTTCCCAATTAGGTAAAGGCTGGTTATCTCCAGCCGGGTTAAACTCTACCTTTTCACGGGTAATCCGACCAACTGAATATTTACGGCTTTCTTTAACACAATCAATCTACCAAAAATCCTTAATATTCTCTCATTTTCAAGATGCTGGCAAGAAACTCTGTCAGGTCGGCGCAAGTATGTAAATTAATCCAGAATCTTCAATTGCATATCCTTCATTTGCAGATCATATCTATGTCTCTCTCTTGGTCTGTCACAAGCTAATACCAACTTCTTATCAGAGCCTTTTGCGAACCGCCCACGTCGCTCCCACTAGAACTTTCGCAACTGTTCAATCCGATATCTTCAAGCCTACAAAGTATGGTGGAAAATATACCGTTACTTTAATTCCTGGTGACGGTATTGGAGCCGAGGTTGCCGAGTCTGTAAAGACAATTTTCAAAGCAGACAACGTGCCGGTCGAATGGGAGCAAGTTGATGTATCTGGTGTTGAAACTGGAGACAAACACTCCGAGGACTTGTTCCGGGAGTCAATAGCATCCTTGAAGAGAAATAAGCTTGGTCTTAAGGGTATCTTGCACACACCTGTCGAGAGATCTGGTCACCAATCTTTCAACGTCGCACTCAGACAAGAACTCGATATTTACGCATCCATTGTTCTCATCAAGAACATCCCAGGTTACAACACTCGCCACAAGGATGTCGATCTCTGCATTATCCGTGAGAACACTGAGGGAGAATACTCTGGATTGGAACATCAATCGGTTCCAGGTGTTGTTGAATCTCTTAAGATCATTACCCGCGCTAAGTCTGAGAGAATTGCCAAATTCGCATTCAGCTTTGCTCTTGCCAACAACCGTAAGAAGGTTACCTGTATTCACAAGGCCAACATTATGAAGCTTGCAGATGGTCTTTTCCGTAAAACCTTCAACGATGTCGCTAAGGACTACCCCACTTTGGAGACCAACGATATGATTGTCGACAACGCATCTATGCAATGTGTATCCAGACCGCAACAATTCGATGTTATGGTTATGCCTAACTTGTATGGAGGAATTTTGTCCAACGTTGGTGCTGCTTTGGTTGGTGGTCCAGGTCTTGTTCCTGGATGCAACATGGGACGTGAAGTTGCTGTTTTCGAACCCGGTTGCCGTCATGTTGGTTTAGATATCAAGGGCAAGGATCAAGCTAACCCAACTGCTATGATTCTTTCTGGTTCCATGCTTTTGAGACATCTTGGTCTTGATGACCACGCTAACAGAATCTCCAAGGCTGTTTATGACGTTATTGCTGAAGGGTAAGTGATCTCAACCATTACTTATATATTTACAAGTTACTAATATTCCTATAGAGCCGTTAGAACCCGTGATATGGGAGGAAACAACTCAACTAACCAATTCACTCGTGCTATCTTGGATAAGATGGAGTTGGCTGCATAGATTGGTGAATAGACTGTATAAAGAATACCCTAGATATGGCTCGGAGTGTACATTAAGGGGTTGAAGTGCATAAAAAATTCATTATATCCGCAAATTTACGTTGACTATGAAGTGATATTTGTGTTTGGTCTTGGATTTTAGCAAAAAAGCTATCAAGGTGTTCGGGATGATTTCGAATACAGAGAACAGAGTTAATCTACACCCCTTGTTTTGAAAAGAGGCAGAAAGACTGGCATATGGGTTCAAAGATTTAGTTGTTTATCTCGAACCTCCTCCAATTCCTACCACATCTCTCCCTATTATTCCACTGAGAGTCCAATCGCCCCTGTCTTTAAGTTCAAAGTCATGGGGGATGAGCCAATGATAAAAGGCTTTCGAGCGTAGCGAGCAATGGGGGCTTGGGGGCCTGCCCCTATCAATAAAAAAAGATCAATGAAATATGACGCTCTGCTGGCCATTCGAAGGCTACTGCCATAAGGGCAGACTGGAGTACGTACAGTGAGGATTTATCTACCTGTACATCCCTCTTGGACTGTTATACCATTTCGAGAGTGGTGCAATAGGCCAGGTAGGAAAACTTGTAGATAGCAAGATTCTTGGGGTTTCAATTGTTAGACATATGGGCATAGCATCATCATCACCATCATTCAGACCCTGTTGTTACACAAAATATGTCTTTCGTTGTTGTTAAAATAACTGATATCATAGACACTCCGTACCCCAGTCTCCCCAACGCCATTGCATGCAAATACATACGTGAACTTTTCCAACCCAAGCCTTTTAAAAAGCAATGTTTCTCTTCCGACCTGTATATTTACTCGAATTCTTAACCACTTTTCCTTTCCTTTCCATTTGTTCCTTCTTCCCCAAAATCCATGCCTTGCTACCTTTCTTAACATCTTTTCTACCCTTCTCTCTATGCTTCTTTCTTGCATCCAACACATCAACTCCATCCATTCCCTTCACTATTCCCGTAATATCTCCATTACTAGTTTCGACATCTCCTCCACCAACTGTCAAAACCAAATACAACTTCGCATTCTTCGTTCCTGGATCATCCTCCAATATACCAGCTCCAAAACCAGCCTTGATAGCGGCACCAGTAATCATTGTTCTTTGCTGATCATTCTTCGGATAAAATTGACACACAGCTCTTCCTCCTCTCTTCAACGAAGCATACAACCCTCCGAAGAATCTCGAAAGTCGCCCTGCACTCGAGACCTCGCTACTTTCCGCATTGCACAACCATTGGATCGCACTAATACTAATCGCAGCATCGAAACTTCCGGCTCGAAAGGGAACGCCCTGGCCAATATCACTTAACATCAAATCGCCCTCTACGTCTCGCTGCAATGCGATGTCAAGCATGGAAGCACTAATATCCATTCCGACCCAGATATGTGGCCCGCCTTCGTCTTCAGGCACGGCAGAGAGGATTTCGCCTGAGAGACCGGAACCGCAGCCGATGTCGAGGAGGAGGGAAGGGGTGGTAAGATCAAGGAGCTCAAGGGCGCGGTTGGTCATGCTCGCTTGGATATTTTGGATTCGGGAGGAGGTGGTGTATTTGCGCGCTTCGGTGTCATTGTAGTGGAGGTCGGGGGGGCTAGAGGTGTGTTAAAGAGATGGGAATGAGGAATTGTCGCATTGAGGGGAGGGGAGGAGGGGAATTCTTACAGTGTGTCTTCTGGGCGAGACATTTTTGTTTTCGGGTATTGTTGTGGATTTTACTTAGTCTTTGAGATATACCCGAGGAAAGATTACTGTTCAGAGTTGACGTTGAACTTTCTAAGAAACAAAGTGAATTGAATTGTCGCACACAAATTTATCAATTCTCGATCCGAATATAACTGCGATAAGAAGATAAAAATTCTAGTACCAGAAAAACTGTGCCGAATATCAACCGAACCGAATATCTGGGGTAGGTAAAGAACAGCTAACTAGAACCCCTCCTATTTACACTTCTCCATCTGAAAACATAATGCAGCACCCATAACATCTCATTGTCAATTTTCAAAAATCATGTGGATCTTACCCATTGTCGGATACCTGGGCGTGGCGGTTGGGTTTGGTTTCCTCACTACTGCCATTGGTAAGTTTATTCTATTCTCTTGAGCTTGACTTGCTGGAATGCGTCTCCTGAATTCATTGGCGATGTTATTTTTTTTTTGAGGGGGTATATGTATGTATGAATACTGATTTGGTGTATGATATAGCCTCCGGATTATACTATCTTTCCGAGCTAGTCGAAGAGCATACGGTGATGGCAAAGCGTTTCTTGACTCGAATGATATATGCGATTATTGGAATCCAAGCCCTTTTATGTCTGGTCGATGGATTTAGTTTCAAACTTAGCGTCATGAGTATCCTTTCTCATCTGGTCTATTTGGGGAACATGAGGCGATTCCCAGTGGTCCATCTGAGCAATCCGCTATTTCTCATTTCTTGCGGTATGCCCTCCTCCGCCCCCCTTTCCCAATCTCAAATCCAGACAGAAAACTAATAATAGACATTAGCTCTGGTAATAGTAAACCACTATCTTTGGTTCCGCCATTTCGCTGCAGGTCCTATACAAACCCCAACTTCTATCTACGATACGTCTGGATATCCGGATTTCACGCAGATAGCTTCGTATTTCGGATTATGTGTATGGTTGACGCCGTTCGCACTCTTTGTGTCTTTGTCTGCGAGTGATAATGTGTTGCCGACTATGGGCAGTGAGGAACCGAATATGCCAGAAGGAGCTGGGAAAGGAAAGGGAAAGAGAGAGGGAATTGCTAAAGTTATTATTGATTCTGTCAGAAACGGAATTGCGGAGTTAGGGAGGATTGTTGGGTTTTGGAAAGAGGATACGGGGTTTTGATGGATGGGAATGGGACTTTGATTGTAAAATAGCATTGCACGGATACCAAGGTAGCGGCATGAGGAATTGTAAGATTTATGGAAGGAAATTTCAATGGGATTTTGGAAGTGTTTGAACTCTGCATGTTAGTGAAAAGATGGTTGTATGAATTGTACTAATAATGTGCAATATAATTAAGCAAGCTCTCAGGGGTATCTTCCGATCATACTCCCAACCCAGATTTCCCTTTCCATGTGTTCAACGCCCTAAAGTAAGTATATGTTCTATGAGTGAGTATGTGTATAGCAATAATGAATAGCAATGTTTGAATCTTGAACGTCAACCTTATCCGTGACAATATCAGTAACTACCACAAAAACGTAGTATACACCACGAGCATATCTTCAAGCAGCGTCCTGGATATCGGTCAGGTTCTCCATGGCACTCAAACGACTAAGAATAACAGCGTTGAATTCTCGAGCAATGCTTAAAGTGTTGCTCTCGATGATTTTCATGCTGTCTAGAATGTGACGTTCAAGATCTTGGCGTTTCTTGTCCAGTGAACAAAGTTGTCTCCACTGAGCCTTTTGAAGTTTTCCTCTATCTAGTCGTTAGTGATAGACCATATGAGTTCTTCGTGCAAGTCAAAACTCGAGTTCGACGGCTGTGATGGGGAGATCATATCCCGTGCAAGATAGATATGGATACTGAATTAAAATGAATGATGAAGTGCGAGAGAATAAGACGCACTTCTGGATTCTCTTATTCTCATACAAAACACCAAGCTTCTTCTTGACTTCCTTGATGCGCTGAGCACGTTCATTTTCAATCTTGTTACGCTTTGCATCACGGCGTTTTTTCGTCTGGATATCTTGTTAGTTCAGGTATAGGGAAGATATAAAAAGGTATCATTACATCAGCCATCATTTGGTTGGCTCTTTCAACAAAATCCATATCTGGAACAGAGTCTTGAGAGGAATCGAGGGATCCTACATCGTCATCCATGGTGAATTGAACTGGCATTGCGGGTGAGAGTATAGGGAACGTGAGGATCGTATGTTGAAGAAATTGATATTTTGTGCGTATCAAAGTGGGATGAGGAACTCTTGATGAATTTGCAGAATTGGGATAACGGATGTGAAGAACTCTTGAGGATGGATGAATGAATAGATGTTTGAATGAAGAGTGAAAGTCGACAATGAGATGAGATGCATGTGAAATTCAACCTCCCCAACACAACCAATCAGACACTAGCTTACTATCTTGATATCCCTACCCCACTAAAATTTACAAAAAGTTCCCGACCACTTTTTTCTCCAATTTCTCGATATCCATCAACACCAAAAACATTAAACGTTCTTTGAATTTCAATTCTCTACCACCACACCCAATTCCACCACCAAGATGGGTCTCGCTGCTCCCAAGAAGTGTGTTGCCCCTCCATTGCTTCCTATTAGTCAATTATCTATCATCAATTACAAACTAACAAACATTTCTCTAGCAAAATAAAACTCTCCCACGATCCAAATAATACAAGATGGTCTGGAAATACCGACAGTTTCGGTCATCGCATGATGAAATCACAGGGCTGGACACCTGGTGAATATCTTGGAGCAAAAGATGCCGCGCATGCAGAATTCCATACCGAAGCTAATGCTTCGCATATTCGTGTGGTGATTAAAGATAATACATTAGGATTGGGTGCGAAAATAGGGAGTGGAGTAGGGCATGGGGAGTGCACAGGTTTAGATGTTTTCCAAAACTTACTAGGAAGGTTGAATGGAAAGGAAGAAGCGGAAATAGAAAAGGAACAGAAAGGGAGGGAGGATTTGAAGAGAGCAATCTACGCGGAGAGAAAATGGGGGAGTATTAGATTTGTTAAGGGAGGTGTTTTGATTGGTGATAAGATTCAGGATTTAATTGATGGAGAGAAGGAGAGACTCAAAGCCTTGGAGATCAAAGAGAAGGCAGCAGAGAGTAGTAGTGAGGAAAGCGATTCTAGCTCAGATGAGGAGGAAGAGAAATCACCAGAACCCGTGGCCGAGAAAAAGAAGTCATCGAAACGTAAGAGAGAGGAGCAAGAAGACGAAGAGAAGACATCCAGCAAGAAGAGCAAGAAAGAGAAAAAAGAGAAAAAGGAAAAGAAGAGCAAGAAGAGGCAAAGCGAAGATGAGGACGATAAAGACAAATCCGAATCCAAGAAATCGAAAAAATCCAAGAAAGATCGAAAGTCAAAATCGAAATCTACCTCCGAATCAGAAAATGAAACGTTGGACGAATCCGCACTGAAAGCACGCAAGAAGGAAAAGAAAGAGAAGAAGCGAAGAGAAAAGGAAGCAGCAGGCGCGGACACCGAAGAAACAACCTCTACCTCCAAATCCTCCAAGAAATCCAAGAAGGATAAACACAAATCATCCTCCACGTCCGAAACCTCGACCAAAGAAAGTACACCAATAGTCTCAGAAAGTAGTGGAAGATCAACGCCAATGGGTATACGCTCTATACGAGCTCGACATATTGCGCAGAAGAGGATGGCTAGTATGGATGTTGCGAGTTTGAACCAGGTTCGTATTCTTGTTGCTTCAAGAGGACTTCCTACTTTATGAGGGTTAAATACTAATCTTTCAACAGATTTTCATGATTAAATCGTAGACGTAATGTTTGAGTTCAAAAATTAGCGCAGATATGGGATAGAAAGGGATAGAGAAAAAGAAGCGAAGACGACATTATAACTATACCAATCTCTTGCAGCCATGATTTCATATGGTAAAGAAAGGGAGAGACACAGATACAGGTAAAGATATACCGTACCATGCTGAGGAGTATGCACTCTACATCCATTCAACGGCCCTTCACATCTATGTAGGACGTTAGAGTCAGAGTCATAGCAGAATAACCAAAATTAATACAACCCCAGAGTTTACTCATGAATCATGACGCTAGTCCTCAATTCTCCATGACTTTTTCTATTATTGTATCATTATTCATGCATTTGAATTTCTCTCATCTTTCATATACCTATATTTGTATGTGTATGTGTATGTGTATGTGCTTCTCCATCCCTACGTCACAATCACCCAGGTATATCATGGCTATTCCATCCTCCTCCTCCTCTCTTCTCTTCTCTTCTCTTCTCTTCTCTTCTCTTCTCTTCTCTTCTCTTCTCTTCTCTTCTCTTCTCTTCTCTTCTCTTCTCTTCTCTTCTCTTCTCTTCTCTTCTCTTCTCTTCTCTTCTCTTCTCCAACCCAGTCCAGCAACCAACCAACCAACCAACTTCTCACTCCCCCTCAACCAGCAAAACAAAACAAAACAAAAAAAACCCCTCACAAAATTCTGAAATTCTTAAACCCAAGCATTCATCATCAATTAATCCACTTGCACCTTTCTCCTCTCCCTCTCCCTCTCTCTCCCTCCTACCAACCCACCCCGTTTTTATCTTCTTCATCATCATCATCATCCTCACCCCGCTTATCCTTCCCTTTCCCTTCCTTTCCTCTCTACAATTTACTTTTACCAAGAAGCGAGAAATACACATGCATCTTCACACCCATCACCCATCCGTCCACTTACCAACCAAATATCAAATACCTCGAGCGCAGCGAGCAAATGGGGGTTTGGGGGCTTGCCCCCATCAATTGGTATTATTGTAGATTGTAGATTATAGGTGAGTGGGGGTGGGAGTGGGAGTGGGCGTACGTTGTTCAGGTTTGGTTGTTATTATCGCCATCTATCTAGATTCTGGGGGTAGGCAGATTTATGATGGATGGTTTACCGTTCCGAAGCTTGCGAAGATGAAGAGACACACACACCAAGTACGTCGTCAAATATGCCAAGGAAGTTAATATTTTTGCATAGAAGTCACAATTCAGGAAGTCAGCTCGAGATTGATTTCGATTTTAACATGTTTTTTGAATTCCATCCGCTCGCCGACGTTGTGAAAGCCAACCGAGAACAGCTAGCTAATTTGTTCATGTAAAGTACAATTTGGAAAAGGAGAAGGCCAGCTGCGTAAAAGGCTCAAACGCATAAACTAAACATTCCATCCCATTCCCATTCCCAATCCACACAACATTTCGTTTCGTTTCATTCATGTATGCAAGCAAGTAAGCCATGCCAAATCATCCGCCTACAATCCCAGCGAAGTACAAGCGCCAGCAATACAAAGAATTTCATCAATCATCAATCTGGATCTTTTAAAGGCATCCATGTATTCCATCTCACACATCCGTCCGAGAGCGCCAGTCTGCTCAGTATTCCTTTCTTTGCTTGTATCGTTTGCTCCGTTGAGCATATTCTGAGCCCAGTAAGCCTTATAACCAGCATCCTGAACCTCAACCAAGAAGTAAAATAAATTTCGAGAATGAAACGTCCAGAGTACGCTCCGATATCCGATCACCTAATCTTATATTATCTCCATTTCTTGCTCTATCTAGAGCTGGAAATATTTTCTTTGTTTCTGATTCCATCGTTCATTATGTCCGTTCAACTCCAATTCTGCAGATCCGACATTCCGTATCCATGTTATATGGTAACGAAAGCAATTGCGGATGGTTTTAATCAATAGTCGTAAAGAAATTTCTTTGTTCCTTGTAATCATTTGATCAATAAACGCCATAACTTTGAAAGATCCACTCCGGTCATTTTCAAGCTCTTGCTCGAGAAAGACAAAAGGAAATTTGTGTGCGTATCCATAGTAATCAATCCATGTAGAAATCTCCCTTCAAAATACGTTCTTGGAAGGCATCTGGTTGCTTTCGAGCGGGCTTTGGTGCTGCGACAGGAGAAATGACGGAATTGGGTGGAGCTGGGGCGTCACCAATACTCTTGGCTCGCTCATGCATTGGAACATTAAATCTTTGACTGTTTGGGGGAGAAGTCGATATAATCGGACGTTGGGATTGAGAGACTTGACTCTCGGCGCGAGATCTAAGCTGCTCAGACCAGTTGAAACCGCCTTCACCTGGACGAGCAGAAGAAGCAAAGTCAGAGGGAGTTCTGGGTTTTGATTGCGTGCTTGCCTGTTGAGACTGAGTTCCTGGAGGGGTTACTCTACCACCACCTTTTGAACCTGCTGGAATTGGGGATAATGTAGAAGTAGTATAAGAAGGAGTTCTACCATTTGTGCCAGGGCTACCATTGCCCGTACGAACAGTTCGAAGTGCTTGAGCACCAAATGACATACGACGTGCAAATGGGGTAGTTGGTGTACCTCTGGAAGGTCCATCTTCGTCATCGATGGCGCTTTCATCGATTGATTCAGAAGCTGTAGTTGACACACTACCACGTCGACCACCAAAAGGAAATGCTGACGATTGTGTAGGAGATGCACCAGATAAACCCAGTGTAGAAATTGACATTCTTCGTTTATGATCATGAGATGCGCCTGTGCTAACAGGACCCGGGTATGGACCGACCGGACCTCCGGCAGATGTACTATTTGAACGAAAGATATTTGTAAATGTTTGTGCCGTGATGGAACCACGACGAGGTCTAGAGGAGGGTTCGTTTGGAGGTGTAGTGCCACCGTTGTTGCTATTGCCGTTGGAAGACATATCTGCGCTTGGGTTGAAACTTTATAGAGGTAGGGAAATTTAACCGGTCGAATATCGCGCCGGCGAGTTTGATGGTTTGATTGTTGAACCTAGACGAGTGTTGAGTGAGAGATTCTTCGGAAAGCCGTAAGCTGCTCTCTCAGCTTCGGAGTAACGGGTGAGCTGGTATATTCGATTTGTGTTGTGTTTGATAAGGATTTCTTTGTCGTTGATGAAATGAAGTTTAATTTACTTAGAATTGATATCAACGGAGCTATCCCCACTCGTTTCTTTGTTCTTTTTCTTTCGTTTTCCCGTTGAAGTCACCTACCTAATGGTTGGTAACTTTATAGTGTGTGTGTGTGTGTGTGTGTGTTTGTATGGGTGTATGGGTGTGTGTGGTGTGGGGTAAGATCTCGATCTTTCGTACGGACTTGATGGAAAGAGTATGTATGGAGTTCTTTGAGCTTCTACAATATTAAGTAGAATTGGTTATATGAAAAAGAGAGAGAGAGAGAAGTCTAGAAGGGTAAGGTAGAAAGAAGGAAGGTGTGAAGTAGAAGTTGTGTATTGGGGAATGAAGAAAAGGGTTCTGATTTGGAGTGGATGAATTTATAGGAAAGAGGGAAAAGATAAGAAGAAGAAGAAGATTCATTCACTCATTCATTCATTCATTGATGTATCAGATGGAGTAATACTGTAAGAGAGAGGGAGCAGATCGACTTTATGAACCTGGAAGTGGAAGTGGAAGTGGGAGTGAAAGGGGAAGTGGAAATGGAAGGAAAGGGAAGGGAAGAGGAAGAGGAAGGGGTTGCGGTGTTAAGGTGTTAAGGTGTTAGGGTATTAAGGTGTTAAGGTGATTCACTCACAGCAACTACTATAGCTACTCGACTGACGATCCCTGTCTAGTCTACAGTCGCTAAGGCTTTCCCCGCAAAGAGAATCATACCAACGGATGCTAGATCTGGAAGACTAAGCCCGATCTGTATCTGACGTCGTTCTTTGACAAGGAAGCGCAGGAAAGCGCAAGGAAACTCACGAAAGTCATCTCCGTGCGCGTGTCTGAGGATCAATTATTCAATTATTAGTACTTGTAGTTGGTTGTATACTTTGTTTTATATCTTTATAATTCCAACTAATTCCAACTATGATTGTTGTCTGTATTTTACATGTAATTATTACTATTATCATCATGATTATCATGATTATCATTATTACCATTATTAATACATTTATTTAATATTTATTTAATATTTATTTAATATTTATTTACTATTTATTCGCCAGCATCTACCTGCCGGAATAGACAGTTCTTACTCAAAGTCAATAAGAATGATTACATAGAATCCAAAGGGTTATGAACCCTTCCAAATCTAATAACTACCGACATACCACTTATTATGTCTGCATCATCTAGGTCGTATTGCGTATCATTGCGTGATTGCTCGTATATACTATAAGTCGATACAGTACATGCAGTACGATTAATCGTATGAATTCTCCCATGAACTCACTCGTCTGCAAGTCTCTTATGTTTTTCCCCCTTAGAAAGCAGGGGATCGTTGCCGTAGTATGATCATCACATCGGCATTATCCGAAAATCATAAGATCATATTTGTAATTCTCATGACTTCTAGATACTCGTACTCTTCCTCTTCCTCTCACTCTCACTCTCACTCTTCATCAGATCATCAAGATTGTTGATTGGATTTCCACTCTCATTCCCATATTAAATAAATAGTAAAGGGTTGGCGTTGATCTTCCCATCCTCCGTGGGGTCGATACATTCACTAGTCAGTGCTTGATCTTGGAATGGTATCTGATTGCTACCTATCGAGATCAACAACTATAAAGAATCCCATCAAAACTTTCAATAAGCTTGGACAAGGTCTTGCAACCTTTACACAACATATCGCCGTCTTCTCATTCGTCCACTAACCAGAGTTGTTGCTCCTTTCTTTTTCTCAACTTTCCACTCCACTCTCCACTTTTCTACACCTGCCGTGTGTGGCATCTATTAAAAAATCACTACATACTTTGGTGGACCTTTCCCCAGATTTAAGTGGTTCAGGGACTCTTTCACACACCTGGACAAGATAATCTTGCATACACTTGGTGGATTTCTTGTACGCTGCGCCAATCCAATCGCTGAGGCTTCTCAGAAGTATGCATATCTACTTCATATACTTTCTCTCGGATGATGTGTTAAGCTTTCTTGTCAATTTCTGGGCTGTTGCTATCAAAAGCATTGTCCGTGATGACGAATGATCGTCGTTTTTCATATAGAGAGTAAACGCCGAAAGAAAGGCATGGAAACCTCTGAAGGGTCATCACACATTTATCGAATTTATTGAAACAACAACAAGGGAAATCGACTCCTCAATTCATATATATCAGCCAGAGATTCCATTCGATCTTCAAGATCATCAAAGGCCCCCAAGAAGATCAACGTCGAATTCGTCAATGATTGCCATCTTCCGAGACAACCGCAAGCTTTGAGTGGAGGCCAAGCGACAATTGAATGTTGTGACGAATCAATTGTGTCCACTTGGAAGCCACCCGAAGTTCAAAAATGCGAGGTCAGAAACCCCTCTAAAGTTGTGCTATGGCTTCTGATTGCAGGAATTCAACATCGATGAATGGAAGCTTCCATTTTTAACATGCAAACTTCGATTCCTCGATTCCTCAATCCCTCATTTTCTCGTGGTTCAACAAAGGCACTTTACAGCCATCCAATCATTACTTTGAAGTATGATACTTGTGCCGAAAAGGTAGCAAATCTTTTCAAAAAGGGGATGGAATTTAGATGAAGTCATCAATGTTGTCTCAACTAGATAATCTCAAGTACAACGACATGATCAGTTATGATTCTCGGCGATCCATTATCCTGTCCGAGTTGAAATGGAAAGAAAGGGAGGCTTCTTTGTGTGTTACTGGTATTCTGTTCAGTCACGTGATATAACCATCGAGCATCCGCATGACCTGACACTGACCAATATTCTTTATCTGCATATCTTTTTGTTCCCGACATTGAACCTAAAGGAAACGGTTATACTTTCATGCCAAGTGTTCCACGTAAAAGAAAGTTCTTGCGGACCCGGAAAGATAGATATCTCTGGTATCAGTATTCGGACCATCGGTACGTGGGCATGTATCCGAATCCAGCCCAATGGAGTCGAGCGCATTATAAAGAATCCAGTATTGGACTATTAAGATCATCGTATGAGCTTCGTTTGTTTTATTGAGTTTGACCGACAAAGAACTTAAACCTTACGTCTCAAGGGTCTCGTTGAACACTCCCTCTCGAGGCATGAGGCTTCGTGGCTTCTTGGTTAGTTTTATCTTATGCGTAAAAGAGTTTGAGTCATGCTTATATTCACATAACGTTCCCTCATATTTTTTTCATATGGAATGACTTGATTCTAGTGTAAAGTCATCAGTGTCAACTTGGCAATATGGCCTCTGAGATTATACTTCCAGGGCCAAGTGATAGGGATTTGTGTGCTCAAAAGTCTTCAACACAAATGGGGTTTCTCTTCTTCCACATTTTGGTATCCTCAAAATGCAGACCTCAACCAAAATCTTTTTGCTTAAAATATTCAACATTTTTAAGGTGGCTACGTGAAATTCACGTAATTTACCATCGAACTTTTCAAAAGCAAATCATTCCTAATCCCGAACCTATCCTGTTAGAATTGACGATCACGATGAATCGCATCTTACAAGCTCGAGAGAATGGATTACAAAGCTGCATTGACAGCAGGATCCCAAACAAAGTTCCCCAAACTTAATGTTCAACTAAATTCACAAGATGCCATGCCATATCTTACCCCGCATTACTACTGGGCAGTCAATGCTGAAAGTTCTAGGTATTGATTTCACACCTTCCTCTATTCGCTGGCCGTTGAACATCCAGAATTAAGACGCAGGGAATAATCAGAATTAGTAACTAATCAAAAGTTCTCTCTCGGTCTGGTCCTAGGATGTATGCACTGCAGTCCACGTATATTATTGATCCCAAAATCAAGAACTACCTCCTGTTGGACTGGAGACTGAATAATAATAGCCCTTGACTACTTTTCTCTTATGAGTTAGACCTCTTTCGTCCGGGGATCAGTATAAATTGTGGTGCACACCAAGAAATTCGGTGAGTAGGGTAGTCATCAAAAAATATCGGGGCTTTATGTTGAAATTTATTCTGCTTTGTATACTTTCCCCCTTCAAGTTGGTTGATGCGATGTAATCTCTAAATGCAAGTTGTGTGAATTGTATCTAAGATCTATTTACTTGGGATAATCAAAGAAAGAACAACATTTAGTGATATCAAGAAAATAGAGATCCCATTTCAATGTGAAGAAATCCCCCTCTTCAGTCTCCCGCTCCGAAAGAAAATCCAACATCCACCACAAAACCATCAGTTGGCAAACAATGAAAAGGCGATCTATAAAACTCGAAGAAAGAAAGTCAATCATGACAAGAAATCGAAAAGCTTGAACAAAATAAAGCAAATCCATATTGCATTATCAGATCTCTCTCTCGTTCTCTCGATACCAACTCAACAAAACACAATGTCGGGGCAATGACCCAGTCCAGCATTTCACGAAAATATCCGTCCGTATACAACGCAAGATATACACTCTGTTCTGCGATACTATATCCAAAACCCCCGTCATCATCATCATCTTCTTCTTCTTCTTCTTCTTCTTCTTCTTCCTGCAAGAAATCGACGACTTCCTTCAATCAGCAATAGAAAAACTCCCGTTTTTGTCTGATTCTTTGAGCATGGATGCATAGATGGCGAATCGTACGCATTGTGAAATATATATAAATAGATAGATATGCACATATGCATTCAAGGTGAACATTGAACTCTCACAAGTACTTCCTAGATCGCCACTTGGAAATCCCTTGCTTGGGTGAGGTATGTACTTCCATCACTCGCGTATTTGACAATGTTTCTGATATTGTATTTCTGTCTTTCCCTTTTGTAATCTAACTCCACCACCTTGCAACTTCCACAGTAACACCCTCCTTCTCCCTCTCGGCAACCCCCCCCCTACCCCCTAAACCGCACCTCAAGTCCCAAGTCCCGTTCATCCTCACGTTCCACTCCACCACCAATCCCCTAATCCTCTTCTCACTCTATCTCAAAGTATAATACGCAATACGCGCAGCGATGCAGATAATATATCCAGCTACTCCAGCTGCTGCAAAGCTTTGCACGGTGAACCTAGCTCGAGATGAGACGAGAGGGTACTTGGGTGCGGAAAATGAGAGCGGAGAGATGCGGGTACAGCAGTTAGGAGAGTGATGGGGATGGGGATGGGGATGGGAATGATGGAGGGAGGAGCGAGGAGGAATCAAGTTCGTATTGGTAGTGCGCGGAGTGGAGTGGAGTGGAATAGGTGGGTGGGTGGGTGGTGTAGAGGGGGCTCTATGTGTTTTAGATTTCGATGGGGGGAGGGAGGGCATTTTTCTTTAGTTTCTTCAGTTTCTTTTTCTCTTTCTTTTTATCTTTTTATCTTTCTTTATTTCTTTCTTTCTTTTCTTTCTTTCAAGAGTGCGGTGTGTGTAATGTGATATGAAGAAATAATTAAACAAAAAAAAAAAAAAAAAGGAAGGGAAAAGGGAAAGAATATACGAGATAGATAAATGAACAAATGAACTAACTCCACGCGCTACCTAGCTAGATAGATTATCAAAATCAAATCGATATATAAAAGTTTAGAGAACTGAGCAGTAAACACACACACACACATAAATACATATATATATATATATATACACACATAAGAGTACTATACACAACTGACATGCAAGTCTCGAAACCAGCAAAACTCTTCTGTAGGATAGACCCCTCAGCTATTCCCTCATCCCCTCCATTCACTACCGTCTCGGCCACAAAACAAAAAGGAAAACACCACATGTCATTCGACGTGAGATTCATAGTCTCCAGGAGTTCGTTACATTTACTACCTCTACCTCTACCTCTACCTCTACCTCTACCACGATTACATTGCATCACATGTTCTGTGATCGAAAAGGCATTTACTAAAACCCAATCGATGGATTCGACGCTTTTAATCCCTTCTATAGAGAAAGGAAAAGAAAAGAGAAGAGAAAAGAGAAGAGAAAAGAAAGAGATGTATAACCCCCATACATTGTGTTCATACTAGAGAACACAAGGGACGGTATGGTAAACGTCGTATAGGTTCATTGCAGTGATATTGTTTTAATCTCTTCATTACCTCTATCAACATCAATTATTTGAAGCTCTTCTCACTATCATATCCGATGATACTCTGTTCCAGTGCTCCGTATTTTTTCGTCACTTAGTCAAATTTCATGTCTTAGAATACGATATCTTAAAACCGTCGCAGGCTATGCGAAAGACATTCACATAAGTCAAAACAAGACGCCATAAGTTATAATTCTCTCGACGAACCAGAATCTAAGCTAAGGTATGATGAAAACCAAGATCTGATGATACATACAAACAGCTTGATGCACGATGTAAAGTACCATATTTGGTATGCCAGTGCCTCTCAACCCATCTCAACTTCATATTTCGCAAAATTGACAATGCTTCCCAAAAGCTTCAAGGATCTCCTGCATTCTCCATTAGTGAGCATGCGAAAATGTCAAGAGCTGAAAGCATTAATTTTTTGCCGCTTGGCATGCACTCAAACTTCCTACAACCGCAAAACACATGACCGGAGATATAGCATACGAAATCTATTTCGAAATTAGTTACCATTCTTCACCGAGAAACTAACCAAACTTACCGCGAGTAATTTAGCAACCTTGTGTTGATCTTCCTCTTTAGCATCACTAACTTCGACCATTGTGATAAGTTTCACAGCCGGTGGACCCAAAGGCATAAACATCATCGAGAACCAAAGCATTGGATCTTCTCCCACCCAATTTGTATTTTTCGCCAAATAGTAAATGATTCCCGTTGAAATAACAGGCCAAATTGCGAATCTTACTGCCATAACGTAGAAAGTTGTAAACCAGGGTGTACCAGTAGGTTCCTTGCTTTTCCCCTTTTCACTAGTTTTGGTAACGGCTGAGTAGAGTGATACTCCTGCACCTACGACAGGGAGGGAGACAAAAAGAATTCCGATGTTTTCGAGAGATGCAGTGAGCCATGCTGTAAAGATTCCTCCGTCGACTGTTTCGTTGAAGAATGCTCCGTGTAAAACTGGTGACAATCCGACAATTGCACCGGCTATGGCACCAAGGAGAGGTGCGTTCAAGAAGTCGTAAAAGAAAAGTAACCACCATCGAACTCGATCACTAAGCTCAAACCATTTTCGTCTACTTATGATAGAGGAAGGGCGTCTTTCGTATGCAATTGCTCGATTTGTATCTCGTGTAGGAGGTGTCATAGTAGCCGAAGCGCGTCTCGATGGGAAAAAGGAGGTAGACCTGCTAGAAATTGCTGGTCTGTGATGGGGTGAAAGAAGGTTGGTGTGTTCGGTAGAAAAATTTAATACTTCACTATCATTTTCACTCTCGCCCTCCCTGTCTTGTTGTACTTGTGCGAGTGCAGACAAAAGATCCTCTTCATCGGGCGGGTCAATTGCAAACTCTGTATCCATCATACGAGGACCAATGGCAAATGTCAGACAGCTTGAGAGAACCGAATACACAAGGAAATGTGACTTTGCCTGTTCAACTGGATTATATCCTGTCCCTCCATCTTCTAAAAGTAATGGATTCAAAAGACCAGTTTGATCTAAAGCTTGAATCAACATCAAGGGATAACTTGTCGTATTGTTGAACATAATAGTTGCAGTAATCCAATCTGGCATCCCGAAGATAAAATGAGCACCGGCACCAATCAAGAATGATATCGTATGTGTTAAGCATGCCCACACCAAAATAACGTTGTAACGATGACCTCCTCCAGCATGTAATTCTCTGCCAATCTTGACAAATTCTAATGCGGGTAGAAAGAATTTGACTGAGATTTTGGACATCATTTTGGCAGATTTGCTATCGAGAAGCTTCATGTATACTGATAGAGCACCGTAGAATATCACTAGGAGTACAGCCATGCTTGCTTGAAATGCTGCCACGAGAGATACTGTGAGACTTGAGGCCATGATTCGAGGATTGAGCGATAGGAATTGAAGAAAAGATCATACATGTGAGTGTGTCTTACGTTTAAACTTGAAAGACTTTTGAAATGAAAAACTTTCGTCCTACACGTAATCTTCTAGGGAGGTCCGAATTAGGAAATAGCAAACCCGAATCTGGTGATCACACTTCAGATCACCTACCTATTCACGACTACTATATGAATATATTGCGCATCGCGACTTCCATTACAAGGACGGGCCCTCAACCATTGCGTCAAGCCTTTGCTTCCGCAGAAACAGCTTTGTGCGATAGAGTCAAGTAAGCTGACGTCTTTTGCTAGTAGTTTTGATTGTAACGTAAAGGTGTTGGTGATATCTGCTTTTGAAAGAAGAGAGCATGTGAAGAAAGGAGAAGCTGGCCTAGACTTTATACAAGTCGACATATCCCATCACTTGAAGTGAACCAACCATAAAATCTGAGAATTGGCTTTGACAATCAAGTAGTAGAAGTTATTTTCATCAAGATCAAATCACTTAGTAAAATATGAATGTTGTTGGATCGATAGTTATTAGACATGACAATCGAACTTCATTACGGACTACGTGCGGACCAAAGTGTACGAAGTATTGATGAGGGCAGAAAATTGTTTCTGGTAGTCTTGGGAATCCCGGGAATTTGGGGGGGGGGGGGGGGAATCCTTTTGGCGGTTTTGGGAATCCTACCCAAAACATTCTCCCAGGCCGAGACATGCAACAAAAAAAACTTGATCACGTGTGTGGGGGCATTTTGTCCAATCAAATTCATGGGGCAGTTTCATAGGTCTCTGCGAAAACTTCAACGTCGACTTTATCAACATTTCGCGATCGATGGCTGGATTCAATTGAATTTCACTGACCAGCAATGCTTCTTTCAACCAGTCCATAGAGAATTTGAACCTCTCTCATATACTGGAAGATTCCGATTTGTTCAAAGTAGGTATTTCGCCATCGCTTTGTTCCACTCCTTCTAGCTCTAGGGATAATACTGGTACTAAGATACCTCGATGTTTGACCATTCCTTGTGCGGTGCATTCATGATTTTAATCACTGGCCATCTCAATATGACCATACTATACGGTTCGGCTTCATAGCTTACACTGCAGGATCATTCAGGCAACCAACAAAGAATCTCGAGATATGATGATTCCCTTTCATCAAAAATGGCCAAATTGGAGATGATGCCGCCAGATGATTGTCACTTGATGAATAGTTTCGAACTTATAGCACATATGATTTGTTGAATGCATTAAGGCGCTATATCCAATTCAACCGCAGTAGGATTTCTTCTTGTTGTCTCATCCCCAGTCAGAATTCCGGACTTCAAATCTGAATTTCCTTTCATTACCGAGGTAGTAGAATCAAGCTCCCTAGCCTCTTTTCTATAATCATAAAGTTCGTGTATTCCGCCGTTGTTGGCAACAGGTCCTGTAAAAGCTATTGATTCCCCATTGGCATCTTTCTCGCCTTTCAGTGAAGTTGATGGTTTATATCGTTTCAAGAAGATCAGAGCAATTACAATAAGGAGAATAAGAGCAAGGCCTCCAAGGACTCCTCCAACTATAGCTCCAACATTGTTTGGTGAAGCTTTCGCAGTAGTCGACTGCGCACTAGTCGACTGAGCATTAGGAGCTGATGAGGGAGTTGCGCCAACGATCGTAGAAGAATATTGCGTTGTTGGTACTTGTGATGCCGAAGCCGACGAAATTGTTGACACAGAACTGCTTGTTGGACTGATCAGATAAAAGTTGGCAGTTGGCGATGTGGCACATGTGAGATATGTATATGTTTGTTCTTCGGAAACTAATAAAGCTGTTGAACAATAAGGCATTGCGTTTGTACTACAGCAAAGTTAATCTTCAAGTGACAGGGTATTTGCTTAACAGCCAAATAATGTACATACCATTGAATTTGTGTCAGACTGGATCTCCCACAACCGGTAGAGCAAGTACCATCGTCGACACAGTAGCCAACAAAATCACAATTGGTAGCTTCGACTATAGTGTTTGGGCAAAAGCCCCATAAATTATTGACAGTATCTTCGCGACAAGCATATCCGGGTTCAGCTGTCCGAGGAATTTCAACGTCACCATTTGAATATCCGCATAGTGAAGCAAATGACGTCGTTTGACGGGCTCTCAATTGAACTGGCACACTTGAAACGGTTGTATGAAGTGGAGGTTCAGGTATAGTGATTGCTTCGCTTTTGATAAGGAAGAGGGAAAGAATGAATAAATTCGTCATTTCTAATAGTTAAAACTGCGAAATCACGAAAATCACGAAAATCTCTAACCTTCAAAAGACAATGGGAGAAGCACATTTCTCGAGTATCTTCGAACACCAGTGTTCGATAATAAAGACTTTCCCGCCTTCTGATATGTACGTGTGCGGCGAGAGCACTCAATGCAACGTGATGGGACGATCTTTAATCTGCATTACAAATTGGCACTGCTCTTAAATCTGACATGCAGATTAGCTCCACAACTAAAGTTTAGACCCTGGATAATATTGATAACCGGACAGCTGTTATCGGCGGGTTTGAATTCCGTACCAAAGTTGAAGCTTCCAGTACCATGACAAGACATCAAACCCAAGCTTCGTCAGAGTTCACAAATTCTCAGTCGTTGGCATTGTTTTATTACTAGAATGGCAAGCAAGGGTCTCCACTTTTATTAGCAACAATCCAAAATTATAAACACCAGTACAGAGAATTGGCTAGTCAAAAAAGATGAATATTCGAATGCGGAAAGACTTCAATAGTTTAATCTATGGGGAGCTGGTCATTTTTGGACTAGAACCTCATTGCATCGCACAATTGCATCCAATCACTATTCTGGTAAGATACAATTTGGCCCCCGCAGAATCACTGCAACGCCGCGTAATTAATCATGATAATGAAAACAATGGCTTGTCTGCGCGCTTCGTGCGCTTTATCTTTCTAGTATTTGATCGGTACTTGATATGATGTGCCTGATGTTGAGTCATATTTTACCCCTCATATCCTGATCGATATAAACTTTTTCTAAGATTTTATATCTCTCGGTTGTTTTTATCTGGTATCGTGCGAGCTGTGGTAAAAAAAATTAAGTATGTCTATTCAGAATGTATTGTTGGATTGCTATTCCCGTCATTGTTGTCGTCATGTACGATTGAACGGATTTGTAGAGGCTGCTTCACCTCATTTGCTTATATTCTTCGCCATGGACAGGTGATTGAAAAATTTCCATGTAAGGGGCGTCGAACAGGTGAGAGATAGTAGGAAGCTACGACGGAAGCTACCACTAGCTCACACTTAAATCACAACCTTATCATATCTACATATTCTTCTCTCCCCTCCCCCCTTTTCTACCCCGCGGAATATACATCTACGAACCACTCTACGCAACGTCCATGAAAGATGCGAAACTGTCTAAAGATGCCAAAAGAATATGCTATGTGCAGCACGAATGATCCTGCCTGGGTGTTTATACAGACGAAATGGAAAGTTCATATCATTTATACATAAGTTATGTATTTATTGTAGACTATTCGGCCTGTGCTCGAAAAGCCAAAAAAAAGTGGGGTTTCACTTGCTATCTACAAGCCCCTCGTTCGCCCCGCTTCGCTGTTCTTCGCGAAAAAAAATCACACTGTGGAGATCAGTAGATGTGTTATACAAGCTCGCACTCATACCTTCTTGTATCTAGATGCTGAAATAACAATGGGTGATGAGGAGCTCATGTGGTTTCGTGTGATTGGGACAGCTTTTCTGAAATTGCACCAAGACCAATAGTAGGCAGTGTGGTTTTAAGGCAATTAGATTTGAGTGTTTAGGGGCAATTTTGTGTTGTGTACATTATTATCTAAAGTGATAATATAATTAGGGAAAATGCGAAGGGTAGTTAAAAGGGAGCGGCTTGGGATTGACAACTTCGAAGATTGATTGACAGTGAAGTTTCACTGGTATTGGATTACCTGAGGTATAAGTGTCAATCACGGCAATAATAAAGCACTTCCACACATTTTGAGGTATTGAAAGCAAGACCGGACACAAAGCGAATCCCAAATTTCCATAGTAGCTGTTTCGTGGAAAAATTTTTGGGACTTTGCATTACTTCAAGCTGGGAAACGATCTTTATATAACTCGCTATGGATTTATTTGGCTGTGATCACATCACCTAAGAGTTATGCTTCAGTATTTACCCTGTATCAATTCACTCAGTCTCATCTTCCTATTATTCAAAACGTTCAGTTATATCTCTCGATGATCATCATGGAAAAGGAAAACTAGTGTTACAAAACCTGCGCTGAATATTTTCCTCTATCCTTCAAATCTACAATACTGACGTACCGAGACACACGATTAAGGTGAATTATCACCCCGTATTCAATTTCACTAGGATCTAATAATACCGATAGCGCACAAGATGTTATTTTCAGCTAGCTGAGCCCGAAATTTTGGGTCGTTTATTGTTATCATCAGAAGTATTGATATGATCAGAGGCAATGAGCATCATAAGTTTGATATTTGATAACGGAAAGTGGTCTTGTTTAGCGATATCTTGAGACTTACCAATAGTAAAATACTTGTGAAAATAAGATACAGATTAAAACTTTATCAAATCAGCAGGAAACTGCTTATTTAATTGGAATATCTGCTTGGTCATAGACCTGTGGTGGAGTTGCCACAATGGTTTCGATCTATGACGAAATTGAAGGATGTAGACGGTCTTTAAATAGGTAACCCTTGATCTCAGACCTGGATCGCTGGTATTGTAGACTAGCTCATATCGACCCACTAGATCAAACCTAATGTACTTGTTTGTATTCCATACATGCATATAATTCACCAGCCCTGTCCTATTACCCATCAAATCATCTTCCTGCCTTTCCCAATAGTATATAAAATCCCAAAAGATCGTTCACCCCGTTCGAAGTTTCTCTCTAACTTCTCTTCGCTTTATGACTTCCTACTTATTTGGAGGTTGCTCAACCTTCCTTGCAGCCGTAAATCTCGAGGCTAATACAGCTTCCAGAAAACAGAATCATTTTCTGTTCTGCTCCCCGTGGCAAGCAGAATTATTTTCCTAGTTTAGAAGGTTCACCAAATGTTTAGATATCCTATCCATCTAGTTTGATTATAACCAAGAGTTCGAGGGATTAGATACTCGAGTATACGTGGAAGGAAAAGAGATATTGACAATGATGAGGGATTCGGCGATAATAATCGTATCATCTGTCTTTTAATGATAGCAAAAAATCAACCCATGGAAATTCCGGAGGAAATCAACCCCTGATCTCGTCTCTCATATCAAAGAAGAAGCAATATTTCTAATTCTCACCTTCAAACCCGAATTACTATCTTCCAGTTTTGACATCTCTCGCCGCCGACGGAGAAAAATCCCCAGTATCCAGTTGGCAAAGGGCAGGCGAAACCTTTACAGTAATACAGTTTTCAGAATACACAATAGCCACTTCTTAAATACCATAGAATGGCAAATCTCAGAGAAAATCGGATTCTTTTTTTGTACGAGGAGAGAATGTCCTGCGCGCTCGAGTAAATTTCATAGCAGAGCTTGTAGAAGACTGCTATAATGGTGATTAAGCCATTTGTATGATTCACGAATCCAAAGATATTCATGAGCTCCACAGCAAAATTCTCCTCTAAAACGTCGGCAAGGTGGGATATTTAAGAGACCACCGATTCGGAAGTAAAACACCATTGCAATTAACAGAATGAATGATCTCACACATGAACAGAATCACTCGAGATCCATCTGTTTAGTTTTATACTATGTTGTGTTCTGAGTCGTACGAAAATAAATATGTATTTTACATTCTATATCTCTTTTTTTAAGTGGTCTGATAATATACATGTGTTAAAAGATAGCATCAATCATCAATCATCGACGACAAAATTCTAGTCCCAACAAGAACAAACATCAAAGTCACCCGAGTAGTACCAAATACATCGCCTCGCGTTTCCCATTCCTCAGATCTCAGACAAAAAATCATATGTCAAATAGAACTGAATATCTGAGTCGACACTGCGAGAAGTAAGACTACCTTTGTGTCTCAGGAAATATTGTAGGTTTGTGTAATGATACTAGAACTCGAGGTCGCGGGGATTTAAAGTTAGTAACAATACCATGGGAGAAAACTTACCCAAGGGCCAGGATTCAAAACGTATAGAGATAACTGGAAATTATCCGCAAGTGAATTTATTCACCTCGACCCATTCCTCCTCTCCTTGTTCTACACCCAACCTCGATTCCACCTCGATAACTAGATAGTCGAGCCATAGCCCAGATATATGTCTCTATTACCTCCCAAAGCTCGGGTACTTTATAAATAAACATCTCTCCCCTCATTACTACTTAGCCATCTCTCCAAGGCGATACCAACCCGATATTTCCGGCTGAAAAGTATGGTATTTATCTTCTGTGGATATACTCGTATGAGTCAATGGATCTTCACCATCTAACTTGAGGAGTTTTTGATGGATGGATGGGGGGGTTTTTTTTTTTGAGCTGAGGGAGTGGTGAAGTGCTCGAGAAAGTCGATGTGTGGATTTCGAGATGTGATGTGATGGGATGGCAAAGAAAATGTAAATGTAAATCTCATTTGAGTATAATGACAGTAACCACGACGATGTAGGGTGTGAACGTCTCGTTCCTCCATGTGTATCATATAGGTAGATAGGTTGGAGAAATGCGTGGGAATGAATACGCAGATACTCGTATCTGAGACGAAGAAAGAAAGAAAGAAAGAAAGAAAGAAAGAGAGGCAGTTTCACTCGAGACTTCTGATGAGTATATGTAAATAGCAATCCATCCAGCCACAGCAACAAGCGCCTACAAATCAATCAAGAACATGGACATCCTTCACAAAGAATAAGCAGAAAATTAATAACAACGTATTTCATATTCGAATTCTTATTTTTCTCTATTTATCTTTCTCATCTACTGCTCATGCCATATGCATTCACCAGCACCACCACAAAAAACACCAACCGCACCACAAAAACTATGCACAACTAAAGGTATAAAAGCGTCTCATCGAGAAAAGAATTTTCTATCCAATCCCATCATCTCCCTTCAAGATTCTCAAGCCGATCAGCGGCGAGTATACAACAAAAAAGGTGGTTTAAATATTGTTCCATGCCAATGACCGCCAATGCAAATCAAGCCACCCATCCATAAATCAAAAATCAAAAATCAAAAAGGATCCAAATCAATCAAATCTTGGTTATCCGTATCTATACCAATTCCATAACACGTATTCGATATTGTGAATAATCATTGTGATATGACCAGTATTCATAATAGAGAGTATGTGTTCCAATCATCACAAGTGACAATATCGCAGCATACGCATGGACTGAACGTGTCGGAATCTCGAGGTATTGACAGAGAGAGTAACCAAGAAAGAAGATGGATCGAAAAAAGAACTCCAGGTAACGAATCAAAGATATGTGTGAGGGTATATTTTAATCGTTAATCGGGGGTATTCGTGCTCCGTCGAAAAGAGAAGCCAAGATCAATAAAAAGTGAACAAGAATTTTTTTTCAGGCGTGAGAAATAAATCAAAAAAGAACAAAAAAGGTATCGTCAAGCCGTAAAAGGGGGGTTTCGTAAAAAAAAAAAAAAAAGAAGTCTGAAGAGTAAATTGAGGTGAGGAGATGTCGCATCGAAGATTTCGTGGGTGTGAAGGTTTGTTTGTTTCTTTCCTTGAGAAGATGAAGAGAGGGTATTCTTGGAAACGCATTCCTGAGAGAGATCTAGATGCCATAGGGCAGGAATGACGATCAATCAAGTACATGATCGGCGCCGTCTAGATGGACCCGCATTCTTTGTCTCATCATTTGTTTGTTTACAGCAACGCTACAACAGCCATGATAAACAATCCCATTACACCATAGCTTGCTTGAGCATTTGAAGATGCACCGGAGAAGTTGGTTGGTAGAGGAGAGATTGATGCGCCAATTCTTGAGGTGGTGGATGCGGTGATGGTTCCAACGGATCCGGTAGGCGCAATGGCAGAGGTGTTGTAGGTGGAGTAGGTGGAGGTGACGGATGCGACGACTTCAGATACTGTCATGGTGCGAGTGTGGGTGGATGTGGATGTGAAGGTTGTGGTGGAGGTAACTGATTGTGCGCATACGCATGCGACAAAAAGGGAGAGCAACAATGCTGTGAGACCGTGGAACTGCATTGTGTATGTGGTTGTTTGTGAAAAGTTCTTGAGTATAGATTTTTGAATTTATTGACAAGAAAGTAATTGCGTGAGAGGAATGTGTGTTATAGTTTTGGAGGATCGAAACCAACGTTAAATAGATTCGAGTGGTCGTTGGTGGGTAGTTGCGTGGAGGCAGATGTATATCAAAAAGATATTGATCAAAGCGTAGATAATGTTTGATATTGTTTCGAAAGTGGAGTGTTTTAGGTCAATAGACTCAAACCTTGAACAATGGCTAGGTAGAAAGGATATTGTATTTGGTGAATGGGTAGGTATCGAATGATGGTGAGTGAATCTGATAGATGTCTAGAGTATGTTTTCTTGAAATATACTTTGGATGATTGTAGACTTTGCCAACGAAGTCTGATTGAGTTGTCTGGAGCAAGCTGCAGGTATTGGGATAATGAAGGTGTGTGTTGTTAGAAGAGAGAGAAGAAGGAAGAAGAAGTATTGGGGCGCAAGACGAAGAAGATATCTGAGCGAGCGCGAGCGGTCGAGTAGAAGTGGATCTTCGTTTTTCCCTACCAAAGCTGGCTCGTGATTGGATTGGGGGGTAGATTGACAACGGTATGTTTTTTCCTCTTTTTCTTCCCACGTTGGAATCGGTGGATTTCGCAGGTTGACTAGGGGAACTAGAGAAGCTTGGTCCGGTTGATAATTTAAGTGCATGCTTGACTTGCCTGACTTGCTTGATATGCTTGACAAATGAGTGGAAAATGGTCCATAGTACCACAGATGATCCTAGAACACATCAATCCAGATTCCAATCGTTATATCCAAAAGAGGGAATCCATAAGATCTCCCACGGTAATACACCGCAATGGAAGATATAAAGTTGGATTGATAATATAAAATTTAATCTAAGCGATCTAATCAAGTGACTCTTTTCTCCTATTGTTAATATCAACAGAATGGGGGGAAATCTAACATGAACAAGGAAGAGGTAGGTTTCTGTCATACAATTATACAAATGAAATAAGATGAAGTCTGTTCTGTTGAACATTAACAATCTCCGGATTTTGAGTTGGCCCGTTAAGTTTGTACGGTGTATGTATACGGGAGTACCGCTACACCGTATCTTCTCATCTCCATGGCTAATCGTCATCTTTCATTTCATTTCCTTTTTGACTTTGAACATTCTTGAATCGTGATTTGTAAAGGGCATCGCCCGGCACGCTGAAAGAAAGAGGAAAGTCTTGCTTCTGTTGACTTATATCTTCGTATCACCTCAAACTTCAATCTTTGCACGTTCTAAAACATCAAGCAGTGCTAAGCTTCACTTCTGTTACACTTCATTCACATGTAATGAGTCCAATAGAGAGAGTCAAGACTGAACAGTCCAGAGTCCAGATGCAAAAAGTCAAGACAGGATCGAAAGCGTGTTTCCGTTAGTTAGTCAGTTCATCCTTACTGTAACAGCGTCCGGTTCGTCGAGTTCAAAAAGCTAAAGCTAATCCCCACAAACAGCCGTAATCTTAAATTTGAGCGTGAAGGACAAGGATATGACCAAGGATGCGACAAGGATTCAATATACAAGTAGTAAGGATCATTTTGAGACAAATCTCGTTTTATAGGCGCTTCGGAAAACAAGCGAAATTTAATTGGATCCCTTTGGAAAAACCGGTACCTGAATTAACCTGAATTGGCGGTTAATTCATGGTTAACGGTTAATTTGTGGTGAAAACTTCCAATAGAATTTCAGCCTTAGAAGTTAGAATTAATTGTACCTGACTAGAATACCTGACTAGAGTAGAGTGAAGAATGAAAATTCAATTAAAAGCATTTTCATGGTGCATATTGACGTGATTGACCCGACTCACGACTCAACGTGTACCGTACCGTATCGTACCTTACCTAGTCGAATCTACTGTACTCGGCTCACCGGCGACAAGACGACAACACAACAATACATTGCATAGAATCGATAAAAGAACCGTAAAAAAAAACACGTGAAGATCATTCATTGGTGCAATTCTTTTTCCTTTCTTCACTCCTAGCGAATTTTAGGAAAGAATCCGACTCACGCAGTTCATGTTCTTCAGATGCCGTACATTAGGAAGAATTTTTCGTAGAAGGAAAAAGAAAATCTCATGACTCTCGACTCTTGACTGCTAGGTAGTAGGTATGCACGGTAGGTATGCACGGTAGGTATTCTTTCTGTCATCTTCCTGCGTACAATTCTTAGATCTACTACCCACCTCACTTCTGCACCACGTGTGTAAGCCAAAAATGCTCCTTCCCGTCGGTCTCTTGCATCCAATTCAAATGATTCCTTTACACCGCAGCAAGAGAAAATTTACGATATTCAAATAGTAGCATTTCCCTCCAAATTCCTACATGCTACTACCAATTCATGTTATTCATCAGTTGCTACATTTCAACCTTCATCTCAGCCTCTTCCTAAATCTATATTTATGAGATGAGATGAAACGAGATGAGATAAGATGCCATCAATTTGGAGTGGTTAAACGTTACCATACTCAGGGTACCAACTCTCCCCGAATGCACTGCTGCAGCCTTGAAGATCCTTTCGACTTTATCCCAAAGATCCCTTATTGGTTGAAGAGCGGTCGAGTGGAGATCTCAATCCAACCTTGGAGTTGGAATCCCCTCACCTCACCAATTACTCGAAAATCCTCTTCCTGAATTTGTTGACCTCCAAATCCATTACGCGAAGCAAAAAGAATATGTTCTATACTCACTAATCAATCCGTTTTGGAGAATCTATTCCTATTGAGGATTAAAAAAAAATGCTATTCTTACAACTCTCAAGGTGAAGCTCGAAATTGGCGAATAACATTATTTTTCCTGTCCTTCTAATCCATGCTGCGCCATGTGTTTCTTTCATTTCTCTACATGCTCGAAACAAGCCTTTACAACACTTTTTGCGCATTTCTAAAATGTTCCTTGCTTGGTGCCAAACTCCACCATCCAATCCTTTCACATCATCTCTTCCTTCCTCAGATCAGACAATATTGTCGTAATGAGGGGTCGTCCAACTTGAGACCACATTGCACAAAGCGTGTGGTTGCTCAAACGTATGCTGTATCGGAAGTTTTCGCGCTCATTCATCAAACCATCTTAGGTTGAGATGAATTTACGAGACTGATTTGCTATTCTTGCATCTGTTGTACTCATTCCTCTTTGTAGCATCACTTGCTTCTCATTTGAAATTCCTGGCATGATTGTTAATATGGAAATTTACTATTCAACCTCGTCATATGTCATGCCTTCAATTGCATTCATCCATGGAGTCATGGAAAGAAAAATCCCCTCAATAGGTGGGATGAACCCTCGATGTCTCACAATGTTTGATCTACAGATCGGACGAAAACAGTTCGATTCGTTTCCTCAATATGGAGTTGTGTTCCCGAGAATGCAGTTATTCTCACGTGATGTGTTTTACATTAATGGAGATGACGACGAACATTGCAAATGTTTACTCGAGCTTTTACTAGTTAAACGTGGGGTATGAAGCAGCATAAGATCTCATCTTGTACGTTATATATACTGAAATGTAAAATTGTCTTGATTTTTATGCAGAAAGTGAAGCTTAGCCAATGAAATTGCTGCTGTCATTTTCGTGCTAAATCATAATTCCTGACAAGGGATTATTCAGTATTCGATACTGTCTCTGTTGCCAGCATGGAACAAGGGAATTCTTCTACAGAAACACAATGGCATTGTACTGAGCTTGTACTTGCGATTGTTCACCGAAAGTGAAGCAATTTCACATCTGAACAGGACACTTTTGTTTGCATAGAAGCTGCAGAGTTCCTTCGAGGTAATTCCAGTAAATCACTTTCAATTCACATAGCAACAACATTCACTTATTCAAACAAACGCAGTGTCAGATTTACTTGGTCATCAATCAAACTCACTTAGTAAACCTAAAACTTGTCATGATGTGTAACAGAATTAAGAAATCCAGTCAAATGGCCAGCGGCTTGACTTGTATTTGTGCTTCATGCGGAAAACATCTACGAGACAAGCACTCTCTGAATCTCCACAGACTAGCTAAACATACAAGTGAATTTTATCCATGTTCGAAGTGTGACGAGCACTTCTTCCAGAAAATTGATCTCAACAAACACGTCGAGCAGATGCATAAAGAGATCAAACCCAAATGTGTAGAGTGCGAGCGCACCTTCGCCAGTGCGATGACTTACAGCGTCCATAAGAATAGTTACCATGGAACCTTTCCATGCTCTTATACTGGTTGTAAAATCAAAGCAAGTACTTTGAAAAATCTCAACAGGCACATTGATGTGTATCATGTTCGTAAATTCCCATGCAAAATTTGCGAAACGTCTTTCGGGTGCAGATCTAACCTTGTTATACACATGGATGTTGCTCATGCAGATCGCAGCTGCAGCTGCCCTGTTGAAGGTTGTGATGCCAAATTCGCCCATCCTGTTAATTTGAGAGCTCATACTGTACGCGTCCACGAGATCAAATTTCACCCGAAAACTGTTTGCAAGTTATGTGGACATGACTTCAAAGGCTTCGGGGGCGCTCTTAAAAATCACATGAAAACCGTTCACTGGCTGGACTCATTCAAAGCAAAGTTTGGAAAGCCTCAGAAAGAGGGAGAAAATGAAGATGTCCCTGAAGGTCAATTTACTCCCATGAAACTTGCCATAAGAAGCGACGCCTAAGCTCGTATGGGACGATGACAGTCCTGCTTGCAATATCAGTATATGAACATACAAGAACACAATGGTAACATCTTCCCTCTTTCATTTGTAATGCAACATGAGAATACTTTTCATTATTTCATTTGTTTTAGGATGCCCTAGGATTTTTCATTTCTATTCATTTCAGAAACCCAGAAACAAAACAAAACGAAAAACCCCTCCTTAAAAAAACGAACCCCCCCCCCGAAATCAAAGTTTTATTCTTTTCAATATTTTCCCCTTTCTTTCATATGTGTTGCTATTTAATGTTTCGAGTGAAACTTCAATAATGTGAAATCGAGTATGAGTATACATTGTAAGTGCTCTCTACTTCGTACCCAAGTTTTCCTTCTTATCCTTTTCTAATCCCCCTGACTCGCTTGATCTTCTCCTAAACCTCGTATTTTCCATCAGATTGAGACTGCTGTAGGATTCAACACACTTGAATATGTGCAGTCAGATCCGATGGGGCTGTAGCCAGTCGTATGTGCTGGCAATCCCCTCTTATATTTTTCTAAGTCCCACTGTAGATATAAATTTACGCAAGTGCTGTTACCTGTAGGTCTACCGAGGTGCTAGGAGGGAACGGCTTGGAGGACTTTGGGAGTGAGATATTTTGAGTACTTGATAAGAGTTGGGGGTGTGTGAATGATGCAGAATATGTGTATACTATTTGAATTCTGTATTTATCGGGTTTGGTTTCTGAAAGTTTTATTAATTCATTTATGTATTGTGATTTTTAGATGTACTTTATAGAGTGTTTGGTTGTATGTATATGTATACTTCAAGTGGATCTCTGTGTTTTTCAAATAAAGGTGTATTGCTATTGCGTGATATTAGGGGCCGAGGAAAGAAAAAGGTTGTAAAATGAATATCGGATCATTTGCACTGTCAGATCTTATCGGTCAACTGCTTTTTCCTGCGTGAATGGTTACATCAATCATAATGAACGTTTTGAATTATAAAAACTATTTCATGCAGAAATTTTTAGATAAAATGAGATTTCAATTATGCGTCCGTAATATTTTCAGGAATTAGCTATAGAAGTGTATACGGAATTTTTTGGCTGTAATTACTTTTTTCACCTTCGATATTTCGTGATTAAAGGGAGGCATTAAATAATTGCTTTCATGGAATTATTAATCAGAGTATACTCTATTCATTATATCAAATAGTATTATACGACTGGTCATGATATGACAACACTAGTAAAGATACTTTCCCCATCTGCTAAAAATGTAGAGCAGATATTTATATTACAAAGATCTCCTTGCTAATTACAGGGGAAATACGGGCACCATACTTTCCTCCGCTTCTGCAGACGATCCCAACACTGGACTTTCTACCTTTTCCTCTGGCAATTTCCTGTCCGGCCTTATCCACGCGATAGTATCTACCGGAAAAGCCCAAGACTTTGGATCCTTCGGATCTCCATTTTCCAAAATTATACATCCCATCGCTATCGTCAGGGACATTGGTTTTACCGGAATCGCACCGGGCCAATTCATCCCCTGTGTGAGCGGATTTGGAATTCCTGTTTGTTGAGCCAAATGCGTTTTGTCCCATGGAATATTCACTGCCCTCCACGGATGATTCACCCCTTCGAAATCCATCGGCCTCACGGTCGCCTCATCAGGTAATGAATGTATTGTATTATTAACCGTCGGAAGTGTGTATTTGAAATCCGCATGCCGAAAATCCCCCATGTTGAGCATGAGCGGCTCGTACATCTGCCAGAGGGGCAGCAGATTCGCGTCGGGATAATCTTTAAACTTTTCGGGCACGGTACTAATTGAAAGCCGGATGAGTACATGCGGACGGTTAAACTCGCCGCGGAGGGTGGGCGCATATTGGCGTTCCGATAGCTCGCTTTGATAGCCGAGGAAATTCACCCCTTGGCCCTCGGGTCGAAATGTGAATATGACGAGGAGGATGCCGTAGATGTCGGCGGTGACCTGCTGGATGTCGTCGTGTCGGATGGCGCAGTAGGGGATTCCGAGACGCTCTTTAATATTGAGGTTGTTGTGGCCTTTGCGCTTCTCGTTCAGGCCCCGGTAGAGCGTATGTCGGGGGTGTTTGGGGGTGTTTAGTACTTGTTGGAATACGAGGCGGTGTTGGGCTTTTACTTGCGGCCAGAGTTCCCAGTTGCCGAAGATGGCCCAGGCCACTAGAGTTGTATTAGTATTCTCCCTTATTTTCTTTTGTTTTCTTGAGGGAGAGAGAGAGAGAGAGAGAGAGAGAGAGAGAAGTTAAGGAGGTTATATAATTACCCGCTCTCCAATACGAATTCGACACCAGCCAAATCAAACTATGCGGACCCTTATACTGTTCATCGGCCGGATAGCTGCGCACAACATTAAATACCGTATTCTCAATCAACGGAAAGCCCTTAATTCCAATCTCGGTAAAGGGATTTAATTTCACGCCCCTCACTGTCGGGGTGAAGAGTTGATACTCGTCCATGGTTTCATGGAGTCGCTGATCAGGAAGCTCCTCGATATCCTTCAGGGGCATCACGGGGAGTGGAGGAACTTGCTGGTCGAAGAATGAGCAGAGCCATCGGATCACGTTGAAGGGTGTGAGTTTATCGGGTTCTTCGCGGCCGACTTGGAGGGGAATGTAGTCGCTTATGTCGGCGCCGGTGGGGGGGCGCTGGAACATATCGCGGCTGTCAAATGTGTGGTGGGGTTCGTATTCTAGGGACATTCTGGAGACGTTTGTGGATGAACGGGGAAAATGTGAGGTTTGGATGAAAATTAATCATTGTACTTGCTTGTTGTCGAATGCTTGAACTATGCTTAGTTTCTTGGGATAAAGCGGTCTTTGTTGTTTGGGGGATGGTGCTTGAGCAATAAGTGTTGAACAAAGAGGAGTCCAAGTCCGGAATTGATGATGTTAGGATAAAGAATACAGGTAGTGAGTGAGAGCTTGAGGGGTGTTATTGGTTGATGTTTATGTTGTATGTTGAGAAGGTAGAGAGAAAGGGGCTTGTTTATGGAAAATCCAGTACATGGGGCCCTATGGAATTTGTACCGGGAAATTTTGTAACTAATACGCATTCAAAAACGATTTCTAGGATGACAATTCGTTCCATCATCGAATCTCAATGTTAATTGTTCGAAATTCAATAAACTTAAGGGTGAAATCGATACTTCATCCCCGCAACCTGACAAGTGTGTGGGGAATATCAGAGGTAGACGACGTATAGAATGATGATAGAATCGACACTTTTTCCCTGCAACATGACAATTTCATAGGGATAATTAGACATAGACGACGCTTAGAATCATGATACATAGGTTTTAATTCTTCTTCGAATTTTCTATCGAATGTTTTTCCAGATCTACACATCACGTTTGTTATGTTATCACTTATGGACAGCTTCCAAATTTCACTTGTCAAATAACTAGATTACTACACCCCCTTATCTAGTGATTTGAAAAAAACATAGGTATCTGCAATATTGAAATTTGAATACTATACTATACAAGATAAAAGTTCTACACGAAAATAAACATACTCCACAAAACCCATATATACTAACTCCAGCATCTCTTTGCCAAAGCATAATCCATCAACCAATACTGTTTAAACAGAGATACCCCTATGAATTCTGTATCCCTCACATCCAAGATATGTTCTCTTACCATCTAGGTGGTTTTTGTCCTCTTCCCTTACCGTGAGCCGTCTTGGGAAAAGGCTTCTTATCCGGATTCACGGGAGTTTTATCCTTCCCTTTCGGCGACTTTTTACCTGTCGGTTTTTCCGTTTCGTCATCATCACTGTCGTCATCGCTATTAAGACCGAAACCGGTGAATTTCTTTACCTTTTTTGTTCCTCCCGGTGTAAATTTATCGTTGCCCCCACCTCTCTTTTTGGTCTCTCCATGCTCCGGCTTCTTCCCCTTTCCCAATGTTCTCGAGAGATCTGCTGCTAATTCCTCATTTGTTGGCAATTTGCCCCGCTTTGGAGATGGCGTTTTTCCTACGTTGGCAAGCCATTCTTCTTCTTCTGCTTTCTTTTCCTTGGCTTCTGCTACCAACCACCACTTGATCTCTCCAGGATCATTCAGCTTTCTTGCTAACGTTTTCTCTCTTCTGAGCCCGGTTCTGACTACATCTATATCCAGAGCTCCATCTTCGGTATTGATTCCAAGAACCCGAGTCATATCCATCAATGACGGGCGTGGGATGATTGGTAGTACAATGGGTGGAGGCACAATGTTATTGCCGTGTCCACCGAAAGGTCGTGTCTTTACTCTTCCAGGGCGGGGATTGATTTTAATGCCATCTGGAAACGGAAATAGGACCTCGTTATCTTTGGGAATCAAACTTTCATAATGATTCCGATTGATGAGGTGGAAAAATACGTGCGTCGCGTTGTATTGACCAAATAGATCGATCGTTCGGGGTATCTCGTATAGTACTATAAAGAGGTTGTAGATATCGGCTGTGACGTTGAAGAGCTCGCTTGATTGCCAGGCCTGGTGAGATTTATGATTAGTCGTCGGATTAACACATTGGTCAGTACGAGTATTGACTTACATGTGGAGTACTCAACCGGTGCCACATATTCAGCTGGCCGTTAGCGTCCCCAAAAGAATTTAAATGCCAATAAAAGCTATATCGCGGATGTGCGGGATGTGTGAGCACGTAACGAAAAAACCACAAGTGACAGTACTTCGTATAGTGCCAATACATAGTCGTTCCATACAAAGCCATAGAAACTGAGATTTTTAGCAAGAGACCCGATCAATACTCTGTAACAATAATGTATCCTAGACTTACCTGAACCAAAAAAGCAATCTCCACTCGCGGGTATTTTACTCGGATAAAAGACGGTGGCATCTTCCACGAATGGTAGTTTTATCGTAATATTGTTCAAAGGCTTTCGATTGGGCATTGCCCTGACGATTGGCGGCTCGTACATGTCATCCGGGATACTGTCTCTCACTGCCATATTGTGATCCTTGAGTGGATTATCCTTCCATTTAAATTCATAGTCTCCAGGGCCCGGCCATTTTTTGCGTGCGTCTTCCGTCATTGGATCTTTCGGTCTGGGCGCGCGAGCAGCTTGTGGAGATAGAGGAAAGATATTGGGCTTGAGTGCTGGAGGAGGAGCTAGTTTTGCGATTGCTGCCTCTTGTCTGGCTCTTTGTCTCTCTATCTTTTGTCTCTTCCTTGCTTCTTCAATCTCGAGCTCTTCAAGGCCGTGTTTCTTCACAGGAAGCTCGGGAAATACAGGGGGTCGATTAGGAAGGAATGGCCATGCGGTCTTTAAGTGTTCATCCGGGATCCATTTTAGGGGCTCGGTTGTACGGACCGTCGTGTGGGGTGGCAACCTTCTTTGCTTCAAGGTGTGGGGACTATGTCGAGCCCATTTGAGAGGTTGGGTTCGCTCGGGTTTTTGGTATTGAGGTCGGGGAACATTGATGTTGGGATCGCGTCTAAGGACGCGGGCGAGTTGTTCTTTATTCATCGTGTTGCAATTGAGAAATATAGGTACGAGACCAGAATTGTGTATTTCGAAAAGATCACTACTTTTTAGATGCGCTGGAATTTCTCGAATCCGCCATCAACGCTTTGGTGGCCGCGTATATTGAATATTATATTAGGTTCTCCTAATGTGTGATAAAGAACTCTCCTTCCCTTGCCCAAAACCTATTTGACGTTTTTGGATGCTGAATGAAATGGTAACCGGGAGAGATAAAGACATCCTTACCGGAATAAGGCGAGGACATAAAGAAAGAATATTCTCGTGTCCTAAGCTTTCTTACAATAGACTGATTGGAAAAGATTTCCTGGGGATTAAAGAATTGAAAGTGTTTGAAGATATCAAATTACGATGCTAATCCGAAAAAGGGGTATTCATGATTTGCCGACATCACTTGTTGAGCGTGTAACTCCAAGGCTTATGAGCAGCAATAGTGTTTGCCATATACAACAATGAGAACATCGAAATTTATAACCATCCTAGAATTAATAGGAAACACATATTTTTATCTGTCTCTGATGTATTCAGACACTTGAGCCCATGCCTTGGAAAGCCTTTACAGCTTTCGACCTCAAAGTTGAACAAATTTAGCATAACATCGACTACAATTCATCCTCTATTGGTGGCCCAACACAAGCTCCGGCTTGAAGGAAACTTTTCCAAGAATGAGCAGGTTGTTTAAGGGAGATGTATTCACTCCAAGCCGGAAGTTTTTCTCTCCTTCTCCATGCACAGTAGTTCATGGGTCACAGGCAGTATTGGACAGCGATTCAACAACTCTTTTTAAATTCGAGCTGGCTGCTGGGAATTGAATGTTAACCCTTTCATATCGTATTAAGATAAAATGAAGAGCGAGAATTTCCTCTTCTGAGAAATTGGGGGGGGGGCAACGATCAAAATCTACTGTAGAAAGTCGCGGTTACCATTTATAGAAGCTCAAATTTGCTTGCCTCCTTATCTAGAGACACCTTCCCCTACAAGTTTAGATCTCGCACTTTTTGTATCAAATAGACTGGAGATGATAGGGAAGGCTAACGTCGGATTGCAGTTCAGATGTAGTTAGGATGCGGACCAAAACCCACGCACTTTCCATAGATACTGGTCCCTACTTGTTCCAAAAATATCGATTGGAGAGCCATGGGTCCATGACAGGAAGTCCAGTGCCTTGAATACATAAACACTAGGCAACTTTCTCCAGAAAAGTCCATCATCATTCATGTTCGACGTTGTTCGTGATGTAGTTCATAGCGGTGAATTTGCTAAATATGTACCAAGTAGCTCAACACCTACATCAACCACCATCATACCCTTATTCTAAATTTTACCAAGATACAAAATTCATGATTCCATACCACAAACATCGAATACGTTCCCATATATATTCATAAAAATTATACATCAGCCAATCCCCAGTCACTCCATTAAACGACTCCACATGAGAATAATTCCCAACCCCACAATTTCCTCAAACTTCAAAATACAATAGAAAAACCCCATGAATACGAAGTAGAAGATACAAAAAAATCTCAAAAGGAAAAACAGAGAAACAACTACCAGCCTCCTAAAAGTCAAAAGATTTCGACGTCGGCATGATTCGAACATGCGCCCCCGAAAGGAATTGATTTCTAGTCAATCACGTTAACCACTCCGTCACGACGCCATTTTTATTGTAAGGAGGGCAATCATTTTAATATATATTCAATCACTTTTGTCCAGGCTCCGATTGCTTGTAGAAAAGAGAGCTTCGCGATTCTCATCGGCTGAAATAAAAGTATGGTCTGTATATGGCGATGAGACATCAAAATGAGTTGGTTGACATTGAAAAACAAGTTCATACAGAACCTCGAATCAATTCATGACATGACATTTAAATACAATCAGATATACTCTTCAAGTTACGATACACGCCACAAATGGAAAAAAGTATGAAAACAATTCTTCGTCTCGAATTTCCCTTTGCAAAGTCAACATATAGTGCGCCCCGTGGAATAGGGGAGGAAGGATACTGGCGGATAGCTATTCGAGAATGCAAATAAGGAATCAATACTACAACCCTTCTTTGTCAAATCTGTGAAGGTTGTAAAGCGTGTGCATTCAGCTTTGTATATCAGTCATTATTAGTCATTATCTGCTTCAGATCAGGCAGATCTATGATCAGATTGACGGACGACCTGTAGATAAAATTGATGCAAAACGTCCCAATGAAAATACTATACACGGACTCTGCTTCCACACCAGTCGGCAGCATACGCTATGTAAATTATTGACTGTCTTGACAACATGCTGACAACAAGACTGTGGCATACCGCCAACTACTCCCTCCCTCAACAAAATCCAACGAGAAAGCCTTCAACGCCTACTATAAGTATGCAGCAGATCAGGACAACAAACAAAATTTGTTGCAGATGAGGGTCTCACGCACGGTAGAAGTCTGGGGGAGCCCAGAACGCACATGTATTCTTGTAAACGAGAGGTCCAGATGCTCTAGCTAGCTAGGTAAGAAGGGAGATAGCCATAAATGGCACCATCGCTTGCAAACATGAGGAAAGGTATACCGATTTACGCGAGTACATTCGCAGGAACATCCACAAAAAGTATGCTTTGGATTTCGGTGCCGAAATCATGATTTTAACGACAGGGGATGCCTTCGGGACCGTTCTCTCAAAAGGAGTGTCACTTCTCTTTTTTCGATATTGAGCAAAAAGAGAAGGCGCTCTTGGCGACAGTGGTTGAAGACCGGTGAGATACTACAGTCGATTATCAATCAATTCCATCTTCCATCAAATTTTCCATTTCGAACGTCACCTGTATCATCGATGCCTATCGCACCGATTCGGCATCCCCGCATTCAAGTCAAATTTACCTGAATCGATTGAATTTGATATCAGATCAATCGTTATATTGAGATTGAAAGACTGATAGGGCTACCTCGGATCTGAATTAGATAGCCGCATGATGGAACTCCGATTGGTCGAAGTCTTTCCGGGGCCAATGGATTTCGGTAATCTGATGTTCTGTCACTTCTCTTGCTTATTCTGTAACAGCTTTTTGACGACCAATAAGAAAAGTGCCATTGGCGCCAATATCAAACTCTGGTGGGGACATACATCTTGCTGAAGAAAAGACGGACGGGGCTAATGCTGAGCCGGAAGATCCTTGGGAGACTATACGTACCTACTCAGTCAAAATCAGATCAAGGTGTTCAATAGTCCGGACTACAGTCCAACAATGAAGATTACAATGAAGATTTTCAAATCTCCAACCCAATGAGAACATTCAAATCATTCGAGATGTTGAATTTGATTGGAACAATGAACCATTTTCAGATTTCTAATTGCTTTTGGACATTCAAAACCTTGTATTGTTGGACTGCAGTCCGGCCTATTGGATATCCTGAGCTGCCAGACCAGGACATGAAAACTTTCTAGAATATCACCGCCGTTCAGACTCTGGATCACGCAACATACACCGAGGGATATACTTGATGTAGGATTACTTCTCCAAAACACCCACTTTCTTACTCTAAAAAAAGGGCTTGAGTGACGCACTCAGACCCTTCGAGATTTCAAGAATTCAGAGCACAGTCGAGCAGGCATTAGGCTCATCTGAAAGAACAGTCAGTGCTTCTGATGAGTGACGAGGTTGGGGCGGGTTAATTACGATCTACAGTTATGTGTGTGTATGATGAAGTGATGTTTACTAATTGAGGGAGTTAGGCTAGATTTTGGGGTTCATCTTCTCCAAGCTGAACAATTAATCTTACCTCTACGGAGTGAATTTTTCGTAAAAAGATACCCGTAAGATCCTTTGAAATACAAAATCTAAGGAGTTCCATTGGGTACAACCTCGACGTCAATTGATTATGGTTTGTATCGGAAACACTAGGGGCAATCGCATCGGAGCAGTGGCTCAGGAAGACTAGAAGGGCCCACCTGCCAACGGAACGATTCATTAATAATGATGATTATATAGTAGTTGGTATTCGTTTTAACGAAGTTGATTGAGTTCGAAGTCCGGAAGGAAAAATTCTACTAAAGTATCGTTCGAAATAAGTTTAGTCGTTCTGTGGGCCAGTACGTCCCGCATGCGTTCCGCGGGCAGGTGCGTTCTAACTGGACCCTTCTCAGTACTTTGAGGATATTAAGTTCTAGAGACTGGGGCCCTGGAAGAAGGCTTGTTGATCCGGTCAATAAGCGGGGATTTGAGTCGTGTATAACACGAGCGGTAGTTCTCCGAAATGGATTCTCTGCATCTTATCGCTTTTCAATCTCGGGACCGAGAGGTCCTTGTGGGGTATCTGATAATTTCTGATGTACTTCTCTCCCCACCTCCCTCCTTCTGACTAATGAGCGTAACACCGTGGATTTTTGAATGTTAGCCGCAGATAAATAGCCACAAAATTTATGAGCCCACGGTATGATGTATTTCTTTAGGAAGGAGAAGACTCAGGGGAGTAATATACCTAGGTATAATTGTGTATACATTCTCAAATTGTCGAAAATCCGGTGGGGACAGGGCCCAAGCCGTACCCACATATCTGAGTGCACAGAATTCAGTACCGACGCTTTATCCGGCACCGAGCTAGATGCGCATGATAGGGATATGGAAATGAAGTACCCGTTTTGAATTCGAAATAAGATAAATATCAAGTATGTGAAGAGGATAATTATATAACAACGACGGATTGACACTCTTTCCCCGTCTTGATCAACGTTCTTTTCCATTGCACCTGTCTTTCACTCCCTCGAAGTCACTGCAAGAATGAAATTCTCCGACGTCTCGATCCTGGCTATGCTGCCCTCCACTGGCTTGGCAGCCTGCGGTACTGCTTACTCAAGTAGCAAGGTCGATGGCACACTACTCCGCGCTATTGTGCTCGACTTGGGCACCGACGCCGCCAACGTCACTGCCGCTCAGTACGATCAGTACTTTGAGCAAGGTAGCGCTCTTGAGGGTGTCAAAGCTCTGATCGCCGCTGGCCAGTTTTACGTCAACCTGTGGGCTATCCCAGGTACCGAGGCCACCTTTCAGAACACCAGCCAGTGTGTGAGCGACGGCTACCTGATTAACCAAGTGCCCTGGTTGTATTACAATACCACGACCGCGAGCTGGTGGGGTGGTTATGAGGCTGAGACTGAGGCCGATAGCTACGACGCCGCCACCCTTTCCCTCGTCACGAACATTGTTGCAGGTCTCGAAGTGCGCTTCTGGGATACCAACGGCGATGGCTACACCGACCTCATCGATGCCGACTACCTCGAGGGTGTTACTATCGACACCGTTACTCAAAACGCTAATGGCACTTACTCGGTCTATCGCGGTAATATCGACGTCGCCAACAAAACTCCTTACGAAGGTACTATCTTCGACGCCGAAAATTTCGACGGCAGTGGAACGCCTATCCCAGCCGCCAACTTCGACACTACTATCGAGTCCGGTGACGTCGCTCTCTTCTGGTATGGCCCCAGTGGCTGGGCCATAAAACGCGCTCAAGAAATTCTTGGCATCTTCATCGACGGTGCTGACCACACTGACTACGATGTCGGCGGCGTCGTCTACGAAGATGCTATGCGTTTCTCCCGCGACAACCTACCTATCTCCAACCGACCCGGTGAATTCACCGACGCCCAAAAATTCTTCGGATTGACCAACGACACGGCCGCGGGTCTCAACGTTAGCCTCTGGCTCGTGCCCGTCACCAATGCCTCAGACTTTGGAGGTCCCGTTGGCATGACGAGCGCCGGCAACTCAGGCGCCTTCCTTACCCGGGCCATTGCCCAGGCCAAAGCCGAACTAGCCAGCGTAACCGTCAGTGCCGACGGCTCCGATGTTTCCTCGACCAAGGAATGGGTCACTCAGTCCGTCTACACCCAGCTTGACGATGCCATCACACGTGCCAGCTCAGCGCTTTCTTCTGCCAACAGCTCGGCCGTCCTACTCGACTACCAAACCTACCTTTTATACTTGAACCTGTATGGGGGCGCTGACGATATTGGCGCCGTATACGCCGGCTTCAACTACACTGGCTTCGAGACCGTAAAGCAGTTCGGGTCGGCTTAATTACTTCATGCCCGCAACTCTACCTTCGTTTCTCTCTGACTCGCAAAGATCAGTAGCAGGAATGGCTCTATAAAATGTATATATTTGTATATAATATAAAATTGCTTTTAGCACTTTCAATCCCGTTTCTATACAATCGTTAAGCAAGATAATGAATCATTTTTGACCTAGACACTATCAGATTCGAGGCGGCGATTTAATCGAGATGTATTTGTGATGCGGCTGTTCAGAAAATGCCACATGTCATATTATTCAGCTCTCGACTGTATACTTTCGTAGGCAAAACCTGTAATTTTTCCCGAATTCAATATTTTCTTTCTCTCTTGATGTTTTTTCTGCTGTCAAATTGTTCAAGTGAACCAGAGAAAAAGACACGTTCACGTTGCTAACCAACGCACGTAACAACCCACACGTGACATGCAATCCATGATTCTGAACCTACACTCCGATAATCTCTCGCCCTTCATCGACCCCATAGCTATATCACTATCCCGGTCAAGAATTTTTATTGAAATAATATACTCAAACACCCTAGGGACACTGCAATGCTGCAGATGAAGTTGTTCTAGTCTTGATCGTAAATGATATATATTTTATACATACTATAGATACTTATCAACAGAATGAACTCAGCACAACTTATAAGATTTCACACTCTAGGACTTGAAGAACTTCTCAAGTACTCATTTCTAATGCAGATGCGCACAGTAGAACGTTTGATACTAGGTAGGAGAAAATGAGCGCTAGGAGTCTCATAAGTATTTCTACATTTTATAATCGTGAAATGATTAAATTAGACGATGTCACCACATTCATCCATGCTAACTCGATACAAGCCATAATCACCACTGGGTGAATAAGCAAATTAAATAATAGATTGAGAGAATCACAGTGACATAGCACAAGAAATTTCAAATAAAGTCTGGTGGGTAATAGGTATGATATTGCGATCTCCGCATATAACACCTCATCCTTATCAACACTATTGAGAATAACTACCCAATGTATCAATCTTCCCATTCATTCCTGACGTATAAACCATTCAGCCTGAAACTCATTAAAAATCCCTGGTAAAAGAATCACCCAAGCACCAAGCTATCCTCCCAATCCCCAGACCGGTAAGCTATCCATGCTATGCACCACGCAAACCTCAATAACCATAATGCACCCGAATAAGATACAAAAATCAGGCCCCAGGCCAATCTATCAATGCCTGTGTAGAAACTGAAACTAAAAATCAAAGGCTAGCTATCCTTCTCTGTGTATCAAAGACTCCAGAGTAAGCTGACTGCCGGTATCCTATGCTTGTGTGCGCGCGCCAAATGCCAGATGTAAAGAAGAAAAGATAACAAATAACTCCGAAAGCCTGTGGCTCAATGCAAGGTGTGCTGTACGAGAATACAATGTTGGAGTAACCATAACGATCGACGAGGGATCACTATCTTCCAACTTCATGTCGAGTTTCGAGATTAGATAAGCTCAAACCCATCATCCTCGAGTGGCTCTGATTTATGAGTTTTAGCCTTTGAGTCTCCACGAGTACGAGAAAGAGCCTTGGATCTAGGACTCTTCCTGCCTCTTTGTCTTTGAAGAACAGTCTCCCCTTCTGCATCCAAAACCTCATATTCGCCCCGAACGATCTTCTCGGTTTGTTCATTGACCCATCTCTGCTCAGCAAGGTCTACTAATCCACCCAAGTCCACTCTGTTATCTGGTGTGTCTGTTCTATCGAAAGAGTAAAGGACACCTTCATCACCAGCATTCATGATTGCGGTAGCGATGGATGGAGATGTGTTATTGTAATGTGTAGGAAGAAGGTCGAGTAAAGATCTAGAGAGAGGGTGGGAGGTCTTATCTGCAGCCTCAACATGGGCATCGACTTTGCGGGCGATACGGGAAGAAGATGTAAGACCGTGGTTGTAAGATGGGGACCCGGATGTTTTTGAAGGAGCATGGGAACTGTTACGATAATGTCGGTCGGAGCTGCCACTAAAGAAATATGAAATTAGTTTGGGCTTTTTGTATTTTATATAGGTAGGATAGCAAACATACACTTGACTCCACAACTTTTGAGGTCTAACCTTCTCCTTTCCCTTAGCAGATTCATCGCTGGGACCATCAGTCAAACTTATGATGGCCTTGTTCGCACCAGCTAGTGGGCGAGCCCCCATAACCCATTTCTGGGAGTGATCTCTATCGCGTTTGAAGGCTTGGGCCTCAGATCGAATGTCTCGGTGTTGAATAGGAGAGATTGGGGTGTTAGATGTAATGGCAGACATGATGTACGTCTTTCTTGTCTTTGGTTGATAGATGGGTATGACGCAAAGTTGTAAGACTGGAATGCTTATTGAGAGACGTTTCTTGCAATAAAAGATGAGGCCAAGATAGAACAAACGTGGCGGTAAGGCTTTCTTTGTGTTGGTTTGTTCCTTTAAATAGATATAGGGATGTCTTCCTTTCCGTTCCGTTCACGTACTTATCGTGTTTGTATCGTTTTTACTCTTTGATTTCAAAGAATATAGCACCGTGTAGAAGATTCGTAGGATGTTCGTAGAGGCAAATTTATTAAAAGAGAAATAAAGGTTTATTAAAGAATAAAGTAGAAGGTTCGTGAATAAGATGATTCAGACTTTGGCCGGATGACTGTAACGAGTAGTTGCGGCACGGGGAAATCGAGTCACACGTTCCAAGATCAGAAACTGCGAATCAAAACACAATTAAGTGGTGAATAGCAGGAGGTTCGTATGTGACGGATGTTGTAATTTGGGTTATTAGACCTTTGAATCAAAATACAAAGGTTGTGTTGAATGAAAGGCGAGTGTGCTCGGTGAGTGAGTCAGATGAGGACGAGGCTGATATCCGATGTTGATATCCGGATAAGAAGGATAACGAAGGAATATGATATGTAGGAAGGCTTGATTATGGATTAGGTCGAAACTGTAATTGTAAATGGAAATTTGGATAATGATACTGTAATTGAAAATGTAAATGTAAATGGATTGGAATGTATAGCTGTCGATATTTGATAGTTCTTTGAATGATGGATGAAGGAGGGAGAGAGAGGAAGATAGATATATGGGACATGTTTCATTGCTTATCAAAGACTCCCACCTCTTCTCACTTACCTGAACATCCATCATGTACCCGCCAGCATTACCTAGCACTCCAGCCTCCAGCCACGTTCAATAACAAACAAACCATCAAACAAACAAACAAACCACTCAAACAAGGCACAATCCCATCTCTTCCTTCTCATTGATCCAATTAACCCCAGGTAGATGAGCGTATGGCGTATGACCTAGATTGCCCTCGGCCATCACCGGACCTGGAGTAATAATGGGGAAATGTACTCGGTCTTAGTAAAGATACATACGATAGTAAGCCCTCTTGTGAATACCATCTCCTCTCCTCTCTTTGTCTCCTCTCCTTGTCTCTTCTCCTTGTCTCTTCTCCTTGTCTCCTCTCCTTGTCTTCTCTCCTTGTCTCCTCTCCTTGTCTCTTCTCTTCTCTTCTCTTCTCTTCCCCTCTCTCATTCGATTGCTTGCCATCAAACAGCAGGAATAGGGGATGAAACCGGATGACACCTTGTTGGCTGAGTTGGTCAAAAGCTATGCGCGCGGGGGAGCTCGAGTTCAATCTCTTATCTCCATATTCTCATGCAATACAACAACACCACTGGTGCGGTGCACCAGCCGCCTCTGGAACTCTTATCGCTTTGCATAATCATGAGGGTCCGTATTCATGTGCCTGCATAATCTCCTAGAGACACCTCGGCGCTTAATAGATTAACACCCTCCATGCTTTCAATACCATGGTGCTAATTGGTAAAGTTCGAGGAGAGTGAACACACACAACGTGCCCAGATGGTTGAGGAACAAGGTAGCAGTGATGTTTGTATGTAATAGTGTATTCTTAGATCTGTCTTGTATGTCTTGTATATTTCCCTGTTCACATCATTGATGAATCAAACAGAGTATTACATCATGATGATTGATTCTCCCCAGGATGAACCATCCTTTCCAGCTTTCACAGCCCTACAAAACCGAGGTTATGAACCTATCTTTGATCACATCCTAGAAACTCAACAGGTACATGGTATATTCGTCGAGGCGGGAAGGACTTGGTTCGACTTACTTGGCCCCATGATCAGGAGATCCAATGCAATCCATCGAATAGAGGTTAGATACCGGTATGGAACTTCATGAACATAACACAGGCATAATTCTTAAATTGCATAATGATGCTTTCAACTGATACTCACACGCCTCATGGCACTGAGACATATATCCCATCTTGGTCATCTCTCGATCAAACGAAGAATGTAGCACACACATGTGATACCAAAACGCGAACGCTTATCTTTATCACGTGAGGCAGGACCCGAATACAAACACATGCCAAGAAGGAACAACTATTCAACATTGCAATCGGTCGGAAAGCTCCGAAAATATGTACTAAAGAAGAGTAATATATACATGTGTGAAGTGGCAGTGAGATTGAAATAACGAGTTTGACCTCCTCCTCGGTACACGTGATCATGGATCATCATTTCCATAAATGAATGACGTTGTCATGTTCAGATTACGTGCACAAGTCTTACTTGAAAGTGTCTACAAGGAACAAGAGACACCACCGCTTGTTGGAACATTAAGACAATCGGATGACGTCTTGCCGCCTGTTACGGAAACATCGGTCCATGTCCACTATTCAAAGTCAGGAATCTTGCATTTATTATACCACGAGGATGTCGATTAGGAGGGAGATAACTTACATCGGTGCAAGAACCACTTCCACACTCAATAAGGATGTTGGTGGCGGTAGATTCAACTGTTCCAGTGATATTTTCGAGAATGAAGTTGGAGATGGTAACGCCATTGGTTGGCTCACCGGACGTTCCATCATAAGCTTGATTGACTGTGATACCGTAGTCGGTGATACCGGAAAGGGTAATGCCTGAGTAAGTGATGCCAGAGACGGTTCCTGTGTCACCAGAGATGGTCTTAATGCGGATACCTAGAGATTATTAAGAGGATGGTCATTAATTTCGCAATTGAGGATGGCATACCATTTTGCGATGCCTTGATCTCGGAGCTTTCGAACAAGACAGTCTCAACAGTGTTGTCATCTCTACCACCGACAGATCCAACTGAAAGACCATGGCCACCGGAACAAACACCTCCTGAAAAAGTAATGCCCTAAAAAAGAATCAGTCCTTGCCCCAAAGATTAACAAAGTATTGACTTACAGTTCCAGAGTTGATAGCAACGCAGTCATCTTGATTGTATACATTAGCACCGGTAATGGTGACGGTCGTGCTGGATCCAATATCAAATCCATCAGTATTAGCACCAAGACTATCAGTATCACCATCCTGTGCATCGATGGTAACTCCGGAAACTGTCAAATCGCTAGCTCCGTTGATGCTCATCACTTGGACGGGTGGGTTGTAAAAGTAAAGGTTCTCGATAGTTGAGGAGATCAAGCTGTGTGCGTAAAAGAATTTGGGCTTGGTTTTTCCTCCGTTGGAACCTTCTCCATCCCAGTAAGAAGCTCCGCCGCCATCTAGGTAAGCACCGGTGGTTTGAGTAACAGTAATATCTGTTCCCGAAACAGAGACCAAAGGACCAGACCATTCTTCATAGCCGAAGGTGGTGATACCTTCAAAGATGACCTATTGATCAGTCAGTCAGTAGAGTGCAAACTTAAGGATCTTTGAATAAAACTTACTGTAGTTCCTTTAGTAAGGCCTGTCAAATCCAAGGTCGTTCCAGATGGGACTGCAAGTGCAGATAGAATGATGGTTGAACAAGAAGTCTTGGACTTGCTTGCTGACGAGGCTCCTCCTGAGCCGGAAAAAGTGCAGGTAGTTGCTCGCTTATCAAGATCTGGAGCAGCTGTTGGAGCTGGTGCTGCGGCGGGAAGAGCCGAAGCCAAAGCGGAAAGCCCTCCCAAGAGGAGACAGACAGAAAAGTTAACCATTTTTAGGATGAGCCAAGAGATGAGAATGTATTGATGAACAGTGTAGCTTCTTGGCTTTGGAAGCGACTACTTGGCGTTCTTATACTTCTTCTTGGCACCTTGTGGGAACCCACTGGAAGAAAGCTTGATCTTGAAACCTCCCGGCCCCCCAGTCATCACTCTTAGTGCTGGAAGAATTTCCAATGCGATATTTACTTCTAATCCCCGTTTGATGCATGGGGACGGAAGACATAGATTGACAAACCTGCACTTACTGTAGATAACAATTTGACTCAACGTAGCATTGTCACTTTTCTCGTTGCCAACTCGACCAATCTTTGAACAACAAGGAAAGATCTGTCGAGAGCGTTATCCACAGCTGACCAGACCATCAAGGTTCAATGAAGAAAGGGGTGGGTTCAAAAGTGCAAAAAGGTTTGGTAGAATGAACTTAGCAAAAGGAATAAATTATTCCGGATCTAATCTCGTGAGCACTCCTTGAGACTTTCACAATATAAACGGCAGACCTTCTTTCCCTTGCCACTGTCAGCGCAAATACAATTGATAGGACCATTCCAGACCGGTAGTTAAAACTTCCCCGGATTTTACTATAGCCGAACTCGGTGGGACGCGTAAGAATCCCATCTCCTCATTTCTTGGCTCAAATACCCATGATGAACCTTAACATTGGATTCCCCACAATGCCAATTCCTTTAGACCTTTGCAGTCAAGATTAATCCAGATGTCAGTGTAAGGCTTGTAAATATTGAAAAGATGTAATTGAAGCAGATGTGACAATGTGTACTGAATACAGTGATGGTGGTGCCATTATTAGGCCCTGATCTGTTATCGTTTTGCCCACTTACAAGTACGATCAGGAGGAAAAGCGATAAAACCCACATGCATATTTCAACACTAACAGGTACCAGAATCTGAAGAGAATCCATTTAGAGCTCAATTATATGCCAAAAAGGATGATAAAGTGTAGATCGCAAAGATAAATCAAAGCACCGATTGGTGGAGTCAAAACATCTGGATAGCTGCCGAACAGATTCCTCCAAGCAACGACGCGGATTGAATTTTGCATAGAAAGCCACGGAACCACCGGACCATCATGGGTTTGTTTCAAGACTAAAGATATAATAAAGTAGACGGCAGGATATAAAAGGCCGCCAATGAAAATAAAGATATCCATGCTTAAGGTTTCGGCAGTGCTATTACATGAGTAGAATTTAGCGGTCTGATGTACTGATTGCATTTTGTCTGAATTATCTGTGGTTTTTGCAGCATTTCTGGAGAATAAGCCAGTAATGATTCATCCCAAATTTCGGACTATTTTAAGTTTCCAACCTTCAATCTCTCTTCAGATTGCATACGTGTATTCCAAAGGATTTCTCCATGTTACGCCGCGCTAATTCGTTAAATGGGGGTTTGCCGGTCGGTACTCGTCTGTACTTCTGCTAGTAATCTCCGAGTTACCCATACACGTAGTTTTCCTCCTTCAAAAGTTTGTACCCTATTTTGGTTATTTTGATTGTCAACAAAATGTGATATTTGAAATCTCGTGGAATCAATGGGAAAATTTTATATGAGGTTCAAAAGATGAATGTCATGAAATGATCGGAAGGTCAGTGAATAATATCGAAAATGTGACTATGTTAGGTAGGCATTGGATTCGAGCAATAAAGCAACCTGCTAATGTACCCCATGCTATCACTCCACGCATAGTAGTACAGAGGATAAGCCCTTTCATCAGTGGCTTCCCTACGAAGTAGATGAATCATGTTTATGCGCGTGGCTGATATCAAAATCTCCGATGAGGGCTTGTCAAAATCTCCTCGTCACATTTCAAATGCCATTTCAATCACGCATGATAGCATTCAGATGCTGTCACTCGCCAAAAGACCCAATTATTATCTAGCGGTGACAAAAGTAGGTTTCCGTTGCAATCCGGTGTCGAATGGAAATCCCCAGTATGCAAATATAACTATCAAAAAAATGGATAGAATTTTAAATCCTGACACTTTTGCAGATATCAAACGGGCAAGACTTCGAACGCGAAATCATGATTCCTGATAAAAATTGACCCGCCCGGCACACTTTCCACGGGGAAAGTGCACAAAATCCACATTGATCCCGTATCAAATACTCAAAGTGCGCAAAATCCGAGTCTAGACTGAACAAAGCCTGCATTGGGAAGCTCAATAGTCTAATGTATCTAGGGCAAAGCAGCATATCCACTGTCAATCTAATCCCCTCGTGCCCCCAGGGGCTTTGGAACTAGAAATAACTCCCACGGTTTCGACCGCAGATTGTTATCAGGTCCTCTCAGCTGCCGAATTTCGAGAATCCGAGACGATAGATATCTCTAGAACAGGAAGCCACTATTAGGATCGGCGTTTCGATATCACAGTATGGGCTGTCCTACATATCTACATGTATTGTTTACCCCCAGGCTACCAACATTTCGTCCCAGTTACCATAATGTTGCGAATATCTCAAGTGAGATAATTGCAAAATAGCATTGTCTATCAAATTTCCCATCAAAATCTCTATGCAAGTGCATTAAATTGCCCCTATCACTGCGGGTGAATGTTTGATTACCATCCGGAACATATCCATGAATCCGAAGATACTTTCGATACATTATGCAAATAACGGTATCGTACATGTGTGATACCACTTCCCCTTGTCGATCGTACGATGCTCATTTGAAGAGCACAAAGTTCCATATTGCAGCGAGCTACTGATCTCTTGTAATAAACGTTCACTATATCGTGCGATTGATAAATGAAGCAAGAGCGACGTGCTTATGGATTCTGAAGATATTGGAACACGATGGCCAGGACATACATGCGAACTCAAGGTCGTCCACTTGTCCACCCGCAATAAATTGTAAGAATCCATCCTTTCACTATGTTCCTCTTCCATCACGACTTTTCTCGCTCAAACTCTCCACAAAACTCCCAATACTCGGGTTTGGACCATTTTTATGCCACCTGTTCTACCTTGGATCCAATTCCTTCCACAAGGATTTGTCCATCCCATATTTTAGAACTGTAATGGGAGTTTCGAACCTCTAAATTGTTCTGTTGCCCAGGGTCATTGGTTCTACTTCTTCGAGGGAATCGATTACGACCCACGGTAACCAATCTCATCAAGCTTTTTGAGCTTTGTAAAGATGGCTAATATACTGGGGACAAACTCATGAATGCCGACCCGGCGACTATTCCTCGTATAGTTAAACCTCACACTTTTCTAACATCGAATTAGCCCAAACGGTGAACCCAGAATGAAATACAAGGTGTTTAAATGAAAACTCGAGATCAAGAATACAGAGACTGCGTTATCTAAGAATCTGATGCATCCAACCTTCTACTCAGCTGAGCCTTTTGGTCCTCATCGGATCACCAAATCTCTCAAATCTCTCATGTCGAGTACCCATTCAATCTTACCCGTGTATATCATGCATCATGGACCATCCAACAAAGTCATGGATTTATCTGACGATTCTGACCTCGTCTACAGCCTGCAGTAAACCTGAACTTCGTCGAACGGCTGGTTGTAAAGTACAGTGTATCACCAGCCTCAATAGCCACTATCACACACTACATCGCACAGTTCTATCTATACAAGCAAGGGGTAGAGACTCATGATAATCGACAAGTCAAAATCCATGGTGAGCATAAAAATTCAAGATGGCAATGCCCTAGGTGTAAGAGCAATACAATACAAAAGTAAGGCATTCACTAAAAACAAACCCACGAGAACATGATGGCACAGGTTGTCAATTATTTATTGACTCTCTACTGGACGAAAAGAAGTGTATACACAAATCTTCTCTCCGTAATTTGTTCTTAAATTAAAATTACATTAAAATACTGTACACGATACTCAATGGTATCAATACCTCGTTCAGACATAGGAAATCCTCGAGTTCAGTTCGTACCACTCATATACACCCACTTTTTTTTCTCATCACCTAATCTACAAAAGAGCAATAGCACCCATAATAACAGCAATCAATCCCATGGAGATGCTAGAACGGCTAGCAGAACCAGTGACAATCATGCTTGGGGATGCAGTTGCTGAACCACTGGCGGCGGTGATGCCAGTGACAGTGACAGAAGAGGTTGGTTGAGTGGGTTTGTTGATGCCTGTTCCACTAGCATAATGTCCAGAAGTACCGTTAGATGAACCAACTGAGTAGACTGGAGATCCTGTGGGAGCGACAGCTCCTGGTACAACAACAGTGGATGAACCAACTGGGTAAACTTGAGATCCAGTGGGGAGAATAGCTCCTGGTACAACGATAGTGGATGATACACCTGAACCTGGAACAATCATAGTCGATGAAGCGATGGTGATACCCTCAACGGATGAGACTGAAACAGCCTTACCTGGGAGACCAGAGATGGTGGAGTTCTCAGGAGACCCTGGGTAAGCAACGCCAGATGGAGAGCTAGCACCAGCAGTTTGAATGACTGTAACGACGGATGCAGATTGAGTCTATGTTTTATTAGCTGGAGATCTTGAGAATAATTAGAAGGCAAAACTTACAACAGTGAGAATAGAAGGTGAAGCAGAAATGGTGATGACAGATGGTTGAGCACATTCTTCAGACCCTGCACTTCCAGATACACCAACGGCAGAGGTCAATGGTTGAGAAGACCCAGCTACTGGTGCAGATGTGGTCAAACCTTGAGCTGAGCTGACTGCTTGACTAGCAACTGGAACAACAGTCACAGTGCTGTAAGACACATCTCCGCTGTCAGTGTTGATAGCGGAAGATGGAGATGGAGATCCATTTCCAGAGTTTCCAGAGTCAGATCCAGTTTGTGTAGAAGCTGGAGTAGAAGCGACAGGAATACCGTTGGTGGAAACAACAGAAGCAGCTGGGGATGGAGCAGTTACACCAGAATTCTCAAAAGCAGATGATGAGGGTGGCGCGGATGCGGATGCTTGTGCGCTACCTTGTGGAACAACGACAGAGCCACTTGGGGAAGAAGTTCCTTGTGAAGGAACGGCAACAGTTCTGGTGGCATAGATGGTGGAAGACTGGAAGATTGTTGCAAAGCTTGTTGATGTCTCAAGACTAGTAACTCCTTGGCTTGTCTGAGTCAAAGTAACTGGGTAGACAGTGACGTATGATTGGACGGAGACTGTGCTGTAGATTTGTTCGGTAGAAACACCTTGAGAAACACCCTGGGAAACAGCTGGGACGGAGGCTACTGGGGTTGCGACAACGGTGCTAGTAGCGAGAAGGGTAGAGGTGCTGTAAACAGTGGACAAGCTGGTGGTTGTCTCAAAGCTGGTTGTACCTTGGCTGGTGTGGGTAAGAGTTACTGGGCAAACTGTAGTGTAAGAGTCAACGACAACAGTTGTGTAGACAGTCTCGGAAGATTGAACTGGAGAGACAGCTGGACCAGTAACTTGAGCAGAGCCAGATGGAATGGTGCTAGTACCGACAACAGTAGAAGTGCTGTAAACAGTGGAGATGCTGGAAGTAGTCAAAACGCTAGTTGTTCCTCCAGTAGTTTGAGTCAAGGTAACCGGGCAAACTGTAGTGTAAGAGTCAACAATGACGGTTGTGTAGACAGTCTCGGAAGATTGAGCTGGGGAAGAGACAGCTGGGCCAGTAACTTGAGCAGAACCAGATGGAATGACGCTGGCACCCTCAGAATCAGTAGTTGCGGAAGGTGCAACGGTGATAGTACGTGTACCAGTAGCGGTTGATGAGCTGTAGACTGTGGAGGTGCTAGAAGTAGTCAAAACGCTAGTGGTTCCTCCCGTAGTTTGAGTCAAGGTAACTGGGCAGATTGTGGTGTACGAATCAACGATAACGGTAGTGTAAACAGTCTCGGATGAGAATGGTGATGGTGATGAAGCAGCTGGGCCAGTGATTTGAGCGGATTCAGATGGAGATGAACCAGATGGCTTCACAACAACAGTCTTGGTGGCAGTCATAGTGGATGAGCTGTAAACAGTTGAAATGGTTGAAGTGGTCAAGACACTTGTTACACCTTCACTAGTTTGTGTCATGGTAACAGGGCAAACTGTAGTGTATGAATCAACGATGACGGTAGTGTAAACAGTCTCGGATGAGGAAGCAGATGGAGAAGAGCCTCCAGTAACACTAGCACCACTGGAATCGGAGGTACCAGTTGGGCTTGAGATGTTGATAGATTCAGATGGAGACGAACCACTGGAAGAAACGGCTGGCAATGAACCGCTGACAGAAGGCTTGTTTGAACCTGAAGAAGCATTTGGCGAAGATCCAGATGGATAAGCTCCGTTAGATGCACTTGGAGACGAGCCAGATGCACTTGGGGATGAACCACTTCCAGAGTTATCAGAACCAGAAGCACTTGGAGACGAGCCAGATGCACTTGGGGATGAACCACTTCCAGACGCAGAGCCACTTGGGTATGAACCACTTCCAGAGTTATCAGAACCAGATGCACTTGGGGATGAGCCGGAAGCACTTGGAGATGAACCAGATCCGACAGATCCTGATGGAGAAGATCCAGCAGGGGCTGTTGAAAGTCCGCTCAGTTCACCGGTGCTAGTTTGAACTGGAGTAGAGCCAGAAACTGGGCAAGCAGTTTGACCGGAGAGAAGAGCACCTGATGAGACACATGGAACAGAAGCAGCAGCGCTGCCAGATGGAGATGAACCATTTCCTGAAACTGAAGCACTTGGGGAGGAACCACTTCCAGAGTTGTCAGAGCTTGAGGCACTTGGAGATGAGCCAGTTGCGATAGAGCTTGATGGAGAAGAACCGTTTGGTCCTGAAGCGCTTGGGGATGAACCACTTCCAGCACTTCCTGATGGAGAGGCACCACTTCCAGATGGAGAGCCACTTGGGTATGAACCACTTCCTGAGTTTCCAGAACCTGATGCACTTGGAGATGAACCGCTTGGGGAGGTTGTCTCACCGCTAAGCTCTCCAGTGCTGCTTGGGGAAGGAATTGAAGCAGTGTTACTTCCAAAACCAATCACACTGGATGAAGGAGAAGATCCTGAGAGTTCACTGGACAAGGCGGAGGTAATGGATGCCAAGTTAGTGCTTGAAGCTCCGGTACCGACGGGAACGACAGCGATAGGAGTTGAGCTTGGGACATCGTAAGTAGATGTGGTTGCTGAGGCAACTGGGGTAAGAACAATTGTGCCAGGAATGGACGATGGCTCAACCTTGGCAGTGGCCGTAGTAGTAAATGATGGCAAGCTTGATGAAACTGCGCCTGACGCGGTGTTGCCGGCCTCAGTTACTGGGCAAACAGTAGTATAATCGACGACGGTTTGAGTAACAACGGTGGTACTTGCAAGGGATGCTGGGCAGTGGATAACATTTGAAGCGCAGCTAGTAATGGTGGTAACTTGGGTAGCATACGCTGTAGATGTGGTCAAAGATGGTGCACTAGTAATGGTGCCGATCAATGATCCAGTGGCGGAAGAACCGGATGGTCGTGAAGCAGTTAGGATAGTACCATTCGAGAAATGTCCAGTTCCAGATGGGGTGGAACCAGAGCCAGATTTAGGTACACTGGAATCAGAGTCAGAGTCAGAGCCAGAATCAGAGCCGGATGAACCGGAACCAGAGCCAGATCCTCCAAGACCGATAGATCCTGAGCCACCAAGACCAATAGAAACCCCACCACCAAGACCAATGGAAACGGAGCCGCTGGAACCAGAGCCAGCAGAAACGGAGCCGGTAGAATCAGAGCCGGAGGAACCAGAACCGCTGGAAGCAGATCCAGTGGAATCAGAGCCAGAGGAACCAGAACCGCTGGAAGCAGATCCAGTGGAAATAGCACCCAAAGCTCTGGTAGAAGTTGGTCTGGTGGTGCAAACAGCTGCGAGAGCAGCAGCATTAACAGTAATAGCGGCAGTTGGTGCAATCTCGAAGGCAGCAAAGTCGATGCTTGCAACTGAAGCAGCATATGCACCAATGTTAACATCGCATGCACCTGAGATGGAAAGAGGACAATCATCGGTGCTACCGATTTGGGTGACATATTGAAGCAAATCGGCATAGACACCAAGTTCAAAGCCATATCCAATACCCAAGAGAGAGACGGTAGTACCGGCCTCAACTCTGCAGCGAATAGAAGCTTGTAATGTGGCTTCACCAGCAAGAACAACGATAGGAAGGTCATTCATGACAGCTCCATCGAAATTGTAGTCCTTGATAGCACCGGCCAAGAGATCAACAGTAAGGGAAGCACCTTCTGGGAAGGAGAATTCGAAACCAGCAGAGAGATCGACTTGAGCATCAACGGAGATAACCAAATCGAGGAAAACGTTCAAGCCAACCGCGACAGTGTCAAGGATAGAAATATCGGCAATGAGACCAGCTTCGAAAATATTGAGAGTGTAGGTGGCGGATTCAGCGGCGAAGACATTAAGTTCGATGTGTCCTCCAACATCCTCCAAAGAAATCAAACATTCCAAGTTTGCGGCTTCGATAATGGTTTCGTAAGGATTTTCCAAGAACTCGATCACCTCTTCGATGATGTTGCTGGAAATTTCGGCCACAGTGTTGCTGACGACGGCTGTACCCCATGTTCGACAATCAACACACTTGATTTGGCATCCCGATGCACTTCCAAAGCTGATTCCGATATCTGCACCAAGACCAAGGTCAAGAATACCAAATACATCCAATGCGGCACTGACTCCACTACAAACATGTCAGCAACAAACCTAAAATGATATCATCTTTGGTAACCCTTACGTATCTAATAAGACCTCATTCTGTTTTGAGCAGCCAATGTCATGACTGCAGAGTTGCTTGTGGGATGTTCTTGCAGACACACCGGAGTGTACACCGGCAGAAATACCGGTATGAACGGAATCTATACGATCAGAATACTTGTCAGGTGCATAAGCTGGTGGATATGCTACTACATTTGTAGCGAGGACTGCCCCAACGAGGGCCGTCCCAAGAGACGATGAAAACATGACTGATAGAATAACAATAAACGAAAATGAATGTGTTTAATATGAAAAAAATAAAAAAAAGATTGTAACAGGCCTAGAAGGACCTTTCGTAAAGAGAGTGGTAAAGAATGCAAAGCAGGCTTGAGAGGGAAAATAATCATGGACAGGAGAACATCTTTTAAAGACGACAACCATAACGTTCTCACCCCTTGAATCTTGGCAACGTGTTGAAGCTATCATGTTGATCATCTCGAATGAGAAAGGTAGATCTACTCTCCGAAATGAAAGTGTCTTTCCTACACTGGAGCCCCCTGTTCCGTACCTGACTTAAAAAAACACCATCTCCATATTTTCCATATTTTGTGTAAAAATATGGGGTACCATCGGACGAAATTCCAGAAGCCGGGCGGCAACTTTGCTCTCATAGACTTGATCTGATTACCCTCGAGATAAAAATAAGGCCAATGTGGATAACATAAAATAGCATTGTACCAAAGCACTTGTTGCAATTGGATATAACCTTGTGAGAAAGGTCTGGAAGGCAATGGGGGACATGAACATTGAGAGATTTTTGAGTACATCCGGACTAGTAATTAACTGATCGACAGTAAAGCACGAGCTTCATACTCATTGGGAATGAATTGCCATACTCGGAAAGTCCCCTGGAAGTTATACCGTACAGCATAAAGTTGGCAGTGGGGTTGACACGTCCCCTTGGGATGGATTTGATGTTTCAGGTCAAAGATTCCAGGCTCAATAAACCGGATTTGTATACGCACTGTACGGTGGCTGTCTATAATATCGGTAGTATAAGTGTTGAGAATAGCTTGTAAGTTGCTAAAGAACTCGATGCCGGTGAACCGTTCCGTAGAATAGCGGCAGTCACAGTGGCATGTCCCTGGAAGCATGGTTATGTCCTTCAAGTTAGGGTCTGAGAGTCGATTGAAAGGGGCAATGTTCATCTGTTTGTTTATGCATCCAGTCATTAATACGTGCTCATGGTCGTAAATTTTTTGGAATCTTCTCACGAACCAGTAGCAAAGATGTCATGAGGAGCGGATCATTGGATACTTTTTTGATTATCCAATCTCTCACACCATCAAGGTATTTGGTCTTTGAAAGGACCCAAGAATAGATACGACCAGCAGGGGATATTTCTGATTTGTGGCCCCCAATTTGCAATTACTCATACCAAAGTATTAGATCTGCACGGTGGCCGCCTCATGACTCGACAAGGCTATTGCGCGCTAGACCCGTTATAATGTTTTAGCGTACATGTCAAGCGAAATTGCCGCGATGTCGCATGAAGCTAAAAGTTATACTCAGCCTCGCATTGACGCACACACAGGCTGGATTTTGAAGTCCGAACTTCCATCCAATTTGCGAAGTATTCTCGGTACTTTATTTACTATCATAAAATATCGGAGCCGAACAAATAAGCATACTAGGACGTCGGAATCGAGTATAGTTGGTGATCAGACCGAGGCATTTTTTCCGCATTGTGGTCTCTACACCCGCGTCATTGAGCGCTATCTAGTACCTTTCAAGCGATCGAAGTTATCGGTCTCCTATCACCCTCCTATCACAGCACAATCAACACCACCCACCATGTCTCTCTCCTCCTATCTTGCCAAAAACTACCTCACCGCCTCCACCCCCTCTTCCAATACCTCCAAAGACAAAAAACGCAAGCGCAAGACTGTCGCGCAAACCGGTCTCATAATCGCCGACGACGATGCTCCGGGTTGGTCCAATTCTCAAGACCATGCCTCCGACGACGATACCCCCATGATCACCAATCACAGCACTTCTGAGTTTCGCAAATCTAAAAAATCATCTTGGAAAACCGTGGGCGTGCCTGCACTCCAACCACAGAATGAAGACACTGCCGAAGCAGACCGAATTATCCAGCAAGCCGCCGCCGAAAATTCTGCCGCTCTCCACGCCGACGAAGAACCTACTATTGAAGAAACCCGTGGCGGGCTGCAGACTCGCGATGAAGCAGCCGCGCAAGCCGAGAAGAAAAAACGAATTGAAGCCGCGCAATGGGCGCGCGAATCTGGTTCGGGCAAGAGTAAAGGAAAAGAAGAGACTGTCTATCGAGATGCAACAGGTCGACGAATTGACATAAGTATGCGACGTTCCGAAGCCAAGAAAGAAATGGACGAAAAAGCACGAAAGGAATTAGAAGAAAAAGAGGCTCAAAAGGGAGACATACAATTATTAGCAAAGGCGAGAAGAAGAGAGGAATTAGATGAAGCGAAGTTTATGACGGTGGCGAGGGGAGTGGATGATGTGGAGATGAATGAAGAACTGAAGGAAGTGGAGCGGTGGAATGATCCCGCGATGCAATTTTTGAGTAAAGAGAAGAAGGGCAAAAGTAGGACAGGGAAACCATTATACAAAGGCTCGGCAGCGCCGAATAGATATGGTATCCGACCGGGCCATCGGTGGGATGGAGTAGATAGGGGCAACGGATGGGAGGCGGAGAGGTTCAAAGGGGAGAATAGGAGGGTGAGAAATAAGGATTTAGACTTTCAATGGCAGATGGATACCTAAACCTATGTTACATATTACAAATTGCCAGTTACGTATACCCCGGGAAAGCGACGATCAATGGAGTTCAGATAATGATAATGCACGATACAAAGATGACAATCATATATTTCTGCATATTGTCATTTTTTCCCCTGATCTATGTAGGTATTATAGACAGACTGTGAATGGTATCTGAGAACATCAAGAAAACTTTGCACACGGCCTGATAGACCACATGCATATCAAGCTTGAGCACCATTAGTAGATCTTTTCATCGCTTCGTCATTGGTATTCGCAAATAACATCATCTCATCTCCGCCAATTTGAAAGATATTTGCCTTCTTCCCATCCCAATGCATCCATCATAATGCCTTTGTAACAAATTCGTTGCATATACCATAGCGACCAATGTACTTTCCTTTCATATCCATATTACCAAACACCCTTTTTCGTAAGGTATCAAATCATCTCCCATCTCACATTCCCACCCACCATCCACCATTAGAACCCCACCACAATTATATTTGAATAGCCCCTTTCTACATAAATAATCAAGCAACCATGATGTCATGCTTCCTAAACTTTGGGTCGCAAAAGTTTGTCAGGTCCATATTTAGTATATTTCTTGATCATTTCCATGAACTCCTTTTTAGTGGTCTGTCCTTCACCATCACCAACTCTTCCACGGAAGTATGCCAATATTTGACTAATAGAGACACCTGTTGATGGCAGACCAGCAATATCTTTGGGCGTAATTGGTCCGGAACCAGAGGGCGATGGAGCTTCTGTAGTGATATCAGTAAATGTCTATGATGTGAAAAATCACGGAAAGTTGAGCACAAAAAGAAATTCTTACCAGCTCCTTGAGAAGGGCTACCAGCACGGCTACCACTCGATTTACCAGGGATTGGACTACCAGGTCTTGAAGTCGTTGGTGATCCTCCCATACGAAGAGTGATCTTCTTCTTCTTTGAACCAGCTCCATCTGACATTTCACCACCTGTGGCTTCTCCATCGCTTGTGGCAGTTTGCGGGTTTGGTGTAGAAGAACTGATTCTTGAAAGTTCATTTGGATTTACCGACATCTTGACAATGGATGATTTTCTCTGAGGTTGACCTGGAATTGGAGTAGATGTACCTGTAGGTTGCGATGAGCCGACATGCTTCTTCTTATGCTTCTTTCTAGAAGACTCGTTTCCACTAGATTCCGAAAGGTTTGGGGATCCAGCTCTCTTAAGATTCTTGGATTTCTTCAAGGGATCAGTGTGCTTAGGTCGACCGGAAGGTGTGTTATTGCCCTTTGATGAAGTGCCTGAAGGCTTTGTTTCAGCCTTTAATTTGGCTTTGGCCTCTTCATCCTTTTTCTTGTCAATCTCCTTTTGCTTCTCTTCATCGGATGTATCATCTTCGCTCTGTTAAATATTAGTAGATAGATCAAATGACTTTTTCAAAATACATACATCCGAAGAAGCATATGGATTGCTAGAATCACTATCATAAATGAAATTCTTTTCGCGCTTGGTTAAAGCCTTTCGGACACCCTTTCCTAATTTCTTCTTTGCCTCCAATTCTTGTTCCTCTTTGATGAAGTCTTTCTCAACGGTTTCTTCATCTGCTTCACCAAACAAGTTCGCACCTCTCTGATCTTGCTTGATTCTTTCCTGAGCATCCTTTGTATCTTCATCCCTATCTGGCTCAACTGTGGCAAGTTCATCATCATCCTGAAACAAATCATCAGCATCAAAGTCAAGCTCATCAATATCTCTTGTTTCGTTTCTGCTAGATCCCTTGAAACTTGCGCTCTCTGTCTTGACAGTGTACAGCTTGTTCATGCCTCGGATGTTTTCCTGAGTTGCACGTTGAGCTTCGTTTCTCTCTTGGGTTTTCATAGCCCATCTAGATTCTTTAGTCTTTTTACTCAACAAAGCTTCGGCTTCATCGATTGTAAGCGTGTTGAATTTGTTTTTCGAGGTGAACTTGTACCACTTCTCGACTGGAATCATCTTGAAAGCACTCCCCTCTGTGAAGAACATAACATTGACTTCTGACAAAGCACTCTCATAGTTACCAACCCAGGTGTTCTTGTTGTCAGCATCTTCCAGGTGCCAAGGTAAAGCTTCTTCATATCTAAGATCAGACTCTTTCTTTTGCTCTGCTGTCTTATCTAGGCGATGTACTTGAGTTGTCTTTTCATTCCGGAAAGCTTGAGCTTTTTTAGCAGCTGCTGCATTGGCACTATTGCCAGTAGGAGCTATTTGCGCACGATCTGCAGCTTTTTGCGCCTCCTTCTCGGCCTTTAATATTTCTTGCCTTTCTCTCTCCTTGGAATCGACTGCGTCCTCCATAACCACATCTTCATCCTTGAATGCTTTGCCCGGAGGTGGTTGCCGAGGGTCTCTGCGATGAAGCGAGATTGGTCGCGTGAACTCGTCTTGATTTGTGGGGTCAACTTCTTTCTTTCCAGCGAATCTCATTGCATGATATCGAATTCCATCGCGCAAAGCCCGCCTGGTAGTGAAGAGGGGATAATCCGTGACCTCTCCCTTAGGAGGATGGGTCCAGCCACCATATGTTTGTCTAGGCGCAGTGCTGCCATTGATAGGAATTGGCCCTCTTGGACCAGGTGCGCGTGGGCCAGAAAGGTTGTTTAAAGACGTCGGCCCATTCGGTCTGGCTGGTGTCAAGCCATTCAAGTTCGCGCCGGCAGGTATAGAAGCTGGATTTGGTCTGCGGATAGGTTTCTTTCGTGGTCTCAGAGGATCAGCAGCCTTGACTTTACGTGTAAATTGTGGTGCGCCGCCGCTGTTGGGAGTTGGGGTAGGAGTTCGACCATTCGACATGCCAGATGGGGAGGCAGACATCTTGAGTGATTGTTCGGAAAGTGACTAGATGCTTGATAATGGAGGTTCGACCGATACAATAGACTGGACAACCGATAGAGAAAACTTCTAGACTGAACAGACTCAATGGGTTCCTTCTCCCTTAGAATAGAATTGAGAGCTGTTGTTGTTGTTGTTGTTGCCTTGGGACAGAGGGTTGAAATATGTTCGGTCGCAAAAGCTGAGAAGAACCGGTACCTTTAATCTTGGAGCTGTGTACACATGAGTAGGTATGTATATCTGAGTGGGTATAGCGAAATTGAAGTTTGATCCTCCAAAGTGGTAGTTGAATGTGCTTTGTTGAAATTGAGTTTGCTTTGTGGATCAACTTGGTTGACTTTCTGATATGTTTCTACCATCCAAGATACAATTCAGTTCTGTTGCAATGACAAGCCATTAAACCCCACTAGTCCTAAAGACGTATGGTGAGTCCCGGATCGACCATCCCTGTTCAATTGTAGAAAGTACTGTACGGAGCAGTGGTAGTGTCATACTGTTGCATTTTACTAGGGTGGCCGTAGAACCAAGCGCCAAAAATCAAAAGCCAAAGCTTCTTGTGCTGGTCTGATTGACATATATTGTTTGCATCACACTCACTCGAGGAGGGGAACATACATTTTGCCCATGATATACATTCTTTGAGGTATTCGCATTTCCATTCACATCCTACATCCTACATCTCACATCTACTGCCAACAGCCACTCTCACGTACCTCTACCTCTTCTCAACAATCGCTTTTGGGTCTAGAGAGGGAGGGCCCCCGAGAGAAGGAAAAGAGAATATTCTAGACCATCCATCAATCATACGAAGACATATGGAAACTGTTCAGCAACAACAACAACAACGACGACGACAACAACATATTTCATCCCATTTCACTATAGAACGCTATCTCATGATTAGGAATTTACGACAATTCAAGTCGATTCAACTTTTTCTTCAAATCCAATCCAAAAGACCATCCGAGATAGTGAAGATCAGGCTTCAAGAGATTATCACATGATTAGTCTTCATTGATTTTATTCACTTCTAGAACACAGAACATATCTACTTCCTAGGTTGTAGTTACCATCTAGCAATACAACAAGAGGCATTGACCAACACATCAATCTTGAATAATAGATTGCTATTCTATCCCGGAAAGCTTCAAACCAACCCGTCACCATACATTTGTAAGGATGTTCTCAGGAGGGAAGGATCAAGGCGGCCACCTGCCTAGAGGAGGTTTTGGTGATAATGGACTTGAGGATCGTCTTCGAGGTCTTATTCTTAATAATGCTAATGTTGTCACGAATAATGAAAACATCAATATGCATCCTCTTCCTGCAACTGGTGCCGATGGTGCTGATGGTGCCAAGCTACCACCACACATGCTCACAGCCAGCCCATCAGAGCAACAAGAATACCTTTCCAACATGGCCTCCAAAGCTACTGGATCATTACAGCATATCCCCAGCAGCACTGCTCCATTATCCCCTCAACCTGGAAAGAAGAGAATGAACCAAGCACAAAGAAGACAGATGAACGCCCAACTTTCGATTCCAGTCAACTCTGGACAACCTCAGCACCATCAGCAAACAGGTCCATCGTCCCGAAACTACACATCTCATCCAGGACAGCAACATTCAACACCATCTACACCTCAGTACCACAACAACAATCAAAGGAACAATCAAAGACCGCAACAAGCTTATCAACAAGGACACTTCTCTCCACAATTATCTTATCATCAAACCCGGTCTCCTTATACTCCTCAAATGGCGTATCATAATTCCCCTAGATCAGGTGGTGTCTCGAATCAAGCAAGTCCCAATCTTCCGTTTCAGAGTCCTGTGTACCCTCAGCAACATCAACAGCATTCTTGGCAGAACATGAATCAAACAAGCCCCGGGTCTAGTTCTTTCACTCAAAGACCTCCACCACAAAATCGACAATTGTATCATCCAGGTCCTTCGAATTCTAGTGGACCAGGACGGAGATATTTTGGAGCAGCCACTGATGAAATGATGGGACAGGGTGCATTCTTGGACAAATTAGCTGAAGAATGTGTTCCAAAAATAGCGATTGATGTCGATGAGGCAAACAAGAAAGAGCGGTTCCGAGCTCACATTGAAGAGATCTGTAAAGCAGCAATTACTGAGCATGAGAGAGAAAACAGTGGCAACAAAGATTTTGATTCTTCGACTGTCCAATTGAAATGCTACGGAAGTTTGAGTTCGGGCTTTGCAACCAAAGGATCTGATATGGATCTTGCGATTCTAACACCGTTCTCCAATCCATCTGCGGAGTCTTCGGAGTCTCAAATACCACGGCTGTTGGAAAAGCGGTTGCTTAGCCTGGGATATGGCGCACGATTACTCACTAGAACAAGGGTTCCTATTATCAAGCTTTGCGAGAAACCACTCCCAAAGTTAATGGCAGATCTTCTGGCGGAGCGTAATAAATGGGAGGGCGGTTTGGGCGAAGGTCAAGATGATGATGCAGACGACAAGCACTTAGACAGTCATACGACAAAGTCTCCTGAGCCAACCCCAACAGAGATACATTCGAAAGCTAAGCCATTAACCAAAACTATCAGCAACACGAGCCAATCAGATAGCAAAGGAGAAGCACAACAAAACGAGAAGAAGGGTATCAACTTGAAGCAAAAAGAACACCAGAATCTTATTGACTACCATATTTGTGCGAAACGTGCTTTGAGAAGACATGGTGGGCGCGATTTATCTGTGAACTCCACCGACCTTAATGCGAAGGAAGGAAAGATTCTCAATGAAGTTTGTCGGGCTTTTATTCAAGGATTGCATTCTGAGGACCTATCAAAGCGGTTATCTGATTCTCCTTCCATCTCCCCATTATTTGATCCTGCTGTGCCTTTTGTACAGCGATCCCTGAATGGAATTTGCACACAAATCGAAGGAGAAAGACTAGCAATGGCATGGGATAAGCGGGTTTTATTGGAAGCAACTGATAAACAAGAGTCGGATGCTCTTGCTGTTCTCGAGTCATGGAAAATTTTACGGAATAAAACAGGGCCCGTTACCGAGTCTGATATTTACAATAGACAATTGCATACCGCTACCGAACGTTTGAAGAGAATCCATTCTTTGCGCTTCGCATATCTCGACCAATTAATGTTTGAGAGTCCAAAACAATACCTCGCAAGAGTCGAGAAACTCAAGGAAGATCTTGAAGGCAAGGGGTTGCCCCAAAACCTCATTCGCCCGCGTAACTTAACGGAAGAAGACGTTGTCGGGCAGTTCATTAAACACTACATTGACGGCATCCATGATGTTCAAATTCGCGATACCTTGCAAAGCATGGAGGGAATAGTGACATTGAAAGATGTAGCTCGCCGGCATCAAATTTTGCAACTGGCGAAAGACTATGAACATGCTCTTGAAGGAAATTTCTATGACGAGGAATCAAAACCTTACATTGAAAGATACATTCCAATTTTGCGAGATCTAGCTACTAGACAATTTTCTGTTGATTCTTCACAAGCAGAATTGGTAGCAATCATCCGTACTCTTCCTGACCCAACTCAAATATCACCTAACAAACCTCGAGACCGATACAAGGATCATCTTGAATTCCCCAAAGACAAAGTTGGAATTCAGTGCGATATCAATTTCTCAAATCATTTGGCTTTGCATAACACATTACTTCTCAGACTGTACTCTATCTGTGACCCAAGAGTCAAGATTGTAGTATTATTTGTGAAGCATTGGGCCAAGACTCGAGGAATCAATACTCCATATCGTGGTACGCTTGGAAGTTACGGCTACGTACTAATGGTTCTACACTACCTGATAAATATTGCCCAACCTCCAGTTTTACCCAATCTTCAGCACATGAATAAAGAGCCACCTGCACATCTCTCTCCTGCCGAAAAAGAAGCCCAGACTACTTGTGATGGTCATGATGTGAGATTTTGGAGAAACGAAGCAGAGATCAGATCTTTGGCAGAGCGTAAGATGTTAACACATAATCACGACTCTGTGGGTATGTTGCTTCGGGGATTCTTTGAATACTTCGCACAGAGTCAACAGATGACAACAGTTCAAGGAAGAGGATTCGAATGGGGTCGCGAAGTGTTGAGTTTACGATCAAACCATGGCATCCTTAGCAAGCACGAGAAAGGATGGGTTGGCGCAAGAACGGTCGTTGAAACCACGCAAATCGCAGCTCCCCCCACCCCTACAACACCAGCGTTTTCGACTCCCGCGACCCCGAATGTTACGAAGGAGAATGCTGATAATTTATCCGCCGCGCCAGAAGGCAAACAGCCCGCTAAGACTATGGAAGAAACTAAGGAGGTTCGCCATCGGTATCTCTTAGCAATAGAAGATCCATTCGAGATTGAGCATAATATTGCACGTACTGTGACTCACAATGGAATTGTATCAATTCGAGATGAGTTCAGACGTGCATGGGGCATCATCAAATCTCTTGGAACCAAATATCAATCGAAAGATGGACTTCTAGATCCGATCCCAAATTCTCCCAACGACTCCAAATTTGAGTTACAAATTCTACTAGATACTATTCACGGATGGGAAAAGCAAGTGGTTGCGGCTGGAAACGTCTAAAATTCCATGTGAGACATGGACATCTCAGGCTATGTCGAACAAAGGATAGACGGACGGAAAAACTGGAGCACTTGGCGTTCTTGGGAAAGAGATAGATTATTACTGTATGATTAGAAGGGAAATGGGGATTAGCTCTTGTTAACGAATAGTACTCACATGCATGATTTGTTGGTGATTAACTCTAGTCTTACAGTTCCACGTGAAGAATCCAAGCGGATTTGGTCCCCTGCTTTTACCAAAAGATAGTTCGCATTGTAAATATTGCTTTTGTGCTTCCCCGCATATTGGAAGCTCCAGATTTTCTCGATATCTTTTGATTTGATTCATCAATACGAAGAGTTGGAAACGCTGTACCAGCATTTTTCGTACCCCCATGTATGCTTAGTTGCGCACAAGCGGAGGTTTACCCCAATGACCCCAATAAAGTTCGGCGAGTTCTTATCTGGGGGAATTTCCCCACGGATATGGAAAAAGTCCCCCCACAAGTGCAGGTAATTTCTCCAGGATTACTCCAGGATTGCCGGGATCACTATAGGATTACTCCAGGACTACTCCAGGATTACTCCAGGATTAATGCCAACCATCGTGAGGCGAGTGCCTCTATTGGAACGCCACAACTAAATAACTAAAAACTATGAGTGCGGATTGGTGCAATTATTACTTCAATCATTTCCGTGTGGAAGTAAACCCTTGGGAACGGTGTAAAAGATCGTACGGCGCAGTAGACCATGTTATAGCTATTAAAGTCCCATGGGGAAAATACGATAAGTAGTACATATACAATTCGAACCCCTTGATTGAGGTTACACTTGGCTGTCAGTTCTATCTCATTCATTGTACCTCTGTAACTTATTTCTTGCAGAAGTCAATTGATTGAGGAGGAATTAACTTCAATTGTGTCTGTTGCCTTATCACAAAAAGATTCAATTGGCGTTGTGAATAGGAGAGAAAATTCGAGATGTTTAACACCACTAATAAGAGATGGTACAATTGGTTAGTATCATCCCGAAATTTCCAACATTTAAACGAAAATCTAATTTGTCTATAGGTACATCTCTATGGTGGCAGCCGCATGTATGGTCTTGTACGGTTATGATGCTTCCGTTTTCAATGCGTGTCAAAACTCCAAACATTGGGTTGCATACTTCGATAAGCCCGTGAGTAGCAAAGTCACCCAATTAACTAGTCACTGATGCTAACAATTTTCAGAGTACATATACCCTCGGTCTCGTCAACACATCTTACAATATCGGTGGTATCGTGTCTGGATTCTTTTTCGGTGGACCGATTGTACGTAGGATGGCTATCATTTGACAAATGATCCAGAAGCTGACATAACTATAGGCCGATAGACTCGGACGAAGATGGGGAATGGGAATCGGTTGTTTCTTAACCATTATTGCTACATTCGTCCAATGTTTTGCACCAAGAGGAAACTTGAATGCATTCATTGGAGGTCGTGTCATTATTGGTCTTGGACAGGGAATTGCTTTGAGTATGTACCGACCAGAACACTTTACAAAATTACATCTAACAATGGCATAGCCGCTGGACCAGTGTATATCGGTGAACTTGCACCACCCGAGATCCGTGGTAAAATCATGGGTTTCTGGCAGTTGTTCTATTCAGTCGGTTCATTCCTCGCCTATTGGATTGCCTTTGCCACCGGAAAACACACCGCTGCTCTCGGAGATTGGGATTGGAAGACAATTGTCATTTTCCAAATGATGGTTCCAATCCTCATCTGTGTCCTCCTCCCATTCATCCCCGAAACTCCTCGTTGGTACATTTCACATGGAAACGTTGAAGGAGCCCGCCATGCCCTTCTTCAAGTCCGCGACACCGAGCAAGAAGTCGAAGACGAACTCCTCCAAATCAGAGAAGCGCTCGAGTATGAAAGGGAACAAAAATCTACTAGCTCTTACAAGGCTTTGTGGATGGATAAATCTGTCCGCAAGAGAATGTGGATTGCTTTCATTATCAATGCTGGTCAACAACTTACTGGTCAGGGAAGTCTCAACAGTTATTCCTCAGCTATCTACAAGGGAATCTACAAAGATGCCGAAACTATCAATCTCATCAACGCTATCAACGGTACCTGTGGTATTATCTTCACTCTCAACGCCGTCTGGACCGTCGATCGTTATGGACGTAAATTCCTTTTCATCGTCGGAGGATTCGGAATGGCTCTCTGCATGATCGCCTTTGCAGCCGTTGGAATTGCAACACCAGACTCTTACTATATGAACGGGACAACGAAAACTCTCACCAAAGATCAACCAGTCGGAATCGCACTCACATTCTTGCTTTTCTTGTTCATCTTCTTCTATAAACCTACTTGGGGAGCCACAACTTGGATTTGGACCTCTGAAATTTTCAGTATGAATGTCAGAGCCCAAGCCGTGGGTATGTGCAGTCAATGGCAAAACGTGTCGAATTTGGTCTTCAATCAATTCTTCCCCGTTTTCTTGGCTAAGTGCAGTTTGTAAGTTTTTCTCTTCACTTTACTTCCTCTTCTCCTTTTACAAATCACTAACATCCCTTCTTCTAGCTACACATTCTTCTTCTTTGGCGGTATAAATTGTCTGCTCGCCCTCTTTGTCATTTTCGTCGTGCCAGAAACCAGAAACATCATGTTGGAAGAGATGGACGTGCTCTTCGGAGGCGTAAACCACGTTGAGAAAGGAGGTGCGCAACTCGGCCTCGAAGATGCTCACCATGCGCATGTTCAGCATGTCGAGACGGAAGGCGCGGACATCGCGGGCGTGGAAAATGAGAATGTGGTTATGCATGAGAAGGTTTAGGTTAAGGTTTAGGTTCGCAGAAGCTGGGTCTAATAGATGCGTATTTGAGATTTAGAAGATCGAGTCGCGCATTCGCATGATGGGTTTTACGATTGGGTTCTTGGGGTATGACGGGCTTGTACCTTACCTAACCTACCTGTGATGAGGAATTAGTTAATATGAAATGACGTTTAAGTATTTTATGCATTTAATTATAAGAGTTTTTGATCTCGAGTAATGTTTCAACGCTCTTTGCATTGCCGAATGATTATTATACTGGTGGAAAATGCAACTGTGTTAAAGCTCTTGGACATGAGATTAGACTTTAGAGTGGAGATATAGAGGACGATTTTCACTGTAGATACCCCAAAGACTCGTCTTCTCTCCGATACCTAAATTGTTACTGAGTCAGCCATATGATCACATTATATCAAGGAAATACATGGCTTTATATAGAAAATGAATGTAGAAGCCATTTACAGCCCGGCGATTTCTTGTAGGCTCTGGAATGTTGGAATGTTTAATCGCTATATATCGTTCATGTTACAGTTCACTCATTCAATCATTCATGAATTGAAATCTTCTAATAATTTGATGTTCAATCAAGATGTTTCTAGAAAGTGTTTTGGTGCCAAAGATTTGGGTACCTTTCCAAATAAGACATGCGGAATGAATGGTATTTGGATTGTTTATTCTCATCAAATTTCTCGGAATTTACTAAATTTTGAAGCTTTCCGTTCTCGATTGAGCTATTTTGGATTTTTGCATTATAATTCAAGCTCAATCATTAACTATCGGCAATCAAATAGTCAAGAGCTCATTGATACCCAGGAATCGAAGAATCGGGCTTCGAAAGAGTATCAAACTCCACGAAGCTGAAATCCGCAGGAACAGTACCCGAATCCCCATTCCCAGTCGCATAGACTCCGAGCATCATTCCTGTAAACGCAGCGCCGATGGGGGGATCGGCCGTTATCTCCTCGACTATTGTTTCGCCTATCCATTTTATGGCCTTTTCGGTGGGTTCATCGCTTGGTTTAAAGCCTAATTTGTATCCTTCGTCTGTACACCAAATGTATAGCGTTACATCGCCTTTGGTTTCTAGCTCTCCGATACTATGTCCCTTGGCCTGACTGTTGATGAAGATTTGACTAGTTACTTGTCTGTGAGATTCTTGGGGACTGCCCTTGACTCCAATGTGGGCGTAAGTTAAATGGTTCCAGTATACTACAGTGCCTGCTTCCATGTGGGTAGAAGTGGGATTGAAGGAGAGTCGAGTAGACCAAACACCCATGCGAGATGTTTGTTTACGGAAAAACAGAGTAGGGCAGGCTGGACTACCGAGTGTGTATGGACTTCCAAATAGACGTAAGATAGATGGATTGGAAGTTATTTCGAAATCTTGTTTTTGGGGAGTATCTAGAGCAATGATCAGCATGTTCAATTGGAATGAGCATTCAAATTTTGAGTGCTACGTTAAGGATCATACGAGGCGAGCTTACTCTTTCTGTACCAACCAAGTTGTAACTCTGGACTCGTAAACTCATCACGCCACTTGGCGGGTTGTTGTATTTGATATAGTCCAGGACCCTCCCCTTGAAGAGTTATTTTCTTGCCTTCATTTACAACTGGCCAGTCATTCTCCCATGTCATAGGTACGAGAAAGGTCTCCCTTCCTAAATTTCTCAATTAGCTGATGTAACTATAGACAGCTAACTTTTTGATCTTACCAAAAACAGAAGATTTGACTCCATCAGCTAGTATCATAGGCCGACATGCAAGCATGACTGCCCACCAATTTCCTTCTTTATCTTCAACAATATCAATATGGCCTGTATTAACCACTTCATCACCTACAGTACCGATTTTCCATAATGGAGCATCGATGATTTCCCATGGTCCGAAGGGTCCAGTTGATGATCGTGATACCCATTCGCAATGTCCCGATTCGGTGCCGCCCTCAGCAGTAAATAAATAGTAGAACTTCCCACGCCTGAAAAGATGGGATCCTTCTGCAATACCAGACGGAGAAGAGCGAATTACTTGGGGAGCAGATGTAGATACGCCGGTGGAAATATCAATAGTAGTGATGTGGATGGCAAAATCTTTGAGGGGCTTTTCAATCGTGCGCTCATGCTTGCGTCTAGTGGTGGATAAATAGACTTTTCCGTCATCATCAAAAAATAGCTTGCACGATTGTTAGCGTCCAAACTATCATCCTTTACCATCTGAGTGACAGCAAGTAATATCTAAGCTCAAGACGAGCACTTACATCTTGATCAAACCCTACTTCATCAAACCAAACTGGTTCGCTCCACTCACCCCCAAAAACATCTCCCGCTTTACACTTAACATAAAATCCTCTTGGCCAAACCCTCTGATCTTCCTGTGGTCTATACCTATCAAAACATGCAGCTGTGATGTAAAACCAGCCATCATGCTCCCTGATAGTCGGAGCCCATATCCCACCTCCAGGTTCAGGAGTCCGAATATCAAGCTGGGAACGACGGGTCAAGGCATGAGATATGAGTTTCCATGATATCAGATCAGTGCTGTGATATATGGGTATCCCAGGAAAGTATTCAAAGGAAGATGTGATGAGGAAGTAGTTATCACCAGAGCGGATGATGGAGGGGTCGGGATGACTTCCGGGGAGAATAGGGTTGGTGTAAGTATTAAGTTTGGTCATGATAAGCTGGGAGTATGGGGAAGTAGATTCAAGATCATTGATGAGGCTCAAATCTGAGGCGTGAGAATGTACTTTTAGAAAAAGTCATTTTTATTTCAAATGGCTGCATTCTGGTACCAATGTATCATGCTTGCGGCCGCATGTGTTGAATGGAAAATGGAAAGTAATATAATTGGTGGATCCTAATTCTCCCCACCACAAACTAGCGTAGGAACTGACGGCTGGAGCGTGCATTAGTTCCCGTGGCGGTCCAAGTCTGTAGGCTTCATCAATCTCACAACGAACAGCTGGTGATCAGACAGTTCCCCAGAATTTCTACCAGCATTTTGACATCACACCTTTCAATGTTAGAGACGCCGAGAATTCCGTCAAATTCCAATGTGGTTCCTCGATTCTCAAGTGAAATAACAGAGCATGTCTCGTTACTGACAAGCGTGTCCCTTGCTTGGCGCTTCGAGAGCTGTTTTCCTTCAATATTAGCCTGTATGCTTTGGCAATCTTCAGTCTAGGCTGATATAATTAACTTCTCCTCTCGGGTGGAGCTTAGATTAAAAAGGTGGTAGATCTACTTGGTCGTATTACAGGCAGTGGCCAACATGAACATCGTGACTCCTCTCTCGGTGGAGTTGGAGTCCGAAATGCAAAACTTTCCCCTCCCGGAGTATGTCTAAGAAGTAGGTACTTGAGATCAAAGAAAGACATCTCTGGTTTTCCTCATTGTCTTTCTCTCGTTGTGCTTCGTCCGTACTCCTCTCACATCTACGAAAATTGGACATACGCAAAAATGCATCTCAATTCCCGTTCCTACAATATTCTCTCCGCTCTTTTGCTCTCCTCAGTTCCTAATCTTTCTTCTTGTGCTGAAACCGCATCCTCATCCCTTTCACGCCCAGAAATCATAGTTGCTCCCATCCAACCTGCCAAGGCACACTTGGCAACTACCGCACTTTCTACGCCCCGAAATCGCACTTGCCATGTCTCCTCCTTGGGCTCTGGCCGCGATGATTCACCCGCTTTACTTGCCGCTATCAAATCCTGCAACAACGGTGGAGTTGTCCAACTAAATGAAACCCTCTACACGATTTCCACCGCGCTAGACATCAAATCTCTCCAATCCATCGACTTCAACATCTCAGGCACCATTCAATTCTCCTCTAACATAACCTATTGGACAGCCAATAGCTTTAAGTATGCTTTCCAAAACAGCAGTGCCTTTTGGCAATGGAGTGGAAATGACATCAATTGGTATGGAGGAGGAACCATTGATGGCAATGGGCAACCATGGTGGGATGCCTTTGCAAAAGATAGTACTCTTGGGCGGCCAATATTGTTTGTTATGAATGGAGTGACAGGAGGAAGTATGAGCGGGTTGAAGATGAAAAGTCCACCAAATTGGTTCAATCTTATCACGGGTAGTCAGGATGTACTCGTTAGTGGGATGACTCTGACGGCAGTAACGAGTAACTCTAATCCGGTCAAGAATTCTGGTGAGTTCCCCCCTACTCTTTGCTATATTCCATTGATTTTTTGGTGTACACATGAGACTAACAAATTTTCGAAGATGGCTGGGACACTTACCTCTCTTCTCATATCACAATCCAAAACTCAACCATTCTTAATACCGACGACTGCGTATCCTTCAAACCCAACAGCAGTTCCATTATCATCCAGAATTTGGCATGCTCAGGTTCTCACGGCATATCCGTGGGCAGTTTAGGACAATATGTTGGAGTGACTGATATCGTTGAAGATGTCTACATTTACAACAACACACTAAGTAATGCCAGTGATGCAGCGAGGATCAAGGTCTGGGCAGGTGCAGTACCAAATTCGGATGGAAGTCTACCTTATGGAGCAGGTGGAGGTAGTGGCGTGGTGAGGAATATCACATACGACAAGATGTCGGTTTCTAGTGTTGATTGTAGGTTTCATATCATCTTATTAGAAGTTGGGTCGATTTCCATTACTAACCGGGAAATGGTAGACGCGATTGAACTCACTTCTTGCTATATGCAAACTACTGCAAATTGCAACGCTTATCCTGTGAGTACTCTATTTTATCATCCTCTTTTTCACTCATAAGAAGTCCGAGACAGCTAGCTGACAGTTCCACAAGACAAAAATGACAATACAAGATGTAGTATTCAAGAATTTTGTCGGTGTCGCAAGCAAAAAACATGATCCCAAGGTCGGAACCTTGGTGTGCAGTAGTGCTACTGTGAGTATATCTCTCTTATCTCAAGTCATAAAATCCTGTCTCAAAAATCATGACCCGCCTATCTATTACTCTTGGCTAACGAGTGAGAAGTCATGCATAAACATCTCAGCTCAGAATATCAACATCACAACGCCGAGCAAGAAAACTGCAACGTGGACTTGTACGAATGTAGATAAGACTTTGCTAGGTATCAATTGTGTCTGAGGGGGGTTGGGATAGTTGGCAAGGTAAAAAGATACGAAGAAAACAGTACATTAGTCGTTTAATAACGATTGTTGATATCAAAATATGCTCTTCCGCATGAGGTTCTTGTGAGACGACGAGGAGATCATCATGGATCAATAACGATGAAAGAGATTTGACACAACTTTGAGTGGGTGTCAATACCAAGAACATGTATTGAAAATATGTGATTGAATGGAAATTGTGAGAAATAGGAAATAATACATTATGTTCATTGACACAACGCGAAGACAAGATACCATGGAGAGTTCACCGGTAGTAAATTATCTGAACTTAGCGAGATAAGAAAGCGGTGACCCCAACAGAGAGGCAGAAAAGAAGGCTTGCATTTTACCCCTCTAAAATATTTTTGAAGAAGTTCGTCATTGACATCAATGAAAACACTCGAAATATTATCAATATGCCGACTGAATTAGAAGAGGTAGAACTCAAGTCCTATTCTATTCATTGAAATCATGCTAACTAGTATTGAAGCTCGTCGATTTTATATCGCATGGAAACACTCAAGTGCGAACGATCGGTATGTTTACAATACTTGAACCATCCGTTCAAACTTTGACTGATTTGCGCCATAACAGCCGTCGAGAATTTGATTCCATATTCATTATCACAACCTTCAATATTTAAGACAAATGAGCTTCTACCAGTAAAGGACTTAAAATTACTGGTCCGCGACTACAAAGTACGACTCAAACCTCGCAAACTTCATCATTAGTAGAGGCGCGACTAACGCCTATACAGCAAATAGCCAAAGATGCAATGACAATCCTCATAAATCTGTCGACAGACAAGGAAATTTTGGAATATCTTGCGAGTGACAAGGAGTTCATCAATACTTTATTCAACAAGTTGACAGTACGTCGATCTCCCTTCTTAGTCTTTAAACCGACAACATCTAATGGTTCTTTACCCCCAGAATCCCGCAGAACCAAATGCAAATCTCATTGCTATGTTATTCGCGAATCTTGCGAAATGGGATGACCTGAAGCAGATCATAAACCTCGAACGTCCTGCGCCGAAAGAATTAACCTCAAATAATCGCGCGATCGATCAACTAATGGACCTTTTCGTGAAGGGTGCAGATGGAACATACAATAAAGATGCAGATTATGACTACCTCGCATATTTGTTCGCAGATCTAGCCAAGCACGAAGAAGGACGAAAATACTTCCTGACAAAACAAGAATACGATGGGGTTGTACCTCTCACGAAAATGACGGTTTTCACCGAACACAAGTCAGATATTCGCCGAAAAGGAGTTGCATCGACGATAAAAAATGTTGCGTTCGAAATCGAATCACATCCTTCATTCCTGTCAGAGGATGAGATCAATATATTACCATATCTACTGCTACCTATTATGGGGAATGAGGAATTCGATGAAGAGGAAACTATGGCAATGCTACCAGATCTACAACTATTGCCGCCAGATAAGGAGAGGGATAGTGATCCCGTTATCATGCAAACACACGTGGAAACATTGATGTTACTCACAACCACAAGAGAAGGAAGAGATATTATGAGAGAGATCAAGGTTTACCCAATCATAAGGGAATTACACTTGAAGGTTGATCACGATGAAATGAGAGAGGCCTGTGAGAGACTAGTACAGGTTTTGATGCGAGATGAGGAAGGAGAGGAGAAAGTGGATGCAGGTATGAAAACTTTGGCCCGAAGATCTGACAAGCCTTCATCCTCGCCAAAACCATTCTCGTCGCAGGCGAACGGTATTGCCGGAAGTTGGGCATCACAAGATGCAGAAGACCCTGCATCAGATTCGGATGATGATAAAATAGTAGAAGTATAGATTTAAAGTACTGAATATAAAAAGCTCATTTCCTCATTTCTCATACTGATGAAATTTCACATTTCATCCGCATACATCAAATGGTCCCCCCTTCGCCACACTATGCCTTTTCTCCAAACCATCCTCTCAACTCAAGGTAAAACTATTACTAACAGCCGTAAAGGCACTGATCGTGCCCAAAACATTCTTTGAATCCCCGTTATACCTAACCCTATAGGTACCCGCCTTCGTTCCATCTCCAGTTCCTGTCTCCCAACTCACAACCACACTACTAGTGCCGGTCAAGCCATTAACTCTCGTCCACGTATACACCAAATACCAATCATTATCGTTTCTCACCGTTGTCCAATTGCCATTCGAACCCAATTGTTCAACCGCCGTGAATGTACCTTCCAATCTTAAGTTGTTGCGAGGATTAGCTCCTACAAATGTCGTGTTTACTACAGATCCGATCTTGTAGGATGCAGCTGGTTGTACGGATACACTGCCAAATGATCCACTATCATATGCTACTCCCGTTATGAAACTTAAACTCGAATTGACATTGTTTGGTGGACTGGGTCCCGGGGCAGGCTGACTGCTATTGGTAGCGGAAAGATACCCGATGGCGGATGTGGTGAGATGGATGTAAGCATCTAATTCATGTTGGCCGAATAAAGTCGAAGCGCCTTCGTAGCGTTGGATGGAATATTCTTCAGGGGTGGCGAGATAGTGGGCGTATGTGTTTGCGGGACCGCCAAGAACTACTTTGGGGGTGGCGCTGGTTATTTTGGACGATACGGCTGCGGCGGAGATTGCGGATTTCCAGCGTCTTCCGGACATGGTGGTTGCTTCGGAGGGGGAGATGATCATTATGAGTTGTCCGACGCGAAGGAGTTGCACGTCAACTTGAGCGAGTTAGCGGGATAAAGTAAGTTTGACGATGTGAGGAAGATGGGGGCGAGAAAGTGTTTCAAGATAAGTTTTGAGAAGGGGTAGAAAAGAATGACGTACCGATATTGGGAGTCCAAGCATAAGGACTTGACATCTCACCCACATCTAGAAGAACAGGCTTGGGGTATTGACAAGCAACCTAGAGACAATTAATACTACATCTATAATGATCAACGCCCTATGACTAGGAACATACCTGTTGAGCAGTTGGCACTCGGAGAAGACCAGATACCAGACTCCAGAGAGGATTTGAGGGTGTACCTGGATCATTTTGTACAAAGTCAAAGGCTCCCGGTCCATCGGTTGTACCAGCCGCAAATGAATATCCTAAGGCTGCAGGACATGTTTGGACAACCGATCCATTTGCGAGAGGGAAGTCATAGTACTGCATATCTTGGAAAAAATGGAATGATTTGACACTCCCTCCCACGATAGGAGTGCCGACTGAATCTAACGTGTTCTATACGAATCAGAATTTGATCAAATCACTGTCAACAAAGGGAAGAGAAGACTTACATAAAGAGTTTGAGCTCCATTATATTGCCTCTGTCCAATGATATAACAACTCTGAGTTCCCAAATCTAGTGCTTGGAAAGCTGGGCCTCTTCCATGACATGTCTCAGAGATGCCGGCACAAGTACTGTTCTCCAGAGTGCATTGTTGACCAGAACCATCGTCACACCAGGCTCCAAGAACGTTTGGTGAGGTGTCTCCAACGCTTGATTGTGAGAAACCCGCGACGAAACCTGGAGCGGCTTTAGGGTCTGTCAAGGCCGCTTTCTCGAAAAGATAAGCTGCTACTCCTTTGTTGTCACCTGAATTTAAAGTGCTTAGTCAGAAGATGTATTTTTCAATAGACAAGGGTGTCTGAATAACTTACCAGTGACATGTGTGTTATTTTCCAACATGGAAGTACCATGAACACTGAACCATGTCAAAACACCAATATTCAATCCATCTGAAGCCCGCTGGAATCGAAGCATAGACAATGTCTTGTCAACATTATCCGTATATAATGCCCTTTCCGCTGCAGGGTTGGCAAGATATGCATAAAGACTACGATTGATATTTGCATCTGTGATATTTGTGTCTCCGGTGGTTAGATATCCAGTAGTGAGCGAATCATGGGCCCTTTTAATTGACAGGACTGCGCCATCGACAATTGCTTGGTAGCTTTGCTTATCAAAACCTAATGACGTGATCTGTGGTAAGAGATAATTGTAGTATGCTCCAGGACCGGAATGTTGATGTGTACCCGTGACGGCAATATTGTTTTGCCCGTAAATTGCATATGCCGGCCCCAAAGCGGCTAATCCTTGAAGTATTCCATACCTGATTGCAGTGTCCCCAGATGCTGTGTCAAGAACTAGGTAGACAAATCTATTGGCAGGGGTATTTACATCACCGACAATAAAGGCTCGGGAGTAAATTCGTTGACGCAGCCCTGTTCCGACTTGTGGGAGACTAGCATAGCCCATAAAGTTTATTTCAACAACAGGACTATTGAGTGCCATCAGTAAAGCAGGGAGATGTAGGGAAAGCGCTCGAGTCTTACCCAGTTATATCGGCCTTGCCGACTCCAATGAGATATGGGTCACCCGTTGCTCGAGTTTCGTGTTCATGTTTATTTGCCCATCCAGAATTGGCATTGGAAGACTCGTTGTTTGGCTGAACATCTTCAATCTTTGTAAGTCCCACAACTAATGCAGTAAATGCAGTGAACAAAACAACTCCAGCTAATGCCAAGAAGATTGCACTTGCTAGAGATCTTTTGCGAGGAGCTTCTGGTCGTTCATTCTCCAACTTTTCGTCCGCCGGGACCTGTGAATATTCAAACCTCGACATGATCAATAATCAAGGAGCGAAAGCGTAGCAAGAAAAGAAACATAAGTAAAAGGGTAGTAGAAGGCAGATAATATATCATCCAAAAACAATAATCATATCGGTGTGGCTCGTGTAGTAGCATCGTTGTTACACGTGCCGTCTTTTGACCTTGCAGAAAAACATTTGATTGAAGATTCTAACGGAAGTTTGGACCGATGAAGTACTCGCGCGTGGTAATTTTCAATCATGATAGCACTGCTTGTACCTCAATGTAACGAGAGGTTCGCTGATCAATTTCTTCTTCAGTGTCATCACCCGATTGTACCCCCTGACAAGATTCTGCACAACCTATAGTTTCGCTTGAATCTTAGGAAGTCAATCAAACTTACTACTGCATTGATGATGCCTGTCCAATAGATAATGCGGGGGATTAAGCATTCATGGTTTATCTCGAGTCTTCTTCCAGGGGAGCTCGGGGAACCTGTTCTTGATATTACACTGTTAGATTTGGCAGGTCGTTGATTTAACCCCCTGACCGGCTGCAACCGTATTGACCCCTTGGCGTATCTGTATCGCAACTCGGACATGGTTGATTGATACCAATATCTCTTGCCAAGTCACCCTCCATCTGCGAGAATGGGGGGTTGTTAGGCTGAAATGGTAAATATGAAAAACCCATTTCTGCAATTTATTTGCACATGTGCATAATTCTAGCGTAATAGAATTGAGTTGATAGGATACTGGAATAAATGTTCTGCAACTCACGCAACCTTTACTAGCACTTAGATTCCTCGCGTCGGTTTGATGTATCAAAGTGTGAGTTCCACGCGAGCTGAATTTACCTCATCTCTGAGAAAGTGAACGATGGCGTCCTCGTAAAGGAATGGAATTGGGAGACCGTATGGAAGTGACTTGACACTTGGAATCCAAGTCATATCATAAGATTCGATGGTAAGTACCAGGTATTGGTACGAGGAGATAAGGATCAAATTGATAGCTGAAGTGTGCATGATGTGCATGTGCGTGTATTAAGCCTCGGCTCCTAATTGATCTCGTGACCTTCACCAACGTTCTCAAAGCCTTGCATTTGCAGCGAATCTCGCCAACGTCACCAACCACTGACCGGAAACAAACTTTACAGCTCAGAATGCATCAATATACACCCCGGAGGATGTGCACGATTCGTTTTCGAACGTACCGCCCGGGCCGATTTTTGTAATTACAAATTTCAGTCTCAAGCAGGGTTTCAAAACTTCTGGATTGCAGGCAATCAAGTCGAAAGACCTACGACGATAATCAGAGTTCATCAAACGGTCTAGCGCAAAAATAGTCCTAGTCCCCTTCGAATTCCACACAGCATTAGCTCGAGGTTGCCACAAAGGATTGTGTTTCCTTCGAGTAGTGGAGCCGGAAATAGATTTTCATTGAAGCTGTAACGTTTAGCCAAGAAAGTGCGGCAAAGAAAGTAGAGTCGGAATCAACAGTGTCTTCGCGTAGCGGCAAATCATTCGCTGAGGTGCTATTTCTGTTGTTCAATTCTGAAGCCTCGAACAAACCAAAGGATTGCATTAGCTATATGCCATTGATATGCGTGGAGATGAGACGTTTGACAGAGACCTCCCTGAGTCTGGAAGAAAGGTAATAAAAGGAGAAGGTCAAGGCAAATATGCTAGAACTGGGTTCGAGAGATAATTTCCCAGAGCTCTGAGGCTCACTACACATTCTATGCCGGTTATATCACTGCATGTCTGTCTGGTTCACAGAACGCCTATAATGGCAATGGCGAGTATCAAGCCTCCGACGTAAAATGGGATACATTAGCAAGGCTCGATTCTGGAAAATCACCTCAATTATCGTTCAAATCCTTTGAAAATGACTTTGATGGTCCAACACTCAATTGACTGCACATTCGAGAATCTTCAAACAATTTTGAACCATCTGAAATTCTCAGCAGTGATGCCGTATTGCAATAACCTTCCCTATTTTTGAAGTTCCATTGTCGCTTCGTTCTGAGGAAAACTCAATGCTTCTAGAGCAAGGCTTTGGGAGTTTAGATTTCTTCATATTTGTCTGTATTGCAAGATGCTGCTACGTCATTGTCATGGTTAGTATCATGGATATATTTGTTAACATACGATGCCTAGATCTCTAGTCTCTTAGACTTCTGGAAAAGAATTATCAAGTGCTTCTAGAATAATGTTTATCTCAAAGGTTGTCTTTTCAATAATCTTCGTATTGTTCTTCACACTTCGCTTAAACAACAATACTAAGGGAAAGCACCACAATTGGTCCTCGACTCCAAGTAATGTTGGTCTAATTACAATTGCACGACTTGGGATCATGCTAGTTGAAATGTTGCTTCATGTCTTCTGTCCATGCTGCATGGATTTCTCTGAGATTTTCAACACCATTTATCGCACGCAAAATCTGTCTCGATGACAATATTGAAAAGCAAAGGCTCGAAGAGTCACAGGAAATATATTCATTCTACTTCCACCTCACGCATCCGACTGCCAGATGATGGTCAAAATTCGTCTATCGAATTGCGAAATCTGGATGACTACTACGCCGATGAAGAAATTAAATCATCTTTCAAATCCCTATTCACATTCACAACAAAAAAGCACATATCTACCATAGTTCCATGTGTAGTATTTGCAATCATTAGCGGCGTTCTAAAACCTATATCGGCGATATTTTACGGAAATATCTTTGGTACTCTTACAAATTTTGGGTCCGGTGTTCTCACCGCACAAGAGACCTTACAAAATGTCTCGAAATGGTGCATAGCTATAACTGTTCTCGGGGGCGCAGTATGGTTGTTCGAAGGCCTGTTCCTGTGTTCGTGGATGATGTTTGGAGAGCTCCAGGCTAGAAGTGTGCGCGAGAAATTGTTTGCCGGCATGTTGGAGAAGGATTTGGAATGGTTTGATCTACGTAGAGATGGCATTGGATCATTGTTGATTCGAATCGAAACGTGTGTGGAATCAATTTATCCTGGAAATGAAAATATACTGATTGAAAAATAGACAAATTCGAGAGCTCCAATTATCCACATCCCAGCCTCTTGGGTTTCTCCTGTTTGAGACTGCTAGCGCATGTGCAGCTCTTGGGACTGCCTTCTTTTACTCTTGGAATCTGACTCTTGTCATTATAGCGACATTTCCAATAGCCGGTGGAATACTCTATCTAATCTCTAGAAACATTGGTCCTGCCATCGAAGCCCAGAAAAGAGAACTATCGCAAGCTTCGAAATTCACAAATACAGCCATTACAGCAATCGATACTGTTAAATCATTCAACGGACAGGACCAGGAAGTTGGGCAATATTTCTTAGCAATCAAAAGATCAACAGTTCATTATATGATCCAAGCCAGGTCAAATGCATTTCAATTCGGGATTACCAAATTTGTCATGGTGGCCATCTTTGTTCAAGGCTTTGGGTATGGTCTCACGTTAGTCGATCATGGACTGGATGCCGGAAAGGTTCTTACAACGTTCTATGCTTGTTTGACTGGGATGATGGCTATAGAAGTCGTTTTACCACAATGGCTTGTCCTGGTAAAAGGAATGTCCGCTGGAGCGACTCTCAAGTCTATCATGAACCAAGTGAATAGCGGAGGAGTTGCAAAACACCCAGAAGGGTTAATGGTACCTAAAATCTGTAACGGTGATATAGAAGTCAATGATGTAAGTAGAGATGACCACAATAAACCATCAAGACTAATCAAGATCAGGTTACATTTGCATATCCCTCCAATCGACAGCACAATGCTCTTGTAAAAACGACATTCTTCTTTCCTGCTGGCGAGACTACTTTTGTGGTTGGTAAAAGTGGTTCTGGGAAGAGTACATTGGGAAACTTGTTGCTCAAATTTTACGAGCCACAGGAGGGGAGTATCTTGATAGATGGTCAACGTATACAGGATCTCGATACCGATTGGCTGAGACGCAACATCACTCTCGTACTGCAGCAGAGTGTGGTATTCAACGAGACGGTTAGGAAAAACATAGAGTTTGGAAAGGAAGGAATAACTAATGAAGCTGATATCATAGATGCCTGTTCTGCAGCCAATCTAGAACAAGTAATTTCCGATCTTCCTAATGGACTTGATACTATGATTGGCTCTAAGGAGAGACAACTGAGTGGTGGTCAAAAACAGCGTGTTGCATTGGCTCGAGCTAGATTACGAGATGCACCAATCTTGATTCTCGACGAAGGAACTAGCGCTCTTGATCTTACCAACCGACTCAAAATCATCGATAATATTCGAGAATGGAGAAAAGGAAAAACGACAATTATTGTGACTCATGACATTTCCCAGATATTGGATGATGACTACGTTTATGTTATGGATCAAAGTAGGGTTGTCCAGGAAGGATATCGTAAAAAGCTTTCTGCGAAAGCAAACGGTACTTTCGCTACATTCTCGCCACTCCTGGGATTGCCCGCTGAACAGTCGACAGACTTGTCCAACATCAGAAGAAACTCGGACCCTGGAACGCCATTAACTGGAAGCTTTGAAAAATTTGTTCAAGAATTGACACCTCGTTTCTCCACCAAGTCTACAATCTATGGTCCAAATGCAGCAAATCGTAGGTCCTTGGATATATCAAATAGACGATTATCTCTTGGATATGCTTCAATAGCCTATGCCAATGACCTACAATCAGATAACATTTGGACATCTAGAAGTGACAGTTCACGTTCAAGGTTTGATAATTTGCAAAGACCTACCTCACAGTTTCAGAATTTACAGGCGTCGACTAGTAGGCAATTTATACATCCTATCAGCTCAACAAGGTATCAAGACCCAGGATTCCAGTCGATCCCAGAACGTCCCTCAGGCGAGTCAAGTTTTGAAAGAAGATCTCTGATTCAAAGCCCTCTCAGCTTGGTATCAACCAAGACGAATCAAGACTCCAAAGTTGCGCCTATGGATTCTTTGTTGAAATACTCAGATGACTCCGCCGAGAATGCGGGTGAGTCTAAAGAGAAGAACGAAACGGATCATCTCAAACCCGGTACTTTAACTAAGATCTTAAAGACTGTTTGGCCCATGCTGAATAAGAAAGAACGCACAATCCTCTCGGTTGCATTTGGCGCAGCATTTATTGTGGCAGTATCAACCCCAGCTTTTGCTATAATCTATACCAAACTTCTCGACACTTTTTATCAAAAGGAGAACCGCAACTCGAATGCTTTAAAATGGTCACTTGTCTTGCTCGGAATCGCTATCATTGATGGCATAGCATGCTTCTTTTCGCATTATGCTTTGGAACGTGCTGGACAAGCTTGGGTGAGCGCTCTACGCGTGGAAGCACTCAAGAGAATTCTCGCACAACCAAAGTTATGGTTTGAGGAATCCAGAAATTCTCCTGGTCGTTTGAACGAAGTTTTAGATAGGAACTCTGAGGAAATGCGTAATCTCGTTGGTCGCTTCGCTGGTATCGTATTTACGGCATTTTTTATGCTATTGATATCAATCATATGGGCTTTCGTGAATACATGGAAACTAACATTAGTCTCAATGGCAACTGGGCCAGTCATATACGCTGTTACCAAAACTTTCAATCGCGTCAGTGGAAAATGGGAAAATAAATGCAACTACGCCTCTGAAATGACCACTGGCATATTTTCAGAGACTTTCTCCAACATCAAAGTGGTTCGGGCTTTTACTCTGGAAACTTATTTTGAGACAAAGCACACCAAAGCTACAGAAGAACTTTATAAAGTTGGACTAATACGAGCAAACTACTCGGGACTACTGTGGGGATTGACAGATGCGATGTCATTCTTCATCACTGCAACTATCTTTTATTATGCCACTGTTCTCATTACCAAGAGAGAGATCAGTATCGCGACTGCACTACAGACTGTCAATCTTCTATTATTTGGTATTTCTAATAGTACGAATATGCTGGCCATGATACCACAAATCAACTCTTCTCGCGTTACAGCTACGCAAATGCTTGCATTGGCCAGTCTCGATTCATCTTCCTCCCATGAAAATAAAGGAACTGAACGGCTTTCGACAATCTTTCCAATCAAATTCAACCGCCTTTCATTTACATATCCTGCTCGTCCTGAAACACGAACGATATCATCATTTTCTCTTTCCCTCAGTCCCAATTCAACGACTGCACTTGTCGGACCCTCCGGCTCCGGAAAATCTACGATAGCTTCTCTGCTCATTGGTCTTTATCCGCCAGATACCTCAACACCTGAACCGTTGATATTCAATCGCGTCTCCATAAACAACTGTCACATTCCGTCTCTCCGAGCTTCTATCTCACTCGTCCCACAAACACCGATTTTATTTCCCGCCAATATTCTCCATAACATCGTTTATGGTCTCCCGGAATCTTCTTCCTGTGCTAATCTTTCATCTGCTATTGCATCAGCCAAAGATGCTGGGATCCATGAATTTATCACATCGCTTCCACAAGGCTATAATACTATAATAGGAGATGGAGGGCAAGAGTTATCGGGAGGACAGGCTCAGAGAATTGCGATATCGAGAGCGCTGGTCAGAAAACCCACTTTATTGATATTAGATGAAGCGACGAGTGGATTAGATGGTGGTAGTGCAGAGGTGATAAGAGAGACTGTGCAGAAGCTGAAGAAGAGAGAAGGAATGGCCACGTTGGTTGTTAGTCATACGGCTGAAATGATGAAGATGGCGGGACGAGTCGTGGTGATGGAAGAGGGAAAGATAGCTGAGAGTGGTGGTTTCGATGAGTTGAAGAATAAAGTTGGTGGGAAATTCGGGGCTTTAGTTGGAGATGATTCGGGGGATAAAGTAGTGATGAAGGAAGAGAATAATGCTGGGGAGAGTAGTAGTAACGCTGGTGGTGGTGGTCATAAAGGTGGGTTGGGTATCAGAACTCCTGGTTACGAGGAAGTAGACTTCCATACTGGAACAGACACGCCAATTCGAGATGCAAGAAGGAGAGATACTTGGCTGCAGCAAAACAATCATTGAGATGCCATACAATTCACCGACATTATTGTAATTTCATAAATTTGACACATCTAAATTCAATCATTTGTTCACACTTTCATTTTATTTTCTACTAGAATGGTTTGAAGCATACACATTGCATACAACTCTCCTTAAAGCTTGTCCATACATTAGTAAGAAACAATAAAGAAATGGTAGAATCACAATATTTGCATTTGCTTGTTGGTAATATTCGTTCCTTCTAATTATCTGATTAATATCACCCTTCTAACGCGAAAATGATGGTAATTTCATTACCCAAGTCAGCGATACTCACTAGCTGCGTGAATAACAGAAACGAGATGTAGCTTGAGTCTAATATGACAGGTACCGTTCCATGGTTATGCTTAGTCGGAAAAATGACAGATGAAGAAAATAGACCGAGCAAAAAAAGCTGGGAAAGAAACGTAGCGCGATGTCCTAGAATGATATGATGATTTCTACCAGGCAGCAATATTAACAGATTCATGCCATGTTTCAAGTTCACAGAAATTGAAATTTCCTAATATGCTCCTTCAAATAATGACGTGACAAACAAATGTAGGCCATCTTGCAATCCTAACGATCTCAAACGCGATATGTACCTTGATTTGGGTTTGGCTCGCGAAAGGATTTGGCGATCCCAATTTGCTTTCGCTATCAAAGCTTCCAGAACCCACAATCCTTCGACAACACTTCGCTATTAACATCGACAATCGGTGACGGACAGATGCAGTACATTGTGGGTAGCAATGACTTCGTTAATCTCACCCGTTGCCGCCGTAGGGCTAGATGGCTGTCAAAGGGGACAATAGGCAGAAAGAACATAAAATTACAACTTCATTAGATACGGAGGAAAATCGTGATCTTACACCGGGATGAGTTGAGCAACAGTGGTTTAGAGGAATGGGCAAAGTACACAGCATCACAAGTACTTACCTTCGGAGATACCTGTGGCTTGTGGCTCTGTATAAAGCTTAAGGTTAGACGCTCAAGTCGATAGTCTCACAGCGCTAAATTCGCCTCAACGGTGGTTTTAAGCGTGCAACACTAATTTGACATAGCCGCCCGCCAAAACTCTCAAGAAAAACTCAACTTGAAGGCACAAACATGTTTTCTTCTTACCATCTCATTTTCTTTATCTTCCGACCTAAGACTTGGAAATCATAGTTGATCCTTCACTCGGGACCGAATTCTATCAAGTATTTGATGCATGTCTCTGCAGTGTTCCTTAAACAATGTTTTCACCTGTGAAATCTTCAAGACTGCCATGAGGTCCTTTTCGTTGCCGTGGTTGGATAGTGTTGCATCGGAAAGAGAGACGTTATCCGATAAACCCCACAACCCACAATTATCCTAGTATTTAACTGGATCTAGGCATCAGGAGAACAATCGCCAATACCACAATGAAGTCTCGCGTCTTTCGCACGTGTGGCCAGGTAGTAGATATTGAGGCTCACATTTACTACTTGAGTGTGTTGTCGATGTTCTTGATACTATGACCATCTAAAAATGATTCACCGTACTATGGACTATCAAGTGACGATGTCATTGGATAGAGTACATGATCGGCACCCTAAAACATGCCTTGTTCGATAGCTTCGAACTTAGTCTATGCCAAACATAGAAGAAAATTGGCGTGTTGCTTCTACAGCATATACCAGTTGCACACTGGTAGAGTAGCATTACTTCCAATCACCTTCCTATCTTTTACCATTCACAAATTACGTATCCTATAGAAGTCTTAGGTCGTACTGCATCATCGATTGCTATATCCCCCCCCTCCAAGAGAGCACGCAGTCTCATATTTCTGGTTTATCCATGCGCTCAACATTAAACATAGCCTTCCAAGTGGCCTTCTTTAAACAACCTCCACAACATCCCATTCTCGGAACCATGTACGTTATGGTTGTGGAGTTTTTATAAAACCTCTTCAGGTAGCCACAAAATCTTTTCTCCATCTCTTCAAGCTATTCGTAGCGTGTCACCGAATTATGAATTTAGTCTTGATATTTTTCTTTCTTATATTGGATATTGTCCAAGCCCAATCCGATTATTCACAATATGTGAATGTATTGTAAGTGAACAGGGCTCTTTCGATACAAATAGTCTCTAACTACCTAAGTACTGGGACACAAAATGGAGGAAACGATTTTCCCGGTGTTGCTCGACCTTGGGGAATGGTCAAACTTGGTCCCGACCTTCTCATCCAGGGTACCGACTCATACTCTGGCTATCTTCCTAATGGAAACTTCTCAGGCTTTAGTATGATGCATGAGCAAGGTACTGGAGGTGCACCAAAATATGGTACGGTTGCCCAATTACCTTTGGCGGGAACAATCACCGATCCTTTATCAAGTATAACTGTCGGAAGAGCAGTTCCTGACCAAGGCTCTGTGGGCTACTACCGGGCTCAGACAAGTGATAATATTGTTGTCGAGCTTGCTGCTACATCACACGCCGGACTATATCAATATACGTTTCCTCCCACTAGCACCGGGAACAATATTTTAATTGATGTCAGCCATGTGGTGCCATCTTTCAGAGGTCAAGGGTTGGGTCAAGCATATGATGGAGGAAGTTTTCAAATATTCTCAGATGGCCATTATGAGGCATCTGGTGTTTACAACAACGGATGGAATAGATCTCCTGACTGGACGATATATTCATGTAAGTCTAATTTTTATCGTACGATGTCTGATACATACTAATTGATTAAGGTGGCTATTTCAACGTAACACCTTCTGCATCGAATGTCTACGCCAATACTGGTGCTGGTAGTGTCATTCAGCCCAGTAAATCAGCCACTTCGGCTGATTTGAACACTGCTGTTGGCGGGCTCTATACATTCAACACAACTGCTGTTGCATCACGAGTTGGGATTTCTTGGATTTCCAAGGAGAAGGCATGCCAGAATGTCAACGATGAGATCCCAGAAGATACCACATTTTCAAATGTCGTTTCCGACACCAAATCCGTTTGGAATGATGAAGTTCTGTCAAGAATCACAACTACTTCTACCAATGCGACCAACCTCGGATTGCTATATACCTCTATGTATTTCATGAGTCTTCTTCCAACAAATCAAACAGGAGAAAATCCAGGATGGACTTCCACCGAACCATATTATCAAGACATATTCACACTTTGGGATTTATTCCGTTGTGGTACCGCTTTATTTCACGTTCTCCAACCCACCGCCTATGAAGAATACATACGTTCCTTGATTGATATCTGGCGTTTTGATGGCTACATGCCAGATGCTCGCTCTTCAAATTACAATGGTAGAACTCAAGGTGGTTCCAATGCAGATAACGTCCTCGCCGATGCTTATGTGAAAGGTGTAAGAGGTCAAATCAATTGGGATGATGGTTACGCAGCCATGGTGAAAGATGCAGAAGTCCAACCCAACAACACCGTTCCGTCTGATCCAATGGCCCCGGACTCATCAACAAAGGAAGGAAGAGGTGCTTTACCCGATTGGAAACAGTATGGTTATATCACTCCAACGTATAGTCGTGCCGGTTCCCGAGCGGTAGATTATGCATACAACGATTTTTCACTTTATCAGGTAGCCAAGGGATTGGGAAACACAGAAGATGCAGCCAAATATCTAGCTCGCTCACGAAACTGGAGAAATCACTGGAATTCCAATTTAACCTCTATCGGATACTCAGGGTTTGTGGTTCCTCGTACAGCAGCAGGTTCTTCAACGCCTTTTGTTGATGTGGATCCGTTAACTAATAATGGATACTGGGGTGACCCATTTTATGAGGGCAGTTCATGGCATTATTCTTTCGGCGATATTCATGATATGAATACTATTATTAAATATATGGGAGGAGATGCTACATTTTATAAGAGACTGGATACGATGTTTACCGTTGGGGCGAATCCCAATAACCCAGGGGGTATCATCTTTGATGGCACAAATGAAGTGTATGTATCCCACGTTCTATATCATTCGAAACAAAGACACTGAAGCAAGCAACTAACAAAACGCAGCACATTCAATGTCCCATACCTCTACAACTTCATCAATAATCAATCTCGCTCAACCTACCAATCTCGAAAAGTAGCCAAAACCTACAACCTTTCTCCGGCTGGTCTTCCCGGTAATTCTGACGCAGGAGCCATGCAAACGTGGCTCATTTGGAATATGCTCGGTCTTTATCCTATCACCGCGACTCCCAACTTCCTAATCACATCTCCCTGGTTCGAATCCGTAACTATAGATTTAAGCCCCAACGGATCCTCAGCTAGCAATCGCAAAACACTTACTATAACCAGTACAGGTGGTGACGGAAATGGGGATTCTAATTACTATGTGCAGAGTTTGAAGGTTAATGGTGTCGATTGGGATAAGAATTGGGTGGTGTGGAGTGATGTTTTTGAGGAGGGAGGAAAGATGGAGTTTGTGTTGGGGAGTGAACCGAGTGGATGGGATGAAAATGGAGAGAGAGTGCCTAGTCCAGCTTCGGAGACGGCTGCCGGGACAAGGAGGTTTAGGAGAGAGATTTGAAGAGAGCTTTGGGGAATTTACATGAATGCCGGGTTTCTTGTATATATTAGGATGCTTTTTAATCACTACATTGGCTTTGGGTTTGGTGATAGGGTGGAGTGTCCCGAGTGGATGAACATTTCGTTGGTAGCCGTGTTTCCACCCTTTCGTTTCGATAGAATATTTTGATTATTTCCAAATCATTTGTACAGCCTCCTCAAAACAGATTTATTTGTCTTTCTTCTTTTTTGATATGTAGATCTTCTAGGGACCTCGAGTATATTTTGTGCGTCAGGGAGCTTAAATTTTCAGCGCGTTGGTCTTTGTTCTTTGGATCAGTAGGTCCTTTATCATGAGTTTCGAGTGAGTCCTTTGTTAATATTGACTAGTCCTTGATGATAGGAAGTTTTTATTTTTATTTTTTTATTTTCTTAAAAAGGAAAGACCCCGTTTGTTCCGGTGTATGTTGGATTGCATTAGAGGAAGTCTTGATGAACTCTGTAGATGCATGTTCTCTGCAAGAATGAGCATTACAGTGAAATACTTCACACTTCAAAGGACATTTCGGAAGGAGGTAGAAGTCTTGGCATTGAGCAATGACTAATCAGAGCAGCGACCTCTTCTTCGATCAGTGCGGATTTCAGTTTGAAACTGCAAACCCTCATGCATGGTTTATTGCATGAATATATGTACGTTTGTTAAGAATTTCTACTAAATAACCTCCTGCATGTTTCTCAGCTTCATGCTCCTGATAAATGTCGATACCTCCAAAAATATATATTACATACTCGAGCGTGAGCTGCGAAGTAATATACATATCCACCTCTAGAGCCACAAGCCTTTACCTCCAGATATGATCAACGGGACAGCATGTAACAAGAGGCATAACTGAAAAAAAGTATGAAATAAACCGTGGGTATTGTAAACGAAATATGACACGCGGTTACCAGAACCACCGATGGGAGAGCTCATCTCAAACCCGAGTAAACAATTAACATTACGCATTCAAACAAGGAACCAGCCTCAGGCTCTTTTCTCTCTCAAATTCGTCGCAGCGGAACTGTGGTAGCTTTATCGGCCGCAATTTTTCCCATGACACCGCCGCCCATTGCGGCAGCTGGAACATTGCTGGCTGCTTTGGCTGCTGCCGCTTTGTATGTCCCGAAGTTTTGGGTTCCATTTCTAAATAACTAATCAGTCAAAGTCTACATAGAGCAATGCGCATGGGATAAGAATCTCTTACGATGCATTGATTGTCAATACCATTCCTGCTTGACAATGCTTTCCTTGCGCACAATACATGAACATCGGAGCTGTACTATTGACAGTCATAGTGAAAGTCGTGATCATGCTTTGATTCGCCGCTACTGGAACGAAGCCACTATTAATTGCATTGGCCATTGGCTGACACGGTGAATCGAAGGCGGATTGTGTGACGGTGTGGTTCCTTTCGTGGAATTGAAATTCCACGGTGTCACCAGGCTTCGCGGTGATTTCTTGTGGCGTGAATAGAAGAAGAGAAGTGTTGGTTGAACCAACTACAACGGTATGAACCTTTGCATCTGCAGCACTGGGTGCTTGTGTTGGAACTTGGGGTATGTTAGCTGGTGAAGCCTAGAAATGAGACCCACAAAACTTACCACCAGCTACGAGACTAGCTGCCATCAAGGCAATTGCGGAGAGCTGAGGGAAATACATAATGTTTTATTTTCTGGTAAGTGATTGGTTATTAGTTTGCGAAAAGTATCATTAAAAGGCAAACTATAGAAAAAGTCGGGATCGTGTATTATATATGCATGCTTGAAAATAGAAGATAGCCAGCTCTGAAGTCCTAGCGTCAACATCAGACAGTTCGCATCAGACTTTCAAGCTTTTCACCTACTATTCCAAGTTGAATTTTCATCTGTTCAAGCATAACTGGGCTCTAGGGAACCGAATTTCAGAATATCTGATGTCAGACTTCATGCGGGAGTTGCTTTACCGTCATGAAATCTATATCCGGCCAATCCAGTATGTAAAAGCCGAGACTTATGGAAGCTATCAAATACTGAGACAAGCTTAGAGTGAGTAAAGGAGCCTCAAATTCGGAAAATTATCCATCTTTGATGTGTTGCGAAACGATCTAGTGATCTTTAACCTCACGTCTGTGCGATAAATTTTAAGCTTGTGGCTAAGTTTGCCTCTCCTCACAGGAAATGGACGAATGAAAAGTGTGGAGAAGCGCTTTAGATATTCTGAAACAAACCTGCGACTGGGCTACTCCTTCAACAATGATCGACATACTTTTCTGTGTCATTGAAAAGGGGACAACTGCGCCTCTTTATCTTTACAAATCACTGGTGCCGTTGATGCCGTTTTTCCTTGTTGCTGACATGTCGACATTGGCAGTACAGATATCCGATGACAAGCACATCTTTGGAGACTTATTCTCCAGAGCTGGGACGCCAATGGAAGACGTCTGATGAAAAATTATAGTTTGACAGTTTCAGAAAAAGAATACTCATCATAAACGTAAACGTAAAGCAGTAGTGCCATGACTCAAAAGTACGGCCCAACATATAGCTGAATTGATTTATGCTTAAAACTTACACCCCGGATGTACTTTCAAGATCTAAAAAAAGATGTGAAGACAATGACTATAAGGCACATTACCTCTTCCTCCTTCTCGGACTGAACGATAGAAGTGTTGTTACTTACCTAACACAGCTACACATTGTGTCATATCCTAGGTCGCCAAGGACAATTCCTGTTCCAAGTATTGTTCTTGCCGGTTACTCATTTCAAGATACATGAAATTTGACAACCTCTACTACTCGAAAATAATCGTTTGATACCACAGAGGACTGAAATATACATCTACCCTTTTCAATGGCTGGATTGAGCACCCCAAAAGTTCAAATAGGTACTAAGCCGTACCACGAAACTATCTCTTTATTTTTGTACTGTTTGCTAACATTACGCAGCCTCTGTAGCTAGCACCTATTTCAGGCGATTTGTAGCTCACTCAACCATAAACATAAGATATGCAACAAGACGATCGAAGATAGACAGTGGGTGTGACTACTAAATCTTGTGCCATAAAATGTAGAAATCTTGAATACTCATCTGACGGGTTGGGTTATGCAATATATATATCAGGAGACTTCAGTAACATCATCCCTCTTGATTTCATATGCTCTATCGAGACAGACTCAGACTGGGCCATCTGTGAATTACTGACAGCTTTCAAAATTATAGCTACATCTTAAACTGCTATCATAGCTTTGTGTCCACCTTCATTGTATTATCCAGACAAGTATTTGCAAACTAGATAGCCTATACCTTCTCATTTATTAACTGTCTCTCTCCTTCTCCGATAGTCAACAATCAATACACCACAATGTCAAGATACATAAATTATCAATCATGCTGTGCAATACATGGCAAGCTAAGCCATGTCACATCAATATCTTCCGTACCACTTTGAGGATCTCACACATCTCTCATCTAAGTCTTCCAAAGTTGCCCTCTAAGAAAAAAGGAATGTATTCACAACGTTACCTCCTAAACATCGCCACCCACAAAATTCATCCAACAAATTCAAGTAATCATTTCCCCGAAAAAAGAAAAGACGAATGAGACACTCATTCATCTACGCACCAATTCGCCACCGCTAAAAAGGCAGTCGATTTCATCATATCAGACATGCATCGAGTATATACAATAAATACGATATACAAAATCCCATCCCATACATAAAATCCCATATACACACCCCAATACGAATACGATAAGGTTGCATATATTACGTTACCAGCCACGCCCAAGCCGCAGGTACCCTAATCCAACCTCATTCCCAACGCGTCTACAGGGATACACAAGCTGCATATAGTACGGCAGATCGACAGGCTATGACGCTAGGAGGTTAGTAAACTTTGTTTACTTTGGTGTTCGCGCTTTTTTGGGTTTCTGGAACGGTGCCTCGGAAGGTGCTGGTGCTTAAATTAAGGTTTGGAGCGGTGTGGCTGGGATGGTTTGTTCACGGGCTAGCTGACTAGCTGGATTTTTGGAAAGCGAGAGGATGGGGCGGGGGCTAGTCTTTGATAAGGGGGTGGGTGGCGTTGTGGGATTAGGGTTTATGGGGTGGTGGATGACGAGGAAAGCGAGAGCGGTGGGTGGGAGAGTGAGAATGTACATGGGTGAGGAGTGAGATAAGGGGGGAGGATAAGCATAGAGTTCAAGGTTAAGAAGCTAGGGTTAATGTTATTTTGGAAATGGGTGCGGTGGCGGGTTGGGGGGCAAGGAGAAAGTCTATCTATCGTGTTGAGAAGGGTGCGAGAGAAAAACGCGTCAGTGGCGAGGATGCAGGTGAAGTTTATTCTAATCTTGTGGAAGTGTGTAGGTAGTCAGATGTCGCTCATGAAATGGCATGGAGCGATTTTTGGCGTCTTGGTCTTGTGTTGGGATTTTGCTTTTTCTTCGATATCACGGGATGGGAAATTTTTTGATGGGCTGTGCTCTGCCTGTTATGTGTTGTTAAGCTTCCGTGGTTGTTCTTCAGATTATCGAGAGATAATGCTGAGGATCATACTGTCATGCAACGAAAGCACCAAATCCCGTCCCATATCTCGCAATGGTTGTCACAGTTATCATACAATCAGAGTCTCTTCCCATTTCACGATATGCACAATGATTTCCAATACCGTAGAAGATAGAATAGAATAAAGGTAAGTTTTTAAAAATATAAATTCTATGATATAAATAAATAACTATGTTCATGAATCATTAGAAATGTAAAAAGTCCCCAATCACTGATATAGACGCCCTTTGTTTCCATGCGATCTATCATGGCATCTAATCCCTTAACCCCCCCAAATAATGTTTCAAGAAAGAAAAAATAAAAACAAAAGAAATAAAAAGAACAAATAAAGTGGCTTTTCCATTCCGTGGCAAACGCAGCAAGGATATGATAAAATTTCTCCAAACACCGGACCCCCATTTGCAAAAAATTAAAGTCCCGAATCAATCTCATCCACTACAGCTGTTCTGGAATATGCATCCCAAGCCGTGCATGTTTTCTCCGCTGAGGTAAAAATTTCGTCATTCTTGATATCGTCTGGTCTCTCCAAGATATTGGCATAGAGGCCTCCGCTAACATGCCACGCGATGTGGCAATGGAAAGGCCACACGCCTGGGTTATCCGTGGTGATTTGCCAGACCAAGTGACCATTTGCTCGCACGAGTTGCACGTCTCGTCGTTGAGGATTCGATTGTCGGGTAATGGTAACGCCGTCCCAATCTCCGTCACCTTCGTGCAGGATTTGCATGTTGTGTCCGTGCAAATGCATGGGGTGCGATGCGGGGGTTGGATTGTTGACTACGATACGAATGGTAGTGTTGCTGCCGAAATTTCGAACGTTCCATTCATCGGGGTAGGTGAAATTGCCTTGATTGGCGAGGGAGAGGACTGGACTGTTATAGTTTGCACGGAAAGATGTTCCCCCAAGTGTCCACAAGAAAGTTCCAGTTTCATTGACGTAGGAGTTAATATCGAGGTTTTGGGTTGTGGAAGGTGTTTCTGCTGGGAGACAATAATAGGGTTCGGTGGTGTCTAGCTCATCATTGGTGCAAGTTCCTGGATCTGGAACATCCCATGCGGTACTTGCTGGAGTCGAGTTTGTGTCGGCGCCGTCGTAGTAGATTGCGGCAAGAGCATTTGGTTGATTGGCTAAAGAACATACTGTGGATATGTTTGATCTCATCCAGAATGATGAGTCAGATGATCCGACGTTGGCGGTGACGAGAACATCGGTTCTTTGACCAACTGCTAAGGTGACAACGTTGGTGGTGTATGGTTTCTGCATTGATCAGTATATCTTCGAGTGATTATAAAACTTTGCGGTACTTACAATTGGTACAAAGTCATTGGCAATAACAACCATTTTATGACCATCGATACTGAACCTTTGCATTCCCTCAGCACCGGCATTGATCAATCTCAATCTGTGTGTCTTTCCAGTGGTAAACTTGAATCGCGAGAGACCAGCATTATCAGAACATTCTGTGTTATCTCCTTCAGCTTTTGTAGAACAGTCGAAATTCATTTTTCCATTGATGAGATTGTTGTCTGAAAATGGTTTAGCATCTCCATTGCTCTCGACAACCGATTTGACTATCGAAAAGTATTCCTTGTGATAGTGATCGGATAAGAAAACTGGTCCAAGATCAATGTCATACGGTGCGTTCTTAGGGCCATGGATAATCATAGGTCCTACAAGTCCACCTGTATGGATGTCAGTATAGAACGATAATGTAACGAGTTTTGGTCTTACCAGCATATTGAGCAGAGTAATGCGAATGATACCAGGAAGTTCCATAAAGATCGGCTTGAAAAGTATAGGTGAAAGAAGCTCCTGGGGCGATAGGGCATTGTGTTACAGCAGGGACACCGTCCATATATTGAGTTCCCTTTTGTAACAATCCATGCCAATGGAAAGATGTTCCCTCCTCAGGTCCAGTGATGTCATTGTGTACTGTAATCACAAAGGTATCCCCCCAATTTGCTTCAATTGCAGGACCAGGATATTGCCCGTTAATAAGTATAACATCTTTTAAATAACCATCCGGGGAAATTTGGCCTCTTGTGACAGTGAAGTCGTAGGATCGAACAACCCCTGTGTGGGGAGCTGATGTGTATGGATTATTCCCACCTGCAGTCAATGAACCCCATGGAAATCCATTAGGGAGAGGATTATCTGAGAGAAAGGGAGGATAGGTTGGAGCTTTTAGAGTTCCCCAAGCAGAATTTCTAGACAAGAGTCAATGAACAGACTACTACAGCATGGACTTTCCTCGACTCAAGGACTGAGACTCACCCATTAGTTGCGGTTTGAGATAAAGTGTTGACAAACCCGGCACCAGCAGCAAAGATGCCAGCGAAGAGACCAAACCAAGTCATTTTGAAATGACTGTTGTAGCAAGATTGAGTGAAGACTGTGAGATGATGTGTAGATATCGATTATAGATGTGGGCAAGTGATGATACTATATAGACATAAAAAAAAGCTCCCGAAGCGTCCATCATTCCCCGGGGCGCTAATTCGACGAAGATTCGCCCTAGTATAATATTGCACAGACTTACCTCTCCGTGTAACTCAAAAAAGATTAGACATTCCCTACATTTTATTTGGGGCTTGACGTCTAGGGTAGAGTGATTGAATAATTCTGTACTTTGTCATCAAAGAAGAGACTGATGTAAGGCTGGGGTTTGATTCGTTCTAACTATGGACACATCTAGCGCAAATTCTAGAAATGCTGCAATAACAAAATACGGGAAGAGGTTCATCAGAATTAGCCTACCTTCCTAATAGAGTTGGAAACCTTGGGAGCAGATCTTGTACTGCCGCAATCTCCCTCTAAACTTTGGTACAAAGTATGAAATTTAAGTTAGTATTATCGAGTACCGACATCATACCTACATCGTACCTACATAGTTCCTACATAGTCTCTGGGTACCTCGTCAATAAAGGCTGTGAATGGTGCTTTGCAGATAAGGTTACCCGGGGATCCACTCCGCTCCACAAACGAAAAACGCATGGACGGTACCGAGTGACACTAACGAGATGCGATGAAGGGATAACATGAGACGGCAAAGAGACTAACCTCAAGGAAGCGAAGTTAATCGACTTCCCGCTATACTCTGTATATTAGAACTTTCTAATTTGAAACAAGTTCCCTTGGACCGGACAAGAAGAGAGAGGGAAAAAAACCAAAAAACAAAAGATCCCTCTCCTTGACTTCTTATCTGATTTGAAGGACCGAAAGAATCTTTTAGAGCGATCCACTCCGTATCCCAATGTGAAAAATCTCGTTTGTGTGTAGTGACCATTCCCGTATGTATCTCAAACAATATTCCGATGACCGGTTGATCATTATTCAAAAGAAGAATAGTGTAGATCTTCAAGATGTTTCGAAACAAAGTCATGTCCAGATTCGGCAGTGGGTACCTAAGTAAATATCAAGATTTACATTGAGTGATTGAATAATGCTGTCCGTATCAGGTACCGCCGAGGTATGTATCAGCCAACATGTGTATTTTATGCAATATATCGTGGGAATTAGAAATTTCGTTGTAGTCGAGTAGCGAATAAGGGATTAATAACAATGATAACGTTCATGGTCTATTTGCATACAGTGATATGTTGCTAGCCGTGATAATGTGAGGACTCGTACAGAGGTCAGTTTTATATTTAATTAGCTGAAGGATTTGGTGGCAATTGAGCCTATTGATGGTCTGAAGTCAGCATTTACACGAGGTAACCACGATTAACGGTAGAAGCGTCGAGGAATAAGACCATGATAGTAATACATAACACGGCTTATTGAATACCAGTATTGGACGTCAATTGGTTACAAGAATCGTGGTCGTTGATTATTAGTACACAACGTCGTGGTTTTCGCATGCAACTCCGGATCGCTAGCTCATGCAAAAAAAGGAGTTGTGAAAACTTCCGCTTTCGATAGTAATACAGAATTGATGAAGTTTGAAGAATTATGGATGTTGTCATTCGTCGCTGCCGGTGTCTTACCATCATAAGTAGTCTTTTTACGGTTTAATTAGTTCTAGAACTAGAGGTTGCAGACATGTACATGGATAATACTTTTCTCTCTTAGTTATCCCAGAGGCGCCAAGCGAAAAAAGGTACTTGCTTCACGTTAAGTAGATATTTTGCCCAAGGAACAATTTCGAATCGGAAAATATTCTTAGTTGGACAAGTACTCCGAAAGAATGATCACTTCCCGACGGAGCGTCACTGCTGATCTCTTGATGGATGTAATTGAGTTCTGATACTATTTGACGATGATGATCAAGTTGTACGGACATGTTACTTTCCGAAGCGATATTGATGCGGCCAAATGGGTCGAATAAAGGTCATGTTCACTTCAGAATTCTCATCGATTCAACAAGCGTAAATTAGCTTGATTCAAGTGTTTCCTTCATAAATCTCAGCTGAAGCCAGCTCAAATTCTTTGGATGGTACTGTGTCATTGCTCAAGGCCGTTAGTCAAAGTGGGGTTTCACCATGAGAACTGACGGACCGAGTACCTCGCCCAGTGGCGAGTGCCTACCTATCTACAGAGCTAAGTCGATGTCAGCCGCAAAGCAAAGCGCTTGACTAGACTGGTTCATGTGGATGAACCAGTATAATTCGTCTGATCAAGACTTCGTAAAGGCCATACTCTTTGCCGTACCGAGGAATACAATTTCACTTCGAAAGGGTCTTTTGATACACCATATAATGGCTAGGGGCCCATTATCAAAGGTATCGTCGGATTTCTAAATTGTAGGGATCGGGATCAACATCTAGGATCGAAATCGTCTTATGTCATAGCCATGAACTTTGATGAGTTTTGGTACAATGTCAACCTAATAAGAGGACTTCGATTTCCATCCACGTCGAGAGGGGTACAATTCATTAGTTAAGGCCGAAAGCGCGAGCTTAAGTGTATACACGTCATGCCGAGAACAAATTTTAAATAATTCTTACCCACCCATTGCGTCTGTTCCATATGGCTTCAAGAATGCGATTGCAAATTCGTCAAAAATGAGTGTCTCGATTAGGAGTAAACAATACTGTGAACAAGGTTTAGATCTAGAGCCCTCACTTAATAGTTGAAGATCCCCTAAGGAAGGCCAAGATAAGAGGTCAAGAGCAGCGCTCGCGTAGCTTGCTCCTTCAGATAATCGAAGTCGTAACATAAAACACGAACGCTTCGTGTCCACCTCACATTAGTGGCACCAAGCCTCTTTGCCACAACACTGGATTCGAGCTTTCATGACACCGGTGAACCAATGATAAAGTAGTAAGATTCGTTTATTGTTGAATTGAGCTCATCAGGAGGCTCGAGTAAAAGAAAAACGCTGGGCGAGGCTTTGTTGATACAGATTGCCCCCATTAAACTCCACCCCTATGCAAACAGTTGAGCGGCGAGACCCGAAGATCAACAACTGAAATTTCTCTGCCCATTGTGTGCAAACATATGCCTTGGATTACAAAGCATTCGCCAGGTTCCATCTTCCCCAAAGATAGATGGGCTTCCCCTTCCAACTCCAATGGAGCACTTTTCATTATGATGTTCGCGAAGGACGATATGGACGATTCATAACCAGAGGACGACGATTCGCACGGCCGAATGCTGCCAGCGTTTCTGGAGATGCGATACTATCGGAACGGATGGTACTGCCAATGGCCATGAAAAATCTGAGTGATAACTCATTAGCACATTGAAACTACTTTGACAGAAGGGAGTGACAATACCCGAAAGTGGACCCGGAAGTGAGCATGTATGTGCGCAGAGTCCTCCAGACTCCATTTGGTCCAGGACCAAATTTAATGATAGTAAGTGTGCCTTGATCTTGTCAGAATGGAATCTTTTTATCCCTCCTCCAGCTTCAACATACCGTACATAAACCCCAAAATAGCGCCGACAGCTGTTATTGAACGCGGTCAGTAACATATATATATGAACGAGATCACGATCGCATACTGCCACCCATCATAGCTCCCATCTGGACTGTAAACATGCGTAGTCAGTAAAAATCCTGGATAGAGGGGTAGAACCGAAGTCTTACGCTTATTCCAGATAGTTTGGCCACCGGGATGGCCTTGAGGTTGTGGTACTGGAGGCATATTTGGCGATTTCGAAGATTCTATTGATTTGTCTGTACCGCGAAGTTGTAGAGTTCATCAGCTGAGATCCCGCAGCTCCGAGCTTTCAAAGTTCCAAATGTTCAAATCTATCTCGAAAGACTAAATTGTAAAATGATCACGGCATTTGCCGAAAGCATAGACCATACACATATACAAGCACACTATATTCCCCCACATTCTAAGCATATTGTGGCCTTAAATTCTAGGGCACATAGGCAAAAAGGATCCCTTATGTCACGTGACATCTCTCTCAATCCACTGATTCTTATTTGAATTCTGGAGAATGGAAATTGTTGTAGTGGTTCATACTCAAAATACCTACATCGTGGACAAAAGAGTCTTCGCGATAGCTTTTAGACAAAATAATTAGTTCTCTTATGACATAAAACCTCTTTCTCCCGTCCTTTTGTTTCTTCTCTCCTCTCCTCTCTTCGCCCATCAAAGACCCTCCCTCCCTTTTGTATCTGCAAGAGCGCGCGTGCGCAAGTGCTCTTATCCCCGATCTCGAACTCTGGTTGGCTGAACATAGACCTCGCGTGTCTCAACCTGAATGTCCAAACTTTCCACCTTGGCAACATCAAATTGAAATAGGTTTCCTTTTCTACCACCAGCAATTGTCCTACAATACCTGCATTGCATAGATGTAAGTGTTCTTATTCTTTGCCTCAAGCCTAGAATCCACTTTGTATGATTCTTGATGCATTCCAGTTTTCTTTGCGCTCCCTTTCTCGACTCTCCCGTCACTCGTCATCATGGCGCCAAAACTTTATGGGCATCTACTAACGATCATCATAACCTTCAGTGCGATACGATATCTCTTCCATCCAGTCCATTAGACAGAAAGTTGCGGACAGTTAGCATCCACAATATAGACCAGAGGGTCATCGAGGCGGAGCATCTTTGTTGTAGTTGAGGTTGAATGGGGGGAGCAAAGCAACAACATTCCAACGATCTTCAATCGACATCGTCAGGGATAAACCTATCTACTGTAAAATACAGCCAATAATCAGTTTAACCGATGACGGCAGTTGCAAATCCACCAAGTTTCCCGCAGATCAACAGGTCGGCATGGGGATCTAGTGTTAACCAAGGAGGAATGAATGCTATTAACGGCGACGAAGTGGGCAGAATGTTTATGCCACGGAAAAGCGCTCAGCGTGCCAACTCATCCTCGTCGATAACTTCATTGTCTTCAATTTCCTCCACTTCATCCAACTCGACGGTATCGCAACAGACCCCGCAGACTAATGGCGTACCGATGTCCCAATCTAATGAATCAAATAATTGGGGTACGGCAGCGGCACGAAAGAAGGTACCAAGAGTGCAACCGCCATGGAACAATAAATCAGACTCGAACCCTGGTTCCCACACGACACGACAACCTCCATCGGCGTTGACAAATGGAAATTCTGGTTCATCCATGACTCCATTACATCAACCGGCTCCCATGGTACCATCCCAACATGTTACACCAAATGGTTCACAGCAGATTAGACCCCAAGGCCAACCTACAGAAGGGGAGCCAATGCTTTACTTGTTATCCATGAACGGCACCTTTGATCACAAGAGAATATCAGTACCGTTCTATCCGGATAGCTTAAGAATTGGGCGTCAGACAAATGCTAAAACAGTACCATCGCCTGCGAATGGATTTTTTGATTCGAAGGTACTATCGAGACAGCATGCAGAGATTTGGGCAGATCGCAGTGGGAAGATATGGATTCGAGATGTTAAATCATCAAACGGTACCTTCGTCAACGGAGCTCGCTTATCAGCCGAAAACAAGGACTCAGATCCGCATGAGTTGCAGTCGCAAGACCATCTCGAGCTTGGTATAGATATTGTTAGCGAAGATCAAAAGACTGTTGTACATCACAAAGTAGCTGCGAAAGTTGAACATGCAGGTTTTGCGGGCTCAACTAACAACGTTTTGGACATGAGTTTCGGTGATCTGAATCCTGCTAATGGATCAATGATGTTACCGTCTCAAGGCCCAATGATGAGGGGAAGAACTGGAAGCCAAAGCTCAATAGGTAGTAATGGTCGCATGGGACTACCAGGCAGCGTAGCTGGGAGTCAGATGAGCATGATGGGTCAGCAGCGCCCGATGAATTTCTGGTTAACCCCCGTTACAACAGAGCAGATAGTAAAGAGGCTTTCTGTAGGTTTATGTATCTACATACATTGATTCATCTCAACTGACATACAATCTAGCACGAGATGCGAACAGCTCGATTGCAAAACTCCGACCTTGGACGAGCAGATAACTTTTTTGGTGGCCTGTTATCTAAGGATAATGTGAAAGAAATTGAGGGTGCGCCAAATGTAGAACCAAAGCCCGCCGCGAATGGTTCCGCTTTATCTTTTAGGGCTGAAGGAAAACCTCGGTTTTCTGATCCTCCCGCGCCGCCGCCCCAACAACCTCTTCCTGAAAAGCCAGATGTTGCCCGTTCTCATAACTTTGATCCCTCATCACCCAATGCCTCTATAAGAAGATCTAATACAGAAAAACAGAGGTCCTTAGCGAATGGATCTCCTGTAAGAGAAGTCAGTAGTCAAATAATTACATTAGTGGAGGCATTGGCATCGGCAAAGAAAGAGATCGATTCTCAAAGTGCTCGTATGCGGGACCTGGAAGAAATGCTTCAAAAGGAACGCCAGGCCCGTGAAACGGCGGAAGAAATGGCTAAGAGATTGGAGCTCCAGACACCAGACAAGAGTTTGAACGGAAGTGCCAGATCTGGGACGGAAGGGTTAATACTCGAAGATGCTTTTGAGCCACCCTCGGATGATATTTCGTCACAAGAGAAAGCCAGTACACATGTGGATGCTACTGGTATTGCCGACTCATCTCGTCTGTTGGAACAGCGCCTCGAAATTATGGTTTCTGATATGCAGGAGCTGCGATCTCAAATGGAGTCATACAAGAAAAGGGCAGAAAGCGCCGAGGGGGAGAGGGATACCGATCGAAAAACCTTAGCAGAGATGATTGAAAAGATCCGCTCGGATGAGCAATTGAGACAACTGTCTTCAGACCGATCCCGATCTCCATCGAAGCAGGCTTTTGAGAAACATATCAACGGGACTGCGGATGGAGGTGATTTGGCACTGCATCCTATAAGACGACCAAATGGCATGAAGCGTACCTCATCGGAAAATGATGACCTTCATGCATCGCTCACACGTGCGATCGTTTCAAAGAATGTCAACCACGATCCTTTATTATACCACTCAACACCTTATGTCTCGATGCTTGGCGTTGTCATGGTTGGTATGGGATTGATGGCATATCTCAATGGTTGGTCACCACCAAAAGCGGACCGATAAAACGCACAATCTTTTAATACACGTTTTCTTTTATGTTTGAATCAAGCGCAAATACCATCCATGCGTCATACATCGGGTCATCGGGACCAAACCTCTGTATTTAGTCTCCTTTGTTATTTTCACGGGGTCCGAAGATTGTTTAGTTTTGCATGTGGGCGTTGCGGGGTTGTGGCATTGGGGCAAGCGGGCATGGGCAAGCGGTAGGGGCACAACAATACCAAGATTTTGGTTTCGTTTGATTGTTTGAGGGGAAATGGATAGGTTCATCCATATACATATACCAAAACGGGTTAGGGAATGGTATGGGTTGCTTGAATGGATTGAATGGTCATTTATCACTTTGGTAGAATAATTTCTTACAGCTGTTGATAATAGCACAAAGTGGACCCGTCACTGGCACTTTCAATATTCTGGAAATGTGCAGCTGTAGTGGACACGACGCTTAAGGCTCTATCGATTTTTATTTCTTCTATTTTTCATTTATTTCTCGTGTTTTTTTATGCATGGAAATAATTTGCCCCAAACTGAAATCGTCGTTTAATGAATAGCTTCCCTTGTTTCTTGCAGATTCTCAGTAAACTTTCTATCGGACGCCATGTGCTTTCTAGGTTTATCAATTAGAGATTTTGAAGTCTGTACTACTAGGCCCCCGACAGTGTTCATTATCTTCCTTTCTATTGTTACCTTGATTGCAATGAAAGCACTGCAAGCTATGAGAAATATATCATCTCCGAAGACCCCAAATTAAGTTCAGAAGTCCGGTTCGAAGTGATTAGATGTGACCTGAAGGGATGCCAACTAACAACATACACATGTCTTATATGAGCCGGATGATAATTCTATTGTCTGGTGGTTTCGAGAGTAGTACAATTGAATTGCCAGATGATATAGTCGAAAGTCGGATTTTATACTTTTGAGTTGAACCTGGATATTGAAAAGATGAGATGACATGTATGAATTGAATGTATGATTCGAATCAAAAATCAATTTTCAGCCCTACTATGCCTTGAAGGTCCTTCAGGAAATACCTTGAATTCAGCTTTCTAAGCGAGATACTGATGAATTCGCTGTTGAATTCGTCTTTCGGACAAGTATCAACCTGTCCTGGTATGGTTCTTGTGGTGAAACTTTTGTGAAGTTTATGAGGAAGGTGCGTAGCACGATTATCCATCTGATCATGGTAGCTAATTCATTCAAGGCAGGCACTTTCGATCATACGCTATTTACAACGAACTGTGAATTACAATCGATTAAATCCACGTACACAATCTACGTACACGTTACTCATATCTATCTTAACCCAACAACGTTCTCGTCCAATTATTATCATTACCTTTGGATTAGTATTTTGGGCACTAAGTTACACTTTAGATGAAGTCAAGAAAGATCAAATATACCTATTCCAGGGCTTGGAGAAAAGCTCCAAGGAGATCTTTGAGGCCTACGTTGGGTCGAAGCAAAGGTACTCGTAACGCAGAGTTCTCAGTAGAAGAATCAAGTCCTTCTCAATTCCAGCACGAAAAGAAAATAGCTATTCATATGGCAGATATGCCTATAATACAGAGATCGTCTAGTCCTGAAGCATCCAGTCGACGAATTCTCCATGCACTCACACCAACGCCGTTCGATTATACCCAATACATGGAAAGTCCTTTGGATGAATGGAAGCCTTTCGATACCCAAGATGATTACAGTATATTCCCGCCTTCTACCCCCCTATGTATGAGGCCTGATTTCAACCAGGGGGATAGCAACGTAGGTAGTATTGTATGAAGAAACCCGCGTAATAGTAGGTACAGTTTCTCACCTTTTTTTAGGGCCCAGAATTTGATGCTCCGCAACATAAATCTCGATTTAGCGATATTGAGGGCTGTGATAAAATCGAGAAAGATTGTCAGGCTGGGAATCTCCCAGCAAACGTTTCTAACAGAGCAAAATATCTCTGGAAGATACTCTCCCAGGCTGCAGCAGATTTCGATTGTCTTCGTTTGGACGAAACAATGGATGAACTGCCAGCAGTTCTTGTTGCTTGCTGTATCTACATCGCTTGTCAACAGTGCAAAATTCCTCGAACCTTCATTGCAATTCGCATGCTCACAGAAACTTCGTCGTTAAAATTCCGTCAGTCTGTTCGCAAATCTTTTCAGATTATTCAGAAGTACATCGATGAAACTAAATGCTCTTGTTTTAGGGCGTTCAGTATGTTTCCATGTCAGAAAATGAAACAATGATACATGCTGACAGCTTTAGGGGTACCTTCTGAGGGATGCTGTCAGATATGCCATAGGCTATATAAAGAGAATGTCGTGAGCGGAACATCCGAGTCACTGGCGTTTTGTTCAGAATGTTCGGGTGCATATCACATGAGTTGCGCAAAATCACTCAATGCGACAATTGCAACCCCCAACTCTAGTGGCTTGATTTGTCGACGATGCGTTCCATGTATCATCCATCCTGACGTAGAACAGAATACAGGAAAGCCAATAGAGAAGGCTTTAGCAGCCACTCGCAACAGTGTTAGTTTCAAACCTAGCGATGGCGGAAAAATTAGGAAGACATCCAAGTTGCGCGACGATCAATGTAAAACCTCCGAGGTAGTCAAGGAAGAACTAAAAGCCAATTCAATAGACAGTAAAATGGTAAAATGGCTTATGAAACGTTGTCGAGATCTCCAAAAAAGACAAGATGAGAATATTGCAAAATTTCTTGCTTCTGTCCAACACGACTTCCTGGCACAAATTGAAGTTGCAGAGGATGAGACAATAAGACTACTCAAGGGGAATTATCGGGCGCCCCGAATGAAATTGAGCAAGGCACAAGAAGCTTACTTGGCTGCTCTCCAGACCAACTTCTTGCAATCTAATTTGCAGTCTAATCTGCAGAGCTTCCTCGCGGGATTACAGCAAACAAATAACAAGAAAAATGCACTTAAGAGAGACCGGGGTATTAATGAGCCATCGGATGAAGCTTTCAAAGAATTCGAGATCGCTCTCGTGAGCCGCCACTCTAAGTCTGGTACAGGAAGCTCCGCAGATTATGCGGACAGTTCTTCGAAACCTAAAGAGAGAGATTTTCCGCAGCATTTCCAGGCGACTTCAACAGGTACCCAGCGTTCAGAACGATACGACATAGACTCTGAACTCGAGGAGGGTGAGATCGAAGAGTACCCAGAACTGAAATTCCAGAAACGTAAAACACTTATGAGACCTAGCCAACAAAAAAAAGCTAGAAGGACAAGATTAGTTATGCGAGGAAAGATGACATAATGCGGCAGTCAGACCATCAAAGCTGAAAAAAAAGCCGATTAGATGAGAACTAGCGTAGACGGGCCATAGAATTATAGCAGTATACACGGAGAGAATGGATGGACTGGATGATTTCGGCGCAGCCAAAAATGGGGACATGCAAGTGTCAGATTGGATGCTAAAGCACTTGTTGCTAGATTGTTTTGTCTCATATAGTCATGATCGACATATTTTTGAGCGCATTATGTATTATTGGGGGGAAAATGGGGAAATCATTTGGATTATAGATTCGGCTGGGTGTGACTATCATCCCAGAAGTCAGAGCCTCAAAGCTGGGTTAAAACACATGTTCATAGCGTACGGAGTAAACAAGAAAAAACGCTTCATTCAATTTTTCAGAGAGATTGATATTTCAGTAATCGATATTCATAAAATTCCAATTTAAACCTCTCATATACTCAAATCTTTTCAGAGATCGCCACTAGAACCTCTCCCAGCAACATTAACGAAGTCTAGTTCTCGTCCCGTCTCCTTAAACTCCATTATCTTCTTGATTTTCTCGGTCCTCCATCTACATCAACTTTTCACTTCTCTTGTAAATCTCAACAACATTCTTCTCACTTTCCTTCTAGTAAATTTGATACAAGACTCTTATCTCACCCCGCGTGTTTATGCACTTCCACGGATTTCTAGAAACAACTGGAGTTTCCTTTTGATGTTGAAAAGATTGGAAAAAGGTCTGTGAAAGGAAACTTCCGATTTAACCGTCACTACTTCGATTTTCTTTTGAATGTATTCTGTACGCACTTTGGAGAGACATGAGAAGAACATGGAAACGTGAATATTCTAGCATCTAAATACCTCAACTGATAAACGACAACAATAAATACATGTGCGTAACATAAATGACAAGCTGATGAAGAACAAATAGGGCATCGAAGTGAAAGTCTCATTCTCCAACAAGTTCCTTCACGTTAACTTTTATGAGTTCCCTTATTTCTGCTATGTTGTCTCATCCTTCTGCTACTCGCCAGTGAAGTTCTTTAGCTCTCGTTATAGATGAAGCTTTATCCATTGAGAGGGAGACCGTACTCTTTGCTCATTTGTCCAACTCGTGCTTCTAGACTCTCAATCTCTGACGATTTGGCGAGTAAGCTGTTTTGTATGATTGCCATTGCCTTGTCAAAATTGTCGTTAACATCGTCTTGCGTTGGAACGTCGGTTCTTGCTCTCTTGTTGCCTTAAGAATGTTAAATCTGATCATTCATGATAAGGGATTCCTGGCATCTGTGTACACTCATGATAGGTCCTTGAATTCAACATTTCTTCTTTCGGGGAATTGATGGTTTCTGTTTTGGTTTTGGCAAAGATTACTACACGAGATGTTAGAAGCACGGAGTATTGCTGACAGCCCGAGACGAGACTCACCATATTTCCATTTGATATCGACGAGTTCCCGTCCTTTTGCTTGCCAGGTGCTCGATAAAAGCTATGCTATACAATGTCTCCGATGGTCCTAATACTTAGAAAGAAGAGAGACAAAAGAACAGAATTAGATGGACAGCAGCCGTTTGTATGTTACACAAAGTGGATCAAACCTATAGTAATGCTGTTTCTGATAGGTGATAACATCCACTTTAACGATCCTACTGGCTATCAACAGTGAAGAGGTTTGCAAAGAGATCCGAGTGTATCATTCAACTAATCTCGCTGTAGATCTATGCAGACTGCCGAGACCCCTGAAGCCTGAAGTCTTTCAAATTGCGCATATTGATCAATTGGGAGAGATATAGATATGAACCGGTATTAGCCAGATGATCTGGCTACAATCAACGGACGTAAATTTTCAAGGCCTGCAGGTGAAATTGTCCGCCTAAAAGAAAGTGTAGCTGAACTTCCGTTTGCGTTCGAAGTCAAGAGCTGAGCCCTTCCCCTCTTATGCGAGCAAATATAGTAACTCCCACTTCTGCAATCGTTTTAGTTCAATAATTGATACTGCCATACAAGACCCCAGAGATTCATTCCGTAAGTCGAACTCGGAGCACAATTTATATTATGGTCTGGCTTTTCAAAAAAAAGGAAAAGATCGGGTGCAGTGGAAGAAGGGGGCGATAAAGGAAGAATGCGTCTCGCCACAACTGGTCAGAGTATTAGCAAATTTAGGAGCTCAGAACTGCACATAAAAAGCTATCTAAGAAAATAGTTAATCTGACTATGTGCAACTCAGCTTCAACCTCGACTAGCCCAGGGACTTTCAAATCGATCGAAGAAAATATCCATATGCAGTCGAGTCTGCCTTCGTCTCCTCTCAACAACAAAATCAAGTCAATGACTAGCAATGCTGTAGACTTAACAAAGGAACACGATGAATTGTTAGACAGTACAGAAGACGGTATGTTCCAGAGAGTAGCATTTCACTTCATTATCCCCGGCAGAAAGCTAATCAGTTCATTCAGAAGAACCCACACCAATAAAGACACTGCTGAGTATAATAACAGAAGGTGAAAGGTATATAACATCTGTCGAGAGAAATGCTGTCGCTTACCGGGATTCGACAGCAGAGCTCCACGCCAAGCTTCGGGTTGCCGACATGGAATTGAAAGAATCGGCAACGGCGTTTATTGCGGAAATAGAGTATCTCAAAAAAGATGTTAAAGCACGCGAAAATGAGGCTGCGAGGCTGAGGGGAGAGACTGATAAATTGAGAGGTGTGATTGATAGATTAATCAGGGAGAAAGATAAGATTGCAAAGCTTGTTCAAAGGAATTCGGAGCTAGAGTCAACAATGGAGGAGCAATCTGCAAAGCTAAAGGAGCCTGAAGATTGGAGAATGCAAATGCAGAGGATGTTGAGCAGAGGATGTTGAGCAGAGGGATGATGAGTCATGAGCTGATATGATTCAATGCTGTTTAATCTGCTAATCATTTCAAAGATAGTTTTTTGGTCTATGAAGTTGTTCCTGCGACGATGGTATTTAGCGATGCGCGACTGCTGTCATAGTTACGTTGCCCATACTCATGTGCTTGCTCTTCCTATCTCCAAGCATCGCTCTTTCCATTTCCAAATTGCTGCGACTTGCCACTAACCAATACAGATGCATATCCTGATTTGGAATTCCATCTTTTCAAACATGCAAAAAATAGTAGATTGAATTATTAGTTTGCGATTTTTTTAGTTCAGTGGTATCCATACTCCAATACCATCCTTAATTTGTATTTTTGAACTTCATTTCCACAACTACGAAATATGCCTTCTCCACATCTGCAGCAATTTTACAATGACAAACGAAAATTCAGTCAATATCACAATGGTGGATATTCACAAAATCAAGCAGATGCTTCAAGAATAAACTATGGCCCACAGGCCCGGGGTACAAAGGCTCCCAATCGTTCGTATCACAGGTCGAAATTATCTTACTACGCTGACGCTGCAAAGTATCCCAGGAACCCAGTACAGAGAAGAAAGAGACGACAAACGATGTTAACGAAGTAATAAAGAGACGTCATGTAGTCAACAAAGAAACCGACGATATTATTAAATCGTTAAATAAGAAAGTGGATAGTTGCAAAGAGCAAAACGTTGTTTTGGAAGCTAAGGTGAATGATCAAGAAGCTGAAATCGAGAGATTGAAAGCGGAAAATACCAGGTTGAGAGGAGATAATAATGTGCGAAAGTTGAAAAAGAAAGTCTCCTATTTGGAGGAGCAACTAGAACACAGAAAGGCTGAGATCGGGGAGATGAGAAGGGAAAAATCCCATTTGCAAGGCCTGGTTCGTAATGGGAAGGCCAAGACTGAGGAGAAAACCTCAGAGGCAGAAAAATTGGAAACAGAGAAGGCCAAGCTAGCCCAAGACTACCACGCCCTGAAGGCGAATATTACAAATTTGGAAGCAGAAGCACGAAAAGCGAAGACCGAGCCGTCTACATTAGAAAACAGTAAAGAAAATCCCAAAATTGATGCTACGAAGCAAGGTCGTGAAAGAGACCTGGACGAAGCGAATCAAAAGTTAAGCTCCGAGGTCAAGAATAGCAAAAGTCTACAATCAAACCTCACTGCTGAAATCGCCAGAGCCCAGGAGTTGGGAGAAGAAAGGCACAAGCTGGAATCGCAGTTGAAGGATGAGAAAAAACAGCTGGATGTACTTCGTGAATCAATCAGAACGATTGCAGCGTTTGGGAATGTGAGCCGCTAGTTAGCTAGTTTTACTTGAGGATTCGGTTCACTGATAAGAAGTGGGAGTTATATCAATCAAAAGAAATTAATAGCCTTGAGAGTTTGCTCTAATGATCACTTCTTTTCTTACAATTCTTTCTTGACTCATCCAATCCTTCTCAATAAAGCTAGATATACACGAAACGGTAAGCCGGTTTGATCTCGGGTTAAGAAGCTTTGTTAGGCTCTTCTACACTTCAGCCCCTTATGCCTTATACATACCGAAAACTCCAGCGTCATTCATAAGAGTAGACAAATTGACTGAAAGTGACCGTTCATCCTGATGATTCGTCGCCAATTGGGAAAGCTTTTCACCAAATATACAACCGGATCTCTGCGAAGTGTCATCCAGAGATTCGAGAACAAACAAGACAGAAACAAGATCATCATGGTGAGTTCAGCCATGAAGGTTTGCAGATATGAGAATAATCTCGAAGAATTGGTGTTTGGATGGTAGATATAAGCCTCTGGGCCAAAACCACAGTACTCTACAGACACTGCATATCTCAGGCCCCTAATACCTCCTTCCATTCTCGCGACAATCACAAAATCGACCCTTGTCCCCACAGTGCAGCAAACCCGACGCAGCCGCAGGAATAATATGCACCCATTGGAACTTCTTGTTCCGGGATTCGCGTGAAACAAGAGCTTGAAACATTCTGGGAGCCAGGATTATCTTCGCAACTGCATCTTGCCTTACCGTATATAATCAATCCATTGATATGTATTCAGCAAAATCTATTCGTATTCTCGGAATTCATGAATCTGCTACGAGGGGAAAAGATGAAATACTTTACTTAAGTAATATGAATGCCATAGCAGGAAACAATCGCCACTGTACACAAATGTGCATACAGCTCCATCACTCGAATTGCTCTGTGATGATATTACCGAGTGCCTTGTCTCGGGACTCCACTATCCCATTATGGAAGGATGGAAATAGAATTTCAATCACCATGAAAAAAAGTATAAAGAAATTACACACAGACACAGAATCACTAAGCACACTAATGCCCATAGCTCCAAAGTCAAAAAAGATTGCATCATGCTCCAGGGTATTTTTGTTGTACACTTAATTTATCATCGGTCTATCTATATTTCTATAAACCGAAATTTCATCTCATCCATAAACATCCACCGTAGATCTCCAGCCATATACACATATATCCAATCCAATCAGATAGCCTTCGCCGTCCTCATCTCTCAATTCAAAGAATCTGCCCAAAACGCCAGCCAAAGTCCACTGGCATTCAATGCGCAGATGATCCGTATCCCTTTTATCCAGAAACGCCGATATGCAACAGAACCCTACGTGACTATCTGCGGACACACGAATATAAACATCTCCTAAATCCAGCAAACCTATATCCAGAAAGATTTGTAATAGAGAAGACAGCAAGTAGCCCCTCTCCTAAAATAGAAGAAGTGCAGTTTATGGAATGAACCTCAAAACCACAACATTTTCTCTATCTTCTTCATTCTCATGTTCACCAACCCACCTATGGTCACCCCGCCTCTTGACGTAAACCATATCCACCACACCGTCGGCCCTTTTCCTTCCTCCAATCGCCTCCCAAGCTCGCTTTTTGCCCGAGTAACTCAATCCCTCACGAAGAGCGCCATAAGCAAAAGCTAACCGCACATCTTCCTTTCCAGAAGCCCAAACATCAGAGTCGCCGAGATCAAATGTTCCTTCCATCTTTGACATATCCCAATGAATACCAGTTGGATATTCAGCGAGAGAGTATCCGTTTGTGAGAACCCACTTTGACGGTCCTGTTCCGTCGAAACCGAATCTTTGGAAAACACATGCTTCACCACAAGCATCTGCAACAATGTGAGATATTTCGGGAGTAGCATGGTGCCAGGATTTGTAATGATGTAAAGAGAGGGGTTGATGACCAGCTTCGTAGAAACCGGATGGGTCACCCCATTGATCGAGCTGGTTAAGTCTGGGGAGATAATTGAGAGTAACGGAGGTGTGGTTTTTGATACAGTGGTAGAGGAGTCGATCGCCCTGGAACCCGGATTCGGTATATTCGCCTGTGGAAGGATCCACGTCGAGACAGGGGAGTCCAATCAGAGTTTGTGCGAGGGGTGCAGTAATAAAAACACCAGCTCCACCGTAAGCCTATAATTTGTTAGTTGCAATCGACAAGAAGGATTTAAAGTTCTTACCATGGGAACTCGATCATGCATAATAAAATCCACCCGCTCTGTGAGAGTACCGATATAGTTCTCCTCGTTGGGATCATAACTGTGCAACTCCTTCATCAATGCGCCAAGCGAGGGGAAGAAAGTATCGTCATCAATCAACGACAAGTATTTTCTGCTTGACCTTGATGGATGGCTGTAAAGAATCGGTACCAAATCGACATATCTACCCGGCATATCGAGCGAGGGATCCGAGTGTATGACCGTTGCATCAATTCCAACACCAGTAAGCAATTTTTGAGCAGCTTTCAATTGATCATCGGTGGTATCGTGCAATTGCAAGACAAGTCCAGCTCCGTTCGATGTGCCATTTCCATCTGTGAGCCATCGTACCCATTCCTTGACAGGCCCATCAATTTTGTCACTGAATCTCTTGTAAGTGGTCGAAACTCCAAACAATAACTCGGAAGCGTCAATTTCGTCTGGTCGTGGAGATTTCATGACGTGAATTTCCAAAGGCTCTAGTGTATCCGCCGGTAGCTTCTCAACATCTGAAAGCTTGATCTTCTTCCACCCACGAGGAAACAATTCTTGGCTGGTATTCGTCAACATCGGTCTTTCCTTCGCGTCTGTAACATATCGTATGGTTCTCATCGCATAATTGATGTTCATCTCAACATTGTTCCTCGCCAACACATCTTCTAAGAACGCAGCGTCGTCAACATCAGTAATGTTTAATTCCACTGGTGCGATTTGAGCTTGTTGTGTTTCATGGGTTTGAGCAACTTGTTTTGCAGTTGGTTGTGACTTTTCTGGTGGTGCTACATTCTCTTCTTTTGGCGTTTCCCTAAATGCAGGTACGAAAGTCTGAGAAACGTTCTCGTGGTAGTATGATAGAATGAGGAAAAATGCTATCGTCGCAACCGCGAGGAAGCGGTGCACAGGCATTCGAGGCATTTTGGGGGGCTCTTTTCGGGCTCTAATGGCGATTATCGCCTGGAATTCGGTAATCGCTTCCTGTAGATGCTAGCGACTCTTATCGTAGTGATACTCAATCAACAAATACTCGCCCGTGTCGTATATAATTCCGTGCAATGCAACTGCAGAGCAAGAACGCAAGATTACAAATGAAGGTGTGAAGGAAATGAAAAGAAAGGGAAGAATAAGGATTGAATTCTAGATTGATGGAAAAGGTCGGACGAAGGTCTAGGTGGGAAATGGGGAGAGAAAATAGCTGAATGAATAGGAGAAAGGTGGAGACGATGGAGAATGAATTCGGACAGGATGACGAAGCGTTTGATAGTCCCTGGTCTTTCGTGGCACTGGTGCAAGATGGTAAATTAAATTAAACCATGGGGAATAATCAAATTAGAACAAAGAAAATTCAAAATTCAAGGTTGGAAAATTCGAGATGCTTCAAGTTAATCATTGACTATGCTCATTTATATAAAGGGGGTCGCTTTCAGTGGATCTGTGTACGTCTAAGTTCTGACAGATTGATGAATGTAGCAGATAGAAAAAATAGATCTGCCTACCTAGGCATTCACAGATGAGCATCCCCATGTACAGGCGAATATAACAAAGTTATACACCAAGTTTCAAGGGCGGCTGGAAAGGCATTCAAGGTTCTACAAACGAACGTGGTATTGCTATACCAAGAAATGACTGGCTATCGAGGTAATTTATTTAATTAGCTCTATCTGTTGGTAAATTTGAGTGATAGGGATCCACAAGACAATGTCTAGATAGCACGCAGTTCGTGCTTAGCGGGACGAAAGTAGGAAATGAAGTAAAATCACTGATCAGTGATGGATGGCATGATTTATTATCAGACTATCGATTGAGGCTGGCACGCTCGTTTGAGACGACGAGACTGACTGACTGACTCTCATGCCAGTTTTATTTAAAGGTTAGTTTGATACAAATTGCTGCTATTTTAGGTCCCATAAAGATGTTTTCAGAAGCCCTCGAGTTTCTGTTGTAAAATATTAGGGACACGCAAGTGCCAAGGCGGTAGTTGGGAATATGCCTGCTATTGCCTGAGCCCTGAATAAGGTGTAACAAGGTCTGAAATGCTTAAATTAACTAAGCATGTCGTGAAGCTTCTTGACTTTCACGAATTGTCGAACACAATAATAGCCAGTTGCTGTCAAACTAATGCTAGCAGTCCGACTAGAGGAAGAAAACGCAATTACGATCGAAAATTTGTTCCACGTGTGTCGTGGTCCTCCTAGGTAACTCTCACCAACATGTCAGAACCCATGTTTCAAGAGGTTGCAAGTTCCTGATCGGCTGTGGAGCGTTTAATATCAAGATTGTCGACAATCTCAGCAAGTGGACAAATCACGTTTTCGATGGGCGAAAGCCGGCGGGGGCTGAGTAGCTGCTTACGATAAGAGCTCTTCAGATATACTGACGATCGTCTCGAAACGTTTTGATAAACTGCTTATCATTGGCGCCGATCAGGACTGCCGCTGCCGCTGCCCAGGATATGTGCTTTCGAGATGCCGAATCAAAATAACCTCATACCCAATTTTAGGCAAGAACTGTTGGAATAGAGATGGTAGAGCAAATCTGGAAAATTTCACGAGTAAGAGTTGTAACGCGGTAGATACTGATATCAGGTAGTATGTGTGCTAGTAGTAGTAATTTACATAGGATAATGCGAGTATATCATTCCTATAGTCGATGCAGGAACGACGATGATTATCAGAGCAGATTTAAACGTGTTCGCCCCACTTAGAGCAGTATGTGATGGTAGAATTCGAAAGACACTGACCTTCACTCCCCTTCTCTTCCCCAGATATATCCCAATCAGGATGGGATTCACGAGAAGAATACCTGGAGAAGAAAGGTCAAACTGAAAGGCCCGAAAGCTCCAATATAAACAGTACATCAAGGTGGGAAACTGCATTAGTGAAACGAGCTGTCTTGGATTGATTATGGGGAAACAAGTTGAATGCAATTACGAAGTAATCGACAAGAGTTAATTAACATACTTTCAAGCTTTAGTCATGAAATTCCTCTGTTAACGTGCGGGTGGTTCAAAATGACGCCACCAAAAGCAATTATTATTATTATTATTAGTCTGTCAAAAACTCAAAATACAAACAGAACTTCTTTCTCGGGCCAATTCCGAGACCTGTTCAAACTTTATATCGTGAATTGGAATGTATTGAGTTTGCTGACTTGACACGTGCCTGGCTAATCACAATTGGCTAATGAGCTACCCCTGGAATTCATGACAGGAACCAATTATCTAAGAAGCTCAAACACACAAATTCCACCACAGGTAAATGATGATACCAAGACGAATTCATTTGAATCTGTGTTGTATCATTACCGCAATTGAAGCACCCCCAGGAGATCGAAGTCGATATGATCTGCTTACAATCAGTGAGCAGTCACATGTCACAAATAAAGTTCCGCTAACTTGGACGTTTACCGACTATCACTATCGTTTTCGCAAGAGGTAATCAAAGACAAATTTATACACAGATTTGGCTGATGATGATTTCCATCTATTCACTTGCTGACGTCCGAGATTAGGCTGATGAGCTATTCAGTCTGAGCTTCTCCCATGACACTGTCCACTCGACAATGACTAACTTCAAACTCGTGCTTCGCAATTTCTGCTTCTCTTTCCAATGTTAGGAGGTTAGCGGTTCTTCCACTCCAATTTATACTTTCGATCATGAATCTACTTGACTTGCAATGTATGACTGATGTCGGAGCTGTGAGCTGACGCGCAAGTGCTCTTGTTCACAGCCTTCCGAAACACAATGCGATAATTGAACGTCCTGATGCATTACATACACTCTTCTCAACCAAAATAGCTATTGATTCTCTTGCTCCGGATATCTATGAGACGCTACAAGGCATTCTGTACTATACCTTATTTTGCTGTGGACAAGCTGGGCCAATTCTCGACATGTTCACTGCTTAACGATATTGCTTCAATTGTGTAGCACGCTCCAATATCCTGCCATCTGGGACAACACCTTCTGCAAGGAAATAGTTTGGCATATATTCCAGAAATATTTATACAACAACAGGTTTATTTCTGTTAAGCATCCCGTGGGAATACACGGAAAGTAAGAACACATATCGAAGACTAGTTAATTCAATTCACATGCTCTCAGCTAGCGCCCTTGAATCTCACCATCACGAGTTCGAGAGCCACCATCGTATATCAGCACTACCAGCTAGTCTTTCACAACAGCTGTACTATTCCATCGTCGACCTCAAGATGAGTAAAGTGAATATTTTGATTTGAGTATGATCTACTCTAGTCCTGGGTATGTGGTCCATTCCCACGAGTCAGGAACATAAGATATCCCAAAGAGAGAGAGCTAAGACACGAGAGAAAATTAATTTTGCAAGAGATAGTGAACACTTTCTATATAGTCAATTTCTGGCATTTCTTGACAATTTTCAATTTAGAGAATACCTTCACATTCACGTCAAAATTCATTTCCAGGAAAAAATTTAAAAATGCTTAGTTGCGCTTGTTCGCTGTTACTTATTCCCATATACCACTAGTAATCGTCACTCTTTGCAACCTATTGCGGAGATCTGGAGTAGTTCGATTTACTCTATATCACCAGCCCAGTAGTATTTACCAATGAGTTTATCCAGATATCAAGAATCTTAGTGCTTGAAGAAGATACCGCTGCTTTCTAGAACTAAGTTCCATTGTTCCTTTACGACGTTCGTTTTTCGCTTCTATATTAGCAAATCGATGCTCGAATGGAGTTACAATTTTTTAGTAACTTTCATTTTGATACAACAATTAATATGTATTCAAATAACCCATACGATAAATGATAAAGCTGAATTTGAGCAAATTAGACTAAGCAAGAATCATAAAAGCTCTCAGCCCCCATTGACTTTGTGTTTGACATCAAGTAAACATAGTCAGTCTACTTCAGTTATCTAGCGAGTGTTTGCACAATTAAACTCCGTGACTTTAATTGCGCAGTTCAATTGCTTGAATTGAATTAGAAATCAAGAGTTCTAGTAAGTGATGTCTGTTTTGATTGCAGTTTAATTATTAATCTACCACCGTATCAAAGATATGATCGTCACAAAGCTCAATGCGATATTGTCCATACTCTCTCGTCTCTACTAGCGTCCTTCTCTGGAGCTGGAAAGTACCAGTTACTGAGAATTTGATATTTGATCTTGGAATATAATGCCATCAACAGAGGCACCAATACGAGCTTCTTTATAGAAGCCATCTAATCCGCCAATCATAAAAAAGATAAAAGGAGATCCATCCTCGAAGTCTTTTGTCCAGTAAAAAAAGCTTGACGGTATTCAGAGCGCAGAAGCAAAAAAACCATCTGGCGTGCTTTTTGTCCAGGATTCATGTTCAGAGCTCGTGTGGGCTAATGGCCGTCAATTTTAGATTATCATGACTGCTATAGCTTTAGTTGTTTCTCTTGTGCTTGTTGGTGGAACCATTATTGTCGCTGCTGTTCCTCGCATCGCCGGTAATTTTCGTTCTTTCAATGAGATTAATTGGTACGGACAAGAGTTTAGTCGCACAGCGAGCGCTAGCCAGCGGTTCTTTATTCGGTGGCCTATTGACAGAATTCACCAGTTAAAGATAATGTAAGTCCTTCACTTTGTTTTGCACTCAGAGCTTTGGAGCATGCTGAACTTGTTAAGCTTTTACCCCAATCTTCTGTTGGTGGAGTGGTAGTGGCGCTAATGATTGCGGTTCGCATTCCCCAACAACATCCGAGACCTCGTCTCGTATCCAATCTCGTTCATTGCATACACACCTGGATCTTCTAGGTTTTGCAATCTTTGCTCATGCTCTCATCATGCTTCTACTTGCTTGTTGGCAAGGTGGTACTGCATACGCGTGGGATGATTCTCGGATCATTGGTCTCTTTTGCGGTTCGGGGGGCATGTTCATCATTTTCTTAGTCTGGGATTACTACAAAGGCGAAAAAGCCATAACCCCCGGTGTCGATATCCCGCGTGAAAATTGTCTGGACGAGCTGTATGATGTATGAACTGATGATGATTAAATGATATCTTGCTTCCTACTGGATGCCGGTATGTTTCCAGGGAGTGAAGGGTGTTTCCCCAACAAAGATTGGTATATAACTTCTGGCAATGGTTTTAGCTCACGTCTTAGCCTCGATATCTCCAAGCCCCATCTGCAAGAAAGCTTTGATTAGTGTCATGTATTTGCTAATTTTTAAACGCCGGCAAATTAGGCTACATCATGCCAGGAGCTCTCTTCGCTTCAGTCTTGTTATCGGTTAGTTATGGCCTTTTTAGTACCTTCTCACATAACACTCCGATTGCCAAGCGGATTGGATAACAGATCCTTTATGGGGCGGGTCGTGGTCTTGGAATCCAAATGGTTGCCCACCTAATAACTTCATTTACCCCTGGTAACCCATCCTTTCGGTTCCTAAAACTGTACCCCCAAGCAGGTTCCCGTAGCAATGGCGCTTATCATGTTCAGCCAATCGTTTGGAGCAACCTTATTTCTCAGTTTCAGAGAGACTATATACATTGACAGCTTCAGAAATTGAATCCACGATTACGCCTCTTCGGTCAACGCCACAGAAGTAATTGATGCTGGGGCAACTGAATTTCGAACTTGTGTGTCTGGAGAAAATCTTGAGGGTGTATTAATTGCTTAAGCAAACAAAGAGCACTAATCGTGTTTTCTATTTGGGAGCAGGATTAGGATTTGGCTGCTTCATTTTCGCATGGGAAATGGGATGGAAAAACTCGAGGAAGAAGGAACTTTCACAGGTTTAAAAGTATATCTTGATCCAGGAATGAGATTAAGACCATTCTTGAAATTAATAAGCACTTCCGTTATCTACAAGTTTTTTCATATATGAGACCTGTCAAAACGTGCCTTTTGTTTGTGATTCTTCGCGTTTGAGTTATCAATCGAACTCTGCAAGCTGAAAACTGTCCATTCCGAGTCAAAAAACCAAGCATTCAGTTGAAAGGGTTCATGGCACCCCTGACAAGAGCACCTTCGTGTGTCTTTATCGATGAAATCACTCCGAACCCTTTCGAGAAATGAGGAGAGCTTTCTGAGCCACCATAAATATTGAGAAACTTCTTAATGCTGAGCACGAACAGCAAGACTACCGCTATTTTGTGAGGATACACTGATCACTAAGCTCAATCCCGGCCATTGAAAATTCTGATTCACAACATCATCGAGAATCTGTAGATAACAAATTAACGGTTCGAAGGGTCAGGAAGTTCCTCGAACTCAAGATAGGGTTCCTCCCCATTCATCCTCACCGCCAAAGCTGCTGAACCAGAATACAATCGTTGACTTTGTGGGCAACACAATATGCCTCAACTATTTGACACAACTCAACCCTGTGCGCAAGGAGGTCACGGCATATCTGCAAGTCGATCTCAACATCTCATAGTAGATAAATGTAAAAGGCGGTGTTGCATGAACCGTTCGAGATCGACAACTTACTGCCCGGAATTGCAAGAAAGGTCATCGCACGTCGTGTAAGATTGGAAACGATCGGCAAATTGGTAAAGATGATCACCTAGCAATGCTGACCCCTTCACTTACTGTCAACTGAAATGGATATCAGAAAGCCTTGCTGTTTCATTTTGGTATAATGGACCAAGATGTACGGGGTAGAGAGAGAGAGAGTGAGAGAGAAGTGAGATTATGATAGGACAATCTAGGCCGGCTTACCTTAGCACCTTATTGGTGGTTCAACCCCACCCAAAAATAATAAGCCGAGCACCTCATCTGCTATCACGACAGAGACACCCCCATGTTCAAAACTTAATCGGGATTGCTCACATTAATCATCATGGCATTTCATTCCATAACAACCCTCAGGTTCAATTCAACGTCTTGTCGAGATGGCAAATTCTATCCCTTCCTCTAGCTCTGACGCTGCATGTAGTTCCGACAATGATACCGAAGTGACTGATAGCAGTGCTACGACCTATGCTTATCTCGCCGATGACCCTGTACATTTCTCTTATCGGGATGGTGACCTCACATGGTCAGGAGCTGTAGGAATCGATGGCGGGATATCTGGTGGTAAAATCAAGGGAGAGGATGTGATTTGCGTTACTGAGAACGAGGGACCCAATGGCACCTTGGGCTACACAATCTTCAGTCTGCTTCCAACAGAAGGAGGAATTAAAAAACTCCCTTTCGAGTTGAAGACAACATCTGCCACCAACCTTCCCCAAGAATGTCTCGAAAGTTATCTGATTAGGAGTCTGCCAACTTATCTTCGCTCCGCAGAAACGCAGATATACGTTTTGATCTCAACATTGTCCGGGACGGGATTGGCGCCAGACTTTTACGACGCTGTATTATACCAAATTCTCGGCTCTGTCGGATTGCCGGAAGGAAGCTATATCCTAATCAGAACAGACAATGCAGATTCAGTAAAGGATTTTGCAAGCTCAACATTGCTGGAGGGCGCAAATAAGGGGAAAAAACAATCGATATTAATGTTAAGTGGTGATGGTGGGATGGTGGATACGATAAATGGATTGCTTGAGAGTGGAGAGAAATCAAGGTGGGCTTCTCGGCACACCCTATCTGTGCCATTCACTACTAACATCCTATGCACAGGTCGTATGTAAAACCGACATTATCTCAACTTCCTCTTGGAACAGGAAATGCCCTCTTCCATTCTTTGCATCGACCTTCTCCAATCCCGTCAATATATATACAGGGTCTACGGACATTACTTCATGGTACCCCTTTACCGCTTCCAATATTCAGTGTGAAATTCTCTTCTGGAGCACGAACTATTACGAACGAAGGTCAAACAGAAACACCACTCACAAACAATATTGTCTATGGTGCAGTTGTCGCCAGTTATGGCCTCCATGCAACTCTAGTTGCTGACAGCGACACAGTCGAGTATCGAAAACATGGAGACCAGAGATTTCACCTGGTAGCTGGCGATTTATTGTTTCCAAAAGATGGAGCTCTACCACACGCTTATAAAGCTTCTGTCACATTGACTAGATCTGATGGTACAGAAGAAGTTGTACAGAGAAAAGAACACGGATACGTTCTCTCAGTACTTGTGTCTAACCTTGAGCGAACTTTTACGATATCTCCTGAAAGTAAACCCTTAGATGGGCAATTACGAGTTATACACTTCGGAGCTGCAACTGGTAAGCAAACAATGAAAGTCATGGAAGAGGCCTATAAAGATGGAAGTCATATTGGTATGCAATGGGATGAGGATGGCCAGAAGGGGGAAGTCGGATACGAAAGTATCGAGAAGCTAAGGATAAATTTTGAAGAATCCGGAGAAGGTTTTAAATGGAGGCGATGTTGTGTAGATGGCTTGATTGTGGGTGTTGAAGAGGGAGGCTGGATGGAAGTCGAAAGGTTGAAAGGCGAAGGGACAGTGGATGTTGTGGTTGATTTGTGAAAGCGCCAGGGAGTCCAAATTAGAATATCATATTGCTATTGAAAATAGATCGCTTAGCGGATTAGACGATTAAGGGCGGTTACTTCTGGGGATATTTCGTGTCGTGATTAGATGTCACAACAGCTGGGTGGCAGACTTTAGATTGAAACAGTTAGCCTGGAGTTTTGAGTATAGTAACTTACTATCTTGCATCCATTATTTCGTATGTCATCTCTTTCATATCTCGTCTCACCACTGGTATCTCTTGCCATGTATCTTCACGTCCACGAATACCTCAGTCTTTCGAAAAGTTAACACTCGAAAGCCTGTAGTCATTCATTCCTCACATATTTTTGGTCAATCTTCAGTTTTTGACCTCAATGATTTGAATCACGGCAGTAGTTGAATGTCAGCTGAAATCACATATCGGCGTTCATAGTGAGAGATAGATGTGTCTGATTTCCTCATATGGTAGCGTATCAATATAATTCACATGTATGAATATCTACAAGTTCTTCGTTTAAATTGCCACTCTAGGTGAATTTAGCTTCATCATTACCCTCTATAGCTGATGCAAGATAAACAATCCAGGGCATTCTTTCACACCCGGCACAGAATACAAATCATGCCTTTATTGGATTCAGCTTAGTTTGTGCAGCGAGTCATAATTTTAGACTGCAAAAATTGTTTTCAGCAATAGGCAATCTGCGACTAATACACTCCTGGCACGAATTGAACCTAATGCCTATATTATCCGAATGACTTTAAACAAAAGCTTGTGGGGGTTTAGATTCAAATTCAATTGCAATGTTATAGTTGTTCTTGTATAACTATCCTACCCACTCATCTGAAAGGCTCTATCTACAAATTCTAGGAATAGTGAGTAGGATGAAAGAATAACCCATTAATGAGCGGTCTTAAAGGAAGTAGGGGAACAAGCAGTCAAGCCATATAATCTCTAACTATAAATCACCAACTAGACTAGTGATACCTACGCGAAGTTCATATTAAAACATGTATTTAAAGTTCTACCGAATAATAATATCATAATACTGATATCACTATAGTATTGATGTCGATGATATCGTAGGAGTAGCTAGTATGGAAGAAAAAAGGCTTCATGGAGTACCAAACTGAACTATTGAAAAACATATATATATATATATACAGATCGGAGTATCAAATTAGAAATATATATAATTTGAAATGATTAGTGTAGTTTAATACATGTGGTTGTGCTCATTAAAAGTATATTGAGCGTGCATTGTTAGCATCTAGTGTGCTCTATAGAGATATCCGTCGAAAAATCATGGACCCTCCCTTGATCAACGAATAGATTCAGAATCTTTTCCACAAAAAGAAATTGCTGAGAAGGTTTTTTCAATTCTCCATGGCAGAGCCGGAAGAATCTTGCTCAATCTCTTGGCAGAAACTGCCAATCATGTTTAGACTATGAAGTTCTAGTCCCTTGCTCTAATGAAGGCTGCCTCATTGATACAGGCGTTTAGAACGTGCCAGTCAATCAAATCTTGCTCAAACCAGCGCACTAAGTTGAATCACCAAGATAGTAATTGGCAGCCGATTGGCCAGGTATAACAATGGTGATACGATTCTGCCTTGATTGAAATAGATACCCCCGCGGCGAGAAATATGATATCCTCACTTTTCTCTCAAATACTGGCTGCTGTCTAGTTTTTTTGTCTTCTTTCCAAAAGCCGCAAAGTGTTTACATACAACACGACTGTAGAGTGGAAAGGCAAAGTGAAACACTTTTCAAACAAACATGGACATGGGGACATCAAGCATTGATATGGGAGGTGCGATGGCGACTGCGACTGCAACTGGGACGATGGCTGCAGAAAGCACCGCTGCGGCCATGGATATGGGAGGCGGGTGTCAAGTTTCTGTGAGAAAACCATCAATTAATTTCTATTGTTTCGAGTGTTATGCGAATTATATCTAATGATCTTCATCTAGATGCTTTGGAACTGGTATACCATTGACTCATGTACGCGAAGTTCCTTTCTGCCTCTTATACCTGTGGACAGATGACAAAACTATAAACCATCATTTGTTGCAGTATCATTGACAACCCCGCAGGTTTTATCTCCAGTTCATGGCGAATTACCTCGAATGGAATGTTCGCTGGCTCTTGCATTGGCGTTATACTACTCGTCATATCACTAGAGTTCCTTCGTCGAGCCTCCAGAGAATATGATCGCTACATCGTCCGTCAAGCACGAAATCATCTCCAGCACATCACGTCTGGTGTAATCATTACCCCTAAGATAGACGGATCCAGCCCTCAGTCAACTCAAGCTGTCGTTACTTCACAAAACAATACGCGAACCTTTCGACCGCATCTTCTGCAACAGGTTATCAGAGCACTCTTTCATATGATGCAGTTCGCAGTGGCATACTTCGTTATGTTGTTGGCTATGTATTATAATGGATACATCATCATCAGTATCATAATTGGAGCTTTCCTAGGAGCTTTCGTGTTCAGTTGGGAGCCAATAGACTTAAGGTCAGCCAATTTAGTAACTGGTTTGAAGAAGGAGCTAACAATTAAATAGACCAAATGCTAACGAAGAGGCAACTGTCTGCTGTGGTTAGTCAAATTGTTGAAATGCTGAAATGGCCGACGTTAATCTGATTCCGGTGGCACTATATGGTGTGGAGGAACGAAGCTGAGAAGTGTCATGAGTTGAACATGAATGAGATTCTAGACTTGAATATTAGTGGTCGAATGCCGATAGAAACTTTTATAAAAGAATCAACGAATAGCTGGCAACCAATCACACCTAGAAGGCCTAATTAGGAAAACCACAAATGACCTGTCGACATATACCAGCAACAATCATATCTTACCTACGTGTTATCTTCGCTTCATTCTGAGTAGTTCATCTTCTGAGAAGTCAAAGAATTTATAAAATGACTGGTTATGATGAGCCAGCGGATTATTTGAAAACAAATGATCAATGTTGAACCACAGCTTGATTTTCTATGAGCGACCTTTAACTTTGCATCACATGAATAACACCTCATACATTAATTCTTTCAGATCAATCTGTAGCCTGTATCCAACTGTAATTCTTTTTATTGAGATTTTCTCAAAAACCATCCCAGGCCCTCATCAATAGGCCTTCGCTGTCAGAAGACTCACGTTCCCTTTCTACTTCAGCGCAAAAGTGGGAGGCCGAGTCATTGGGAAGAAACTTAGAAGTCCAAAGACGTGTTGTAACACTGCAGTCAAACACTGCATATAGAAGCAATATCAAAATCCAAGATGCGTACCATAATCTGTCCTCAAAAATCAACAATCGATCCTTGATGTAATTTTCTGACGTAAATAGAGATTTCCTCACATTAATACAATAGTCAAAACATATGAGGCTTGCGCAACATAGCACGAAGCTTGGTTCTTCGTACTTGCAATACTGCAGCTATGTTCCAAATACCATGGCACTCGACTCGGATGATCGGCGTCACTGTAATCGGGTGATCTCTGGCCAATACAGCTCATGGTCCAAAACAAAAGCACGCAGCTGAGCAGATAGACTTCCATCCGAGTGCTAATGGAAGCTGCTATCGCTAGTAATTGTCTAGTGAGGAAAAGACACAGGGTGAATACTCCGGCTGCGAGATTGAACTCAGTACATCTGAGCTCAATAATATTGTCAGATATCTCTTTTGTAATTAAGAAGAAAGGAGGTGTCAACCGGGGCGTGCCAACTAATCGAAAAAAACACAACATACCGTCGAGACCAGATGTAAGGGATCTCAGGAGGTTGCAAGTAGTTTGCATAAAAGTAGATGCGCATTTTGGGGTCCGAGTTAAATCCATGCTCTCCACCTTCTTCCCAAAGAGCTTTTCGGGTAGCCTCAGGATATCCTACAAGAAATAAACTAATGATAGTTATAATGAGTTGAGCTTCTATCAACATGAAGTACACTCGACCTTTAAGTCTGTGCCAAGGGATTTCTAATTCAAAGGGGGACAAAACTCGCTTTGGAAGTGGTATGTAAGGACTATCCATGATGAGGTTAAAGAGAAGTGGGACTATCATCCTGAGCATGCAGCTCAACACTTAATATAAGACTCCCTCACCAACGGTCTTACTTATCACAGCTGATGCAAATAATAGGATATCAAATGACCGTAGCTTTTTCAGCAGGCAATCTCGTTTGCCTGTGAATGGAGCATGTTTGAGTGCATTGCGCATACAAAGACCTCACAACGATCCTGCTAAGCGATGCCAAAAACGATTAGGCATGACCGATCGCATTACACTTTTGCAATCACAAGGTAGACAACCACAATGTAACAGCATGGAACGAAGCGCACTGGGTTTCACTTACCTTGATGGTTCATCACTTTATTCCTTGTCCCGACTCTATAAAGATTTAGATTTCTGAGAATAGAATGTCCTAGATTGTCTTTGAAATCCTGCTTATGATGAGCAGCCTTGATAAGCCACCATATTAAGAGAAAAATTTGGCCTAAGATTCATTCAATTTTCCCCTACTATGGGCTGTTACAATCAGATCTATTTTCCAAATCCCAACTTAGTCACTGATAGAACAAGCTCTTCGATGTGTTTTATAGTAGGGATATATTACATAAAATACTGATTGGAAGTATCAGTGGTTTTTACCTATTGAAACATGACACACACCTTACCCAACCATTATCCAGTTGCAGATAGTCGGACAAGCAACACCTTTCGCATCTTGGCCCATGGGTTATGGGAGTTAGTATCTAGAGGTCAAGTAGCCAATCATGACAAAGTAAAACATCGAGAGTAAACTTCGTACTGAGCATCACAAAGTGGAAAATTATCAAGGCTTAAGGAGTGGATTAATTCAGAATAAGAAAGTACCTGCATACGCAGGATTAAATAATTGCTGCACAGTAATGGCCATCCTCTTGTCTCTAACAAGGAACATCCTTAAGAAGTGAGAGATCAAGCAGTGATTGATATCGATGACAAAATAGCCACGAATGCCGAGCTTGCTGATTTACCCTCACTTATGCCCATGAGAAGTGTTCAGAATATAAGTAAACCCCACCTGAGCTTGGGCTCTTTATAATACTCAAACTTTCTTTCGCAACGGCATTGCGGACATCATTTTGCATGGTAAGCGGTCCGCATACGAAGACGCCTACTGTCTGCCCGGTTGCCTTCGCTGCCGCAGTCTCCTCTCGGATAATCGAAGGCAGATCTGGGCGGCCGCGAACTTCGTATTTCGGTTCATCGCTTGCATCAGAGCTTCTAGACGCTCCTGCATGCTTACTGATGATGTCTTTCTCTGTCGACGAAAGATCGGACCTTTCGAGCTCTGGAGCAGACTTGATTGGAGGTTGCGACATTGGCTCAGCTTCTCCAGTCACGTGTACCTCGACAATTATGTGTGCCCCCAGCGACTGGTAGTCCGACAACATATTGTTAACAGTTGTGTGGAACCATGTGCGAGTCGCTAAGTCTCGTGTCGATAGTATGACCCGCAATGATTGAGAATTACGAGGATCTCGCTGATGTGATGGCTTGTCAGGTGTCTTTTTTTCCTCTTTCGTTTCATCGGTCAGAGGCTCAGGAACCCCCTTCAAAGAGTGATATTGCAGGAACTGCTCGACAAAAGGCAGCATCCATCCAGCTCCTGAGCCACCAGCAACTACAATAAGACGATCGCTGCTAAAGTATTTTTGATTGTCTATACCTCCATAGGGACCATCAACAAACACAGGTACCTGTACTCCCGGGCGCTTCATTGCATGGTTATATAGCCTTGCTGTAAAGCCTCCTTGATGGCGGATATAGAAAGTAAGCTCGGACGTTTTATCAAACGATGTAGATGGTAGCGAACAGATAGTGAACGGGTGAGAGGTTAGAGCATGAATACCGAAGCCGCGGAACCGCAAGAAACAATGTTGTCCCGGCTGCCATTTAAAGTTGGCTGGTATTGTAATTCGTGTAAATCCATTGTCTTCAATAAAGATTTCTGCTTTTTGATGTGTGCCGTACTCGAACAAGGTCCTAAGCCATGGATACGTCCAACAAGGTACGTACACTGCTGCTGTTGCGACAAAATAGTGCCTATCACTTCGTTAGGAAATTCTTGAAGATAAAATTGCTTCACGGAGCATACCATGATGTTAGTGTACCGCTGCAGTGCCAGAAAAAGATCACCATGAACACTACAGCCGATAAGAAATGTGATGCTTTGAAAAACTCATAGCCAAGGTTTCTAGTGAGTAATTAATTACTGTCGAATGCTCTTGTATTAAGGTTGCTTACCGAATGGGACCCCAGGATGCGAATGTGAGCCACGCTTGGAACACAAGCGCAACAATGCCGGTCCAATATTCGAAGATGTTACTCACAGTGAACTGATTGACCATATCGCCATTATGAATATGCCAAACAATAAATGGAAATGTGTGCATCAACGCCAGGATAAGGAAAGCATATGCAATCCACCGGTGAAAGACCTGGAGCTTCTCATAGGGTACTCCGGTCACCAATGTTATCCAACTCGTCTTGGTTGCAGTTGCACTACGCATCATTAGTCTGGTTTCGCGTATTTGATCAGATTGCCATACAAGACGAAGGGCATACAAGCTAACGCCAACCACCCAGACCTGGTACCTAATGGCGGCGAGCCACCCCAAACGGTGTCCGAGCCTGGCCAATAATATGGAGATGGTATCAAATCCATGCCTTCAGAAGATATCAGTTTTTATGTCTCTCAACCAGCTGCAAATCAGCATCTCACTTACAGAAAAAATATACGGCCCCTATTGCTCCCAACAATAGCACTCCCACTGGCGCAGAGTTCCACCTTAAACCTTCGATGCGAAACCCTCGGTATGACAAGTATCGAGTCAATGCAACGCCTCTTCGCCATATCAAAGGCTCAGGTCTGTGGGATAGAGCAAGCACTTGTGTCAAGACATAGCCGATTATGAAAATGCCGATAATGCACATGAAGATTGCTACTGTTGGCAGGGCGTATGTCCAGTCTGCTACATACCTGGCGCATTTGTCAATCTAAACTCTTCGTGCTGAGTGGTATCTTGTAGAAGGTATAGGGCTCACCAATTGCGCCATGGGTGCTTGTAATACTGGCACTGGTCAGAATCGAAGCCTTCACAATCGAATGCTCGGCTGGAATCGAACATCACAGGTTGAGGTATCCATGCAGCCATGTTGTTTTAGTTTTCTTTGCGACAATGTCAAGACTGCCTTAGTGGCTCGTTGTCTTGGTCGTCCTAGTTTGAAATATATGAAGTTAATTCTGAGCAGCTCTAAATCATGAATAGAAAAAGCTTATAAATCCAAGGAATATGATTGTCAAGTCAAGTAGCATCAGAAATCTTCGAGCTTCTGAACCCACTTCATTAGGAGAATATCAACCCGTCGTACATAGATTTGGCGAAGGCAATAATTAGTCAGTCGAGTTTTCCTAGCGCGCGTAACATCTTACTCAAACTCGCGCAAATTGATAAAATCTCTACTTCAAGACAAGTTCCGTAGACCCTCGCCAATAAGAAGAGGAGTGTAAGGGAATTTGAGCAAGTTTCATCCGAATTAGGAAGATCCATTAATGAGCTATGACATAACTGGGTAAGCGGTATTAAGTGGGGATTGGGCGTCTTGCGACGGATGATAATAAGAATCTCTAAAAGTAGTAGAGACAAAGCATTGATTAAACGCTTTCCAAATTCTAATATTTTGCAGACTCAGCCAACTATGGATATGTCAATGGCCAGCTCATCAAGTTCGATGGCCATGTCGATGCCAGCAACCAGCACAATGTCAGGAATGTCGATGCCAGCAACCAGCACAATGTCAGGAATGTCGATGGCCAGCTCCACCAGTTCCTCGATGACAATGTCGTCCGATACAATGATGGGTATGGATTCTATGGCGATGACGTTCTTCACCTCCTCAACCACACCTCTTTTCTCAATGGGTTGGACACCGGCTACCATGGGCCAGTACGCAGGCACATGCATCTTCTTGATCGCATTTGCGGCAATCTTTCGAGCACTATTGGCTGTCCGAGTCCATTTCTATCAGCTGTTGGCTGCTGCCGATACCCGCCGCAGCGGTGGAATAATTTATGAACCGCACCGGGAGGGGAAGTCAGTTCGGCGTCAATGGCGAGCAAGAGAGGCAATTTTGTTGGGATTCATGGACGTTGTGCTTGCAGGCGTGGGATATCTAATGTATGTGGTACCACTCTCGGGAATATGTCTGTGAAAGATAAGCTAACACTATTTCAGAATGATCGCGGTAATGACCATGAACGTCGGGTATTTCATGAGTGTGCTGGCTGGCGTTTTCATCGGGGGTGTAGTGTTTGGTCACTACCTTGCCGACTCATCGGCACATTGAAAAGAATTTTCCAGAGTCAGGATTACAATGGGTCTTCTGTAACAGTGTTGAGGCTGATGATATCATCTAAGTACAGTGTTGCCATGCGCAAAAGATGGCATACTTGAAATGGCCGAAGGCTTGATCATGTCTTTACAAATAGAACGTGCCACATGAACTGAAACTCTACAGCTAGAAGGCAGTGCTGTGTACTTTGGAATCATATTGATAAATATAATAATTTCTTTACAACAGCAGACCATGCAACGACCTCCCTTTTTCTGGAATTTGAAGTTGTCCTGTCGGACTCGTCTTATAGCAAATCCTACACTGTTCTTTCTCAGCATCGCCCCAATCTTTTGTGATCATTTTGATTGAGCTATTATTCATATTAATAAGACACCTACCTAACGTGGAGCTGAGTTGAGTGAATCCTATGGTAATTCTGTTGATGTTTTCCATCTTGAAGTTTCCTATGGACTTCAACCTTAAATGGAGTCAAATACAACCTTGGTAGATCCTCAGGAGACTTAAGATTATACAAGAGAAGAGAGTTGTAATTAAAGGGAAGAAAGTCAAAGATATCTCGATAGTCAAGCTCGCATCGAAGCAACGCCACTAGTTCCTTCAACTTTCTCACTTCAGCTTATTGCCCTCCCACAAATAATCATGCATAGCCTTCTAAACTTACTGAGATCAATAGTTGATGGAATAATCAACACACTTATAAGAGATCTAGTAGTGGAAGAGAGAGAGAAAGCACTACGAATTATTGTAGCAACTGAAAAGTTCATGAAGAAAACGGTTTCGTATATTATTCATAATCAACCAGAACAAGTTTTATGAATCTGCAAATGTGAAAACGGAACGATTATAGAGATAGATGATTACATAACATAGAGTACAATCCTGTTTTCTTTAATTTTATGAATCCATATTAATATAGTTCATCGGGAGCGTCTGAAATGGCCGCGGAATGCCAAGGCTCTCTACTCAGCTTGACCAAGGATGGTAATTGTGATCTGTGCCTATGTGTGGAGTAGACACTTGGAGCCTTTTTTACATGGAAACATAAGCAGTATTATCAAGGTTCGTTGATCAATATCACA